>CP032579.1:34029256-34674787 GCA_008044935.1 Gossypium turneri | reverse complement strand
GGATGTCAGTGATTAAATGCTAAAAATACATATTTTATGTAATTTAATTGGTCAATTTATGATAATGCACCACTGATTTTTCCATGTTTTATTGAATTTTATACAGGGGTGCAATTTGGGCTAAATAGAAGAAAAGGAAACAATTGGGTTAGATTGAAAAAATGAGCAAGAAGGCGGGCCAAAACAAAACATTTCAAGATGTAATTAGCTGAAATTTATTTTACTTAGTGGAAGATTATGTAGGGATTTTGATATCATGAGAATATTTTGTTTCCTTGATTTTCTATGGCTAGTGGCCTTCAATTTGGCAAATTTGTTCAAAGCCACTAGTATAAATAGGGGGCTACTATGTTCATTTAATCATTAAGTTTTTCAACAAGCTTCATCTTTTGAACACAATCTTTCTTTCCATCTTGCAAAATTGATTGTTATCATAGTTCTTAATTTTCCCATTTATTAATTTCAAACCTGGGAAATATAACACTAGCAACCAAACCTTGCATCACCCACACCCTCCCACCTACATTTCTTTTCATTTATCTAACCCTCTCCAAATATGTCCAACTCCAACATGCCCCAACCCTTAGTCAACTAAATCCATTCAGCTTTAGGTTGGTGTTAGCCTCGTCAAGACAGTGAGTTACGAACCCGAGCAATTCAATTCCTAATTTTTAGTATTATTACTTCTCCGAATTAAGAGTATGACTTCATCAACTCACAAAGTCAAATCACACTACGTCAAAAAAGACGTCGTTTGAGTAGTGGGTTAGACGTACAGTTGGAATTTCGAAAGGATCGATTGTCTAATCAGTTTTCATGAACACATTGGCGTGCCAAGTGGGGATTGGTATTTAGTTCCGTCAAGGGAAGTAGTAATCGGATTTAAATGCCCCACGCGATTGAGGGCATTGGTTCGAGCTAGGCTATTCTAGAACGCAAAGCTGCTGGAGTTCTCAACCACGAACGTTTCGTAGGTTGTTCGATCGACAAGGGTTAGTTATTGGACGTTCTGTAACTAATTTACACAAGGAAAGTTGGTGTACGAGGCGTCCTTGGTAGCTATAACTAGCTTATTGGAAAAGAGGAGTTCATCTAATTTCGAGGATCAGTTTAAAGGCGAGAAAAAAACCCGTGCCTAAAGCTGAGCTAAGTTTAATTGATTTTTCTTCAGATTTACCTAATTGTTTTTATTATTTAATTATTTTTAGCATTTAATTTTTACGTTTTCTTTCCCTGTTTATTTCAAGTTTCAAATTTTATTCCCCCAAATTTCTTGGGCACGACAACTACATAGACATAAATATGGTCGAGAAAGAGAAAAAATTTTTAGTAAATCCAGTCTCTGAGGGATCAACCCTACTCCTATACTGCTCAAGTTGCAAATTAGGTGTAGGATTATATTGGTGGAACGGCAACCATCAGTTTTGGCGCCGTTGCCGGGAACTGGCAACACTTATAATTGTTTAAATTGTCTTCATGACCGGATCTTCATCGGAGATCTCAAATACGACCCAAGATCGAGAATCGGCACGAGCACGATGAAAAGAGACGGAAGCTCTTAAACGTGCAGGTAAAGCAGAGTTGAGCTAGGACAAAGGATCTTAGAATCCAACGTCGAGAATTTGAGTGAAGTAATTCGTACAGAGGCAATTTAACGTGGGAACAAGTCGAAGTGGTTGAACCTGAGACCGAACCACTTTTTGAAATGAAAGAAGTGAAAGGACAACCTCGGTGAACCAGAAAGGATGGCAAACTGAACCATTCGTCAACTAGCCGCTGCTCCCAACATGCAAACACCGTATGAATCAAACTATCCAACCAGAGAAACCCCGTTAGAGTTGAAATCAGGTCTGATTCACCTTTGCCACACTTTTCGAGGCTTGAAGAACGAAATCCACAAACTCACTTGAGAGAATTCCACATGGTCTGCTCAAGCATGAAACCTCAGGGAGTAACCGAAGATAAAATTAAACTTCGGGCCTTTCCTTTTTCTTTAGTTGATACAGCAAGAGAATGGTTATTTTACTTACCCCCGGTTCTATTACAACATGGGATGACTTATCTGTGTATTTCTTGATAGATTCTTTCTAACATCGCGAGCAGTTGAACTTAGGAGAGACATAGTGCGAATTCGCCAAATGGAGAGTGAATCGTCTACGACTATTGGAGAGGTAGAAAAAACTGTGTGCAAGTTGTCCTCAAGACGTTTGATCGAGCAATCACTTCTTCAGTATTTCTACGAAGGTTACTCCCTATGGAAATGAAGAGATTGACGCTGCTAGTGGAGGGGCATTTGTAAATATGACTCCTCAAAGGGCAACTAATATCCACTATGGCAACAAATTTTCAACAATATCGATTGAATTCAGAACCCACAACACGGGTTAATGGGGTAAACGTTTCATCCTTAAAGATAAATTGGATAAGCTTACTAATATGTTCAATATATGCTTACAAAAAAAAGAATCTGACCCAACTGTGTGGAATTTGTACTACGTCTGAACATCCGACGGATTTGTGCCTAATCCTTAATGACAATTCAACCGCACATGTTGATGCTATCGGAGGTTTTCCGAGACCTCTGCAAAAACGCTATGATCCTTTCTTCAACACCTACAATCCCGGGTGGAAGGATCATTCCAACTTGAATTACGGAGCTAATCCCTGATATAATCTATCATATCAATTGAGACTCCGTAACTGCCACCCAAGCTGAGCACATCTCTAGAAGCTATTGTGGAAAGGCTTACCGTCGATGCTACAAAATGCCAACAGATGACAGACGCATCAATACAAGAGTTAACTAATCAAGTTAATAAACTCTCGATGGTAGTTAATCGTTTGAATCTCAAGGTAAATTACCTTCCCAGATAAAGCCAAATCCTCGACAGATGCAAGTGCAAAACTCTTCGTAGCGAAAAAGTTCTAGAAATAGTTTTAGACAAAAGTCATGGGCAAGACAAGGAACAGAAAAAGAAGATCTCTGATCCAAAAGCCAGATCAAAATCAGAAAATTCAGAAACCAGTTGTGATGCCACCTCCTTTTCCAGAGAGGCTAGCAAAGGATAAGAAAGAGAAGGAGGAAAAAGAAATCCTCAAAAAATTCAGGAAGGTGAAGGTAAATATCCTTTTGCTCGACGCTATCAAACAAATCCCTCGTTATGCAAAATTTATCAAGGAATTGTGTACTAGCAAGAGGAGGTTAATAGGTAACGAAAGAGTAAATGTAGGAGAAAATGTCTCTGCAGTACTGCAAAAGAAAGTTCGTCCAAATACAAGGACCAATGTATGTTTGCTATTTCCTGTGAGATAGGTAATGTAGGCATTAAGAAAGCCATGTGTGATTTAGGGGCTTCCAGTAATGTTATGCCTTATTTATTTATAAGTTGATTAACGCGGGTTCTTTAAAATAGACAAGAGTAATAATCCAATTGGCGGACAGGTCAGTCGTCTATCCCGAGGGGTTGCTTGAAGACGTCCTTGTTAAAGTTAACGAATTAGTTTTCCCTACAGATTTCTACATTATTAATATGGAGGATGATAACTCAACGAAGTCATCTGACATTTTCTTGGAAGGCTGTTTCTAAGTACCCGCAAGTGCAAAAATTGATGTTCGGAGCGGAACACTGACAATGGAGTTTAATGGCAAAATCGTGAAATTCAATGTCTACGAAGCTATGTGTCATCCAAACTAACTATTAAATATTTCCAGTATCGATAGTATAGATTGTGTAACTCAATCTTATTCCAAATATCATGACTTTGATAAGTTAGAAACTGTCCTTTATAGAAGCATTGACATGGATGTTTTAAATTATCTCGAGGAATTAACAATTATAGAAGATCCTGTGAGAGAATTGTCAAACACTTGGAGACGCAACCATTGTTGGCGAATCAAGGTAACCAATTTGAACTATTACCTTCCCAAACTAAAATGTTGCCCTCGGTTTTGCAGCCACCAACTTGTAGCTTAAAGTTACCGGATCACCTTAAGTATGTCTTTTTGGGAGAAAAAGACACATTACCGGTGATAGTGTCAAACAAACTTACCAAAGATGAGGAGAAAGTCTAGTTCGAGTTCTGAGAGGTTATAAGGAAGCTATTGGTCTGACATAAAAGGGCTAAGTCCATCCACTTGTATGCACAGAATTTCCATCGAAGATAACACGAAACCAAAGAGAGACGCTTAGAGGCGCCTTAATCCACCCATGATGGAGGTAGTAAGAAGGAGATCCAAAAATTGTTAAATGCTAGAATGATATACACGATCTCTGACAATGATTGCGTTAGCCCGGTTCATGTCGTACCCAAGAAAACTGGCGTGACAGTGGTGAAAAACTCGTCAGGAGAGCTGGTCCCTACCCAAGTCCTGAATGGACGGAGGGTTTGCATCAATTACAGGAAGTTGAATGTAACTACCCGAAAAGACCATTTTTCACTTCCCTTCATCGATCAAATGCTCGAGCGATTAGCTGGTAAGACCCATTATTGTTGTCTCAATGGGTATTCAGGATTTTTTCAATTTCAATGGCTCCTGAGGATCAAGACTAAACAACTTTCACATGCCCCTTAGGAACGTTTGCATTTAGACAAATGCCGTTTGGACTCTGTAATGCTCCGGCCACTTTTCAGAGATGCATGGTGAGCATATTCTTTGATTATGTCGAGAAAATCATTGAAGTCTTTATGGATGACTTCACGGTATACTGTAACTCTTTTAACGAATGTCTTGATAATCTTGCTAAGATATTACAAAGATGCCTAGAATTTAATCTTATTTTAAATTAAGAGAAATGCCACTTCATGGTTGACAAGGATTAATTTTGGGTCATATAGTTTCCTTGGAAGGAATTGAGGTCGATAAGGCAAAAACGGATATAATTAACTTGTTACCTTACCCCACATCCATGAGGGAAATTCATTCGTTTCTTGGCCATGCAAGATTTTACAGACGATTCATGAAATGCTTCTCGAAAATCGCACAACTGTTTTGCAGTCTGTTACAAAAAGATAAAGAATTTGAATTGACCAGACTTGTAAAAACACTTTTGACGTGCTGAAGCAGAAATTGGTCTCCGCTCTCACAGTTCAACCACCAAATTGGAACTTCCCGTTTGAAATCATATGTGACGCAAGTGACTGAAGTGTGGGAGCTGCTCTTGGCCAAAGAATAGGGAAAGAACCTCATGTTATCTACTATGCTTCGAAGACTTTGGATGTTGCCCAATGCAATAACACAACCATTGAGAAAGAATTATTAGCAATTTAGATCTCACCTGTTGGGAACTAAAGTGATTGTCTTTTCTAATCATGCAGCTTTGAAATATTTAATAGGGAAGAAGGAGGTAAAACCTCGACTGGTTAGGTGGATTATGCTCCTATAAGAGTTTGATTTTGAAATTCGGGATAAAAAGGGATGCAAAAACTTAGTAGCTGACCATCTGAGTCGATTACCGATTCCAATAGACGATACACTTGAAAGACAACTTCCCAGATGAAAACCTATTTTCAACCAATGTGGTTCATCCTTGGAACGCAGACATAGTAAATTACCTCGTTACAGGTATTGTTCCTTCGAAATTACCAAGGTTTAAAAAAGATAAGATAAAAAAGGATGCTCGGTATTACATTTGGGACAATCCTTACCTTTGGAAGCATTGCTCCGATTAGGTAATTCGAGTTCTGTAGTAGAAATAGAGGTACAATCTTAACTTTTTGTCATTCTTATGCATGTGGAGGACACTTTGGACCCAAATGCATTGTGCATAAAATTCTCGAATGTGGACTATTTTGGCCAAACATATTTCGTGATGCCTTTTTATTCTGCAAAACTTGTGAAAGGTGCCAAAAAGTTAGCAACCTTAGTCGTCAAAATGAGATGCCCCTTACTCCTATTGATATTTGCGAAATTTTCAATATGTGGGGCATCGATTTTATTGGTCCTTTAGTTTTTTCTTTCGGCAATTTTTATATACTCTTAATTGTTGATTACGTCTCTAAGTGGATAGAGGCGAAAGCCACTCGCAATGATAATGCTAAAACCGTAGTTGACTTTCTTAAAAGTTCTATCTTTTCCAGGTATGGCACTCCACGAGTATTAATCAGTGACAGAGGAGCTCATTTTTGCAATAAGCTCATAAGTACACTTATAGAGAAATATGGAATGACTCAACGAATTGCCACTACTTACCATCCACAAACAAATGGACAAGCTGAAGTGTCGAATCGAGAAATCAAGTCCATTTTGGAAAAGACTGTTAAACCTAACAGAAAGGATTGGAGTTTGAGACTAAATGACGCACTTTGGGCTTATAGGATAGCTTACAAGGGACCAATAGGCATGTCACCTTACCGACTCTTTCTCGGGAACCATGCCATCTCCCAATCGAATTAGAGCACAAGACATTTTGGGCAGTTAAGCAATGTAATATGGAGATGGAGATTGCAGGAAGAACTCGAAAACTGGACATCTAAGAACTCAAGGAAATTAGAAATGATGCATATGAAAATGCTCGAGTTTATAAAGAAAAGACGAAGGCGTTTCATGATAAGTTAATCACTAGGAAGTAGTTTTCAATAGGACAAAAAGTTCTCCTATACGACTCCACCTTAAAAATTTTCACTGGTAAGCTTCGATCCAAATGGATAGGTCCATTTACTATTACTAATTTATTCTCGAATGGTGCAGTGGAAATTCAAACGAAGAAACCCAGAAGTGATTTAAGGTGAATGGTCAATGATTGAAACCCTTTTACGAAAATCTTCAAATGCACACAGTTGAGGAGATTGTTCTCGAGGAGCCCAGAATTGAATAACAGGTCGTCGAGCTAACGACGTTAAACAAAGCGCTGTTGGAAGGCAACCCAAAATTTTTCCTTTATACAAATAAAATTTTTAGAAGGTAAAACGGAAAGTGAAAATGCATGTCGAGGATCGGTTCTGTCTAAGGAAAGACTTGGTACTTAAGAATGTCCATTGTGACTCACCTCTCTTTCCTGGGAACTTACCTGGTGCATTTATCACGACTATTTTACTAAATCCCATAATCTTGGTTTTTAATAATTTAAGCATAGCATTAGCTAAGCTATAAATTCGAGTAATAAAAATTACACATTTTATTTTATTTTTATTTTTATTTTTATTCCTTCTATTTTATTTTATTTTGCAGGTAGACCTTCTAAGACAAAGTTGAAGCCCCCCACGTTTGTCAAAACTTGATTAACCCGAATTGAGGAAGGACTCGACTCTTTACACACCTTAGTAATAGACGTTCTCACACATCTACGAGGCCACCCTCCGCAACATTGAGATACATGGGGAGTTTCTTTTTCCTTTCCCTACTTACTTTTACTTTTTATCCTTTAATTAATTCAAATTACATTGGGACAATGTAAAATAAGTAGGGGAGGGGAACATAAATTGATTCTAATTTGCTTATCCGTTGTCGCTTTTTGCATGTTTCTCGTGGAAGGTAAATAATTTCCTTGATAAATTGGGATGATCCACTGATGGTTTTACATACTTAGCTATTTAGATCTTTATGTATAAACTTTTCAATACTTTTTTTTTTAAAAAAAAAGAAAGAATAAATAATAATACTCCTCTGATACGAATGTTAAGAGTGAAAATTGGGGTTGTACACCGGACCGAGTAACCGAAATGCGGTGCTGGGGTTGTCATCACATCTCGCATAAAAAGGTCCGTATGGCTGTCCAATTTCTCTGCACTCACTCCGCTAGCAAGCTATCATGAGTAGGGCGAAATAACCCACTTAGAGACATCCGAATGAGTAATTGGAACATGATGTTTGGATTGTCATCATGTCTCGCGTCAAAAAAATTGAAAATGTCCTAAGTACAAAAATAAATAAAAATGAGGGGCACTCTTCCTTATTTCTTAGGCTAGGTTAATATGTAAGGACTAAATTGTTGAATTGTGCAATTCATGGGGGTCAAGTCCTATTATGGAGGAAATTTTTCCTTTTGCAGATACATACAAAATGCTCGAGGACTAGCATGAACTAAGCAAGAAGGATTTGATTAAATGCTAAAAATACATATTTTATGTAATTTAATTGGTCAGTTTATGAAAATTCACCACTGATTTTTCCATGTTTATATTGAATTTTATACAGGGGTGTAATTTGGGGCTAAATAGAAGAAAAGGAAACAATTGGGCTAGATTGAATAAATGAGCAAAGAAGGCGGGCCAAAACAGAATTTTTCCAAGATGTAATTAGCTGAAATTTTATTTTGACTTAGTGGGAGATTATGTAGGGATTTTGATATCATGAGAATATTTTGTTTCCTTGATTTTCTATGGCTAATGGCCTTTAATTTGACAAATTTGTTCAAAGCCACTAGCATAAATAGGGGCTACTATGTTCATTTAATCATCAAGTTTTTCATCAAGCTTTCATCTTTTGAACACAATCTTTCTTTCCTTCTTGCAAAATTTATTTGCTGTCATTAGTTCCTAATATTTTCCCATTTATTAATTTCCAGCCTAGGAAATATAACACTAGCAGCCAAACCTTGCGTCACCCACACCACCCACCTACATTTCTTTTTCATTTGTCCAACCCTCTCCAAATATGCCCAACTCCAACATGCTCCAAACCTTAGTCAACTGAATCTATTTCAGCTTTAGGTTGGTGTTAGCGTCGTCAAGACCCGTGAGTTACAACCCAAGCAATTCAATTCTTAATTTTCAGTATTTATTACTTCTCCGGATTAAGAGTATGACTTCATCAACTCACAAAGTCAAATCAACACTAAGTCAAAAAAAGACGTCGTTTGAGTTAGTGTGGTTAGACGTACAATTGGAATTCCAAAATGATCGATTGTCTAATCGATTTTCCGTGAACACATTGGCGTGCCAAGTGGGGATTGTTGTTTGGTTCCGTCAAGGGAAGTAGTAACCGGATTTAAATATCCCACGCGGTTGAAGGCATTGGTTTGAGTTAGGCTCTTCTAGAACGCAAAGCTACGGAGTTCTAAATCACAATGTTTCGTAGGTTGTTCGATCGGTAAGGTTAGTTATTGACGTTCCGTAACTAATTTACACAAGGAAAAGTTGGTGTCCGAGGCGTCCTTGGTAGCTATAAGTAGCTTATTGGAAAAGATGAGTTCATCTAATTTCGAGGATCGGTTCAAAGACGAGAAAAAAACCGTGCCTAAAGCTGAGCTAAGTTTTATTGATTTTTCTTCAGATTTACCTAACTGTTTTTATTATTTAATTATTTTCAGCATTTACTTTTTATGTATTTTTTCCCTGTTTATTTCAGGTTTCAAATTTTATCCCCAAATTTATTGGGCACGACAACTGCCCTGACATAAATCTGGTCGAGAAAGAGAAACAATTTTTAGTAAATCCAGTCTCTGAGGGATCGATCCTACTCCCTATACTGCTCAAGTTTGCAAATTAGGTGTAGGATTATATTGGTGGAATCGACAACCATAAGTTAGTTGATAAAAAGGTAAGTTTGATTAAACATACATTTTAATCACAATTTAAACTAATGGAATTAATCGTCATCATCCACTAATTTATGTTAACTAAAATGGTAAATTTTTAATTTAGACTCTTTATAAGTTATAAATTTTTAATTATTAATAGCAAAATTATATTTTAACCCCCAAAAATGATAAAAATTTAATTTAATCTTTTAAAAATTATAAAAATATTAACTATTAAAATAATAAAATTACATTTTTACTACTGTAAAAAAAATATAATTAATTCCGGCCTAAAAATTTTCTAACTCCACTGCTAAAGAGCAGTCACATCATCGATCCAATTATATATTTATTTAATACACTAGAATGATGATAAAAAAAATTAACCTGAAAATTGCACGAAATATGGATTTTAGTGGATTAACAACATGGATGTCGGCAAAATGCAACTTGTCAAGCTAGCCGCAATTTTAGTTAAAATGGAATCCCTATATTATTTAGAAATTATAAATTTAATCTTTATACTTTTATTTTATAGAATTTAGTTTTTCTATTTTTATATATTTCAAATTTTAATTGTTAATTTAATTTAATTACAATTTTTTTTCTTTAATTGCATGTACCAGTGAGTTTTTTTTTAAATTTAGGTTACTTTGAATTTAGGTCATTTTAGGTTTTGATTTGAGAGTTGGATTTTTCAAGTTGGGTTCATTTTTAGTCATTCTGTAACGACTCAAAAGTCAATGGTACTGGAAACAGCTATTTTGAAATCCCATTATTTATTTTTGAATTTGTAAATATTAAATATAATATTTACGAGATTAGTATAAAGTTTAATTAAAGTTTAGTCCCTTGATTTTGTCAAATGGGTAGTTAAGGATTAAATTATAAAAATAATAAAAGTTAATTACTATTGATTTTTAATTAGCTTAAAGACCTATTGAGCAATTAGCCCAATTGTAAATAGTCAATCGTGAATGATCTTGAATCCACTAAACTTTGGCTAATCATGCTTAAGCTTTATTAATTAATGATTAATTAAATTAAATTTGATTAACTAATAAATAACTAAAGTATATCAGACGAAAATAAAAGAAAAAAGAAAACATTTTATTCTCTCATCTTCTTCAACCGAAACAAAGAAAAGAAATAGAGTTTGGGGAGCTTAAACTTTCGGCACAAAATTGATAAGTTGAATTAATTTTTCTTATAATTTTTATATTTTTGAGGTCATAAGAGTTTAATTTAGTTAGTCCATGTAACCAATTTGTAAAATTGTTAAAGTTTCTAAAATTTTTTATTGATGAATGCTTGAAGAAATTGGTACTAATTGGTAAGATTTTAAGCTTGGATATGAAAAGGGATTAAGATGTAAAGAAAAAATTGTTAGTTTTGAACATAGGGACTAAAGTGAAAATATTTCAAAATTTTTATGAAATTTCTATAATTATGGATAGTAGAGGGTCTTAGAAGGATGTAATTGAGATCGATTTCAAAATCGAAACTCAAATTTGAAAGATATTGCAATTTTGGTTTTAAGGACAAATTTGAATAAATGTAAAACTTTAGGGAACATTCAAAAAATGAAATTGAACTTATACATACTTATAATAGGATGAAATAAGAGGTTTGAAATTGATAAATTTAATTGAATAATTGTATAGGTCAAAAAGTGGACCAAATCAAAAATAACTAGGTAGAAGACAAATTGGTTGAATAATCCTTGAAGTTTCAACTTGTTTGTTGATTTAACCAGCTAAGTTCATATTTTATATTTGTATTTAAATTTTTATATATTTGAATTATGAATTTTTTTATATTTAATAGTAATTTGAATTGTTTGCAATTTGGTACAACGGGTTAGATATGGACTAAATCATAAAGAAATAATAAATTAATTGATAAATTAAATATGATGATTGAAATTTGAGATATTTAATGAATTTATAGTTGATTATGAATGATCGAATCATATTGGTATGGATTTAATTGATTATTGAGATAGAGGACTCAATTGAATAAAATTGAAAAGAGTACAATTTGGTGAAATTGTGAAATTGGCTTGGAATTGAGATGAATCATGCTATGTTATGTATTAAGTGATATTTTGATTGATAAATTGATGATGAATTTGGCTTGCTAAAGTATAAATTGAATTGAATAATGAAATTGAAAATTGGTTACCCTATTAGTTGTTTGGACTATGTTGGATGTGGTTGACATGTCAGAGGGTCAAAGAGTATTGTTGATAGCCATCATTGTCGGGCAACCTGGGGTGGTAGTTTTTATATATTGATTCATTGTTGTCGAGCAATTTGGGGTGATAGATTAATTGAGATGAGACAACCATTATTGTCGAGTAATCTGGAATGGTATTATGTATCGTTATAGCGTCATTGTTGTTGGGCAACCCGGGGCGATGGATCCGTGTATTCGTATCGAGCCTGTGTCAGGTTAATAGGGTTAAAAATACTAGAATGAGTTAATAGTAATGAAATGAAATGTGATAGAAATATGAAATGTGATACCATTTAATTTGAGTTGAAAATGATCCCTAGGGGTCAAATATGTATGAAAGAGCTATCAGGCTCGGAAATGACTGACATGTTGGAAAAAATGACACTTGTGAACTTATTATGATAATAAATAGTGAATTTATGACATTATTCATGAATGGATGTGGAAATAGACTAATTGCCAATAAATGAGATTGTTCTATGTTTGAATTACTATATGATATGGTTACATGTTGATCTCACCTTGTTGATATGTGGTTTCCATGTTTAGGCAAGCTTGTCAAGCTAGCAACTTACCGCATTAAATGGTAAATTGAGGTAAGTTGTTGTTTAATGCCTATGAACATACTAAGCATTTAATATGCTGACCCCGTTGTTTTTCTCTTTCCCTATAGATTACCAACTTGCATAACATGTCAAGCGTATTGTCGATAAGCTCACACTATCCTATTATAGACTCGATAGTCTTTTGATCATTTTTGAGTTCGATTATGTGGCATGCACATAGGTGTTGTCATGTTGACTTAAAATTGTAATTGGATGAACTTTGGTTAATGCTTGATCTTGTGAAAGTGAATGCCAATTTGTTTATGTAATTTTGGTAATATGTTGTGTGGTGTGAATGATATTTATAATTCCATAATTCCAAATGAAATGGTATGGAAAAATGATGATATGGAATGGTTTAAAAGCATATTAATATAAGTTGAGTTTGGATAGGTTGAATTTGTATATTTTGATGCCAAATCGAGGTATATTGGATTGGTTGATTTGGAAATAGTTATATGCAATGTTGAATTTAAATGTATTTATGGAAAATGAAATGGTATAAATGAATGTGTTTTGGCATGTTTAAAGAAGCTTGAGTAGGTAAATGATTGACAATTGTTAAACGGTTAAGTTGAATGTCATAATATTGGAATGTTATGTTTAATTGGTTGAATTGATAGCATATGTTTATGCACATATTAGTATGTGTTTGAAATGTTTTTGGTGTAGGAAAGATTGTGAAAATATGTACCAAATGGTAAGTTTGATAAGTGGACTTGAAATAGGTACCAAATGGCCTAATTTGTACCAAAACAGAGTCCACATCGTGACATCGGGCAATGGTCGTCGCGACAAGCTCTGGACTTCAAGCCATGGCATGACAAGGAACCCGTCATCACAATGAGGCCAAGTCAGTATGTCATGTCACGATAAGGATCTCCTTCATGTCGCGACGTTGTTCTGAAATTTTGAAAATTTTACAAATTGATCCTTGTTTTGTTTGTATACATTAAGTTGCAAATTGAATGTTAAATGTTTGTAGGTGCTCCGACAATGAATGTCAAATAAATTATGTAATCGATTTAAGTTTATTATAAAATTATTAATTATTATAAATAATATTATAAAGTAAATATAATAAATTATTATTAACAATAGTTAAAGAAAAACATTTATTTTTATTTTTTTAAATTTACTTAATTTAATTCTGGTTACTTTGGATATGATTTTATGAAAATAAAATTACAAAATACTGAATTGAAAACTACTCTTAACTTTTCTTAAGAAAAATGTTTATTTTTTTTAAATGCTTTAGCCCAATGTTTTAACTTTTTTCCCTAATACTTAGCGAGATCTTTATAAGATGTTAATGGCATATAACTGGGGGTGAGTAAAATTCGATTTGACTCAAAAAATTGAAAAATATTCTAATTTTCAATTATTTGAATTGAATTAATTGAGTTAATCGAATCGACTCGAATTTTTTTTATCGAATTTCAAGTTCAAATTGAGTTAAATTGTTGAACTTGAATAGCTCGAATAATTCGAACAAACCAAATATCAAACCCTTTTTACTTTCCTCAAAAAATTGTACTTTCCTCTAAACCCTCAAAAAAAAATTCTTTTTATTTTCCTCTCAAAACTTTTACTTCCTCCAAAATTTCAAATTTTTTTTCGAATTTATGTCTAGTATTTATATTATTGAATTAAATTTTATATTTTGTATTATTTATATTATTGAATTGTTTAATCATTTTGAATCTTTACCAATTCATGTTAAAATTGAATTATTGATGATGTCATAAAATATTTGTGTTAAAATTTTCTATTGGTATCAATTTCACATTTATCTTTAAAATAACTTTTGTTAAAAAAAAAATCACATTTTTTACATTTACTATATTTTATAATTCTAAAATACATGGTACCAAGAATCAGAAGATAATTGAAGCAACTAAGTAAGAAAAGAAGCTAACTCATATATAAAATATTAATAAATAAATTATGAGGAGATGAAAGTTTATAACAAATTTGCACTACAGCAAAACAGGTTTTTAGTGGTGTTTGTTTGGCCCTATAGTGCCGCTTATAAGCGCCGCTAAAACAATTTGTGGCGTTTTGATAAGCGCCGCAAAAAAATATCGATATAGATAACGCCGCTAAATTTTGTGGCATTTATGTGGAAAAACGCCGCTATAGAACATGACCTTTAGCCGCGCTTTTCCCACAAACGCCGCTAAAGAAAATGTCATTTAGCGGCGCTTTTCCACAAACCCCACCATAGAGCATGACCTTTAGGCGCCCTTTTCCACAAGCGTTATTATAGAGCATGACCTTTAGTGGCGCTTTCCCCACAAACGTTGCCAAAGAACATGACTTTAGCGGTGCTTTCCTACAAACGCCGCTAAAGAACATGACCTTTAACAACGCTTTTCCTAAAAATGCCACTAAAGGTCATGTTCTTTAGCGGTGTTTTTAGTAAAAGCGCCGCTAAAAGTCATGTTCTTTGGTTTTGTGGAAAAACACCACTAACTTTAGTAGATTTTTACCAACCCATTTTTATTCATATAAAACCCGAATTGTTAACATAATTTCTTGTAACATCAAAGCCAACCAAAACTTCAAATTTAAATGATACTTCAAATCCAACGAAATAAATACGTATATGATCTAAATTAATAAATGAAATAACAAAATATATTATATTTAAAAGTTATATTGTTAAAATATTCTCACAATAAGAAAACAAACATCTAAGATGGCGGATTCTGCGACTACTGAAACATCTTCATCATATTCTGAAGCTATAGCTGGAGTTTTGCTTGCCTTTGCTTCCCTCGCTGCTGCCTTTGCTTTAAGTTGTAGCTGGAGTTCATCATATTTTCTTTGAGCCTTTGCTTCTTTCGATGCTGCTTTTGCTTTAAGTTGAGCAATTTGCTCAACTGTGCTTGCTTGCATCTGAGCCATTTGGTCTCTTAACCTCTGAACTTCAGCTTGAGCCTGATTCCCTGAAGGCATGTGTTGCTACAAGCTGGATCTAGAATATTGGGTTGGGTTAACAGAAAATCCTTGAAATCGAACTCGACCATACCTTTCAGGACCCAAAACTTCAGTAATAATTCGGTTATCAATGTTGTCAAGATTAACAGAACTATCACTTGAAGCGATTGCTTCATACTCCGCCCTTTTATCCTTTAGTTTCTCCTAATAAATCAATCAAAGAGTTAGAAATGAAATATATAATCAAAACAAATGCAACATAACTTAACATTATTTGCATTACAAACGACGAATTAAACCATTATAATTAAACATGATAAATATTTAAAATAATTCAAATTTTATTAAATAAATATATCATAATTTCTGCAACTTCAGTAGTCATAGGAGATCTATCTTTCTTTCTATGTATAATGTCAAAAAGTTGAAGGCGTCCAACTTTTTAACTAGACGACAGTTCCTACAATATAGTAGGAAAGATATTAGTTAGTAGAAAGTAATTATTATTTGACACAATTAATAAATTCAAAATACCTCGTCATCAACTACACAAGTAAAACTTTTCGACTCAGCTGTGTGTGTGAATTTTTGTTTTTGCCTACTTGTAGTTCCAACTCGCTCATGATCCTGCATTATGAAATTCTTATTACGTATATAGTAAATACTATAAACCGAAATAATTATAAGAGTTTGGAAGTACGTAATACCTCTCTTTTCTTTGAATTCTAAAATCTAACTGCATCTTTCCATTGGTACCTAAGCATTCTCGGCGAGATATTTCACAATTTCCCTTCGAGGCTTATATTTTTCATAAAATATTCGTTCTTTAAAGCACTTTTATGGTCTCTTCATTTTTTTCCTAATACCTTCTTCACATAATTATCCGAGACCTCTAAAGAAAATCTCTCCTGAAAATAACACAAGTTTAGAAAGTAAATATAAATAAAACTTAAACCAATGTATTATAAATTACATTCACGTTATTACCTTAATATTATCAAGAGCTTGATTTTTGTTACTATCAGGCATATGATGCCATGACTCGTAGTTGATAGGCAACAAATTTGCATTTCGTGCTATAATGCCCAAGTATCCTTCTAAAAGTCGAGCTTCTGATCCAATAGGTTGACCATGACTTTTTCTAGCTACTTTGACACGCTCGACAAAATTTAACTCGTATAAATCTTTTAATAGTGTACTTCCTCGAGTTTTGTGGTTCCCACCACTTTCAGCTAAAAAAATGATATATTATAATATAAGAATTTGAAACAAAAATCAATAATAAAAGTCAACATGCATGTAAATTAAAGTTAACATTACTTTGAATTTCTGCAGGTTTGTCAGCTGTATTCGGAGCATTCGAAGATCCAATAGCAGTCTGTCGTTCACTATTTGATTCTTCCGAATTTTGAGGATTTTGAATAATTCTTAGATCTCGCAATCTTCTTCTAAGCATTTTATCTGCAATACACATAAATAGTTGAAATATTAGTACCTAATTACAACAATAATAGTACATATAAAATAGTTGAAATATTTAACAAGATCAAGATTTAAATTAGGAATATATCATTTCAGTCCTTCCCTCAGCCGGTTAGCCTCAACTAAAATATAAATTAAATCAGTTGGACCAATTGAACTAAATTATTCAATTAAAACATAATTGAATGTTAAATCTGATTTTCATATTAAATAAGTCTAAAAAGTAGTAATTAGTTCCTCTAAAAAGTAGTAATTAGCTAATAAAGATGTGTATTTCTAATCTTCGGTATGCACAAAATTAGACAGACCACCAATTTTTAATTTAATCAATTAACCAATATTATTTTTTTCTTATATAAATATAACTATTTTTAAAATTAATAAAATATTATCTATATTTAAAATCGATAAAATTTTATTAATAATATATTAAATGCAAGAAACCTGTTTTGAAATAATAAATAATCTTTAAGGATCTTAAGTCTTAACCATTTCTTTCGGACCCAAAGACTTTTGTTCCTCAATTCTTCCAACTGATCTTTTTCATTGATTTTTATAATAGAGCATGTCAGGTTTGATTAAGGGGTAAGCGACGTCACTTGTTTACTGACTAATTGACCATAAACACGTTAAACCAATTCGAAAGTTTCAAAATGTATCTGCTACACAGAACTAAAATTAACCAATTCGAAAATAGTAGTAAACAAAATTGATAAAATTAAAATATGAGAATTAAATTCACAACTTATACAAAACTAATAACAAAATTTTAACTTATAAACAATAATTTCAGCTCAATTCAGGGCTCTAAAATATCAACAATTCTTAAATAAATACAACTGTAAAACAATTAGCATTGGTTACTGTTGACACCATTTTTTTTGACAAAACGGGGTCGACTTTGATTTTAAAAATTAAACGGGAGTCGCCACCAATCCTTTTTAATGAGGTGTGATTGGATCACCTTGAAAAGTGGTTGTTTTTAATAAACGGTTTGATTTATTAAAACAATAATTTTGGTCCACGAAATTTAGAAAAACGGATTCGGGAGTCGGTTACGTACGAGGAAGGATTAGCACCCACATAACGCCCAAAATTGGTATCTAGTTGATTAGTTAATGTCTTAATGTCGAAAATTGATAACTTTGAAGAATTTTAAAAAAAGGATCCTTGTATTAAAATGCTAAAAGAAAATTTTTTTTGAGAAAAGAAGCATATTTCACGTTAATCGAGAAAAAGACATCATATCCAGTAAGTTAGGATACAATGTCTCGAATTCTCGATGCGTAAAAATGCTTGTTTAAAAGATATTTTAGCTATCTCGGATTTTAAAAAAGGAGATCACGACCAGTAAGTTAGGACGCGATTTTTTTATAAATCCCGAGATCATTTAAAACTTGAGAAAGAAAGGAAAATAAATAAAAAAAGAAAAGAACAGAAAAAATCATGCCCAGTAAGTTAGGACACGATCTCTTTTTAACTCCCGAAATCGTTGAAAATTTGAGTTTGAAAAGATTCACGTATTTAGATTTATTGTGAAAATCAAAACCCAGTAAGTTAGGGTACGACTTTCTCAAATCTAAACACGAAATTTTTTTTATTCAGAAGTCATGATTCATACATTGAATGAAATAATTTAACACGAAATAGTAGAAATAAGATACGATGTTAATATGCGTAACTAAACAAAGATGAATACAATGATGTAAAAATAATACGAGTAATAGCAACGAAAATAAGATAAATAAAAAAGTACAAATCAATAACATACGAAATAGCAATGTATACAAGCGAATAAAATTAAAGCATTACTTCAAATTAATGATGAAAATGAAATAAATAAATAAATGAATAAAATTATAAAAAAGAATATATATGTAAGCATACATCAAAATTTGAAAATAATAAAAAATATGTACAAGTAAATAATGATAATTTATATATATATTATAATATGGATGTAAATATGTATATACAAATTAGAAAAATACATATAAGTATGTACATATAAATATATATATATACTCATAAAAATTTAGAAAATATGTATATAGATATGAATATATGAATATATATAAATTATAATATATGAAAATAAGTATATATATGAATCAAAGATATGTATGTATATATACTTTAAGTTTATAAAATACAAGAGCATGTAAGTATATATATATATATATATATATATATATATATATATATATAAGTATATGTAATAATAAAGCTAAAATAATAAATATATTAATACAATAGTAACGAATATATAAGAGGAAAATAAAACTAACAATAATAAATAATAATAATAGTCATAATAATAACAATAATACTAATAATAAATGTAATGATAATAACATTCAAATAATTAACTAAGCAATAAAATTGCTAAAAAGGACTAAATCGAAATAAAAATGAAAATACTGGGCGAATTCAAAATAACAGGATTAAATTGCAACACGCGCCGAAAGGGAAGGGACCCAAATAGTAAATACCCCACCTCCAAAACGCATCACTTTGCACAGGACTAAAATGTAACAAAAATAAAATTACAAGGCTAAATTAAAATAAAAAAAAAGGAAAAAGGACCAAATTACAAAACTTTGCAAAAGCGGAAAGACCTGGAGCATAAATATCCATCTTTGAGAAAACACGCGGATCCTCCCCCAGGGTCGGGTCACCGCGCGGGTTGAGCCCAAAACGGCACTGTTTTGGTGCCTGAGAAGGCTGCCCAAAACGACGTCATTTTGGAAGCCTATTTAAGCCAAGTTTTTTTTTTCAAAAATTCATTTTTCTTCTTTCTCTTAAAAAAACTCCAAAAAAGCTCTCAAAAATCCTTTCCTCTCCCCAGAAACCGGCCAATGGTCTGGCCGAGAGCCACCACACCGGCCGCCGGTCACCGGCGCCGGCACTGCCGTGCACGGCAGCTGAGGGACCAAAAGTTCCCTTTTTTTCTCCGATGCCTCTCCTCGACCTCCTGAACGCTCCCGGTGACAGCAGAGAAGGGTAAAAATGCCTCCTTCCTTTCTTTTTGTTTCG
The DNA here is from genome assembly GCA_008044935.1 of Gossypium turneri. NCBI lineage: Eukaryota > Viridiplantae > Streptophyta > Magnoliopsida > Malvales > Malvaceae > Gossypium > Gossypium turneri. The sequence goes on along the minus strand of CP032579.1, from coordinate 34,655,025 downwards.
AAAATAGGAAAATAAAATAAAATAAAAAGATCGAAAAAAAAAAAAAAGCAACAACCTCTTATGTTTTTATTTCTTTTTCTTTCAAATCTTTGTCAAAAATTACAAAAAGAGAGCCCCCCATTTACATCTCTTTTTCGGCTTTTATAGTCCTTTCATACATGATTTATTTTCAGTTTTCTTGTTTCTGTTTGCTATTTGCGTGTTCATCTTCTCCTTGCAGGTGATTTGATGGCGCAAGTGGGGCGGTGCTGAAGAGTTGGCGGCGACAGTGGCGGCTGAGGGTCAGATAGGTGCGGCAGCAGCACTAGGGTTTCAGAAAAGCTGAAACCCTAGTTTGATTAATTGGTTTTGGGCTTGATTGGGTGTTGGGTTATTGTAATGGGTTTTGGGCTGTTTGTAATTGGGTTTGTTTTTGTTTGGGTAAGGGTTAGTTGGGTTATTGGGTCAGTCTGGGCCTTGGCAAAATTGGGCTGTACAGTTACAACATTTTGGTCTTCCCCAAACATTTCAAGTACCCCGTCTATATATGGATTTCTAACACACAAATGTAATTAATTAACATAAAATTGTCTGGTTTTTTTCTTTTTTGTAAACACAAACCGAGAGATGTTTGAATAGGAATCTATGAATGAATGAAACCTGAAAGAAAAAGTCAGCCCACAAGTTGACCAATTCTGGTTACCTATTTTGCATTATTGTGGGTAAAGAATGGACTGGCAATGCATATTTAGGATGCTTGAAATTTTGTCTTTGGCCAATGTTGCATAGAATGCTTTGAATCTGTGACATGCATGTTCAACTAGGCTTAACAGCTTTTTGACAAGAAGAAGCTTTTTATAAGAAGCTCATACTGATATAGAAAGTTTGCACTGCATTTGCATGCCATTTGGGTTACACTTGGCCTTTCATATTTGTTTCAAAAGAAAAAAGCCGAATTTGGGTAGGTTACACTGAATATATAGATACATTGATCTGAGGTTAAAATACTTGTAACTCTCACAGTTCCTGCTTACTGCTTATCAATTCTAAACCTTCTATTGACCATTTTCTAATTTTGGTAAAAAAATAAATAACAAAAATTAATGATTTTTTTTCTAAAATAACTTAAAAGGGTAACTATATAAATAGTAATTCAAATATTAGCGGTTTTTTTTTAGTCACTTAAGTTTTAGTGATTAATGTCAACAAAATTTACAGTACATTTGGTTGGCATGAATAGCCAACTCATTCCGGATCTATTTCAAAGAGGAATGGTTATTCCGTAATTTGGATCAACAAATTTTTTAATGTATCGAATTGAAATTCATGCCTTATACAATAACATTCTTTATTTTCATCAAAGAATAGCTATTTCACTCAACAACATTTTTTTTTTCAATTTTACCCTTATCATTTCAGACCAAATCAAGATAAATTTCGTCAAGCTTCAATGTGTATTTTCCTCACTCACAAAAAAACAGAAACTAAACTCTTCCTATGACAATTTACTACAAATTAATCCATATACATAAAATAGTATACTTTTCAACCAAATTAAGAACATTACCCAAAATTTAAAAAAATAGGTATAAAAAAATAATTGAATTAAATGAAAAAATTACCAGATTACTGCTTTCTCTTCTTTTCTGGGTTGTTGTTTCTGGTGAAGTGTTTATCCAGAAGAGATGTTTCTGCGTTGCTAAATATTAGGATTTGAAAGATGAGAAAAAAAAATAACAATCAATCAAAATGAAAAAAAAAAGAAACTTACAAGGCGAAGCAGCAGAGCGCTACCGACGAAAATGCAGCAGGTGTTGGGGAAAAGAGTTAAGGATTTCGAGGAGGGGGAACTGATTTGGGGAAAAACAGTTAGGGAAAAAATGAAAGGAATTGGGAAAAATGTTAGGGATTTTGGGGAAGAGGATAATTGATTTGGGGAAATAAAATGGGAAAAAAAAGAAAGGGATTTTGGGTTAAAATTAGGGATTTCAGTGAGGGGAATTGATTTGGGGGAAATGAATAAGGGAAAAAGGGGAAGGGTTCGGAGAAAATTACTTGGGGATTTTGAGGATGGGGAACTGATTTTGGGAAAAAGACCAAGGCATTTTGGGGCTAACAAAACAACACCATTTTGCAAAAGATAATACAAATTCGCCGCGTTTGGACAAAAAATGCCACTATTGCTCAACTTTTTGCGGCGTTTGGACCAAAAACGCCACTATTGCTCACCTTTTGCGGCGTTTTTCTCGTAAATGTTGCTATTGCTTTATTTATTGCGGCGTTTTTCTGCTAGCGCCACTAATGTATAACCTTTGCGGTATTTTGGTCCAAACGCTACTAAAAATGCCGCTAAAGTCCTAATTTCTTGTAGTGTTGATTATAGTGGGTGATAGTGTCACGGGCCGCAGTTCAAAGCCCATGACCATCGCACCAAATGCATCCAATGGAGGCCTATTGTTTAGATGGGGATCATTTGGCCTGTAAGAACTGACCCAATTCAGGAAGCTATTGGAGAAGCCTGTCAGATTGAAGCCTGGTTGGCCTGATAATGAAGATATGGCAACTTAGGCTAATTTGGTAACTAATTGTAGCGACCTAAAATTTTAGCACGGGCGCTAGTCGAAGTAATTATTAAAAATTTGAAAACAGAATCTCGATTTTATTTGAAAAAGGAGTCGCCACCGATCTTTTTTCTAGGTGTGATCGGACACCTAATAAATTCTCTTTTTTAAAAGAAAAATTATTTTTCAAATTTTCTAAAAAAAAAGAGTCGATTTTAGGTCCACGTCAAAATCCAGAAAAAAATTAGGGTTCGTGAGTCGGTTACGCGCGAGGAAGGTATTAGCACCCTCGCAACACCCAAAATTGGTATCTCGTTAAACGCGTGTTGTCTTAATTTTCAAAAATGCAAGTTCAATTTAATATTTAATCGTAATCCGATTGAAGCACGATATATTTTTAAAAAAAACACAAGAATTTTGAAACAGAATAGTTTTTTTTAAAATACGAAAAATTTTGAAATACGAGAAGTTTAGAAACACAGAAATTTTTAAAACACGAATTTTTTGAAAACACGAAATTTTTTGAAACACGAGAAATTTTTGAAATACGAGAATTTTAGAAACACAAATTTTGTTGAAAACATGGAAAATTTTTTAACACGAAAATTTATGAAATACGAGAATTTTTGGACATGAAATTTTTGAAAACACGAATTTTTTTAACACGAAAATTTTCTGAAACACGAATTTTTTGATTTTTTAAAAAAAGAGTGTATCGTACTTAACACGAACCGGTGATACTCACTCAACATAGCGATGAAATCATCGAATTAGTGTCAAATCGATTCAACTTAATATTTAATCGTGATTCTATTAAAACACGAGAATTTTTTTTAAAACACGAAAATTTTTGAATATTTTTATTTTTAAAAGGGCGTATCGTGTTTAACACAAACCGGTGATATTCACCCAACATAGCGATGAAATCAACGACTTAATGTTAAAACAATTCGTTGCCTTATTTATTGAAATTATTCAAAATAAAAATAAATAAATAAAATAAATATAATGATGTTTTGTAAAATTAAAATAAAGATAAAGAGAATATTAAAAGCATAATATAAAATACGAGATATTATAAAAGTACACAAATTAAATTAAAAATGGAAAAAAAATTACCGAAAAGCTCGAAAATACGAGCTTAATTGAACGGGTCACACGACTTGGACCCCTTTTTCTTTCTTCTTCTTTTTTCTTTTTTATTTTTTCCTCTTCTTTTTATTTTTGGTTGCTATTTTTTTCTTCTTTTTTTTCTCTTCTTTTTTTTGGCCTGCTTCCTCTGGGCTTGGGCGCTGACGGGCCTCCTGCTGCTGGCGCTGGACTGCCTGCGCTGGGCCTGTACTACTGGGCTGCACAAAATGGGCCTGCTGGATTGGGTCAGAACTGCTGGGCTTGGACTGGCTTGCTACTGTTTTTTCTGCTGTTGGGCTGCACTGGTCTAGGCCTGGGGCTGCTAAAGCTGCTGCTGGACAGGCTGGGAGTTGGGTTATGGCCTGCTTTTTTTTTTATTGCAGGCTGCTGTTTTGGGGCTGTTGGAGCGTGGGTCGGGTCACGGGTTGGTGGGTCGGGTCGCAACTCGAGTCGGGTCGGGTCAACTGACTTTTCTATTTCTTTTTTTCTTCTATTTTTTCTTTCCCTTTCTTCTTTCTTTTTTCTTTCTCTCCTTCTTTTTCTTTTTTCTTTTTTTCTTCTTCGGGTCGAGCCCTTAGCCTCCTTGCACCGTCGACGACGCTTCCTCCGCCTGGTGCGACGGCCGACGGTGGCGCAATGGTCCTCTCTTCCTTTTTTTTCTTCTTTTCTCCCTCATTTTTCTTTTTGGTTGCTGTTTTTTCTTTGTTTGCTGCCGTATTTTTCTTTTGGTTATGCTTGCTTAGTTCTTGGCTTGGCTTCGGCGGTGGAGCAACGATGGTGGTGGCGCGGCAGTCGTGGTGTCGGTGGGGAAAATTGGATTGATTTGAGTGCTCTCTTTTTTCTCTCTACTGTTTTCCTTTCTCTTTTTTTTTGCTGCTGAAATCCCCCTCTCTTTCTCTCATTTTCTTCTTTTAAATCCTTCTTCTTCTTTGTTTTCAGGTGGCTGTAGAGCAATCATGGCCTAGGGAGGCTGCTGGAGTAGCTGGAGGTGGGAGGAGTATGCTCGGCTGCTGATTGCGGTGATTTGACAAGTCCAGAAGGACCCAACTGCAGAAGATGCAAAATTTCTAGGGTAAAAGTGTAATTTTAGGAAAATATAGGGCCAAAATGTAATTTTTAGGAAAGTTTAGGGGCTAAAATGTAATTTGTATTTTTTTTCAAAATTTTATTATTACTATTTTATTAATATTTAAAACAAAAATTAAAAATAGGCTAAAATAAGTCCAAAATTAAATCCTAATGGGCTCAATCATTGGGCCCATACGAGACCAAACTGGCCCAAATACCTAACCGGGCAAAATTCAGTGATGACACTAATCTTAGAAGATTGAGGGAATCATATCTTGTAAACATTAGATTAGATTTGATATGGCATATCTTGTAAATCCCTAAAATTAAGGGATATAGTTAATCTCGTCCGTCGATGTAAATGTATCTTGATCGTCAGTTTTGGGGGAGTTCAACTATAAATAGAGATCCTCCCCCTCATTTGTACTCACCATTCATTATTTCATTACTCTTTGTGAATAAAAGAATTTTGTGAGTTTTTACTCTTCTGGCATAAGTTTGCTTCTACTTTACAAATTGGTGCCTTGGAGGACTTAGGCGACTTAGGCGAATTTGGACGAACGAATCGCCTAAGGCCGCACGGATCATGAGATGAAAGATATAGCCCCGTGGCAAGTGGTATTCGAGCTATTGGTTCGAAGGCACTTTTGGGATGTTGAAATAAGAGTTTGAACAAAAGTGGGCTAGAAAGTCTTTGAGGGAAATGCTGTTGGCTGTTGAAGAATGCGTGAGTAAACTTGAGGAGTCTATGGAAGACGCGAAAGAGTCAGACAATGCACTTGGGGAAAGCATAGATGATTTGAGGAAGCAGTCTAGGGACTTTATGACCATGTGTCTCACTTCCTAGAGGGATAACGTGTAAGAGTTGCTAGATTCTCAAAGGAAGAAGCTAACGGAGAGGACCAATGCTCTCGAAGCCATGGTGAAGGCTTTGAAGGAGGAAACAATGGCCATGACGATGGCTTTGAGTATAATAATAGAGGAGCTCGAGGAAAAGCTGGCCTTGTGCTGAGCAGCCGTGGGGAAAAGAGTGTCAAGTACAGCACTCAGTAACGAGGATGTCCCAAAGCTGAAAGAGTTTGTAGGAACAAGGTCTGTATGCGATGTGGATAATTTCTTGTGGAGGATGGAAAACTACTTACGTGCCAAAGGCATTGTGGATGAGGCGGTTAAGATAAACACTGCTTCAATGTTTCTTTCTGATATTACGCTTTTATGGTGGCGAGGCAGGACCACGGATAAAAGACAAGGTGAGATTGGGATGTGGCAAGAGTTCTAATATGAGTTGAAGAGACAGTTTTACCCAGAATTTGTCGAGGAAGAAGCTCGAGCAAAGTTGAAAGGGATAATGCAATGGGGCACAGTGAGAGAGTATGTTCGAGAGTTCAAGGAACTCATTCTCTAAGTTTCAGATGTGACCGAGAAAGAAGCATTGCTTGCTTTTCAAAATGGATTGAAGTAGTAGGTCAGACAGGAGGTTGAACAAAGAGGTGTCCAAAAGAGGTCAAAAGCCATGACAGTAAAGGAGCCCGTGGTGAAGCTTGGTTTAGGGAAAGATAAGCTTGGGTCTTCCAAGTTTGAGGAAAAGGGCGTATGTGAAAAGGATCAAATGAAAGATGTTGTTGATGGCAATGGCAACGACGACAATGGTGGTAATAGGAAACCACGAGTTGGGAAGAAGAAACCCAAGAGGAAAAGGGACAAGTTGAAATGATTTTTCTACGATGGTCCACACATGTTGAAGAAATATCTGAAGAAATTCATGCTTAAGGAGAAGCCAATAGGTAAGGCCTTGGTGATTGGTTTGAGCGCAAGCGATGTTGAAGTTAAGGAGGCTGAAAGTGAGAAGAAGCCAGTTGAGTGCTTTTTGTGTCATGGTCCGCATAGGTTGCGAAAGTGTATGAGAAAGTCTGTCATTGAAGGGAACGATGGAGCAGACAAGGAGCCGAAGAAGCTTGGTTTGAGCAAGGGAAAAACAGAAGCCAAGAGGGCAAAAAGGAGCAAAAAGAAGTGAGTGAAGTGCTTTTTGTGCCGTGGTCTATATGAGTTGCAGAACTGTCCAAAGCAAGCTGTAGTCAAAGGAAAGGCAACGTCTGAGCTTGGTGAGTCATCAGAGGGGCTTCCACCTAAGGAAGAGGTGGGTTTGTCATCGAACTTAGAGGAAAAAATTGTGATGAAAATAGTGAAGTTGGGACCAATGAGACTCAATTTGAGTGAAGCGTCAAAGTTGACCGAGTCATTGACAAGGCTTCCACCTATGGGAGAGGTAGGTGGTGCATCAGACTTCAAGGGAAAAGAAGTGATGCAAGTGGGACAGTTGACCCGAGTAAATACAAAGGTACATTCTGAACACTTTGATAGTGTGTTACATTCTAACTTGTTGACTTGGCAAGAACGTAAGGGCCCTTTCAAAGTTCTTGAGCAAAGAAGCCGAAAGACTGTGGGCAAGGGGAAGCCAAGTGTTGTGAATGAAGAAGATTCTATTTGAGTCAAGTTGGAATGGGGGCAAGAGAGTGACATAACTTCTTGTTATTGAGATGTACAAACAGGTAGGACAGTTCGAGTTAAGAAGCGACGTAAGCCGAGGCAAAAGTCCCAAAGGAAGGGAAAAGTTAAGGCGTTGAGACGAGACTAAGGCGAATCAAGTTAGTGCCATTCAAAAGTAACAACGAGGGCGTTGCGAGAATGGGTGGGGGAGAATATCACGAGCCGCAGTTCAAATCATTTTGACATTGTCTCATAAAAATTCATATATATCATAATCTACAATTCTATTACTTACACCATTTCTTTTATGCAAAATTAGACTTAATAAGTTTTAATTACATATTTAATTAAAACTTTAAATTGATTTTCACAATTTTTTTGTAAAATTTCCAAGTTAAACTACTACTGTCCAAAACTATTCTAATGAATTTATTTACTTATTATGATTTATATCATTCATACCAACACAATTTTTTATACAAGATCACTTGATTATGTATTTCATCACACTTAAATTATTATTCAATTTAATCCTTTAAGCTCACATATCATTAATAAATAGTTTTTTCATAACTTCTCATAACACAAATCATATCACTATCTATGGATTACAATTTATAATGTACTTTTCATCACTACTACTTAAATAAAATTCACATATTTAACACTCAATTTATTACATACCTTAATTTAATACTTTGAAATATCAATGAAAAACGAAAACTTACCTCTTTTGCTTCTCTTCTATTTCTTTCTTAACTTCATCGCTATCATTTTCTTTTCTTCTATTTTTCTTCACTCCCATCTATCAATTTCTTACTTCTAATTTGATATTCTAACTCTCTAGTATCTCCACTTCACTTCTCCTTTTGGGTTACTATGAAAATTTTCAATGAATTTGGGAGAATTAATGAGATTTTATGGTAAAAGACCAAATTGTAAGAAAAGGAGAACTTCTTCCCTTTTAAAATGGTGGTCACGTTGGTACATGAAAAATATGAAGAAATTTCTTCATACATTCATACAAATATCTCAATTAATTAATTAAAATATCTTATAATAAAATATTCAACCAATCGTTTTTCAACACTTTTCTTCTTTAATTATTTCACCATATAATTATTTATTTTGGGTAATGATCATTTTACCCTTCATGTTTCTTCAAAATTCCATAATTGAATCACTTCTCATTTTTTGGTAAATTTGTGATTTAGTTCATCGTATTTCTCCATTTATTCAATTTGATCCCTGCAAACCAATCTCATGTTATAAGAAATTGGGTTATTTTTAGTTTTTGTCCTTCAATTTTCTCATATTTATGCTTCAACCCTTCAAATTTTGAATAATTATACTTGAACCTCAAAACTTTTTACATCTTTTTTATTTAGTCCTTACTTTAATTTAGTATACCATTCTCAATTCAACTTTCTTTGACATCACTCAACCTTCTCTTTTATCACTTTTATTTTCCTTATTTCACTTTATCGAGAAATTAATCGTACTCGATTTTAATTTATTACTGATTTCATGGTATAACAAGTTTAGGGGTGTTATATTTGTAGATCTAAAAGCCATAAAAGTGTGTGATAAGAAAACATTAGTTAAGAGTAGGACTACTTTTTGAAAATAAAATCAACTTTGGTATAGTATATAAGAAATATAGACAATAATAGTACTGCGTCGACAAAAAGGAAGTACTGAGATGAAAATGAGTCATAACAATTCAAGTTGATTAATAAGTGCTTTTGCTTTGTCATGAGTTGTATATGTTGTATGATTACAAATTAAGTACTAAAATTTTTCAGAAGATTAAAAATGTATTTCGTGTCCGAGAAAGGATAAAATGTAATGAGCTTGTAAAGTGCCATCGTCACTACAATGTACTTGATGGTCATTGTCTCTACAAGACATACTCTAAATTGTTGTTACTGTATTTGAAAGAAGTGGGAAGCAAAACCTTCCATGAAAATGATTGGATCATAATTTTGGCTGCAAGATTATCTTATAGATGATTCAATGTGAAACGTTATGTGATGGAAATGTAGGGCACTGTTACAATAAGTTGAGTTTAGTTAAAAGAGTTAAATAGACTTGGTTTTATTTAAGAAATCGAAGGAAAAAAATTCAAAGTGCTAAAGGAAAGTGAACTGCTCTTGCCAAAAATATAATATTCCTAATAGAGTTTCAAATGAAAAGATGTCAAATAAAAAGTGATTTAAAAGGTTATTGAAAGTGTTATAAGGGGAAAAGATTCTCTATTTTGGCATTTGAGTAAAACTTGAATCTTGGATTTATTGTATTGTGTGAAATTACTAATCTTACAACGCATTGGTTAGAATTGCCACCATAGTTAAGCCATGATGTCTGCCATGTAAAAATGCTTTGAAGGAATATATTTGACTCATCTATGGTATCCGTAACTCGTTTTGGAATATGAGGAGAGATTGAACAAAACATTCGCTTGTTAAACAAAAGAAATGAGAAACAAAAGCAGGTCGTTAATCAAGGATCTTTGGAGGAGCCATAACTTTGGGAAGGAACTTGGAAACTTAAGAGAGCTTATGGACAATAGTATTCACACTTATCATAGATAAATTTTAAGGTCCAAACTTTTTAAACTTTTTAAGGAGGGAATGTTGTAACACAACATAATTTCAGTATAGTAAATAGTATTGTTTCCATAATGTAAATAGTGGAACTTTTGAGAAATTAGAATGAGTTTACTAAATAATTTCTTTTATAAAAATTAATTGTTATTGGGAAAGGAGATTAGTTAGAACAAATGTGAATTTGAAATTTTGAAAGAAGGACCAAATTGAAAATTTTTAAGAAATATGAGGAATAAAGTGAAAGTTGACCAAGCGCAGAAAGAGGAGGACTAACAATAATTATTTAGTAAAAAAAGACAAGGAGAATATGTTAGTAAAAAATAATTATTTAGTTAAAGAATATATTGAGAACATTTACTCAAATACTTAGCGTGTTTTGCTTTTTTGTGGCTATTATGTTCTTTCGAGTTTTTTTTTTTTTTTTTTTTTGTCTTTAAGTTGCTTCTTCTATATTTCCGGTACCTTAGAGAAAATCTGCGAGAATTCTCACTTTGCGAGAATTAAGCTGACTTAAGCGCATTTGAAGCAAATAAATCACTTAAGGCCACACGAATTGCGAGACGAAAGGTCTAGCCCCATGACACTTAGACTAGATTATATCCCTTTTTATAATATGTAAATTAGTCAAAATAATATAATGTTTATAATATTTAACCTTTATAAAAAATAATTTTATAAATTGTTCAAAACTTTCATAACACTTCTTATAAATGATATAATTTTTTGCCATTATATAAAGAAGTTATAAAAAAACTATAATATTTTTTTACGGATAAGTATACTACTTTTATAATATATAGCATGGACACATAAATAAGTTATGTTCATAGTTTGTCATAAATATATTTATATAACTTCTATGAGATGTAAATTATTTTCTTATAATAAAATTTTTAGCCATAACTTTAGAAATTTTTTAGAATTTAAATAATATATATTTGTTATAACTTTATAAAATATACAAATTATTTTTATAATATATTTTTTAGGATTTATAATAATATAAGAAATTTTCGGTCATAACCAATCCAAATACTCAAACACTTCATGCTTATAATAATATAATTTTATTACTTGCATAAAAATAATTTTTTAAAAATTAAATTTGAGTGTAATTACTTGTGTAATTGTTCCAATTCTCACCTTCCTCCTAAGAATTGAAAAGTATAATTAGGGTGTTTCAAATACACCTAACTTGATGGGAGTCACCAATTACAATGATTACCCAAACATACCATCCTTTTGTAGCTACAAACAATTACACCAAAATCTGATTACACTCTTAAATGGGCTCAAATTAACGTTTTTCTAATTATTACGACAATAATAATATAAACTAAACTAAGATTCATTTAATCTAACTAACACTATTTTCAATTTATGCTTAAATGAATATTTACTATACATGGAATAAAATTTATATTATCATTTATAATTATTATATGTAGTATAAAATATTTGTGTTTAGAGGTTGACATTGGGGTTTAATGTTTAATCACTTTGAGATAAATATTAAATATATAATATTTTTAATTATTATAAAAATGAAGTATTAAATAATTATTTGTATTTGGGTCGCATTAGGTCAAGCTTGGAAATGTTTATCCAAGGCCTATCTGTTTGGGCTGGGCAAAAATCGGTCGAATTCATCAAATCAACGGAACTGAATCGAATCAATTCAGTTTTTTTCAGCTGAATTTGAATGGTTTTGATTTAAGATTGGTTTTGAAAATGGGTTAAGTCAGTCTAATCAATTTAATTTTGATTTTGAATTTGCAAACTGTTTTAATCGATTTTAAATACGTATTAAATATAATATATTTAAACCCAAACTTAAATATTATTATCAACCAAATCTAAACTCAAGCCAAAATTAAACTTTATTTAAAAGAAAAACTTAATAAAAATTAAACAATAAAACGAAAAATTATCAAATTAAACTAATCCCTAAATTCCTAAAATATTAACTAAATATCAAACATTTTGTTTTTAGGTATAGATTGTAAAAAAAAGAACTTGTTGAAAGTCGGTTTATGTGCCAAAACAATTATAATTTCGGTTTGGTTCAATTGGTTTGGTCGGTTATCCAACCAAAAAACTCAATTGGTTTCCCGTTTCTCCTTCAACTCAGTTGATTTCAGTTTCTAGAGAAAAGATTAGTCATTTAAGTCAGTTTTTCTGCACCGACCCAACTAATTTCACAAACCTACTAGTAGTTTCTGAAATAGACTTTTTTTCTCTTATTGCTCAAGCTCATGTCTTACATCTCGTACTTTATCCGAATCATTTGAAATTTGTTGTAAATTTTTGTACTTAAATAGACTACCCAATCCTAAAATACATATATTTTTAGGGAATCATTAGTAGAGATGGCAATAAGGCAAGGTGAGTCGATTTTTGCTCACCTTGAACTTAACTCAAAACTTGACCAATTTATTCCGATTTAACTTGACTCAAATTCTTAAGAAAAAAAATCCGTTCGAGCCTAAACCCAAAATTTAATAGGAGACCGACTCTAATATGACCTCATCTGATTTTAATTTAATTATTTTATTTGTTTTGTTTTGATGTAAATAAGATTACATTTTAAATGTTTTTTTATATTAAAAGCAAATACATTTTGTTTTATTTTAGACTTAAAACTCAATATTTTTAGTTATTTATTGAAAGCAATAATTTAATATATATTAGGAGAATTGTTTTGTAAATATCTCGAGATAAGGTTGGACAAGACAAATTTACCTTAAACCTGACTTGATTCGACAGTTTTTTTTTCTAATTCTACTCCACTCGACCCGCCCAAACACTACTTTCTAAAAAAGAATCTCACCCTAGCAGATCGGGTTGAGTTGAAACCCGTCAAAATTTGAGATTTTTTATAATCCCTAATCACCAGTTGGAATTTTAATCAATTAAATAAATATTTCTACCTTTATTTTAAAACAAATTATTCATTTTAATTTTAAATCAAATTGTTTAATTAATAAAGAATAATTTTCTATTATTAACTCAATAAAGATCAAATAATATATTCTGAATAAATAAGGGTTAATATTTGCATACTACTATAAAAATATATATTTGATAAATTAATGATGTATAATTTTATGCACAATTAATTAAGGAGATCATCATAAAATTTTAAAATTAAATTAAACTAAATTAAATTTATTTCGAATGGTGTGTCAGCATCTAATAAACTATACACCGGAATGTATGAAATATTAATCTAATAAATAATATCTTAATAAAGTGTGAAACACTATATAATATTAAATAAGATTTAAAATAAATTATAATTATCATCGATGTTGATAATCTTGTAATGCTCTTTGTTGTTTAAAATATATAATTGATCCAAATCTAATCTTTATTTAATCAATAAAAGAGGAAAAGATCAAACTTTAAAGCAAACACCAATCCAAAATCAACCTAATCTAAATGGATCTAATCAGATTAACCAAAACAGTTAACCTTGAGATAAGCCAACTTAAATCGAATATAATTTAAAATAACTTAATTAGATAAAAATCTAATATAATTTTATAATTATCATTTTGGAGTACCACAAAGGCACTAACCAATCAATGGTTATAGAGAAATATTTATCTAAAAGATAAAAAAACACCATAGTAGCGCAGAGATATGACTGCAAACTTGACCAAGTAATCATGATCATCTTGTAATCTTGAGAAATAAAATTCATATTTTTTTTATACAATGCCTAAAATTATTTATAGTTCTTTTTCAACTCATAAATAGGAGGATAATATGCTTCAACGCACTCAAACCCATGTCTTCCTACATTGACAACAATGCCCAAACCAATCGAGCTAAGACTCAAACGATAACTTTTATTATGAATTTAAAATATTAAAATTTTGTATCAATTAATAGAGATAATGATAAGTGATAAAACTAGCATATTTTAATCTTGTTCTTAATGCATTTTTGGATGATTATTTATGCAAATTGGTGAATTTTATGTTCCTAATCCTTTAATTTCATGTTTCTATATTTGCGAGAGCATTTGGGAGCAAAAGGAGTGAAAATTGGATAAATAGAGCAGATTTTAGGAGCCATACGGGCTGGACCTTCCCACTTAGGCTGGATACATGGCCGTGTGAGCCACACAGGCTGGCACACAGCCAAGTGCCAGACTGTGTCGATTTTGCGATTCGCATCCAAAACACGTGGAAAAACGTAATTTTTAGGCATTCTGGGCTTTTTAAAGCCTATAAATACCAAATAGAAGAAGAGAATAGGGGGCCATCAGAGGGTATTGAAGAAAACAACTCGAAGAACACCATTGAAGCCAACTCTGAAGCAGATTTCCATCAAGATTGAAGACCTCCTTTTAATTTTTTTGAAGTTTTTATGAATTTATTTATTTCTTGTGGTTATACTGTCTTGGAGATGTTTTAATTTACAATTATAAACTAATTCTCTAGATACCTAGGGAAGATGAACTATATGATGAATTCTATTATTTGATTTCTGTTTTATAAGATAAATACTTGATTCTTGTTCACAGTTATGTGTGCTTATCTCTTGTTTTAATATTTCCTGAATATTAATGCATGTTTAATATGCTTAAATTAGAGGAGGAAAAGTCCTTGTTTAATAGTAGATCTAACAAAATTGAGTGGAGTTGCATGCAATCTTAAAAATAGGACAACATAAATCTACCAGATTAGAATCAAATCTAATAGGGGAATCCATAGATAGAGTTAATGCAACAATTGGGTTTTAATTAGAAAGAAATTTCAATTAATCAACCTAGAGTCAGTTACTCTTACTCTCAAAAGAGATATTAGCATAATTTAAGGATTTCTACGAATCAATATATCAAGTGAGTAAATCATTTAATTCAGATTTATAATGATAGATGAAGTTTAGGTGGATTCTTTACTGGATATTATTTAGCTTTTTGGTTATTATTCAATTATTTTCCTGATTTGTTCTCTCCTAAGTTTTTTAGTTAATTAATTTAGTAGATTTTAGTTTAAATCAATCACTCCAATTTGTCGGTTAAATAATAGAAAAACGGTAATTACTAGTACTTTTTAGTCCTCGTGGATATGATATTTCTACTCATTAGAGCTATACTATTTATCGATAGGTGCACTTGCCTTTATCATATTTTTAGTTAGTTTCGTGACTACCAGATAAATAAGAACCATTACAAGATTGTATTTAGTCGAATTTGGCAAAAGCATACTAAAATAATTTAAACACAACTATTCTATCGAAACAAAATGTAAACTACGAATTTAATCCCAAAATATCATTATTTTACCAAGTACATTATATTATTTTGTGAGTATTTTTGTCATTCTAAATCTTTTATATAAAAAAAATAGAAAAAATATAAACACACAAGAGGTCTGAACTTGAAACACTATGGGTTTTAACATCTCTACTTTACCCTTTTAACTTGTAACTTTTAACTAAAGCCTCGTCTGATTTTTTTATATTGAATTTTTGTAAATATATTTGTTACATGATTTTGTTTTTCACCTAATTGTAGGTATTTCATAATCTAGTATATATTAAACCTTTAATTGAAATGATATTATGAATCAATTAAGCATCAATCCAATTAAATAATAACTAAAATATAATTACTTTATAAAACAAATTTTATTAGTTTAAAGGTGTTTTTATTTTTTTCATGTATATAAAATAAAATAAAAATCCACTCATTAATGGGATGTGACTATATCAACTAAATTTAATCTTTTTCATGAATTTATTTGTTTTCGATGTGGTGAAAGTTATTTGATAGTGAAAGGAATGTCAAAAGTAGATAACCAGTATAATAATAAAACTAAATTGCAATGTTATGAACAAAATAATTCAAACAACTCCACAAATTCCTCGCGCTATTGGATTGGGAAAGAAAACACAAGCTTTATTCATTTACTGACCAAAAACGACCCAGTATCCAATAACTTATGATTAATTATTTATTAATTCATCAAATTGCTTCTTTCAGCATCTATTCACCATTCAGTGTGTGATATCTAAGCAAGATGCATGTACAAAATCACAACATTTACAGTCGGAGATACGTATCTACCTTACTGCACATCACATCAGTAATATTTTTTTTGTCAATATTAGCAATTACTTATTATATGAATACTATAATCTGAAATAAGAGGAAAAAAAAATTATTAACACCGTTCTTTTTGTTGATTCCCCGTAAAGGATTTATTTCAACAAAAATGCGGAAGGAAAAAAAATTTGAAATTTCTACTCGACATTCTGTTTTTTCCAGAATTTCAATCAAGGTAGCGAATATGATCCACTTGCCGTTTTTATTTTAGTATTAATATATATATATATATATCAGCCGTTTTAAGTTATTGATGTTTTTAAATAATATATATTTATGCTTTAACTTTTAGTTTTTTAATAAATTAGATATATATAGTATATATATATATATACATATACAAATATATCTCAATTAAATCTATATAGATATATTTATATGTAAATATAAGTTTTTTTATCAGTTTCAATAACTTATTTTAAAAACTATTAATCTAAATGTTATTATAGAAAAATTAAAATGGATAAGATAAAACAAATCAAAAGTTATCCAAAAACAAATTTTAAAAATTGATTTAAATTATCAAAATCTTGTAATAATCAATACAAAATGGTACAAGTCAGTATTGATCAAATAGCCAAATACATGTAACGCGTGGTTTGTGCAAGTGTACACAGTCGTTATTAAATAATAAGTAAGTTATTGTCTCCACAGGGACTGTGTATGTTAATCACTTATTTTTAAAATTAAAGTTAACAATTTGGTGAGAAAAACACAATAATTTTTGAGTGACTAAATGTAAGATGATCCCTAATGCAAATTAATCTAAATGCAAAGTATGACATGAAATGTATGAGATGAGTTTAGCAACAAAAACATAAACTTCAACAATCAATAACATGAATAGGCTATAATAATTACATCATTCAATTCTGATTTATTTTTCTCATGTTTAACAGTGTTCAAAAAATATTTCATGACAACTCGATCTTTCATGGGCTTGAAATAAAATTAAGTCCTTTTGGAGTCTTTTACTTAATAAAACATGCATTTTACTGATCATATTAAACTTAGGGTTTCTTAGAATTCATGTAAAAGTAACAAGGGCTGGGCCCGTTTGAAACAATTTAATCACATAAACCTAAAAGCCATGCAAGGTAATAGAGCTTGATCAAGTTATTACGAACCTTTAATTTATTCCAGGTCGGATATAAATTAAGCATGCACTTTTCAATTATTGTGTCTATTAGTCGTAGTCTGGTTCGAATCACTCAACTAATTCTAATGCATCCAATCACATATGAATCGAATACATGCTTGAGTTTAATTGAAAACATGAACGATTGAGGCACAAACACTATAAACACCATTTAAACAAACTCCATTGAATTGATGCAATCATCCTAGCTAGATAGATTTAAGCTACTGTTGTTGATGACAAGATAACAAAGCACATTGCAAATATGATTTAGTTAAAGTAACAAAGTAAAGGAAAAATAAACTCTGTTCAAATCAGCAGTCTCGCAAACTATGATTGAAGAAGTTTCCTCCAATCCTCGTGTTGCTCCTTTGCTAATGGCTTCTCAAGGTGGCCGGCTAAGAGATAATCTTCTCAAGGTTTTGCTGGCTAAAAAAGAAAAGAAATATGGATGCTATGCATGGAGATGAAGAGAGGGAATGAGAGAAATGAATGAGGGATGTATGTAGAGATGAGTAAGGGATGTAGGGATGCTTTGAAATGGGGGATGAATATGGGTATTTATAGTGAAGGTTGGTGGATGAGTTTACTAAAAATAGTGTGAAAATTCCCCTCATTTACTTCTTTGCTTGGCCAACCACATATTGTGGAAATGAATGGATGTTGGTTGTTTGATTCAAGCATTAAATCATGCTTGAATCAAGAAAAGGCTAGAGGTTTCAAAGCCAAATCTTGTGGGTTGATTTTTGATTCATTTGCAATTGTAAGGACTTCCAATAAATTTCACGAAAACTGGTTTTTGGGTTACTCACAAGTGTCATGCTGAATTGGGCTTGTTTTTCTCTTGTTGGACGGTTTGGTGACCCAGTTGTTTACCAGACTTGTCCGCCAGTTGATCCATGTTCAATTGGATCAAAAGCAAATTTGTCATGACCCATTTGCATGTGTTTGCCGTCCATGTTGAGCGAATTTGGGCATGTCCATGTAACTTCATTTTGTAAATAAATCATGCATAATTTCTTTGGTCCAACTGCAATAAATAAAGTTAAAAATTAATATGTAGCAAAACAATTAAATTATGCAATAATTAATACAAAATAACATAAAATTACATTCTTTCTTAAATCATGTGTATTATTAAAATATGAAAAAAATTCACTTAATTAATAATAAAATACTCAAAAATTAATATTAATTTTAAGTAAAAAAATATTATAAACTACTAGAAAAAACCTATATAAATGAGAGTTTACAATAGAGTCGAAACATATCAAAATTTAATCAAAAGAGAGCATACACTACTTTATATCAATTTGAAATCATATGTAACAGTTGGTACAGTATTGATACAGTAACAAATACATTCCAATCTCTATTCCCAACCCATTTTTATTTTAATATAAGATTCAAAGATAATTTTAATTGTTCCAAATGGAATCAGATCAAAATTCGCACATAATTTATTTTTCATTCGCAATCATCATTCTTTTTCTAGAAACCAAAATTCGCACATAATTTATTTTTTAATCCGCAATCATCATTCTTCTTTCTAGTAACCAAATTTCGCCGACATCCATGGTACAAAATGACAACATTTGCCCTCGGAGATTCATATCACCGTACTACACATCACATTACTAATTCTTTTATCACTATTAGTAATTACCGATGATATGGATACTATAATCTGAAATGAGAGGAAAAAATATTAACTCGTTCTTTATGTTGATTCCTCGTAAAGGATTTATTTCAACAAAAATGAGGAAGGAGAAAAAATGGAATTTTCTACTCGACATTTTCTTTTTCCAGTTTCTGATTTACGAATTTGCCAAATTCAAAACTAGTTCAAATGCGAAAAGATGGAACTTCAATAAGGTAGCCAATATGATGGTCTTGTCATTGTTATTTTAATATTACTATATATTGATATCAAACGTATTTTAATGTATCGTTTTAAGTTTATCGATGTTTTAAAACTAATTTATATATTTATATTAATTTTTAGTTTCTTAATAAATTAGATACATGTCATGCTGTGAATGGGCCACACAGTGAAAGGACTAGCATACGAAAAGACTAAGGAGATGGGCCATCAGTAAAACTGAGACCCCTTTGCAACAGCAAGGCACCTTAGAAATTTGCAGAGTTTGTTATGGGAGCCATGTGAGCAGGGAAATAATGGTATGAAGTATAGAGAGAATAAGCAAAATGATGAAATTCATATTGTTTCTTTTGGAAAATTCTTAATTTTGTTACCTCATCTCTTTCTTTTGTAATTTTTGCAATTTTGGAAATACCAGTACATTCCATTTGGTGCTTTCATTGACCATCTGCTTAGATGGCTGATGGTACTCGCCTAAAGCTTTTCGACGAGTCAGTCAAATATTTCTAAGAATCTCAATCCATGATCCGCAAAGAACTTGACTCCTTGAGCACTTTTTTCGCATCTCACTAACAGATGCTTCAAGAAATTCTGAATCATTTTCCCACCGCCTCCTCGACATTCGCATCTCCACCTATACTTGGTTCTCAATCTTTAGCAGGGGCAACTCCTTTGGGAACTCATAAACCCGCTCCAATCCAGGTTGCTCAATTTTCTGGAGATAATCCCGATCAATGGGTTTTACAATCCAATCGTTATTTCTCCTTTTACAACATCAATGATAACGATCGTCTGATGATAGCTTCATTTTACCTGGATGACATGGTAGTTGACTGGTACGATTGGATGTACCGTAATCGACAATTAGATAGGTGGGCACATTTTACGGTTGCCATCATTAAGCAATTTCGTTCCCGTGATTTGGAATCTCCAGAGGGCCAACTTACCAAACTACAATAAACCTCCATAGTAAGTGAATATCGGGCTCATTTTGAAGCCATTATGAACCGTACCATGTTTTTTCCACCACTATTTTTGGTGCACTGTTTCATATTGGGGCTTCACCTGGACCTTAAAACCAATGTACTCATCCACAAGCCCACGAAGTTAGAGGATGCTATTGGGCTTGCCTAGTTGCATGAGCAACAATTTGTTTTAGAAAAAGGGCTCCTCAGACCTACATTGGGCCATGGTAGACCAATTTTGCCTACTCCTAAGCCGGCCTCCCCTTCTGCCAATTCTATTTTGTCTTCTCTAGCACCGTCTAATGTTGCTACTCTTTCAAGGGATACGAAAGTTCCTTTTAGGCGTCTTTCCCCAATAGAGGTAGCTTATCGCCGTGCCTAGAGCCTCTACTACCACTATGACGAGAAATATTCATAGGATCATAAGTGCAAGTCTAAGCCTCAACTTCTTCTTTTCGATGATGATCGTGACTCTGCTCTATCTGCCATTGATGACCCCACCCAAATTGAATCATCTGATGCCTCTATAACTGCCCATCAACAAATTCAAGAGGTTCTTACAACTTCTACTCTTTCTTATAATGCACTGGTCGGCGGCTGTTCCACCACTACCCTTCGTTTTATTGGTCGTGTTCACGGTAAGTCGATATAGGTACTTTTGGATGGGGTATTACCCATAATTTTGTTCAGACCAGTGTGACTACTTTTTTGCATTTGCCTATTGAAGAAACTCCTCTGTTCTTTGTCTTAGTCAGAAATGGTGATTGTTTGCCTTGTACGAGTATTTGCCATTAGATTCTATTGGTGATTCAGGGTCCAGAGATTAATGTTGATTTTTTTGTACTACTTCTCAAGGGTTGGGACATGGTTCTTGGAATTGAATGGTTGGCGACTCTCAGGCCGATTGTTACCAACTATATTGTAACAACTCATTTTTCAGTGGTGTCAGAAATAGTGGTTTCAGGACTATAAATCCAACAAGTCGCATTATTATTTAATATTTATGAGTCAATTACAATATTATATTGAATTCAGGTTTAATAATTTTTATAATTGAAAGAATACATAAGTAAAAGTAGTCTAGTCCAAAAGTCAAGTGGCTTTTGAGAATGAGGTATTGGGACCTTGTTTCTGTAATTTAAGGCCATAAATATTTACAGAGTAGTATTACAAATGAATTGAAGTTTGGTCTGGTAATGTTGACGATTGTTTGCTTAATTTAGGTAAAAGGATTAAATTGTAAAAGAGGTAAAAATTACCCATTGTAGAATTTAAAATACCAAAAGGATTAACATGGCAATTAGACTATTGCCAAAAGTCCAAGTGCTGGTGGATGTCAATCATTCCACTAACCTTTAGGTTATTTATTCTTTAGGTCCTGATACTTTAAGGCTAAATTGCAATAAAGTTTAATTAATTAAAAATTAAAAATGATTAAAGGACCAATTGTGTAATTAGACCTTCCTTAAATGGCAAAACAATAGGAATGATGTGGAATTCTCTAAATTGTGGTAAATTGCAATTAGATTCTAATTAATTAAAAATGGACTAAATTGTAAAGGTTGAAAATGGGTTTTATTGGTTAAAAAGGGTAAATTAAAGTACTTGAATGGTAATTATACCATTTGAATAGTTAGTGGACGGTTTGCATAGCTAATAATATGAAACTTCATCAAAATTTTATGGTTATATTGGTAATTTTTTAATTAAGCGTAATATAATTAAAACAAAAGCCAAATTCGCTAGCATTTTCTTGATATTTCTTTGCAAAAGTCGAAACACCATAGCTAGGGGTTTGGAAGCTTCAACCAAGCTTAGGCCCTTCTATTTGGTGAGTAAACTTTGCCTATTTTTAGTGATTTTTATGTTTTTGGGCTTGTATTAGCTCGATCTAGCTAAACCAGAGACTAATTTGTAGAACTATCAAATGTTAAGGATTGTGCCATTGATGAGTTTAAGTTATTCTTGAAGTTTTATAGTAGATAATTAAGCTTAGTTGTTAAGCATGACTATTTTGTAAAGTAGTTTTTGTTAATTTTAATGCTTAAGGACTAAAATATTAAAGTGATAAAATTAAAAGGACTTTATGTGAAATAATAGCAAGTATGGACTATAGAGAAGTATATTGTAATTTGGCTGAACTTAGTTTGGCTAGAAATTGGTTGAATTGCGAGTTTGGACTTAGGGACTAAATTGCATAAAAGTAAAATGTCAATGGGTAATTTTGTAATAATTTTAAAAAAGGACTTCATAGCATAAAATGAGTTAATTTTGCTGATGGAGTTGGTTAATTGAATGAAATTTTTATTCTAGATCAAGAACAAGCTGATTATCGAGGAAAAAAGAAAAATTGTTGAATAGTCCCTAAACTTTCGTTATTGCTGCAGTTTAGTTTGGTAAGTTCGTTTGGTTTAATTTTAATACAACTTAAATGTATTTTATATGAATTTAATTGTTGAATGTTGAATAATGTATTGATGCTTGTAATTGAGAATGGAAGTAATGAATCGTTATAGCATTGAGTATTGATGAAATATCCTAAGCCGGATGAACATATGATAGAGTACAATTGGCATGTCAATAGGTTATTTTGTGCACGGTACGAGATTGGTATGAGATGTGATGATGATTCCTGTATATCTCTTGTTCACTGAATATACTGAGGTCTAGCATCTGTTGCAGACTATCGTGTTATATTACAGTGTTTTCTGGTGTGTTATCGGGGGCAGATGTTAGCCTACAGCTAGGCACTTAGTGCCGAGGTGTGTTATCGATTGGATTAGCTTGTATGACCGTTTGGTGTCTTCTTGGATGTTTAATCGTGTACTAATATCCATATATCATTCGTCGGGCTATGTTCTAGTGAAAATGGATCATTATTGAATTGGGAAAAGTTGCTCATAAATTTCTTATAGCTTTATGAATCGATAATGAATAATCGTATTCTTGTTGAGTATTACTCACTTGTTTTGAACTGTGATGGACAGGAAACTCCGTTTAATAATTTTTTATTTGAATTATTATGTTTTACAGTAAGCTTTATTATTTTAAACAATCGAACTTACTAAGCTTTGTAAAAGCTTACTCGTGTTATTTATCTTGCTTCCTTATAGATAGCGTTTAATAGAGAATCAAGCGATCGGATCAACTCGGAGAAATCACACTATCCAAAGACCTTTTGGTAGTAATGTATTGTTCATTGTGGGTTATATGGCATGTAATAGGTGTTTTTTAATGTTTCGAGTTTGTATGCTTATTTATGCCTTGGCTTGTAATTGCAAAATTTTTTTATGTATGTGCTTGTCATTTTAATTCATGCTACGTGTGAATGGATAGACTATAGTTATAAGTTAAAGTAGATTGAATGAATGGGTTAAAATGGTAAGTTTAGCATGAATTCATAGGTGGTGCTTTGGAAATGAATGCAAGTCATTTAGAAGTTGTGTTAGTAGCTTGAATATCTAGCTAAGGTAATGGATTGCTTAAGTATTTGAATTGTGGTGTCATTGATGGCATATTGGTTATGCCTTAGGTTGATTGTTTGGTATGCATTTGAGTGTTTTGAAATGTATTTTAAAGTCTTGAAATCATGTGTTATTGAGTATGTTTAGGTACCTATGCATTTGGAGTGAATATGCCATGTTTAGGGTCACTTTTGGATGCACATGGCCTGAGACATGGGATATCACACGGCCGTGTGCCACACACGGGTGACCCACATAGGTGTGTGCCCCTATTATGCTAGGTGTAGGGTTCACATGGGCTGACACAAGACCTGCAACACCACCATGTGACCCAAGTCAGTAGCTAACACGTGCGAACAAACGGGTTGGGACATGGGCATGTGAGCCAGGTCAGTGAGCTCCAAGGCCCAAACACATGAGCATTTAGAATAGCCACATGAGTGTGTGGGATAGCCACATGGACATGTCATGAGCCACACAGTCTGGGCTTTGCGATACGGCCGTGCGTCCCCTGTTTTAAAAATTTTCATGTTTTCCCTAAAACTTCTGATATGTTTCAAATTGGTCCTTGATTGTTTTAAGTTATTTTTAAGGCCTCGTAAACTCGATTTTCGGCCCATGAGTGTAGTTTCACTTTTATTTAAAAGATATTATGAATGTTGATAAATTAGTTAGAAAATTTGATGTTATTTGATACTGATTGTTTTGAATTGTACTGTAATACTCCGCAACCCTACTACGACGACGAAGATGGGTAAGGGGTGTTACATATACCATCGCAAAATTTCAATTTACCTATAACAATCAACCAATTTACTAGCAAGGTGACAAGTCTTTGATTGTCTATCAAGTTCAGTACAAATGTCTTCGACGAATGGCCCATACAAAAGGTATTGCTGAGTATTTTTGGCTCAAATTGCTATCCCTCAACACCACTCCTCTTCCTCCGTATCCAACTAATCTCGAGGCTCTCTTGTCTACCTTCTCTGATGTCTTTGCCAAACCTATGGGTCTTCCACGTGCCCATCAAAATGATCATGCCATCCACTTGTTTCCTAACATGGGAGCTGTCCAAGTTCGACTGTACCGATATCCTCACTTTTAGAAGAGGGAAATGGAGAAGCTAGTTCAAGAAATGTTACACGATGGTGTAATCAGACCCAATACCAGCTTATTTTCTTCTCCCATATTGTTGGTGTACAAAAAATAGTACATGGAGTTTTTTCGTAAATTATCACGACCTCAACACTGTCACGATCAAAGGCCGATTTCCCATTTTGTCGATCGATGAATTGTTTGATGAGCTACATGCTGCCCAATGTTTTTCCAAGTTGGATTTGTTGGTGGGTTATCATCATATTAGAATCAAGGCTAGTGACAAATGAAAGTCAACCTTCTGAACTCACAACCTCCATTATGAGTTTTTGGTTATGCCATTTGGCTTAACCAACGCACCATTGACATTTTAGCACTGATGAACAATGTTTTCTGACCTTTTCTTCGTGTCTTTGTTCTATTTTTTTTACGATATATTTGTCTATAGTTCAACTTGGGCCGCTTATCTTAATCATATGAAATAGGTTCTTCACTGACTTCGAGCCCATAAGCTTGTGGCTAAATAGTCCAAATGTTTATTTGGCCAAGATTCCATTGGCTATTTAGGACACATTATTTCGGCCCACGGAGTTGTTGTCGACCCTGCCAAAATTCACGCGATCTCCCAATGGCCAATACTGACCACTGTCAAGGAGGTCCAAAGCTTATTGGGTCTCACTAGATATTACTGCTGTTTCATTCGTCATTATGCTACCATTGTGGGCCTCTTATGGATTTACTAAATAAAGACAACTTCTATTGGACTTCCCAAACGACAGAAGATTTTTCCCGTTTGCAATAGCTACTTGATTCGACTCCAGTTTTGTAATTGCCAAATTTTAATAAACCTTTTGTTCTCAAAATGGATGCTTCCAGAGTAGGTATTGGTGCCATCTTATCCCAAGGTCATCATCCAATTGCTTATTTAAGCTAAAAGCTCAATCCTCAAATGCAATCTACTTCCACTTATCAAAGAGATATGTTCGCCATTACACAAGAAGTTGCGAAATGGCGCTAGTATTTGTTGGGTCACCGATTTTCCATTATTATCGATCAATAATCTCTAAAGTGTTTCACCAACCAGTTGATTCAGACACTGAAGAAGTAGAAATGGTTGGGGAAACTCATGGGACATGATTCTAAAATTTGATACTGCCTAAGAAAGACCAACATCGCTGCCGATACATTGTCTCGAGTTCCATCGGCATCCCTTCTTGCACTCTCACGACCTATTTCTCAATCCAATATACATTTCAATACCACAATAATTCATTTAATTCAAATCATATCATTTACAATTTCCATTTAATTCATGTACAGTTTAATTTCATTAAGTTCAGTACTAATACATATTTATCGTTTAACTTAACATCCCCTTTTTGCGTCATTTTACACTTCAAGCATGAACTTAGTATCTCATTTCCTTTCCACTCTCGTTTCCTATGCATATCACACAAGATATAAACATTACACTCAACTATAGTCGCAAGCTAGTCTTTTTGAAGACTAACCACATGATAAACCATTTTAATAAAGATTACAAACTTTAAACCTTACCACCCTTTTATGATCACAAGCATATTTCCATCTAGACATTTAC
This sequence comes from Gossypium turneri, assembly GCA_008044935.1. Lineage (NCBI taxonomy): Eukaryota > Viridiplantae > Streptophyta > Magnoliopsida > Malvales > Malvaceae > Gossypium > Gossypium turneri. Next base: position 34,628,925 of record CP032579.1, on the reverse strand, counting down.
CATCTCAATGCATAATTTTATAAATTTAATGTGGCATAATCTAGCCACAACTTGGGCAAAGCCTAAGCATACACACCAAACATGCTAGCCAATTAAACATATAGTATAAGCATTATAAGCATGGTAAGCACCACATTTATTCATGTATCAAACTTACCAACATGAGTTAATTCATAAAACATTTCTGACATTGCTACATACCAAATCATATACCAAGTATACCACATATACATACTATGAAACTTTATTTTCTCACATGAACTTTAACCATAACTAATAATGCACAATTATAAACATCATTTTTTTTCAATTGTTTATCGATTATAATCGAGCATATGACCAATTATACACAAATCATTCATATGTTCTTCCAATTTTCCTCCTCCTCATCTCCATTCCACATCCTTAATGTACATAACACTATTAGAAATAACATTTTCTATAGTTGTACCACTCACTTACATGTATACTTAAAACTGTCTCTCTAAGTCAGAGTCGCTAAATTATTTTTACCCTGAGCACCAAATTATGAAACGTTAATTTTCCTCGAAACTAGATTCACATATCTTCTTACAATAAAATTTTCAGAATTTTTGGTTTATCCAAATAGTACAGTTTATTCTTTAAAGTTTCCCCTGTTTCACTGCTCGATAGTTCTAACCTCTCTTCACTAAAAATTAATTATCTCATTTTACAAAATTTGGATATTGTTTCTGTTTGTTTCTATTGAAGATAGATTCACTTAGGATTCTAAACATATAAAATTTATCCCATAATTATTTTTGTACAATTTTGACAATTTCCCAAAGTTAGAACATGGGATTCCAAACTCATTCTGACTCTGTCTAACTAAACTTCAAATATCTCAAAATATATAACTCTTTTGCTTGCTCTATTTCTTTCATGTGAAAATAGACTCATTCAGCTTCAATTTCATATATTATTAAGCCTCTAATTCAATTTTCATCATTTTTGGTGATTTTTCAAATTCACACAACTATTGCTTTCTAAACTATTTTGTTGCTAAATATACTCTTTCATAATTTCACTTTTTCACTTTCAATCACAATTCAATTCAAAATTCACTTTTCCATTTCTAGGTCGATATTCAATTCAATTCCACACCTATATTCATTATTCAATTACACTTTCCATTTCTAGGTCGATATTCAATTCAATTCCACACCTATATTCATTATTCAATTACACTTAGTCAATTTCCCGATGAACACTTCGGAATAATAACAGATACTCAGTGGAATCAGCACATAGCAACCACCTTATTAATCAATGATGTCTGGTGGAATCAGCACATAGCAACCACCTTACTAATCATTGATGTTCGGTTCACATAGTAGCCTGCACATAGTATTACACGCATGATCGAAACTATCCGGTACGCATAGTAGCCTGTACATAGTACTACATATGCGACCCATTATTCCGGTACATGTAGTAGCCTGCACATAGTACTACACACGTGACCATTACTTTCACTTTTACATTGTGGCCTACACACAGTCCGTGCCACACATGTGATCATTTCTGTCACTTCATTCGCATCCCTTTTTATTCCGAAGGTTCATTCGAGAATTTTTCACTTTTTCTCACTTTTCTTTTTATCGATCAATTTCAATTTCTCGTCTTTCTTGATTTATAACAATACATTTAAATTAAATAACATTCACACTATTCATTCCAGTCCAAAAATCATACTTTGGAAAAATTATATTTTGCCCCTAAAGTTTCACAAAATTATGATTTTGCCCCTAGGCTCGTAAAATAATTTTTATTAAATTTTGTTGCATTTTAGGACTAGCCGAACCATTTTATGACAGTTTCAATCCACAATTTTCACTTATTCACGCACTTATGACATATTTTATAATTTTTCCAAATTAGTCCTTTTAGGTGTTTTTATTGAAAATCACTTAGTTCAAGTCGTTTATCACACTCCAAACATTCATATTCTTCCATAAAACATCAAATACATGCATATCATCCATGGGTAAAATTTTAAACATAAACCCTAGCTCAAATAAATGGTAGAAATAGGTAAATCATATTATGATAATCTCAAAAACATAAAAATCATTAAAAATGGGGCAAGGATGGACCTACTATTTAGCTTGGAAGCTTGAAAACCCTAACCATGGCTTCCCCCTTGATAAATTCAGCCTTTTGGAGAAGATGGACAAAAATTGGCTTTAAATTTTGTTTTTAATTCATCTTAATAACTAAATGACCAAAATGCCCTTAATGAAAAACTTTGGAAATATTCCTAACCATGTCCATTTTTGTCCATCAACTTAACCAATGGTCTAATTACCATATAAAGACCTCCAATTTAAAATTTCATAACAATTGGACACCTCTAACATATAGAGCTCAACTTTGCATGTTTTACAATTTAGTCCTTTTGACTAAATTGAGTGCCCAAACGTCAAAATTTTCGAACAAAATTTTCACGAAATCATTTTGTGAAATCGTAGACCATAAAAATATAATAAAAATAAATTTTTTTCTTGTTGAATTTGTGGTCCCGAAACTACTATTCCGACTATCTCTAAATTTAGGTTGTTACAAACTTCTTGCCCAAGGATCCATAGGTAATACCTTTCTTGGAAGAACTCCATTATTTCTATACCATGGTCTCGAAGGACTTATTAACATTTTCATATTGTACTAACTTCAGAATGACTCGCCACCCTGAGAAACCCGATTTCATTTGACTTTAGTGTTTATGGTGTGTGATTACTTCTAATAATCTACCCTTCACTCCAACTCGTAATTAAGGATTCACTGATTATCATCCATGTGACTATATGAGCCTACTACTACCTTACTTGCTTGTTTCGTTCCTACGACTACCATTGTGACAACGTACCTATAATAGACTTTCCTCATTGATGAATAGTCTTGACAAACCTTTTGTCCCCTGGACTAATCCTTATCCTGGGAGTGGCATTCTCATTCCTCTCATAATGTTTGTTTCTCGTGTACGACTTCATTGAGCTCTCCATGGTGGCTCTTCATTGTGAATCCTTTATTGTGACCCAATGTAATTTACCCTCTTATAGTCCACCTCTCATATGACCTATCTTCTTCGAAATATTGTTGGGTCTTCACCCATGCCTTGTTGGCTTTCACATCTATCCTTACCACTTTCTTTTTACTCTTCTTCCACTTGTGTGCTTTCTTATTCTTGGTGCACTAGTCGTATACCCCACACTTGAGGTCCTAGCGTACTTTTAGCAATTGTTTCATAGCAAACTCAATGGATTTCTGTAGCCGAGCTATGGTCTTATACCTTCTTATCTCATATCTCTTGTCCTGATAGACTTATCCCGTGTTAACTATCCCAATGGACTATTTCTGTAGATGTTATAGAGTCTTTCATCCATGGTCTTACACTACGTACCTCATACTAGACTGCAATAGAATCTTTTATCTATAGTTTCACGCCATATTTTATCATCACGATGTCGCTCCGAAAGGCCAGTTGATACCACCATCGCTGTAAATACCTATACATGATTTTCATTTCCCAAATCCTTCTCCTATTACCTCCTTTACACCAACTAACCTTGATAACCGAACATTGTAATGTTCCCTCTGTAAGGCCCAGAGCTTCGCCCATGGTGGTAACTAATAGGGTCACTCCCCTTTTTCCCATCCTAATTTCATCTATCCCATTGAGGTATTTCCCACAATCATACAATGCATGCTCATATCATCATATTTCATGGCTACGTGATGTATGCTATACTATGACCATTTCATGCTTATGCAAAACATGGCATACTCAAATAGTATAGATCGTAACAGTAGGTTTTGAGTTTGGAACTCACTTGAAGCTTTATCGTCTTCATAGCTTAGCCCTCTCAAACTCTAGAGTTTCCATTTTTCCAACATCTAAGCATTCCAACAAAAATCATGGGTTACAATCAATATTCTCAACTGAAACCCAATTTTCCAAAAACATGTAGAACCCTTAAAATGGTTCTAAAGTCTATATCTTCATTTATTAACTTTTACATACACAAAAGGGTTAAGAATCTTACTAGCTTTTCGATTTCCCTACTTTTCCAGCCCCGTCCCCATGATGTCTGCTCCATCTAGAACCTTCCATGGCCTCATTGTATTAAAAACTTCTGAAAAAGGTTGGGAAGAAAATCATCCCTAGGAATCCGTTTCCCAGCTATTTATAGCCCTTTCTGTGCCATTACCAACCTTACGAGAACAATCCGTTGCTAACAATTTTGTCTCTCACTAAGGAACCGACTGGTTCTATTCTAACTGAACTAGATTTTGTTCTCAACCATGTCCAATTTTCTTTCCAACTTTCCCGTTTCTTCCAATAGAGGCTTACAGCTTGCGGTCTATTTTAATTTGGTCCTCCCATTATTTCAAGTTTCTAGGTTATTTGGAAACTAGGTGTTACAACTCCTCCCCCCTAAAAAGAAATTTCGTCCTCGAAATTTCCCGTCATGCCAACCTTGGAGGAGCAGTTAGGAAACCCTTCATTATTCTTACCTTCATAGGGTTTACGTACATATTCACCCATCATTTCCACCAATTCCTTTCACTAACTTTCCCCTTTTTGTACGTTATTTTGCTTCACTAGTCTAGCGAATCCTTCTACACTTAATGACATATGGGTACTTGCACCTTGGCGAATACCTGGTCAATTCAGTACTGGGTTCTTCGCCCTATATCATCTTCTTACTACCTTAATTTGGCGGGAATTCCATGGCAAACACTGCCTATCTACAAACTCTTCAACCTTATCATTGGCGGATGCTCTCGCAAACTCTAGATTTGCTTATGCTCTAACTTCATCTATCTTGTGGATCCTTAATAATGGCGAATCTCGATCGCTAACTTATTTTTGGCTTTTAATCCTTCTGCTACGATACTTTGATATATAATCCTTTCTTCAGTTCTCTAGTTTGGCAGATGCTTCGAAACAAGTACCACTTAACTAATGCTTATTCTATTCCTGACGGAATATTTTGAAATCTCTAGGCTCATTCTTTAACCCCCCAACCCCGACTTAGATGTGGTGGTCGAATCTTGAGGAATTACATAAACTTGTTTTAAACCCAGATTTTGAATTCGAATGCATTTTTCTTGATAATGTTAATTTTGGCAAATCACTTACTAATTTTAAGAAAACACTAGTTTAAATCGTTTAGTTTTATAGAAATCACTTATTTAATTACTTAATCTTCACAGGGGAAATTTCGAAGTCTTAATTTTGAAAACCGAATTCTAATGTGATAAATCATACGATTTTACAGTTTTACTTTAAAAATACCAAAATCTGATAAAATGAACAAACCATAAAACAAAGTCCAAAAACAAATTTATAGTCCCAAAAGTCCAAAATTAAGTTAAAACATAAATCATCTTGTTATATTAACCAGAGAATCAATTCAAGCTCCCATGAGCCACTCGGTTCTAAGTTTGCTAATTTCATGAGAAATCAAAAAAATTGGATGAGCTTGTAAAGATTAGTGTGTAACTTAGCCCATAAAAGTAGAACAGATAGCACAATTCATACGTAAGTCAGATACTAGACAAAATACACAACATTGCATATGATACAATGCAACATAATTATCATATTAGATACGGATGGCATGGCATATCATACAATGCAACACTTATTACAGAACAAATACAGATCCTATCCCCATCTGCTACTAAATAGTGTAGTCAAAGCTGCCAGACAATAATGCGGTAATCCGCTAGAATTAGATAAGTGCGGCCAAGCCATCAGAATATATATCTAGTTAAAATCACTAGATCAGGTAGATCATTAAATTTCCATCACTTCCTCAGTTACATCATAATTCCACCCCAATGCATATGCTAAAATATAGAGCATACTCAGATGTATACAGATGTATCATGCTTAAATAAAACATACTATAGATATTACACATTCAATACCAATATCACATATTTCACATACAAAAGTCGTACAAGTCATATTATAGACCATGCAAAGTAGCTAACCTAGAAGTAGACATCAAACACAACTCTAACTAGTTTTTACAAAAATTGGACGCATATTCCCATGTGGCGCACACGGCCAACCTGGCCCAGCCTGTGTGGCCCACACGGTCTAGCACACGGCCTAACACACGCCTGTGTGGCCCACACGATGTAGAAATCAGCCATGTGGTGTTGACAGTGGGTTTTTGGCTTTACACCGTTCACTGTTTTACGAGTTCGAGTCACACACCTAGTCATTTTTTGATGCAAACACAACAACGAGGATTCCAAGACCTAAAAAGACATTTAGAATGAACAATTTAGCAACGATACACTAAATATAAGACACTAATTCTACCACAACCGTTAATAATCAGCCTTAACAAACCGAGTTAGCCTTTAATCGAAAGTATTAATCACTTACCCTTGAAAGAAAAACAAATCTTAATAGTACCTAAAACCCTGGAGAATTACTCATTACCAAATTTTCACCTAAATCAAGGATTGCACATGGTTAAAACTATTGTCACAGAACAGGAGATCACAACCCCAAAATGTGAAAATCCCTATAACAAGATATGAAACTTAAATCAACAACCTTACAACACACGACCTACAATGATATAGAAGAAAACGTTGATACGAAAAAACTCAAAAGTACAGAAGAAGGAAACAAATGGAAGGAAAGCGATAGGAGGATATCTTGAGGAAAAAAGTAAAAAGCGAATGGATGGTTGAGGGAGAAAATTTTGAGGAATATTGCAAAATATTTTTCTTTAAAATAAAAATGAAATCTTATTTATCCAAATCCTATCATATTTCCAGAATTTGAATTTAACTTAAATTCTGACCACATAGGTGACACAAACAGAGAATAGCAAAAATATTTTCACTTTGCACGTAAATGATTCGAACATGGGACCTTTGGGTAAGCTGAAGCCTTACCACTGAATTAGTAGACTCATTCTTTTCAACAATTGAACGAAAAAATATAAAAGCTAGATGTTCAAAGATAGGGGTTGGAATAAAAATAACAAAAATTCAATGGAAAAGATTTAAACACAAGACTTCTCACACACAAACACAACACTTTAACCACTGAACCAAATCAACTTACTTAACATGTTTAAACAATTCAAAAACATGAATTTGGGGTGTTACACATTCTTACACTAACCTGATAATCTTTAGGTTAACAAGTATATAAGTATATTATTGTCTTCATCGAAAACCTTTAGGTTTTATTTGTGTTCATTTTCCTACTTGATTCTTTGCATTCTTTTAAAACTAAAGTCCAAAAAACTTGTTTGAAGTTGGTTTGCTGTTGTTGGATTTGTGGTTCCAAAACTACTGTTTTCGACACCAGTGAAAATGAGTTGTTACACATTTTTCTAGCCATCTCCTCAAGACGCTACAGAAGGTTCGAGTGACAAAACCAAATGACCTGCTATTTAGACTTTGTTGTTTTTCTGGTGAGTTCCGTCTTACTTTCATGTTTTGTGAATATCTTTACTTTATAACATTACAAGGTAAGTAATCTTACTTTGTAAAGGGTGATCAGTGTATGTGTGTGTGAATAATGGTTGGCTATCCAGAGTCATTAGTTTGAGTTCTATATGTCTGAGATAAGAAGTATGGGTCATTTTCATGTTAAGCCACTACCATCTGCTTCATAAATGAATGATTTGGTATGAATTGATCTATTGGAATTGAGTTAAAGGAAACATGCTGTGTAGCCTCTGATAGGGTACATATATATTACAAAATAGATTGGCATAACACAATTAATTATGCTACTTAATGATCCTGAAATGGCAGCTATAAGGAGAGAATATATATGAAAGACACGAAAACATTTAATATGAATCTGACTCTAAAATCTAGGTATATGGCTAGAATGAAAATGGAATGTCTGAGTTCTGTTATGTTGGCATACAGTATTCGCCCATGTAGCACGCCATTAGCATACCGATTCTATCTGAGTTCTGTATACACCATTGGGTGTTCTCTGTAAAGTGGAATGATTTCTTAGAAAGATTGGTTTGTGCTATTTGTATTTTGCTTAAGATCTGTGTGGAACTCATTAAGTTCTTTTGAACTTACCTTGTCACCCCTTTCTTTACCACATTTACTATTAAAGGAAGAATTTTTGAAGAAGTATGCAAGAGGGCATTGACCACCTTCAATTGTACCAATGTCCAGAATGTGAATATTGCCACTAAAAGATATGGAATTAAAGCAGTGTCTGTAAGTATACGAGTTAGATTCTAATATAGTTACAACGAAGTAGGTAAGTACTCCGAGGATCGTACCCAATGGAGACGAGTACTAAATTAACTTTAACCTAAATACAAATAAATAAAATTAGTACTTTAAATAAATCATATTATGAATATATAAAAATAAGAGATTTTTGGGTTTTTATAGTACGGAAAAATAAAAATAGCAAAAGTAAAGTGAACTTCAGGTGTATGAATTCTAACTTAATCAAATCAAAGCATCGGTGATTAGCTTGCTTTGATGATCATAATTAATTCCTATTTCGGATTTCTACTCAATCAACTAGTCACTACCCCAGTAGGATCTCTCAATCTTCCACTAAACTAATGAATCGACAAGAACTACTTATCTGTTGACCTCACAGTCCAGATTAGTTCGGGGCTAAGGTGTTCACGGATAGGCCATACGAATTTTTGGTTAATTCCAAACTAATTGACTTCCTAGGTTCGTCAAGCCTAAGGTTTAATTTCTTTCTCTCCCAAGCAGCTGATCCACTAAGAAAATCCTGCATAATAATTAATTAATCACACCTCCACTCACTAATCCCCCATAGAAGGATTAGTTCTTCAGGGATCTCATGAACATAATGAACTTGACAATAAAGATAAACATAAATAATGAAACAAAAGAAAGGTTTAAGAGAATCTTAAATTGTATTGATTGAAACGTAGAATACATAGTAGTTTGATCACGGTTACAACCTACGTTCTCTAAAGAACACAAAATAGACAATAATTGTAATAAATCTAAAGACTAACATAAAGGAAAACTAAAAAAAAAATTACAAAGAAAACTTTAAAGCATCAAAAGTTTTCCTTAAACAAGTGTTTTAAGAGCCTATTTATAGAGTTAGGGTTGCCATCGTCCTCAACTCTAGGTCTGCTGACATCCTCGTGTGTAGCTTCGATTGTGCGAATGAAAACACCTCTAGCTCGTAAGTGCTTCCCATACAAGGCCGACGTCACGACACCCTTATATTCGTATCGCGACATCGAAGGCAGTATGCATGATTCAAGGGTATGTCACGACATCCCTTAGTTATGATACGACATCCAAGGTAGTATAACAATTCTGGCATTTTGCTCCTTATGTTGTGATATCGAACTCCCTGTGTTGCAACACAGTGACCAATTTTGAGTTCTTATGCATTTGAATGGTCTCAAGCACACTTACTAAGTATGTTAGCAAACTTTTAGGCCTCATTCGGCCTCTAAGGTCAATAAAAGACTCAAAATACACTTTTTATTGAATTTAACTAAACTAAGAAAACATAACTAAAACATACTAAAATATCTCACTTTCAAGCTCTTCAAGTATGAAAACTAGTTTAATCTACTACATCAAATTATGACAGATTAAACTTCTCTACACTTAAGTAATTGGTTATCCTCAAGGAAAGCAAAATAAAAACAAAAACATAAAGGATGAGCCTTGAACAATAGTTTTGGAGTACATAACAAGGCATTTTTATGTTTACACAAAATTCAGGGTTGATATATACACGACTTACCACTTTCAATGTCAAACACCTAAGTTCAGTATATTACAAAGTACAAAGACATTAATGTTTTCAAATATATGCATCCATCAATAAATCATACATGTAATTTGATTATCCTAGTAGAATACAAATATTCGTAAATGCAATATATGAAGTTAATTCATGAATAACTCTAAGTAGGTCATATAGGGCTTTTCAGCTTGTAACGTTATGAGGATTAAGACAGGTATGAAATTCAAGAACATGAAACATCAAAATAGTTTCAATGGCGAAAATAGTTTGGCACATTTTATTGTTCTCTATTCTCCCCTTAGTAACCCTTGCTCGTTCACTGCCTTATTTCTCCTTCTCTCACCTTCCTTATTTCTCCACATAGGAAATCATAACATACTATAACAATTACGGCTAAATCACGAGTTTTTGTGTATAAATGACTAAATTTTTCTACTATTGTGACTTTGTGACTTTTTTTATTATCTTTTCTCACTACATTTCCCTCACAATGCTTTTGCTTTCCAAGTACTTTTCTACTTATTCTGATTTTCTTTTTGTACTTTTTTGTTGCACGTATTAGCTAATCTATAATCACTATATCAAACTGATCCTTCCTATTTCATTATGTTTTTACAAAATCCACCGTGGTGTACCTATTTAACCCTCAGTACGTATGACCATATGTATATAGTTGTGCAGTTCAAGATTAAGGAAAAAGGGTAAATACAAATTAACGTTTTGGGCTCGAGTTTTATATGAAGGTTCATCAAGAAGTGTTTTCTAGCGCAAAATAGGTACTAAAGATGAAGAAACAGGTTTAGCTTTTTATCTTTTAGTGTATACCAAACAATGTCTTAGGTCATCCCTAGGTATCACAGTATTCACAAATTTAATCAATCAAACATTCACAAATTCAACTATTTATCATACATACTAGCATGCTCGTTTCCCTGTATTCTCTATATTATTTGATATATTCAATTACTCAATGTCTATTTACGATGTAATATATAGGACTTGTAATTCTACAAGCTCAAGCACACATTTGACAATAAAAATTAAAAGAAAAGTGAAAAAATTAACAACTCATTTCCTATGTTACCCCCCACACTTTAGATAACACATTGCCTTCAATGTGGAACCCAGAAAAGATAAGGAAAGAAGTTACCCAGTTAATTGTGACATTGCTCAAATCTATTGTTGGGTTTTTCCTTCATTTTTCGTTGTTAGCACAAAGAATGTTGTGCTTCTATCATGTGGGATTCCTACATAGAAAACTTGAAACAAAGAAAAAAAATCTATTGTTAATCATACTCTTAAAATATTATCCAAAATTAATTACTATATCCAAAAAATTCAACTATAAATTATCCTAATGTATCTATGTATTAGCCTAACATATACTTGTGCAAATTTTTTTAAGAGAACACTCCCTTATTCATCTCCCTCCTAGAGTCCACGGTTTTTCCTCTCTTCCTTTTACCTTCTATGAACTAGTTTATAAAGGGACATGCCTAATGGGGTTTTGTATGTTGTTTTATAAGCCCAAAGTGTGTCATCTAATCTTGTTTCCTGTTCTTTCCTATTTAGATTTACCATCTTTTCCAAAATTTGCTCAATCTCCCGGTTAGACACCTCTATTTGCTCGTTGGCTTGTGAGTGGTATGTTGTTGTCATTCAGTGTCTTATGTTGTATTTGACTAGAGTTGCTTCAAACTGTTTAGTGCAGAAGTGGGATCCTTAATCATTTACCAAAGCATAGGGTGTTCCAAATATATTGAAGATGTTTCTTCTCAGGAACCTAACTATCGCTTCCGTGTCGATTGTAGGTAAAACTACTACTTCAACCCATTTAAAGACATAATCAACGGTAAACAAAATGTATTGGTTCCCAAAAGAACTTGGAAAGGGTCCCATGAAATCAATTCCCCAAACATCAAATACCTCTACTTCAAGTATCCCTATTTGTGGCATTTCATCTCTTTTTGATATACTTTTAGTCCTTTGGAATCTATCGCATCCTTGCACAAATTCATAAGCCTTTTTATTCATAGTTAGCTAGTAAAATCCTAATTGCAATATTTTCTGGGCCATTCTTTTCCTTCGAAATTCCTACCACATGGTGATGTATGACACCTTTGCAAAATATCTTTTATTTCTTCTTCTACCACACATCTTTGACCTAATTGATCTGCATATTTTCGGAATACATACGGGTCTTCCCAACTACAATTTTGTGCTTTATCCATGATTTGTTTCTTTTTTTTTTTGCCATGATGCTTTTGTTGGAAAAAATCCCTTGACAATGGAATTCACATTGTCCACATACCATGTTGTTTTATTATTCCTGTACCCAGTCTAATTTATCTACCCTGAATAATTTTTCATCAATAAAGGTTTCTTTAACATCTTCATAATTTTTCTCCCTCAGTTCATTTTCTATTCTAGACAAGTGATCTACATTTTGATTTTATGTGTCTTTTCTATCCATTATCTATAAATCAAATTCTTGAAGTAATAGCACTCACCTCATTAATGTGGCTTTTGTTTATTTATTTTTCATGACATATTTCAATGCAGAGTGATCAATGTAGACATAAAATCTATTTTCTATTAAATAAGGACAAAATTTTTCACAAGCAAAAACAATAGTAAGCATTTCTTTTTTAGTAGTAGTATAATTGCACTGTGTTGGGTTGAGTGTCTTACTTGTGTAGTGGATAGCGTAAAATATGTTATTTCTCTTTTGTCCCATCACTTCTCTTACAACATAATCACTAGCATTGTACATTATAATAAAATGTTATGACCAATCAGGAGTAATGATTATAGGTGCAGAGATAAGTTTTTCTTTTATTACCTTGAAAGCTTTAATGCAGTTCGATCGAATATAAAAGGTGACTCTTTTTGAAGAAGTTGATTGAATGATTTAGAGATATGACCAAAATCTTTTATAAACTGCCTGTAAAACCCAGCATGTCCCAAGAAATTTACTACCCCTCGAACTGTTGTGGGATTATGAAGATTTTTGATGACTTCGATCTTTGCTTTGTCCACTTCCAAACCTTTTCTTAATATTTGATGGCCTAAAACCAATCCTTCCTTCACTATAAAATGACATTTTTCCTAGTTAAGCACCAGATTGGTTTCTTCACATCTTTGTAAGACTTTCTTAAGGTTATCTAAATAGTCCCAAAAACAATCTCTTTATACTAAGAAGTCATCCATGAATATTGACCGCATCCACACGTACTAACGTCCAAAGTGTGAATACTGTAATAAAATATAGAAAGACAAGGCTGTTTATGCAAGTATACGGGTTGAGTTGTAATATATTTTACAACAAAGTAGGTGAGTACTCCAAGGATCGTACCCAAGGAGGAGTGCCAGATCAATTTTATCCTAAACATTAAAATATCTAATTAGTACTTTTAAATTAGTTATAGTAAGAAAATATAAAATAATTGATTTTTAGGGTTTTTATAATAATAAAGACAAAATAACATAAAAGAAATAGACTTAAATAGATAGAAAGAGAGAATAAATCAACTCTTGATTAAGGGTGATTAGATCACTTCAGTAATCTTCAACTGTCGTTTCAGGTTACTAATCAATGAACTAGTCGCTACCCTAGTAGGATCTTCTGATCTTCCATTAACATAACGAGTCAGTAAGAACTACTTATCTTTTGACTCACAGTCTAGATTGGCTTTGGGTGCAGGTGTTCATGGATGGGCCACACGAATTTTGCATTGATTCCCACCTTGATGACTTCCGGAGGTTGTTAGGCTTAGGGTTTGTTTCATGTTCTTCCTTTCTCAAGAATTTGATCCGTTAAGTAACCCTACAAAACAGTTAACAGATCATACCTCCACTCGCTAATCCCACATAGAAGGATTAGTTTATCATGGCTTTCATAAATAATATAGAATTGATGTAAAGAGAAAGCATGCTAATTAAATCAAAAAGATAAAGTAAATGAAAGAGCGTGATTGTATTGAGATTAATCGTGAATCCATATAGTTTGAATGCTTCCACAATTTAAATATCTTGAAATCAATAAGAACAACTGAAATAAATCTAAAACCTAAGAATGATAGAAAGTAGTAAACTAAATTTTACACAGAGAATCTAAGCTAAAGAAATTGTGTCTATAACATGTGACAAATGAGCCTATTTATAGCCTTTAGGTGGCCATCTTCCTTAACCCTAGGTTAGTTGACGTTTCCGAGCTTTAAGTTTAATTGTGTAAAAGAAACACCCATGCTTCTTGTTTAATTTTTGTCACAGAGTCGATGTCATGACACACTAAGACTTGTGTTGTGACATAGCAATTAGTATACTCCTTTTCAGCTATCTTCAAGGGTATGTCGCGACACCCTCAGTCTGTGTCACGACATCAAAGATAGTCTTAAGCTTTCTCCATTCTGCTCCCTATGTTGTGACATCGAGTCATCTGTGTTGCGACATAGCTACCAGTATTCATTTAGTACACCTTCTAAAGGTCTTCTGCACACTCACAAAGTGCGTTAGCTCTCCTTTAGGCGTCATTCGGCCTCTAAGGTCAATAAAATACTCAATTTGCATATTTTATTGAATATAAATAAAACTAAAAAAACTTAACTAAGACATAACAAAAAATCTTGTATTCAAGATCCTTAAATGTGAGAACTAGTTTAATCTGCTACACCAAATTTTGGCAGATCAAATACATCTTGGCCTTCTTCCAGCATATCAACAAAAATGATAGTCATGCACTTTATAAATATCGCGAGGGCATTGCATAATCTGAATGGCATTCGTTTAAAAGCATATGTGCCAAAAGGTCATGTAAATGTGGCCTTTTCTTGATCATCTGGATGTATTGAAATTTGGCGATATAAGAAATATCCATTAAGGAAACAATAGTACTCTTTTCCATCCAATCTATCCATCATTTGATCAATAAAAGGAAGAGTAAAATAATCTTTTTTTTGTCGCATCATTCAATTTTCGATAGTCAATATACACTCCAACCAGTTAATTCATTCTTATCATTCTCAACCACTGTCAACCTCCTTTTCTTAGGGACAAATTATGTAGCGCTAACCCTTTCACTTTCAGAAATCGCATAAACAATACTTGCGTCTAGCCATTTGAGTAATTCCTTTTTCACCACTTCTTTCATAGCCAGATTTAGCAGATGCTGTTCATCTACCAATGGCTTTTTCCCTTCTTTTAATATGATATTATGCTGGTAAAATGCAGGATTAATTCCCATAACACCGATGATAGTCTATCCAATGGTTTTTTTTTGTGTGCTTTTAAAACACTTAGTAATGCTTCTTATTGCTTAGAATCTAATCCCGCGACTATAATTACAGATATTGTGTTTTTCTCTCCTAAATACCCATACTTCAAATGCTTTGGTAATGGTTGAATTCTAGATCAAGTGGTTTAACAATGGAATAAACTATTTTTGTCGTATTGGAAATTATTTGTTCCGGTTGTTCTCTACTTTTACGCCACCAATTAAGTTGTGAGGCTATCTCCTTATTTTCTTGTTCAGTATCATCCAAATTATCCTCGTCTAATTTGTATCCATTTTGTTTAGCAGAATCTCCTGTGGTTAAGTCCAAGTTATTGTAGGCTTGTTCTTTTGGCTTAGATTCTACCAGTTTTACATCTTCTAATTCCCAATGTATGTCCAAAGTAAATTTGTTTTCACTAAATTTTCCAATATTTCCATGACTTCTTTTCCCGTTTTCTTCCAAATATTTCCCCCAATTATAGTGTCAAAACGTCACCTATTCTGGTTATCCAATCCATAATAAAAATATTGGATTTGGGTTGAAAAAAGTATACCTCATCCCAGTATCATCCTAAGGATTGTTTTAAATCTTTCCCATGCTTACCCTAATGTTCCAGCAACCTTTTGTTTAAATTTAAATAATTTTTTGTAAGTGCTAATTAGTTGAGTCATCGACAATACTCGGTGAAGGACTATCTGGACAAAGTCAGTCCATGTAGTGATTCTATCTGGTGGGAATGCATCTAACCAGGCTCTTTCCTGTCCATCTAATGCAAATGGAATTAGTGGTAATTTAATAGCTTCCATCGAGACACCATCATAAGTGACAGTGCTGCATATATATTCAAACTATTAGAGAAAAGCTATGAGATCCTTTTTTGTATAATCATTGAACATGATATTAGAAGAAATCCATATTAGTAATGAGGGGTTCAATTTAAAATGAGGACTATGAATCATGGGACAAGTGATACTAGGTCACAACCAGCTCATATAAAAAGGAAGTGTTCCTAACACTTGCATCATGTTCTTAGAGGTTACATATCAAATTATGGAAATCAAATGTTAATTCGTCAAATTCCTTTGTGAGTCATTTCCTGTGTCACCAAAAGAGCCTACCTGTTAGTCTTCCTGGATAGATGATTAGCTTTACAAATAACTACCTTATACCCTAGAATCAGAAGGAAATAGAAGAAAAGTATTAGTCAATATGAAATTAAAAATCATATCTATAATTTATTAATTTCCTAGTTATTCTTATTAAAACATAAAAATTAAAATCAATTTAGTAGCATTGCCTTCTTAGTAGCGGTGCCATCAACTTGACTGCCTCCGAACGTACCAACGTCCAGAATGTGAATACTGCAACTAAAAGATATGGAATCAAACCGGTGTGCGCAAGTATACGGGTCAGGTTGTAATATTGTTACAACGAAGTACGTTAGTACTCCGAGGATCATACCCAAGGGGTATCATTACTAAATAAACTTTAACCTAAACGCAAATAAATCTAATTAGTACTTGAAATAAAATATATTATGAATAGATATAAATAGGAGATTTTTGGGTTTTTATAATAAGGAAAAATATAAATAGAAAAAGTAAAGTGAACTTCGGGTTTCTCTTGAATAAACTAATTAGCTTGCTTTGGGGATCATAACTAATTCCTATTTTAGGTTTCTCCTGAATCAACTAGTCACTACCCTAGTAGGACCTCTCGATCTTCCACTAAACTAATGAGTCGTTAAGAACTACTTATCTCTTGACCTCACAGTCCAGACCGATTCGGGGCTAAGGTGTTCATGGATAAGCTATACCAATTTTGGGTTAATTTTCACCTAAATGACTTTCTATGGTCGTCAAGCCTAGGGTTTAAGTTTTTTCTCTCGCAAATAGTTGATCGGCTAAGAAAACGCTACATAGTAATTAATTAATCACACCTCCACTCACTAATCCGACATAAAAGGATTAGTTTCTCATGGATCTCATGAACACAATGAACTTGATAATAAAGATAAACATAAATAATGAGTCAAGAGAAAGGTTTATAAGATTCCTGTGTTGTATTTATTGAAGCGCAGAATCCACAGTAGTTTGATCACGGTTACAACCCACGTTCTCTGAAGAATAGAAAATAGAGAAGAATTGAAAGAAACCTAAAGCCTAAAAGAAAGGAAAACTGAAAATGAGAATTACAAAGAGAACTTAAAGTATCAAAAGTTGTCCTCAAACAAGTGTTTTAAGAGCCTATTTATAGAGTTAGGGTTGTTGTCGTCCACAACCCTAAGTCAGTTGATGTTTTCGTGTTTAATTTCTATTGTGCAGACCAAAACACCCTTGGCTTGTAAGTGTTTCCTATCTAAGGCCGATGTTGTGACACCCTAGTCCCCATGTTGCGACATCAAAGGCAGTATGCATGGCTCAGGGGTAGCTTTAGGGGTATGTTGTGACATCCCTTAGTTATGTCACGACATCCAAGGTAGTATAGTAATTCTGGCTCTTTGCTCCCTATTTTGTGACATTGAGGTCCCTGTGTTGCAACACATCGACCAACTTTGAGTTCTTATACCTTTGAATAGTCTCTTGCACACTTACTAAGTATGTTAGCTAGCCTTTAGGCCTCATTCGGCCCCTAAGGTCAATAAAAGACTCAAAATTCAATTTTTATCAAATTTAACTAAACTAAGAAAACATAACTAAAACATACTAAAATTCCTCGTATTCAAGCTCCTCAAGTATGAAAACTAGTTTAATCTGCTACATCGAATTAAGATAGATCAGACATCTACTGTTGTGAGATATCTATTTATTTGTATTATGCATGATGACGGGGATGAAGTCTTATCATGTTTTGTGAAGGATTTGTACTAAGGACTCATATTGAGGAATTATGATTTAATGAAGTTTCGTTAAAGTTTATGGAATGATTTTAAAGTATTATACTTTGAGTTGATAAAAATATCGTATTGAAATTTTATACGCCATTTGGCTTATACTCTATTTTATGTATTTTATTAAATGTTTATTTCAAGCACTATAGTTTTACAAATTTTATGTTAGAAATAGTTTTGAAGAAGAATGATTTCTAAGTACTGACATTTCTTACTTGGACCTTTCTGAGGGATCAGGTTTGGCGTGTTACAAGAAAGGTTGAGATCATTGATGGAGTGCATACTTTCTTAGGCACTGCCTAAACTTGTAGGGTTTGAACAAGATCAGTCATGGCTAAGGAACTTGTTGATCTTGCAATTCCTAAGAAAGCCAAAGGAAAAACTCCGACTGTGCCTGAACCAAGCAAGAAGAGGAAGGTTCTTAAAGATAACCCTTATGATTCCTTTACTGAATCTAGTTCTAGCTCTAATCTATCTGATGATGCTTCTCTCAAGTCAATGATGAAGTTGAGATTCAAGAATCCCAATGGTCCCCAATCTACCTCTCATTAATCAAAGAAAATCAAGAAAGTTGATGCTCATAAACTTCTCTCTCAATGTTGGAAAATCAAGTTTGGAAAACGTGATGGAAAATAAATTCAGGGAAAAACTAGAGTTCTAATTTTTTTTTCCAAAACAAGAACTTGGTTGTGATATCTAAAGTAATAAACACTTAATCAAAATTTTACCTCTTCGATTCGTCTAGGATGAATGTTTCGACCAAGTAGTCTTCTCCGCTATCTTCAAGCTCACGTTTGGCGAGTGTGGGCTCGTTTTGAACCAGAAAATTTTTCACAGAAATTAGCAGTGGGTAATTTTGCAATTTCTCTAAAATTTTGGGCCAAATTCTAAATAGGAAAAATATCTCTAGAAATTTTCTGAAATAATTTTTTCAGAAAATTTTCTCTCTACAACTTTCTATTGAATTCAGGTGTGTGTAAATAATGACTCAAGGCTTTCTCTATATAGGAAGAGTTTAGAGAATTAACTATGATGAAACTTAATCACTTTAATAATAAATTTAATCTAATACTATTAGATTAAATTTAATATTAAATCTTATTAAATTAATAAAATATTTATCTACAAGATAAACATTAAATTAAATTTAATATTAAGATAATCACTTTAATATTAAATTAATAAAATACTATGAAGATAAATATTACATTTAATTTAATATTAAATCTATTAAAATAATATTATTTTTGGAATAATTAATCTAAAATCAAATTTCCTCGTAGAGTCCCAGTAGGAGTGTAATTCTTCCACTGCTTAACCACCGAAGACCCATCGCTGTCGACCATTTTTCGGCCACCAGAATACCACCATCGCAGTTGTCGTCACCCCTAGTTGGTTCAGTTTTTGCTAGTTCAGTTTAGGCCAATGATGGTCTGAACAGTCCGGTCCAGCCACCGGTTGGACTGTTGGTTTGGTTTCACATACCAAGCCCGATTCGACTAGTTTTTTAGTCTTAGTCTCAATTTTGGGCTCCTGGGCCCAATTTACAATCTCAGGTCCAATTTTTAAGTTCAATTACCCATAGGGCCAATTTTTGTCTTAAAAATTAATTTCCAAATGTATCAGGTTAATTTTAATTTATTTGATTAATTTTCCCAAAAATCACTTAGATATTTCAAATTAATTTTTCAAGAAATCCTTCAATCAAATTCTCTAGTTGAACAAATCTTACGACTGCCTAATTTAATTCCATGTTGAATAAATCGACTCAATTAAATTATTTTCAAAGTTGTAGAATTTACTTATAATTCAAATGCAATCCGATTGTATTTTTGTTGAGCTAGGGAGCCACCAATCAGGTATATTCAATTAGGCTTTTGTAATTGCAATTATGTCTAGAAGCATCGTTTCGATAATTTTCAATTAACTAATCATGGAGTCAGTCCACAAGAAGTGCCATGATTGAAAACTCCTTATTGTATACTCTTTACAAAAGCAATTAATCCAACTACTTTGTCCAATGACCACGTCAAGTGTGTGTTACCCTCATATTATATCCTTGATTCCTTTGAGTTAAATTCGTTCACTGAATACAATCCTATTTTATCACATTGTCACCATTGTGTCTTCTTAATGATTAATATGACTACTGTGAACAAATGACTGTGATAAATTGCTTGTTTGAGAACAAGCAACCCGCGACCACATTTTATATTTACCAATCCACACAATGTCAATGAGAAGATACCATTAACTCTTTGATTGAGCTATGAATTCCAATATTGCTAGTAAAGTCATGTGATACACTATTTATGTACCCAACATACCGACTACCGGTTCGATCATCTTTAGAGCAGAAGCCTCCACTTATATCAAAGCACATTAGTTACATACGCATGGTTAGTGACTAACTTAGGAATTAGGTAAATCACACCATGAATGTCACAAGTGAACTAATTCACAAACGGATTAAAAATTAATTCATCTTGGGTCCATTTCAATGTATCATTCTTCCAATGAATACATCTATGTCTCTACCTGTGAAGTCAACTACTTAGACAGCCAAGACCAGCCATCTCCCCAATTGGAATTGTAGACGACATAATAATCCTTCTTAGTATTTGAATCAAATGCTCACTTTGATTCTTTTATGGGATTATAGACTCGTTTAGATTATCTACAGAAGTAAGTTGTCTTTCTTGTAGTGTAAATGTTCTTACAATGCCATTTATCATTAGTTTCAACTTAGATAATCAATGAACTAATATTTTCTTATCACAATTTCACTATGCATGCAAAATATGAAAGACAGAAATACAAAATACATAACATTGAAATGTGAATTTTATTTATTCATTGTTCAAATACATAGAAAATAATTACATATTTACTACAATATGTGCACATTTCCCAACACTCAAGCCATAGTTGTTGCTAAGAAGTAAAAGGCAAGGGTCTTGGAAATCAAGAATAGAATGTATTGGGAAGCAACATCTTCTAATATATATATTTCTTGTTCTAAAGCACTTAATTTATGAACAAAATATTGATGAGAATAGCTTTGCTGACCATGGTCTTGATGTGATTCTTTAGAATGCAGTACTTTTAGGGTTTGTAAGTTTTGTACAACCCTATTTTATAAATGTTGTATACGAATTTTACACTAACCTAGAAAAGGATATAGCTGACAAAAACAACAAGTTTCATCACAAAGTCTTCATTCGTAGTGAACGGTATAAATTCAATCTTGCTAAAATCAGATCGATCTTGAACTATTACATTCTGAATATGGTGGACCTTGATGAATCTCTGGACCAAACTATAGTAGCCCTGGCTAACAATCTTCCTCGAACCTGGCTAGAGAAAAGTACTTTAAATGCTTTATCACTCCCCGTTATTTATGTTGCTTTATTTGTCATAGCTACTAGAATTTATCTTCCTAGTAGCCAAAGGGACCCAGTCAATAAGAGAATGGCTATATTGTTAAGAAAAGTGGTAGATATGATTGAATTTCACCTTGGCCAAATCATTTTTGATGCCATTGTTAGGTATGCATAAAAGGTTTATAATCTTTTTTTGCTTTATTTTCCTTGTTTTATTAACTTGATTATAATTATGTTGGTTGATTATTGATGCACATTCCAAACATAGTGTTGATGATTAATTCACTTAATTATTTCTAAGCTAAGTTTTTGGAATTAAGGGGATTAAGCTAATGGGGAGCTAATATAACATGATGATATAGCTTGTTATGTTATATAAGTTTCATGCAATAAATTTCCAAAAGGGAAGATTGTTAAAAATATTGAAAGGATGAATGAGTGCCTGAGGGAGTGCCCATTCCCTGGTTAACTACAATAGAAGTGATTGTTTTCATATTTATGTTATTGGCATTGAACCAAAGTTTTAGTCTATGCTGATATTGTGGAATGTATCCAGCCCATCAATGAAGATCATATCAATTGAAGAAACATATACGGAGGATTGGATTAAATCATAGTTATCTAGTCTCTTAGATCAAGGAAGCTGGATTTGATCGAATCATTGAAGACTAAGTTGCCAACAGTCCTAGTTTACATTATTTGTTATTATTATATTATGCATAGCTTATGCAACTATTGTTTAATAGGGATTGTGATAGAAATTTTTTATGTTAGCACATCACGAAATAATCTATATAATCGAGAGACTGTATAGGTTATGGTACTGAGAGAAATAACACTAAATCTTTCAAGTGAGGAACTTTATTTTATGAGTGCATTGTGATAGTAAAACCTGATGTGTTGTGGTTGTTAGAGATTGTGTGACCTGGATCCCGTTACCTGTTGAAGAAATAAATACAATGGAAAAATAATGCGGTCTGTGGGGACAAAATAAGTGGACTAGGGTTGTTATTGGGGGGGGTGGGGGCAAAGCCCCTAAGGTACGGACAATAAAACACAAGTTGAATTCGTATAGCATTGTTCTTCTTCTATTTGACTTTGATTAGAATAGGGTTTTCAACCCTTAAATAGATGTAACTGAAACTTCTCTTGTATGATTCGTTTTTCAACATTAGTGACTTTCTCCTCCTTTGCCCATGATTTTTTTCTTGAAAGGGGTTCCACGTAAAATCTGTGTGTTTTGAAACACTAAAATATATAGACTTTTTCAACACCTTTTGAGCTCTAATTCATGCAATTTCGTTGTAAATTTTGTCAAAATCATACTTTAATTATAAAATAATTAATTTTGACTTAAATTATTAACATATTTAATTTTAATTATTTTTATAATTTTTTTTTACAAATTTGGTTTATTTTTGACAGTTTTGCACAAAAAGTGAAAATTGGCTTGGCAGACACCTCGAAAGACTTGAACCATTGGGGTAATTTTTGCATCAAGTGCACCAAGAGCAAGGCTGAATATTTTTCCAGCCAAGGATGGTCCAAATTATATTTTATTTACTTTATATTTAATTATTATCCAAAATTAATTGGGTTAAAAATTAATATAAAGCCTGAAGAAGAAAATGACTCAGTATGCTAAGTATAGAAGACTGATCCACCAAGCAATTGGGAAGCCCAAAACTGTCCCTATAGCTGATCCAATCAGCTGATTTTTGCTGGATTTTATACTTGAAATTCAGCCCTTGAACTTTCCCTAAATGCTTTTCAAACCCCTCCACTTTTTGTGCCTTTCACTTTTTTGCTTGAAGCTAAAGTAGCAAAGTTTGAAACATTCAAACTTTGTTTAATGCATGGCCGACCAAGGGAGCTTAAATGACTGAAAATTATTTTCTATTTTTAGCATCCATTCTCACCTATAAATACCCCCTTCACCTACTCATTTCACACACCATTCATTCCCACACATCTCTCTCTCTTTCACTTACTTTCTCTCTTCCTTTCCCTTCTTTTTTTTCTTTTTCTTGTTCATTACCTTGCCGGTTTCCCTCTTGAAAAAGATCTTTCTTCCACCTTGTAATAGCAGCATTCAATTGTTCGTGGAGGCCTCAACAAAACGAGCAAAGGAGAAGAGGAGCGCACTAGTCTTGCTTTAGAGAAATCTTTGATTTGCTTCTTAATTCCCTTTTATTTAATTTTCTTGTTTATGTTGTGATTATGAATATGAATAATTTTTTTTTGTTCTTGTTCTAATTAAAATGACTTAAATTTAATTCATGTTGAATTGATTGCATTCTGTCCACTTAAATTATTAAAATCTTGTTTGTGTTGTTATAGGCCTTGGTAAGTTGTTCAATTAAATAAAATCATACTTATGTTATACTTGCATTACAAAATGTAAGGTAACAAATGAATGAATTATTAAGCGTATTGAAATTGTAATTAGTTGACAGAATATTTAATTGGTGCATGTTTAATCTTCTAAGGTAGCTGAAGGTTAAATTAGCAACGATATTAAACGATAGATTAGCCTTGCATAACTTGCAAGATTATTGTGATTAAACTATTTCAATATAGAAATATATTGTTACCTCACTTAATCTTATATGTGCTTATGATGATTGATTAATTGTTTGGATTGACATTGAGAAATGTTCAAGAGGTTGGTTAATTTAGTAAGTATGTATTTGCAGTAGTTAACAAATTACCAAGTTGCCGTGAAAATACTCGTAACAATATGAACATGGGTTTTGTAATTCTAAGTTAATGAATGTAATTGATCTAGCAGAATTATGTCATATTGATTAAAACTCATCTTTTTGAAATCGTGCATTGGAATTTTTACTTTTTATTTTTATTACTTAGTTAATTTTTAGTTTTTAAATCACTTCTTCAAAATAACATATTTTTCCTATCACCGAAGTGTTTGATTTACATTTCATAAATATTTTTCTTTCACAGTCCCTGTGGGTACGGTAACTTGACATTTACTTGTCACTTTATTACTTGATACGATTGTGTACACTTGCACATTTCTATTGTTCCAATGTTCTTATTTTATTTTCTTATTGCTTTGTTCATAGGGGTAATTTAGTGGTGAGAGTATCAATCTTCAGGGTACAAAGGTGAGGAAATTGTCACGAGTCTGTAATAGATTTAAGATAACTTGTTGTAAGTGTTGAAGATAGTAAATATTTCTCACTAAGCTAGTCTTCATAGACATAGGGAAACCGAACTACATAAACTTTCCTAGTATCCCTTGTTTTGTTCTTGTTTATAGCAATACTTAAAAGGAGTGTCCACTCTCTTCTCTTAGTCACTCCTTTCAAGAACAACATGGCTTGTATCTCAGCAGTTGCAAGCCTTTACATGTAAGATTGGATGCATTTCAAATGGAAAAGCCGATTGCAGAATGCAAAGTAGCTAAAGCGAAGGAAGAAAATTTGAGCGGTGAGCAGCATTATGTATTGTAATGATAAAAGCTTGAGTCACGATGCTGGGTCATATTGAGATTTACAAAATGTTATGTTTTCTTAAATTTCTTTTGGTCAATTCTGTGTAATCTGACTTTATCTTAGAAAACAAACCCTGTAACCATATGGAGACAACAACTTTTTATTTCATACGATTTAGAAATTTTATAGTTTCTCTAGCTTACATTTCCATTAGCTTGTACTCAATTACATCGGATTCTTTTCTTGTGGATCTTCAACAACATATTTGAGAATCTAATACAAGTCATTTTATTAGGATCTCTTATTAATTATGGTTTTCATGATTATCTATTGAGTTACTTGAATTTCTGCCATGAATTGGTTAAAGGGTAGTAATTTAAATTAGGAAAATTATTATTTAGGCCAATAACTAGACAATTTACTTAATTTATAATAATTGTAGTCTAAGTAACAATTGGTTAGCAAAATACTAGGAACAATACAAGAGTTGACTTTAGCAATCGAGTCCCTCAATTACCCAAACCTAGCTAATATAACATCGATGGTTAAGGCCAGCCTAACGCCTCAATTTGTTTTTGACTAGTCGAAAACAAATTTGAGAGAATGATTGTGAATAGCATTAAGGGTTCAATCTGTAAATTTTGTGAAATTAGAGGGTTGAAATGCAATTTAACCAAATTAAGGAAATAGGAGTTTTTAAGTATTTTCTGACACGAGGATGACTTGGAATAAATGTTGTTATGATTGAAGTCAATTTTGGGACTATATTGCAAGTTTTGAAAATTAGAATGATTTAAAGTGTAAATTACCCAACAATAAAGAAATGAGGTGAAAATCATTAATGAAGTTATAGACGATCAGAGTAGTAAATGAGTGTAAGGAAAGAAGATTTTTGGAACCGAATTGAATGAAAATGAAAGTTTAGGGATTAAATTGGAATTTTTTTATTTTATCGAGAAAAATATAAATGTAAATTTATGCATGGACTATTAATGATTATGGATGATAAAAATTAATTATGAAAAAAATTGAGGTATTAATTGCTTTGAAATAATAAAGTAAAACAATGAGACAAACAATAAGTCTAGGGAAGGTTTGATTCAGAAGATTTTTGCGGTTAAAAGGTGCTTTCAAATGGTGAAGTTCTAATTTATTTGAAGAGAGGGGAATGTGATTGCTGATTGGATAGTAAAAGTTTGTCTAAAAGAGCCATCTAACCTTTCAATTATTCATTTTCCTACTACTTTTTATGTTAGAAAACTTTTATTAGAAACTAAATTGGATAATTCCTTTGTAAAGAATAAATGAAGGCACTTAATTACCTTCTTTATTATATATATATAAAAAACATATAAAAACACTAGTGCAACAAAGCAACTATAGTGAACAAAATCTTTAAAAAATCTTCAACAATAAGAGCATTACCAAATATCTCTGATTTAATATATTTGCGTGTATTTAGTATGTATTTTATTAAAAAAACTAAAGATTAAACTAAAAATTATTTAAAACATCAATAACGATAAAGCCTTAATTATTGCTTTTTGCAATCTACCCACGTGAATTACGTGTTGGTTCTTCTTGAACAAATATTTAGTAAAAATAAACTACCATTAACTGATTATATAAACGTGGTGACAGAAGTTGGTTTTTGCACACAAAGTTTAATCTATCTTCTTGTTTTGTAAAGTAAAGTAGAGCTAATCTGTAAATTTGAATCAATCTTTTTGAAGTTGGCTAAGTGGAGCTTTGGTCATGGCCCTTCGTCTCCTAACTGCAGTTCCTAGCAGCAGTTTCATCAGATCGCATAGTAAAGGCACCTCCAACAGATCAAATGTCAACAACCTTAGTGTTGTTGGAGCCTCCAAAGCTGTTGCTACGGCAAATGTTTCGGATCAAAAGATTGTTAGACGGTCTGCTAATTACCATCCTCCCATTTGGGAGTACGATTATATTCAGTCGCTCAAGAGCGACTATCTGGTATATATATATATATATATATATATATATATATATTATTTACATTAGCATAGAAATTACTTAAAAGATACAAAGATGATATATTATGCAATTTTTTATGCAAGCTGAGAATATATTTACTTCCCATGCAGGCGGAATCATTTAATGAGCAAGCAATCAGACTAGTGGGAGAAGTGAGAATGATGCTTGAGAATGTTATGGACCCTGTAGAGAAACTTGAGCTGATCGATACCTTGCAGAGGCTCGGTTTATCTTATCATTTTCAGAATGAAACCAAGAGGATTTTGGAGGATATTCATGTAAGGGCTGATCAGAGCAAGGTTTTATGGAAGGAAGGCAGCTTATATGCTACAGCACTTGAATTTAGGCTCCTAAGGCAACATGGTTACAACGTTACTCAAGGTAAGAAGTGCAGAGATTTTGTATAAAACAAACTGCTGTAAAAATAGTAATAATTATAAACATATAAAATTTGTTATACGTCCAGAGGTTTTCTCCGGTTTCATGGACGAGATGGGGAATTTCAAGTCGAGTCTCCGTGAGGACTGCAAAGGGCTTCTAAACTTGTATGAAGCTTCACACCTTTGCATGGAGGGTGAAGGTATCTTAGACATTGCAAGGGATTTCGCGGCTAAACAGCTTCAACAATATTTGAAGCAAAAGAAGTTAGATGAATATGTTAGGATGCTAGTAGAGCATGCGTTGGAACTTCCTCTACATTGGAGAGTGTCAAGGTTGGAAGCCAGGTGGTTTATAGATGTGTACGAGAAAAGAGAGGAAAGAAATCCCATGCTTTTGGAGCTTGCTAAATTGGACTTCAATATTGTGCAAGCTGTGCACCAGGATGATCTAAGATATGCTTCCAAGTAAGTACATCCATGGTCTAACAATGGAATTTTATTAATTAAATACACACACATATATATTTGACATCTAATCTTTTGAAATGAAACGATGGTGCAGGTGGTGGAGGGATATAGGTCTGGGAGAAAAGCTACCCTTTGCAAGAGACAGGTTGATGGAGAACTTTCTATGGACAGTGGGCCTTGCATTTGATCCTCATTTTGGGAACCTTAGAAGAACTCTAACAAAGGTTAACGCATTAATAACAAGTATTGATGATGTGTATGATGTGTATGGTACATTGGATGAGTTAGAGCTTTTCACTCAAGCTGTTGAGAGGTAGGATATGGCTTTTCTATAGTTGAGTATTATTTTTCCCCACTTCAGCAATTGGATATAAAGTTGGATATAAAGTCACAAAAAAAAAAAAAAATCCAAATCTAAGAAAATTAGACAAGAACTTTTAAGTTGTGTTTAATATTTTTTTGGTATAATGTTGTAATTTTAGATGGGATACAAATACGATGGAGCTTCTCCCAGAATATATGAAGATATGTTTTCTTGCTCTTTACAACTCCATAAACGAAATAGCATTTGATAATCTCAAGGAACATGGATTTCATACCATTCCTTTCTTGAAGAAAGCGGTACTAAGTTCTCATCTTAGTTTTGATTCGTAACCATTTTCCTTCAATTTTTACATATTAAAAAAGAGTTATTATGTGTTCAGTGGGCAAAGTTATGCAAATCTTATTTAGTGGAGGCAAAGTGGTATTACAGTGGATACATTCCAACATTTAAAGAGTATATCGATAATGCATGGATTTCTATTTCGGCTCCCGTTATACTATCACATGTTTTTTTCTCATCAACTATAACAAAAAAGGAGTGCTTGGAGTACTGGAAGGATGATTCCAATCTAATTTATGGCTCTTCTATGATTTTACGACTTGCTGATGATCTTGGTACATCAGTGGTATGCAATATATGTACACTTATTTAATTTTTTTTTTTGTTTGATTCACATATCTAGATACTTTTTCTATGTATGTGTTTGTTGATTAGGGTGAATTGAAAAGAGGCGATGTCTCCAAATCAATTCAATGTTACATGCATGAAACTGGTTGTTCTGAAGAGGAATCTCGTGAGCAAGTAAAGACGTTAATTGATGTAACATGGAAAAGGATGAATGAAGAATCTCTAATGTCTCAATCCTCCTTATCTCTTCCGTTTAAACATATTGCATTGAACCTAGCAAGGATGGCTCAATGCATGTACCAATATGGTGACGGTCATGGGGTTGAGGATCAAGAGACCAAAGATCGTGTATTATTATTACTTGTTTCATCTATTCCTTATTTGTCGTGAAAAACCTAACTAGAAGATGAAATTGCAAGTAATTGTAACAAAAAAAATTACTTTTTTTATAAATAAAAAAGTGTTTTTGATATTTATTGTAATGCCTATTATTTGGTTCGGAGGCCTGGTCGAACAAAGAGCAACACATTTGTCGTCAACGCAACAACAACCGATCAAACATAAAGTTAAAACCCATATAAATTTGAGTTTTATTCAAAGTATAAAACATTTCAAGCAACAACAAATCATAACAAACAAAACAGGTTTCATACAATATATCAATACATGGGCACTTGTTTATTAGGGGCCCAAACTGTAAAATCTGCAAGTTATGTCTCTATACATGGGCTAATGTATCAATACATGGGCCCTTGTTTCGAGACACAAGGGTTAAGTCTTGAGACTTGTCTCCTTTGTACTCAAATTTGAATACTAACTTTGAATGTCTCAAGATAAAAGGATCCATTTCTCAAAACTGAAGTAAAAAATACACTAATAAAAAATAATAACCAAGTTTCGAAACATGTTCGTTCCATATTGAGACTTATGCCAGAATTTGCAAAAAGAAAAAACAAAAATTCTATTTTTTGTAACATGCTTCAAAGTGCATTCAAACGTATTAGTCATTAAACCAAACATATGTCAACAAATTTTGTAATACCAAAATAAGATAAAAATAAGTAAATTTAAGTTCAATCAACGTCTAAATCATAATTTCCCATTAAAATGGTAAGGATCGAATCCAATCAAATGGGTGGCAACCTTGTATTGACTTCTTAGAAATGTGATTAGCTAAAACATTAGCTTTTTAAGAAACATACATAGACTTGATAGATGGAATAAGAGAAGCAAGGCATTTTATATCATCAATCACAATCGTTGTCCTCCAAGCATAGTTAGCCGCAGAAGAATTAGTTTGTTCAATAACACCCTTGGCATTAGATTCCAAAATCACATTAAGCCATCTATTGTTTCAAATCAATTTACAGGCCTCACGTATTGCAGACGCTTCAGCCAAGTTAACAGACCCAACATTGAGAACTAATTTTTTTTCATCAACAACCTGTCCTTCACTATTTTTGCATACAATCACAATACCAGCTACATTATTATCCATACCCAATGAGCCATCACAGTTGACTTTAATAAAATTTGAAGGTGACTTGTATCAAGAACACACTATGTTCAGTGTAA
Source organism: Gossypium turneri (assembly GCA_008044935.1). Taxonomy (NCBI): domain Eukaryota; kingdom Viridiplantae; phylum Streptophyta; class Magnoliopsida; order Malvales; family Malvaceae; genus Gossypium; species Gossypium turneri. Next base: position 34,598,749 of record CP032579.1, on the reverse strand, counting down.
AAAATAGAATGTCGGTAATGACAATATATCACAAAAAAAAAAGAGAAATAAAAAAAAATAACACAACGATTTTACGTGAAAATCCTTTTGGGAAAAAGACCACGGGCAGAGAAGAAGAAAATTCACTATGTCGAATTCGAATAATTACAAGAGGAGTAGACTATGTCTATCTATAGGCTTGTAAAATCATATTCTAATAGGAGTGTAGTAAGATTGAAACACCTTATTCTAATCAATATCAAATAGATGGAGTTTAATAAGGTTTAAAAAACCTTATTCTAAAATAAAATAAAAGAAGTATAATTCTATAGGGATTTTACTTTTATTTTATTTTACCACTGTATTTTATTTAAATAAGAATTTGAGTCACTTAATTCTAACAATCTCCACCTTGACATGAATTCTTAATGAACAAGTTCTTCATAGCGAACTCTCAACGAACAAGTTCTCCACCTCTTCCATAAAACCCCTTAAGGATTGAACTTCAACAATGAACACCAACCAAGTCTAAGCAATGCTTAAACTTGGTTATAGGAAGTGACTTAGTCATCATATCTGTAGGATTTTCATGAGTACTAATTTTGCTCACAACAATATCACCACGAGCAATAATATCACGAACAAAATGATACCGAACATCAATGTGTTTTGTTCTCTCATGAAACATTTGATCTTTGTAAGGAAGATGACACTCTGACTGTCACAAAATACTGCATTGATTTGAAGGTCTTCATTGAGTTCACTAAAGTGTCCTTTCAACCAAATAGCTTCTTTACAAGCCTTAGTAATCGCCATGTACTCAGCTTCAGTGGTAGACAAAGCAACTTTAGTTTGCAAAGTGGCTTTCCAACTGATTGCACAACCTCCGATTGTAAAGACATAACCTGTGAGAGATCTTCTTCTATCAAGGTCTCCAGCAAAATCATCATCAACATACCTAATGACTCAATCTCTGGTTCTTCCAAACTGTAAGCAAACATCAGTAGTACCTCGTAATTATCTTAAAATCCACCGAACTGCTTTCCAATGTTCTTTACCAAGATTCGCCATGTTACTGACTGTATATGATAAATCTGGACGTGAACAAACCATAGCATACATGAGAGATCCCACTGCACTAGAGTATGGAACATGTGACATGTACTCAATCTCATCATTTGATTGTAGAGACAAAGCCGATGAAAGTCTGAAATGGGTTGCTAAATGAGTACTAACATGCTTAGCATTCTGTATATTGAATCTGCAAAGAAATTTCTCAATGTACCCCTTCTGACTTAGATACAATTTACTTGCTTTTCTGTCTCTAAGAATCTCCATACCAAGTATCTTATTTGCTGGTCCAAAATCTTTCATCTCAAATTCTTCACTTAGTTGGGCTTTGACCTTTCTTATCTCTCCTTTATCTTTCGCTGCTATTAACATGTCATCAACATAAAGGAGTAGATACACAAAAGAACCATCATTGTTTTTCTTAAAGTAAACACAACTGTGAAAGCTACTTCTTTTGAAATCATGAAAAGTCATAAAGGAATCAAACCTCTTGTACCACTGTCTTGGTGATTGTTTCAAACCGTAAAGAGACTTTTTTAGCAAGCGAACATAGTCCTCTTTTTCTGAGATTGTAAAAACCTCTGGTTGCTGCATATAAATATCCTCCTCAAGTTCTCTATGCAAAAATGCAGTTTTTTACATTTAGCTGCTCAAGCTCCAAATCATGCATGGCCATAATACCAAGCAAAGCTTGAATCAAACTATTCTTCACAACTAGGGAGAACACATCTGTGAAGTCCACTCCTGGAATTTGGTTGTAACCCTTTGCAACAAGCCTTGCTTTATATCTGGGTTCTTCAACTCCTGGAATCCCTTCTTTCTTTTTAAACACCCATTTACAACGAATAACCTTTTTACCTTTAGGAAGTTTCACAAGATCCCATGTTTTATTTTTGTGGAGTGATTCCATCTCTTCTTGCATAGCAAACATCCACTTTTCTGAGTCTTCACAGCTAACCTCATCAGAATAATTAGATGGCTCTTGGTTTACATCTATATCTTGAGCCACATTTAAAGCATAAGCAACTAGATCAACCTCAGCATACTTATTTGGAGGTTTAATTTCTCTTTTAGTTCTATTTTTGGCGATAGAGTATTGTGGTGAAGAAGCAAGTCTATTCTAAATTTTTGTACTGGCTTGAGGAGTCGACTTTATTGTAGATTCTGGATTAATCTGATGCTCCATCTACTTTTGATTTTCTTTATTGGAAGAGTCTTTAAGAGAAAATTTAGGTAGTATTGCAGTTTTATCAAAAATAACATCTCTGCTAATCACAACTTTTTATTTTCAGGACACCATAACTTATATCCTTTTACACCAGCTTTATAACAAAGAAAAACACATTTAATGGATCTCGGTTCCAATTTTCCATTATCAACATGAGCATACGCAGGATACCCAAAGATCTTTAAATTAAAATAGTCAGCAGAATTACCAGACCATACCTCTTGTGGAGTCTTTTTCTCAATGGCAACGGATGGACATTAGTTGATCAAATAACATGCAGTAGAGGTTACTTCGGCCCAAAATGACTTTGGTAAGTTGGCATTTGACAACATACATCAAACCTTCTCCATGATCTTTCTGTTCATTTGTTCTGCAACACTGTTTTGTTGTGGAGTATGACAAACTATCAAGTGTCTCATGATCCTTTCTGACTTGTACAGTTTATTAAACTCATCAGAACAGAACTCTAAGCCATTATCTGTGTTGAGGTATTTTATTTGTTTTCCCGTCTATTTTTTAATCATAGTTTTCCAAGACTTAAATGCGGAAAACACTTCACTTTTCTACTTCAGGAAGAACGTCCACACTTTTTTAGAAAAATCATCAATAAAAGTTAGCATATAATTAGCTCCACCTCTCGAAGGCACTCTGGATGGACCCCATAGATCAGAATGAATATACTTCAACGTTCCCTTCGTGTTATGGATTCCTCTGGTGAATTGAACTCTCTTTTGCTTCCCAAAAATGCAGTGCTCACAGAACTTCAGTTTACAAATTCCTTGCCCATCAAGAAGTCCTCTTTTTTTCAATTCTGCCATGCCATTCTCACTTGTATGCCCTAGGTGCATATGCCAAAGTTTAGTAATATCATCATCTGAAAAAGAAGAGGACGTGACACCTACATCACCAGTAACAGTAGAACCCTACAAAACATATAACTTGGCAGTGTTTCTCTGCCCTTTTATCACAACGAGGGAACCTTTGGAAATCTTCAAAACCCCACTTTCAGCTTTGTATTTATACCCTTTTGAATTAAGAGTACTCAACAAAATTAAATTTCTCTTCAATTCTGGAACATGTCGTACGTCACTAAGTGTTCTGACAACTCCATCAAACATCTTAACTTTAATTGTTCCAACACTTGCAATTCTACATGAAGCATTATTTCCCATCAAAACAACACCTTCAGACACTATTTTGTAAGTTGTAAACTAATCCCGATTGGGACTCATGTGGAAGGTGCAGCCCGAATTAAGGATCCACTCTTCGCTCACTTTAGAATTGTTGATAGAAGCGGCTAAAAGTTCACCATCACTGTAGTCTTCTACAACATCAGCTTTACCGAAATTTTCTTGTTGTTTTCCATTTTGATTCGTAGCCTCTCTTTTGATCTTATTCTATAGCTTATAGCACTCAGATTTAATGCCCCCTTTCTTCTTGAAGAAGTTACAAGTTTTACCTATGTTTGAAGACTTCGACTTATCCGTAGATTTACTGCGAGGATTCCATTCATGTGTCCTTCCACGATCATCATCAGCATTCCGATCTTGTCTCCCACGAATAATGAGACTCTCTTCCTAAGAGTCAGTTTTAACTAAAAGATGCTTCATCTTATCATACGAGGTTAAAGAATCATAAACCTTATCAACTGTGAGAGACTCGCGGCTATATAAAATTGTATCTCTAAAGGTTGAATAAGATGGGGGCAACGAACAAAGTAGAATCAACCCTAGATCTTCCTTATCATATTGAACCTCCACGGCCTCCAAGTTTGAGAGAATTTCTTTAAACACTGTTAAGTGTTCGTGCACAGACGCACCTTCTTCCAAATGATGAGCATAAAGATGCTGCTTCATATGCAGCTTGGAAGTTAGAGTTTTCGACATACATATTTGTTCCAACCTCTTCCATAATCCAGCAGCAATCTTCTCCTTCATCACATCCTGTAAATTTTTGTTAGACAAATGAAGATGTAAATGTGTTAATGCCTTTCGATCCTTGCGCTTCTTCTCTTCCTCCGTCAATGTTGAAGGCATCTTATCTACCCCTAGCAGGGCTTCCTCTAACTCCATCTGTGCAAGAGCTGCCTGCATCTTTACCTGTCACAGCAAAATCTGGTGTTGCGAATCAACAACAGAATTTCATACTTCAAAGACGCCATTACCGTGATTGAGATGAACAACCCAAAAGCTCGGATACCAATTTGTAAAAAATAGAATGTCGATAATGACAATATATCACAAAGAAAAGAGAAATAAAAATAAAGAACACACAGATTTTTACGTGGAAACCCTTTTGGAAAAAAACCATGGGCAGAGGAGAAAAAAATTCATTATGTCGAATTCAAATAATTACAAGAAGAGTAGACTATGTTTATCTTTAAGCTTGTAAAATCATATTCTAATAGGAGTGTAGTAAGATTGAAACACATTATTCTAATTAATATAAAATAGATAGAGTTTAATAAGGTTTAAAAGATCTTGTTCTAAAATAAAATAAAAGAAGTATAATTCTGTAGGGATTTTACTTTTATTTTATTTTACCACTGTATTTTATTTAAATAAGGATTCGGGTCACCTAATTCTAACATTCAGATCTTTGATCTTGTTCATTACTAGTAAACATTGAATCAAAAAAGAAATTGAACAATCATTGCCAAACCTTAATAGGATCCCCACCTTCGTTATTAAAAACCCAACTCAGGTCGAGCTTTCCACATAAACTAACAAAGGACAACAATCAACGCTTTTGAACAAAACGTTCCAAAGTTTGTAAACAAACAAATAATACCTTCCCACTATAATCAAAAGTTTTGAAATCCCTCCATTCTTGGGTTGTATTTAAAACTAGAGGCTTCCCACTGCCTTAGCAAATTAAGGGATAAAAAAACATAATGTGTTCCATAGATTCATCTTTATTGTAGCCCCTTGGGACACTTCGTATCATTATGCTTCGTTCTTTTTGCCAAATTCTCTAAGGTAGCCAGAGCATTATGGCTAGTTATCCACATAAATGATTTAACTTTGGGCATTGTTTCAAAATCACTTTACATCTACTTGCTTATAATGTAAGCCTCAACTTATATCTAAAATATAAGGATCATAAGCTACCAATAGTGTTAATAACATGTACCATTGATGGGTGTCGAATCCACCAAAAATAACATTCTTTGCCTAAACAGTAAATAAAAAATAGTATTCGAAGTAGGGTTGATCCCACAAAGACTGTGATATTTAAAACTGTCGTTTCAATTTAACTAGGTTGTGCGTTTAGGTAGTTGTTGCTCCCACGACGCATGACGAATTGTGCAAAAACAAAAATGGGGGATTTAATATAATAAAATAAAATAATATAAGTAATTGCAATAGAAATAATAGTGAAAGCAGGGAAAAATGAAATTATATTAAATAAACTGATATGATGAAATTTCAGCTTTAGGTTTGATATTGCTCTAGTTTCAAACTGATCCTTGATGTTGTGATCGACTAACAAACAACAAGAAGGAAACAAGGAATAACAGAAAATGATCTACTTGTTTTAATCATTGACTCTAATAATTCAAGAGGACCAAGTCTTGTTATTTATATATGCTGAGCTAATGAACTCAACATGTTTACCCTTCGGTCCTAGCACAGAGAATGAGCAACTCAATTATATGGGTAACCTTTATAGTAATAACTATAATGCTGGTTGGAGAAACCATCCCAATTTCTCTTGGGTAGGTCAAGGAAATCAAAGAACACAACCCCCTCCGAGCTTTCAACAACCTTACCAGTAAAAGAAGAAGCCAGTCCTTGAGGAGAAGTTGGCAAAATTTATCTCGGTGCCATAAACTCGTTTTCAAAACACTGAGGCGTCACTAAAAAATCAGAAAGCATCAGTTTAAGGACTTAAAATGAAATAGGACAACTTGCTAAATTAGTTTCAGAAAGACCACAAGGTAGTTTGCCTAGTAATACTGAAACTAACCCAAGGGAGCAGCTCCACGCAATTACTGTTCGAGATGCGAAAGGGTTAGTTGAACCCGAACAAGAAGGAATAAAAGTCGGTTGTCAAAGAATACAAACCTCAAGTTCCATATCCAAACGCGTTGAAGAGAGACCACACAAATGAACAATATGGTAAATTTCTTAAGCTCTTTAAAAAATAAACATTAGCTTACTGTTTATTGAAGCTCTTTCGCAGATGCCAAATTATGTAAAAATTTTAAAGGAGTTGCTAACAAACAAGAGGGAGATAGACGACTCATCGATTGTGGAGCTCAATGTAGTTTGTTTGGTAATTTTACAAAACAAACTACCCAATAAACTTAAAGATTCAGGGAGTTTTACTATTCCTTGTCTCATTGGTAGTTTAAATATTGAAAATGCTTTGGCTGGTTTAGGGGATAGTATTAATGTCATGCCTTATAAAATGTTTAAACAACTTGGTCTTTAACCAGTTAGCTAGTACTATTGCATTCGTCAATACCAGTTAGCTAACACTACTGCATTGTTTAACAAGAACTAGCTACATACTAGTTAGCTGGTACTGTTGCATTCCTCAATACTTGATAACAAATTTTCTCCTTCAATCGATAAGTTAGTTATAGTGATCGAGGAGGTCATAGACCACCAACTCTTCTGTGTGTGAACTAATTGCAGGAAAGCCCAACAACTAACCCTTACCAAACGAATGACCATGAAACATGTGTCCACAATTTAGCTCTTCGTTAGCCTTATAAACTAGAAGGGCCCAAATCGAACCAACAACCTCAACCACATGGGTTGTTTAGATCTGATTGTTATTTCCCTCGATGGAATCCAACTAACTACTTAATTGGACACATCAATGTGTACTTTGATACACCGAGTACGACAAACGATCAACTCAGTACTTCTAACTGTACACCTATCAACAGTAAACCAATGAGCTCCTTTTTACTTAGTGTTAATACAACTGTGTGAGATGACAATGTTTATCTCTTAAACATAAGAAACAACAAATATCGGAACAACAATTTTTAAGTGCGGGTATAGATCTCACAGCTTTCTACCAGATTATTTATCAGCCTAAAGCTTGATGGGAGCTCTTTGTAAATGTAGAGGTTGGTATGAAAGGTTTGATCTATTCTGCCCTTGATTACCTCCCCACTTGAGATTCAGATGATCTTTCGAATCGAGATTATACGTGTTTGAATAGGCATTTTCACCCCTATTACCTATATAACTCACCTCATTTGATTGGTTTTCGAGTATGGCTCCACTCTCGTTGGCTTCACAATCGCATCCAAATGGATTAGCTTCTTTAAATTGTTTTGATATTTATCCTCTTTGTTGATTGCTTTCATCACTGGAGGTTTTGGTTTGTACGTGAACCTTTCATTTAGCCACATGTACAAGTTAATGGCCATGTCGTTTATAATTTGACATGCTCTCTCGTAAGTATGGTGCATTAGAGACCCTCCAATTGCTCCATCTATTCCAGACTTGATGTTGTTATCTATACCATTATAGAAAATCTAAATTTGAAGCCACTCTTGTAATCCATGGTGATGGAACTTTCATAGCATTGACCTAAAATGAACCCATGCCTCGTATAATGTTTCTCCTTCAAATTGCTTGAAGTTGGTGATATCTCATCTAAGTTGGATGGTTCTTCTTATAAGGAAAATTTTATGTAAAAATTATTTTCTAACTTGTCCCACATGGTTATAGAACCTAGTTCTAGACAATCCAACCAATAGGTAACATTATTCTATAAAGAGAATGGAAATAACTGAAGACAAATAGTGCCATCGGTCACTCCATTATACTTGAAAGTATCGCAAAGTTGAACGAACCACTTCAAATATGGATTTGAGTCCTCTACCATATTTCCTTTGAACTACAAGGTGTTTTGGATCATATGGATAGTAGTCACCTTTATCTCAAAATTATTGGCATTGATGACCGGTCTTTCAATATTGCCTCGTACATCATCAAGTGTAGGTAATGAGAACTCGTGCAATGCTCGTTTAGTCATCAGTAGCTCTCAACGAATTTGTTCTTGTTGTTCTAGTGGATCGTTAAATAAAGGGGTTCTCCTAAGGTGATGTTGGCACATTTTTAAATATTTATAGTGTTCCAATAACTATAAATAAACGAGTGTAATTAATCAAAAGATAAATCTTTTGGTCATTCGTCAAAAGTTATATAAATTGATTTTTGAAAAATAATTATAACTATTCAAACAATATTATTTGAGTAGTTATAATATTAAATGAAAAATTATGTGTATTTTTAAAGGCATTATTATTCAGAAAAGACACCTAATGAAAGATATCTCAATGAAGAGACATGAGAATTCCTCTAAATAGGAATGAGATTTCATTTGGAAAACACACCAACAAATTCGAAAATTCTTTCTTTCCTTCCTCCATTTTCTAATGTTATTAGATTATTCTATAAAATATTACTGCAGAAAGCCTTGGTAGAAATTGAGTTTTTGATGGTCACTAAACTAACTATAAATATGATAAAGGCAAGCACACCTATCGAACAGTAGTATAGCTATGGTGAATAGAGAATATCGTATCCACGAGGACTAAAACGATTAGTAATTACTATTTTTCTATTATTTAGTCGATAATTTAGGGTGATGTGTGTTAATCTAAATTTACTAAACTAATTTAACTAAGAATGCAATAAAGAAATAATCGAACATTAACCAATGAGATAAACAATACCCAGGAAAGATCCACCTAGACTTCACTTTTTATTATGAATCTGAATTAAATGATTTATTCACTTGTGTCTTGATCCGTAGAAATCCCTTAATCATGTTAATATCTCTTTCAAGAGTAATAACAACTAACTCTAGGTTGATTAAATGAAATCTCTTTCTAATTAAAACCTTTATCGTCGCATTAACTCGATCTATGGATTCCCCTATTACATTTGACTCTAACCCGGTAGATTTATGTCGTCCTATTTCTAGGATTGCATGCAACTCCACTCAATTATGTTAGATATACTCTTAAACATGGACTTTTTCTCCATTAAATTAAGCACATTAAACATGAATTAATATCCCAAAAAAATTAAAACAAGAAATAAGCATACATAATTGAGAACAAGAATCAAATATTTATTGCGTAAAATAGACATTAAATAAAAGGATTTATCATAGGTTTCATCCTCCCTAGGTATTTACAGAATTAGTTCATAATCCTGAATGAAAACATCTCAAAGTTAGAATAACCAGAAGACATAAAAAAACTCATAAAAACTTCGAAAGAAATTAAAAGGAGATATTTGATCTTGAAGGAGATCCGCTTTCGAGTTAATTCCGATGGTGTTCTTCAAGTGTTTTCTTCGGTCTTCTCTGATTGCCCTCTTATGTGTTCTTCTAATGGGTATTTATAGACTTTAGAATGCTCAGAAAGCCTAAAAATTGGGTTTTGCCGCGTATTTGGGAAGTAGGATGCGAAATTGACACGGGCTGGCACATGGCGTGTGTCCAAACCGTGTGGCTCACATTGGCTTGTGCCCAAGCCTTGTGGCTACTGAAAACAGGTCTATTTGTTCAATTTTAGCTCATTTTTTCACTTCTTTCACTTCCAAATGCTCTCTTAAGTATAGAAACATGAATTTAAAGGATTAGGAGCATCAAATTCATTGATTTGCATAAGTAATCATCCAAAAACGCATTAAGAATGAAATTAAAATATATTACTTTTATAGCTTATCAGTTTCTTGTTATACATTGTTCACTGTTTAGTGGACTATTCTCGTCAGTGCAAATCACAAATAGTTATTGGCTTCACTGTATCCTCGAGGTTAATTTGCTTGTAACTCTTTTGCACACCAAAGATAGGTGGGGGATAATATAACCTTAAAGATAGTGGCTTTTTACACGCCTTGGAGCCTTGTCCTATTTCTTCTTCTTTTTGTTTGAGTTTTATTCGTGTGTTTATGATTTTCCTCACTAGAGATTTGCACTAACAATTTTAAGGTTATATTTCATGATGACTACCACAACACATGAAAGTGGAACAGTAAGGGAGTTTGCTTCCAACTTTGTCAAATTTGATCGTTTTGATGATGTTAATTTTCGACAATGGCAGAAAAAGATGCACTTCTTATTAACAACTTTGAAGATTGCCTATGATTTGGATACACCAAGACTAGAAGAGAATGAAAATGAATATGTTGCTGCAACCCGAGAAAGGAAAAAATGGGACAATACTGATTACATGTGCATAGGCCACATATTGAATGGTTTATCCGATGGTTTGTTTGACACCTACCAAAATGAGGTCAGCTCTAAGGATTAATAGGACAAATTGGAGACAAGATACATGGCCGAAGATGCTACAAGTAATAAATTTCTTGTCAGTTGTTTCAATAGTTATCAAATGGTTGATGGTCGTTCTGTTATGGAATAATTTTGTGATATTGAAAAAATGTTGAATCAATTTAAGGAATATGATATGAAACTGGATGAAATGATTGTTGTATCCTCCATACTAGACAAACTTCCTCCATCTTGGAAAGCTTTAAAAAAGTCTAAAACATAATAAAGAGGAAATATCTCTTGAGGCTTTGGCAAATCATCTTCGTATTGAAGAAGAATATCGAAAGCAAGAGTAGAACCTAAAATCTAAAAATGCCAAAGTGCATGTTCCAGAAGAAGTTCAAACTACTAAACCATCCAAGAGAAAGTTCAAATAGACTAATAGAGCACCTAAGTTAAAAAAGAAACAAAAGGGTTGATGCTATCATTGTGGTAAGCCGGGACATTTCAAGAATGAATGTTGATTTTTAAAGAAGAAATCATCTTCTAAGGCCAATAATAATGCAAAGTTCATTGCAATGATATCTAAAATTAATATGGCACAATATGATAATGCATGGTGGATTGATACTGGAGCAACCAAACATGTGTGCAAAGACAAAAGTATGTTCACAAAGTTCACACAATGTGAAAATGACAATGTCTTGTGCAGGGTTCTTCCACCGCAATAATCAAAGGCAAAGGGTCTGTTGAACTACAATTTAGTTCTGGAAAGGTTTTAACCTTGAATGATATACTTTATGTGCCAGAAGCAAGGAAGAATTTAGTGTCTGGGAATTTGTTGAATAAGTTTGGTTTCAAAATTGTTTTTGAGGCAGATAAGTTTATTTTATCTAAGGAAGGAATTTTTGTAGGGAAAGGATATATTTATGAAAGAATGTTCAAACTCAATATTATTAATAAGAACAAAAATATTATTTCTGCTTATATGGTTGAATCTTCTTGTTTATGACATTATAGATTAGGTCATTTGAATTATAGAAAATTGATTGACATGCATAAATTAGATTTAATTCTTGTTTTTAATAATAATATTGAAAAATACAATACATGTATGTTGACTAAAATTACAAGAAACCCTTTCCCTAGGGTTAAAAGGAAAACAATGTTGCTTAATTTGATACATAGTGATTTATGTGACATACATAATACTCCTACATTAGGTGGAAAGAAATATTTTGTTACTTTTATTGATGGTTGTTCTAGATATTGCTATGTATATTTATTGCATTCAAAAGATGAAGCGCTTGATAAATTTAAAGTTTATAAATCTAAATTTGAACTTCAGTGTAAATCATTTATCAAGTGCTTAAGATCGGATAGAGGTGGAGAATACTATAATCTAAATTAATTTGAATCTACTGGGATTATCCATCAAGTTTTCGACCCCTTACACATCACAACAGAATGATATAGCTGCAAGGAAAAATAAAGTCTTTACAGAAATGGTAAATTCAATGCTATCATATTCAGGTCTTGGATAAGGTTTTAGGGGAGAAGTTGTTCTAACAGCTTGTCATATATTGAATAGAGTTCCTAATAAGGAAACTAAAATAACCCCTTATGAACAATGGAAGAAAAGGAAACCAAACCTTAATTATTTAAAGGTTTAGGGCTGTAAAGCTATTGTCAAAGTTCCAACACTTAAACGAAAAAATTTAGGTGAAAGAGGAATTGATGCATATTTATAGGATATGCACATAATAACAAGGCATATAGGTTCATGGTAATTGAACCAAATTATTAAATTTTAATTAATATTGTTATTGAATCAAGAGATGTTATTTTTTATTAAAATAGATTTAATTCTATTTCAAGACAATTACAACCACAACAGTTGATTCATTCTTCAAATAAGAATGAGATTCCATTGGAAAAAAAAGATAATAATGATGAATCTTGTCAATAATTAATAAGTAAAAGGACTAAAAAGGTCAAATATTTTGGACCAAATTTTATTATGTTTCTTGTAGAAGGAAAAGGTGAAAGTATATGCAATAAGGTACATTGTTGTTATAATATGGAATCTGATCCAAATACATTTGAAGAGGCAATGAAATCTCAATACTCTACTTTTTGGAAAGAAGCAATAAGTGATGAGATGGATTCAATAATGAGAAATCAAACTTGGATCTTAGTTCATTATCCACCAGATTCTAAACAAATAGGTTGTAAATGGATCTTCAAAAGGAAAATGAAGGTCGATGGAAGCATTGATAAATTTAAATCAAGGTTAGTAGCCAAAGGTTTTACACAAAAACAAGATATTGATTACTTTGATACATATGCTCTAGTAGCAAGAATTGCTAAAATTAGACTCTTAATATCACTTACCTCAATATATTATTTGGCTGTTCACCAAATGGATGTTAAAACTCCATTTTTAAATGGTGAATTAGTAGAGGAAGTGTACATGGAACAACCGGAAGGATTTGTTGTTCCAGGATAGGAGCATAAGGTATGTAAGCTTATTAAATCTCTATATGGACTTAAACAAGCACCAAAGCAATGACACCAAAAGTTTGACAAGGTTGTTTTGACTAATGGCTATAAAATAAATGAATACAATAAGTGCACATATACCAAATTTAAAAATGGAAAAGGTGTCATAATTTGTTTATATGTAAATGACATGCTCATTTTTGGCATAGATTTGGAACAAATAGAAAATAAAAAGAAATTCTTGTCAAACAACTTTTTTATGAAGAATATAGATGTAGCAGATGTTATTCTTGGGATTAAAATAACCCAAGATGAAAGCACTATGGCTTTATCACAATCAGATTTCATTGAAAAGGTGCTCAAAAAGTTTTATCTTTTCAACTGTATACCAACATCTACGTCCATGGATCCTCAAATAAAGTTAGTATCTAATGTTGGTAGGAAAATTGATCAATTGAAATATGCAAGACTAATTGGTTGTCTTATGTACATAATGACCTGAACAAGACCAGATATTGCATATGTTGTTGTTAAATTAAGTAGGTACACAAGTAATCCAAGAGTTTGCATTGACAAGCTTTGAATAGAGTACTTAGCTACTTAAAGAAAACTTTTAACTATGGATTGTGTTATAATGGATATCTTTCAATTTTAGAAAGGTATTCGGATGCTAGTTGGATTACAAGCTTGGAAGATCATGCATCTATTAGTAGATGGATCTTCATTCTTGGTAGTGGAGTCATTTCTTGGGGTTCCAAGAAACAAAAATATATTACTGATTCCACCATGGCAGCAAAATTTATTGCATTAGCCGCTGTATCTAAAGAAACAGAATGGTTAAGAAATTTACTTTATGATGTACCTTTATGGCCTAAGCCAATTTCACCTATTTCTATCCGTTGTGATAGTAAGGCTACTCTAGCAAAGACATATAGCCAAGTATATAATGGAAAGTCTAGACACATTAGATTAAGACATAGCTATGTCCAACAATTAATCTCTAATGGAGTGATCACTATTAATTACATGAAGTCAAGTGAAAATTTGGTAGATCCTTTGACAAAAAGTCTTGCTAGAGATGCAGTCAAAAAGACCTCAAAAGGGATGGGACCCAAGCCCATTAATTAAAGTCACCCATGATGGAAACTCGACTCAATGCTTGGTATAATGTCAAGTCTTGAATTCAATGAGACAAAGTATATCATTAGTTTCTGACTGTTAGCACTATAAATAAATGCATCTTAAGATTAAAGTGCTAGGTTCTAGTAATGATAAGGGAAGGATGAGTAATGTACTCTTGATGGATCCATAACATAAATATGTTAGATTGTTATAATTACGGGAACATTCTTGATGGGATCTACCTATGTGAGTGGAAGTGTGACCGCTTCTAGGAGCTCAAGGGGTTGGCTATGACAATACTCATGAAAAGAGGACACAGACACATGACCATGATAGTGTCCCTAGATACTATGCATTGACCGATGTTGAAATCATTATGTGAGATGTGTTCGATTAACCAAATGGAATAGTTGGTTCAAAGCTTAGTCTACCATGCAATTTTGATTAACTTTAACATATTTTCACTAAGTGAATGTTCAATCGTAAGACACCTTCATTTATGAAAATTTATTTCCAAGAATATAAAAATCTAAAATATATTGAAAATAGGGGGAGATTATTGGAAAATATTCAAATATTTATAGTGTTTCAATAACTATAAATGAATAGGTGTAATTAATCAAAAGATAAGACTTTCAGTCATTGGTCAAAAGTTATATAATTTGATTTTTGAAAAAGAATTATAACTATTCAAACAATATTATTTGAATAGTTATAATATTAAAGGAATAATTATGTATATTTTTAAAGACAATATTATTCAGAAAAGACACCTAATGAAATATGTCTCTATGAAGAGACATGAGAATTCCTATAAATAGGAATGAGATTTGATTTGGAAAACACACCAACAAATTCTAAAATTCTTTCTTTCCTTCCTCTATTTTCTAATATTATTAGATTATTGTATAAAACATTACTGTAAAAATCTTTTGTAGAAATTGAGTATCTTGTTATACATTGCTCAGTGCTTAGTAGACTATTCTCGTCAGTGCAAAATGCAAATAGTCATTAACTTCATTGTATCCTCAAGGTTAATTTGCTTGAAACTCTTTTGCACACCGAAGATAAGTGGTGGCAAATATAACCTTAAAGATAGAGTGACTTGATACATGCCTTGGAGTCTTGTCCTATTTCTTCTTTTTCTGTTCGAGTTCCGTCCGTGTGTTCGATATTTTCCTCACCGGAGATTTGTACTAACAGGTAAAAAACTACCACAGGTGGATTGTTTTGTCTCAATTGACAATTGCGCCTTAGAAGTTGCTCCAAATTGGGGTATGGCTCGATTGGAATGCTTCCGCTTCTAGTCATACACTAAAATCCAAGACAAAAAATATATAAACAAATATTAATAAAAAATCAAAAACAAAAAATAAAATAAAATAATTGTATCTATAATTTCTAACTTTCCTATTTATCGTATTAATTGTATAAAATAAAATATGATTTAATGTCAAAACCTCCCTGGCAATAGCGCCAACAGTTTAAACGCTGTTTAACTCTCGCACGTTTGACTAGAAAATACTACATAAGAAATATATTAAATTAAAGCAGCAATCTCTGCAAGTATACAAGTCAAATTGTAATATAGGTGTGTACAATGAAACAAGAGGAAATATTTCGAGGATCGTATCCAAGGGAGGATAAATTAAATAAAAATTACTTCTACACTAACAAATCTTATAAAAAATCATAAATAAATTAAACTAAATTAAGTAAACAAAAAATTATCAAACAACTAAATCAAAATAATAGGCAAAAGATTAACTCGTTTCATTGGTTGTAATTAACTTTAGAATTCAGGTTTAGATTGAATTAGCTATTAATTAACTATTATTACGCTTCAGTCTCTACTAACTAACTAATCAATAGATACTCGCTTATCTCCTGACCTCACTTTCTACATTGGGATAAATTATGATTTACTCGGTAAACTTACCTCCTAACCTTGTTTAGCCTAGATTACTACCAAGGGTCTTAAATCCTATGGATTAAGCATACATAATTTAAACCAATTAATTATTGTACCAAAGCCTCATTCTTTTGCTAACTACTCCCACATCCACTTGTTAATCTCCCTAGAGAATTAGACTCTCATGGATCTAGATGCCATCACTCTTAGAATTAATTTAAACATGCAAAAGAACACAATTAAATTAAACAAGACAAATGTTTAGAAATTGATTTGTTGGATGATTCAAATGCGCTTGGAGTTGCAAAATCTCTTGATAGCAAAACTGATATTAACGCTTGCAAAAGAAAAGTAAAAGAAAACTACTAAAATACTTAATAAAAATAACTTATGTTCAAGTTGAACCAAGTCGAAAGAACAAAGAAAACTAAATTTTTGGAAACTGAAAATAAAACTAATTAAAAACCTAAATATACTAATTACGGCTCCTTTAGGCTTTCTTACTAATTAGAAATAACCTTTCTATTTATAGAGATGTTTAGCAGGCTTAATTAGGTCTATTACAGGCCTTAAACTCGAAAAATATGGATTGTACAGATGAAACTAGCCTTGTCGATCTTGTGCCACACGTTCAGACTGTGTCGTGACATAGCCCATGTGTGTCGCGACGCGATACCTCAAATATAGGCATTAAAGTCCGTTTCCACATGTTACGACTCGAGAAACTTGTGCTACACTCGGGTATCATTCCTAAGGCTTTTGGGCTTAGAAATACACACCCTGCATAGGGGTGTTCAATCGGTTAAACGACCTGAACTACGATTAACCGAATTAACCAACCCTTTTAAACCCTTAATTGTTAACCGAACAGAAATTTTTTCAAAAAAAATTAACCGAATTAAACTTTTTGGGTAAATTCGGTCGGTTAACTGAATTAACTGAAATTTATATTTTTTTATTTTTTGTTAAAACAAGAATAAAACATATAAAAAATTAACCGACTTAACCGACCGATTAATTTATATTTCCAAAAAATTAACCGAACCGACCGAATACTTATATATTATAATATTATTTATTAAATTCGGTTAACCGACTAATTTCAAACCGAATTAACCGTTAACCAAACTTTAAAAAAATTATTAACTGACCCCCGACCGCATTAATTCAGTTAACCGATCGATTAACCGAATTTGGTCGGTTCACCGAATTAATTCGGTTTTACCCAAAATTTGCACACCCCTAACCCTGCACACTTAAATAAACTTTTTAGAACTACCTATGACCTATATTGGCCTAATAGATCAACTAACACCAATTATTATGTAAAAATATTTATTTTTCAAATAATTAAATCCCAAAACCCTAAACCCTAGAGAACAACATACTGGACTGAACCACTATGATTATGTTTCTTGGATTATTATGTAATAGTCACAACACTACTCATAGTGATAACTATGTATATGAGCCTCAAACTTGAGATCATTATTGTTCTAACATTGTGAGTCGTATATTTTTACACAATCAAATGTCTACCATAACATGTTATACTTTAAAGACTGATGTTGGGTATGCCGCTCTCTATGTAGTGGGATATGATCTTAGGCCTCTTGATGGAGTGAGACTAGAAATGCATGGCCATACTCGAATAAGTTGATATGAGATATCACACTTATTTGTTTATTGTAGTCTACTCAGAATATCAAGAAATATGATATTGGGCTATACAAGTGTGACTATTCCATGACTTGTGTCCAATCTAGTTATTAAGGATAAAATGATATAATGCATGAAAAATTATAACACAAAGGTTATGTCGAATCACGACTTCTTATAACTTAGGTAGCAATGATGCATTGTTAGATGTCACCCGCTACTTGTAATATTAGACATGTTCTAGTATTACTACTAACGTTACAAGAGTACACAGGGTCACACCCTATAATTGAAATGAACAGAATTTAAATACATTTGGTATCGTATTTAGCTATCACATGAATTAAATTAATTAATAATTAATTTGATAGTTAAATGTTGAACACATTATATGTACAAACTTGTTGTGCGCAAATAGAGAACATAGATAAAATTAATATATGAATTTGATTCATATAAAATATTAATTGTATATATTTTACCGAAATTATTAATATAAATTGTTATAATAATTAATTTCGGTCAAAATATAAAAGACAAGGAAATTGATATTCTTTAGGAAAGAATATAATTTCTCTTTCAAACTTTCCATTTGCTTCTCTAATAATAAGAGAATAATCCCATTTTTTTTATATGGGATATCAAATTCTTTAATGTGATAGGGTTACCAAGAAAAGAAAAACTAATCAAAAGGTTTAGCAACCATTTTTTATTTTTCTCTCTGAAAAGTTCAAGAAAATTTTTTTCTTTTCGTTCTTTGATTGGGTAGATTACGTAGAGGTTGAGACATAATTGTTGTGGCTGGAAATTGACATCTTCGAAAGGGATTCGATCAACAACATTATTCGTCAATTTTCAGTTTCGAAAGGTATATTTTCTACCCTTTTTTCAACTCGATTCGTTCCTTGTACATGGATCCATGGCTGATGATCATCGAAATATTTTTCGCTGCACCACGAGGTGTACTGACGATGCAACATAAGATACCCTCTCAGTCTCACTTAGGCATGTGGATACCCTCACGGTCTCACCTGTCTAAATATTTTACTAGGGTCGTCACTTCCTTGTATACTAAGTACTTCTTGAATAAACACCAAATTTTAGATAAATAATTACTAAATCAATAAACAGTTCCATATCTGAATCGTGCAAGATATAAAATATGCACAATAATTTATCCCAATATCTATACAAACGTTAGTTGATCAAGTTAACAAAAGATAAATAAATGAATCAAAGAATAAATGAAAAAAGAATGCTCGTTAATAAATAATGGAAGCGCGGTCTCGGAACAATCTCCGCTCGCAATCGTCTTCATATCAAAATAGAAAGATTCTGGTTAAGCGAACATAAGAAAACTAAAATAAAAACTAAAGAATAACGAAAATTAAAAAATATGAAATATGGTTCGAGAACTCCCTAGGGCAATTTCCTAGGTCGACTCCCTTTAACGAGGTTATAATGACATTTAAATAGGCCATAATTGAGAGGTTTAGGTACCTAAAATATCATTTAACTAATTAGGGTTTTAACGAGACAAATACGCCATAGATAGCTGTCAAAATACAACTGTGCATATCTAAAATTTCATTGCGTTGTCGTGACGTGGGAGAAGCCATCGCCACGACATCTTCCCTATGTTAGCCCTAGAATGCTTCGATGTTTGGTGTCACGGTGTCGCATGTTTGGCCTAAAATGACTCCCTGCAGACTCAAGTAGCCTGTTAGTCATTCCTAAGGCTCAAGTTGATCTAGCGGGTCGTCAAAACACTAGAAGATGCGTAAAAACTCTTATTTTGCTAATAATTAAGTCTAACATACTAAAACGGAAAATGAGACAAAATGACATAAAACGACTTGAAATCAAGCTTATTAAGAGCTGAAAGGACTCTAATTTGCCACAACGAATTGTGGCAGATCAGTGCCACAATCTATGTAAAGGGATGTGAGTGATCAAGATAGGATTTGTCCCTCCAACATAATGGGATAAATATCTCAGGGATCCTGATCGAGTGAGACTAGAGATGCATGGTCATGCTCAAATTAGTTGATATGAGATATCACACTATTTGTTATCTTAGTCTACTCGGGAATCAAGAAACAAAAGATTAAACTATACAAGTATGATTATTCCATGACTTATGTTCAATCTAGATATAAAGGACAAATGAATATAATACATAATAATGTTATCACAGAAGACTATGTCGAACCACGACTTCCTGCAACTTGTGTAACAGTGATGCATTGCTAGATGTCACTCTCAATTTGTATCACTAGAATCGTTTTAATGTTAGTGTCTACATTATATGATCATATAGGGTCACACCCTTTAGTTGTGGTGACCAAATTGCAAATTAAAGTTGGGGTTATGTTTAACATGTCAGGAAAGTTAATTTGATTATAGAAAAGTTCTAATAATTAATTTAGTTGAACGATGTTAAAATTAAACATGATTTGTGTACATATTTATTGCACATATGTAGAGGGTTCGATTAAAATAATGTGAAAATATATTTCACAAATTTTAATGTAACAAATATGCTTTATCGAAATTATTAAATATAGTATTTTTCTAATATCTCATACTTAGAAATTAGGTTCAATGTGTAAAAGTTATATATTAGAGCTATGGTCCTCGAATTATACATACGTAATTTTTCTAATACCTCATCCTTAGAAAAGAGAGTCACATTCTCTGAATTACTTGTGTGCTAATTTGAAATATCAAAATCACAAAATTGAAGATTCCAAGAAATAAATGGATTCAGCTATGCTTCCGCAGTTAGTTTTGTTCTTGATTTATTCTTGATGATTTGACATGACAGATCCCAATTTATAGTTTGTTAAGTTTTATATCATATATTATTTTATGGTTCTAACAAGTGGCTTCCGAACCTTGTCATGTTGAATCATTGAAAACAAATTGATTCTCTAATATTTTTGGGTTGATTCGTTTTTCAAATTTTATGGATTTGATATTTGGATTCCGTGTTTTCAATCATACACATATTAAATCTTTTGGATTTATGTTAAATTTTCAGGGTTTGGTTTTTCAATTTTTAATTGTGATAATTTCAATTCTCATTGATTTTGGTAATTTTCGATTGAATTCCACGTATGTTAGAATTGAAGTTGATTGGATTCAATATATATATGATTCGAAGAATTAGTTTGGTATGAATTACTTTGGTGCAATTCATTAGAATTGCTTTAGTTTTTTAATTTTACTTTATGTATACATGTTCATGGAGACAAATATTTTGGTTATAGTAATATTATCATACGTGTATATAGAAAAGATGATTTGTGCAATTAATTTTTCCCCCTACAATTACGTTGGTATACATCAGGTTGAATTGTAATTAAATGTTTTTGTTAAATTTTGTTTCTCAATGTTGTTAAGTTTTAGTTATATTATGAGACTAAAGTTTGGATAATCCTGGACAATCATTGCCTTTGTTATGAAGATTTATTGTTTTTTTCCATAATCATTATTTTAAAGAGTTTTAAGTATACTGAATCAATTATTGAAGCAAGTTTTGTCTCATTTTAATTTTATAAAATTTAGGGGTGTTTGGTAAATAAAGTTTTGGGCTTTTGTTAACTGATTTTGTAAATAAAGCTTTGAATTTTTTAATTTTGCTTTATGTATACATATTCATGAAGACAAATATTTTGGTTATAGTAATATTATCATACGGGTGTATATATATAAGATGATTTGTGCAATTGATTTTTTTCCCTACTGTTACGTTGATATACATCAGGTTGAATTGTAATTAAATGTTTTTGTTAAATTTTGCTTCTCAATGTTTGGGGTGAAGCTTTAGTTATATTATGAGATTAAAGTTACGACTTTAATGGATAATCTTGGACAATTATTGCCTTCGCTATGAGGATTTATAGTTTTTTTCATGGCAATCATTATTTTTAAAATTTTAAGTATATTGAAGCAAGTTTTGTCTAATTTTAATTTGATAAGATTTAGAGGGTGTTTGGTAAATAGAGTTTTAGGCATTTTTTAGTTGATTTGAGCACAAATAGATGATTGGGTAGTCAAACTTTTTAATTATAGTGTTTAGTGAATGGAAGTTTATAACAGCTTGTTGAGCTAAAATCTCAAAAACAAAAAGTGTTGGATGAAAAACTTTTTTCAAGAGCTAATTGGGAATTAAATATTTGGAATGACATATCTGACCATACTTGCTCAAAAATTACTCTATTTGTCACATGCTTTCAAACCTAATAGGGGTGCCAAGATATTAGTAGTCTCCATTCTCTCATTTTCAATTTCATCTCTAAAGTAAATCTCAAAAAAAAAAAAAAAACCAAAACTGCATTGTGATTCTACAAAAAAACTTAACTTGCCGCGAAAAAATTTCAATCGAGCCCATTCATCCTTGAATATTTATGTACTCTTAATTTATTTTCAATTAACTTGTGTAAAATGATTTCTTATACAACTTTATATTAATTGAAATATGTTACTTGACAAATATATTCAAAGTGTGACATTATTATCACTAATTTACATACTAAGAACATGACATAATTATCACTAATAATATAGTTTACAATTATATTGATACACTATTAATATTTATCAATCTTCACAAGGTTAATATTTACAAATAAATAACTTAAAAATTTATTTATTTAAAATTTCAAAAATATTAAATAATTAATTTTCATAATAGATGTTTTAATTCCTTGGTAATAGTGTTTTATTTCAATAATTTCACCCAACAAAGACTAAAGTATTATAAACAAATAAATACTCAATAATAAAATGTGTAGTGCCGAGATGGGCGTCGAAACCACCAAAAATAATTCCTACAAAATAACTCTAAATGGTAGTAAAGAGTGGTAGTAGGGTCGAGTCCACAAGGATTGATGTTATAATCAACTTTCGTGTTTAACTTGTGATTAGAATTTCTATCGTGTCATAGTCGTGGCTATAATCGTGCCCATGACTCCACATGGACCTGCTGAAAAATAAACAAATAAATCAGGGGAGTTTTGAAATGTTTAGAAATTAAATAATTGAAAAAACATAAATAAATAATTAAATAAATTAGAAATTAAATTGCAAATTAAATTCAGAGTTTGTAATCAAAGATAATAAGCCTTAGCCTTAGACTTGGTGGATTTCGGATTTTTGAATCGATCCTTGAAAATTAATTTTCTCCTCCAAACAATAAGCTGGTTATAGCAGTTAAGAACGTCCTAACCACCAATTCTTCCTCTCATAGTTGGTCCCGGTACGACCTGCAAACCAACCCTTATCGATTATCTAACCGAGATACACGTGTTCCCGATTCAAGATTCCGGCAGCCTTGCGCTCTGAAGAACCCAACTCGAATTAACGGCCTCAACTACGTGGGTCGTTTACACCTGATCACTACTCCCTTGATTTATTCTTGGAGATCCGAATACAGCACGGCCGACTCGTTTCTTCAACTATTAGCAAACACGACTCCAACCCAACGTGCACTTTTTGACTTGAAATCGAGTTAACTTTAAGGGATGAGATGTCAATCTCGATACTTAGGAAAAATGTGAATACCGATTGGAAGGATTTTTAGTATGGATACGTATCTCACGATTCTCAGTCGGAAAGTACACCGGCCTAAAGCTAAGATGGAATTTAGTGAAGCATGGATTTAATCATGCTTGTAGGTTATGAAAGGTGATTTGATGATAATGGAGGGAATTGGGAAATGAAAGGACTTAGAAGGTAATTAAACGAATTTTGAAAGAACAAAGAAATGAAAATGGAAGTAACAGAATGCTCACGCCAAATTTGAGAAAAGAAAATAATTCTATTCAATTCCAAATTGAAATCAAAATGTAAAATTAAATGTGTCTTTCCTAAGTACATTAAAGCCCTATTTATATACATGATATTTACTAATTTTGGCTTTAACCACTTTAACAAATAATTAAAATTAAATAAAAATTAAAATAATATTTTTTTTCTATTTTTGGCTTTTACAAAGTCAAAACAATTTGACGAGTCCTTGACTTTTTCACATTTTTTATTCGGCCTCACTTTATTGATTGTGTTTCAATTTGGTCCTTTTCTGCTCGTTTTTGACTCTTAGCGTCCCAATTGCATCCCTGACAAGATTAAAACATAAATGCACTAATTCAACCGGAATCAATTAAAAAATTAACCGAATTAAATACAAAAAGTCATGCAAATTAACATGCTATTAGATACTCACTATTGGTGCTAAATTTTGATGGGCGTCGAAACCACCAAAAATAATTCCTACAAAATAACTATAAATAGTAGTAAAGAGTGGTAGTAGGGTCGAGTCCATAGGGATTGGTGTTATAATCAACTTTCGCATTTAACTTGTGATCATAATTTCTATCATGTTGGTAGTCGTGGATATAGTCGTGTCCACGACTCCAAACGGACCTGCTGAAAAATAAACAAATAAATTAGGGGAGTTTTGAAGTGTTTAGAAACTAATAATTGAAACAACACTGAGAAAAATATAATGTCGGTAATGACAATATATCGCAAAGAAAAAGAAATAGAAAAATAAAGAACACACATATTTTACGTGGAAACCCTTTCGGGAAAAAACCACGGGCAGAGGAGAAGAAAATTCACTATGTCGAATTCGAATTTTTTAATTACAAGAGGAGTAGACTATGCCTATTTATAGGCTTGTAAACCTTATTCTAATAGGAGTGAAACTCCTTATTCTAATAATATCAAATAGATGGAGTTTAATAAGGTTTAAAAAACCTTATTCTAAATAAAATAAAAGAAGTATAATTCTGTAGGGATTTTACTTTTATTTTATTTTACCACAGCATTTAATTTAAATAAGGATTTGGGCCACTTAATTCTAACAATCTCCACCTTGACACGAATTCTTAATGAACAAGTTCTTCATCGCGAACTCTCAACGAACAAGTTTCTCCACCTCTTCCATAAAACCCCTTAAGGGTTTATTTTCAACAATGAACACCAACCAAGTCTAAGCAGTGCTCAAACTTGGTTATAAGAAGTGACTTAGTCATCATATCTGTAGGATTTTCATGAGTACTAATTTTGCTCACAACAATATCACTACGAGCAATAATATCACTAACAAAATGATACCGAACATCAATGTGTTTTGTTCTCTCATGAAACATTTGATCTTTTGTAAGAAAGATGGCACTCTGACTGTCACAAAATACTGTATTGATTTGAAGGTCTTCATTGAGTTCACTAAAGTGTCCCTTCAACCAAATAGCTTCTTTACAAGCCTCAGTAATCGCCATGTACTCAGCTTCAGTGGTAGACAAAGTGACTGTAGTTTACAAAGTGGCTTTCCAACTGATTGCACAACCTTCGATTGTAAAGACATAACCTGTAAGAGATCTTCTTCTATCGAGGTCTCCAGAAAAATCAACATCAACATAACCAATGACTCCATCTCTAGTTCTTCCAAACTATAAGCAAACATCGGTAGTACCTCATAAGTATCTTAAAACCCACTGAACTACTTTCCAATGTTCTTTACCGAGATTCGCCATGTATCTGCTAACTGCACTAACTGCATATGATAGATCTGGACGTGAGCAAACCATGACATACATGAGAGATCCTACTGCACTAGAGTATGGAACATGTGACATGTACTCAATCTCATCATCTGATTGTGGAGACAAAGCCGATGAAAGTCTGAAATGGGCTGCTAAAGGAGTAGTAACAGGCTTAGCATTTTGCATATTGAATCTGCAAAGAACTTTCTCAATGTACCCCTTCTGACTTAGGTACAATTTACTTTCTTTTCTATCTCTAAGAATCTCCATACCAAGTATCTTCTTTGCTGGTCCCAAGTCTTTCATCTCAAATTCTTCATTTAGTTGGGCTTTGACCTTTCTTATCTCTCCTTTATCTTTCGCTGCTATCAACATGTCATCAACATAAAGGAGTAGATACACAAAAGAACCATCACTGTTTTTCTTAAACTAAACACAACTATCAAAGCTACTTCTTTTAAAATCATGAGAAGTCATAAAGGAATCAAACCTCTTATACCACTGTCTTGGTGATTGTTTCAAATCGTAAAAGGACTTTTTCAGCAAGCAAACATAGTCCTCTTTATCGAAGACTGTAAAACCCTCTGGTTGTTGCATGTAAATATCCTCCTCAAGTTCTCCATGCAAAAATGCAGTTTTTACATCTAACTGCCCGAGCTCCAAATCATGCATGGCCACAATACCAAGCAAAGCTCTAATTGAACTATGCTTCACAACTGGAGAGAACACATCTGTGAAGTCCACTCCTAGAATTTGACTGTAACCCTTTGCAACAAGCCTTGCTTTATATCTGGGTTCTTTAACTCTTGGAGTCCCTTCTTTCTTCTTAAACACCCATTTACAATGAACAACCTTTTTACCTTTAGGAAGTTTCACAAGATCCCATGTTTTATTTTTGTGTAGTGATTCCATCTCCTCTTGCATAGCAAACATCCACTTTTCTGAGTCTTAACAACTAACCGCCTCAGAATAATTAGATGGCTCTTGGTTTGCATCTATATCTTCAGCCACATTTAAAGCATAAGCAACTAGATCAGCCTCGGCATATTTCTTTGGAGGTTTTATTTCTCTTCTAGTTCTATTTTTGGCAATAGAGTATTGTGGTGAAGAAGCAACTCTATTTTGAATTTTTGTACTGGCTTTAGTAGTCGACTCGGTTGTAGATTCTAGATTAATCTGATGCTCCACCTGCTTTTGATTTTCTTTATTGGAAGAGTCTTTAAGAGATAAGTTAGGTAGCATAGCAGTTTCATCAAAAACAACATCTCTGCTATTCACAACTTTTCTATTTTCAGGACACCATAACTTATACCCTTTTACACCAGTTTTATAACCAAGAAAACACATTTAATAGATCTTGGTTCCAATTTTCCATTATCAACATGAGCATACGCATGACAACCAAAAATCTTTAAATTAGAATAGTCAGCAGGATTACCAGACCATACCTCTTGTGGAGTCTTTTTCTCAATGGCAACGGATGGAGATCGGTTGATCAAAAAACATGCAGTAGAGGCTGCTTCGGCCTAAAATGACTTTGGTAAGTTGGCATTTGACAACATACATCGAGCCTTCTCTATGATCGTTCTGTTTATTCGTTCTGCAACACCGTTTTGTTGTGGAGTATGACGAACTGTCAAGTGTCTCACGATCCCTTCTGACTTGCACAATTTATTAAACTCATCAGAACGGAACTCTAAGCCATTATCTGTGCAGAGGTATTTTATTTGCTTTCCCGTCTATTTTTCAATCATCGTTTTCCAAGACTTAAATGCGGAAAACACATTGCTTTTCTTCTGCAGAAGAACGCCCACACTTTTCTGGAAAAAACATCAATAAAAGTTAGCATATAATTAGCTCCACCTCTCGAAGGCACTCTGGATGGCCCCCAGAGATCAGAATGAATATACTCCAATGTTCCCTTCGTGTTATGGATTTCTCTGGTGAATCGAACTCTCTTTTGCTTCCCAAAAATGCAGTGCTCACAAAACTTCAGTTTGCAAATTCCTTGCCCATCAAGAAGTCCTCTTTTGCTCAATTCTGCAATACCATTCTCACTCATATGCCCTAGGCGCATATGCCAAAGTTTAGTAATATCATCATCTGACAAGGAAGAGGATGAGACAGCTGCATCACCAGTAACAGTAGAACCCTGCAAACATATAACTTGGCAGTCTTTCTCTGCCCTTTCATCACAATGAGGGAACCTTTGGAAATCTTCAAAACCCCACTTTCAGCTGTGTATTTATACCCTTTTGAATCAAGAGTACTCAACGAAATTAAATTTCTCTTTAATTCTGGAACATGTCGTATGTCACTAAGTGTTCTGACGACTCCATCAAACATCTTAACTCTAATTGTTTCAACACATTCAATTCTACATGAAGCATTATTTCCCATCAAAACAATACCTTCAGACACTATTTCGTAAGTTGTAAACCAATCCCGATTGGGACTCATGTGGAAGGTGCAACCCGAATCAAGGATCCACTCCTTGCTCACTTTAGAATTATTAACAGAAGCGACTAGAAGTTCACCATCGTTGTAGTCTTCTACAACATCAGCTTTACCGGAATTTTCTAGTTGTTTTTCATTTTGATTCGCAGCCTCCATTTTGATCTTATTCTGTAGCTTATAGCACTCAGATTTAATGTGCCCTTTCTTCTTGCAAAAGTTACAAGTTTTACCTCTGTTTAAAGACTTCGATCTACCCTTAGATTTACTGCGAGGATTCTGTTCATGTGTCCTTCCACGATCATCATCAACATTCCAATCTTGTCTTCCATGAACAATAAGACCCTCTCCCTGAGAGTCGATTTTAACCACAAGATGCTTCATTTTATCATACGAGTTTAAAGAATCATAAACCTCATCAACTGTGAGAGACTCGCGGCTATATAAAATCGTATCTCTAAAGGTTGAATAAGACGGGGGCAATGAACAAAGTAGAATCAACCCTAAATCTTCCTTATCATACTGAACCTCCATGGCCTCCAAGTTTGAGAGAATTTCTATAAACACTGTTAAGTGTTCGTGCACAGATGCACCTTCCTCCAAACGATGAGCATAAAGACGCTGCTTCATATGCGGTTTGCTAGTTAGAGTTTTCGACTTTCATATTTGTTCCAACCTCTTCCATAATCCAGCGGTGGTCTTCTCCTTCATCACATCCTGCAAAATTTCGTTAGACAAATGCAGATGTAACTGTGTAAATGCCTTTTGATCCTTGCGCTTCTTCTCTTCCTCCGTCAATGTTGAAGGCATCTTATCTACCCCTAGCAGGGCTTCCTCTTTGTCCATCTGTGCAAGAACTGCCTGCATCTTTATTTGCCACAACGCAAACCTGGTGTTGCGATCCAACAGCAAAATTTCGTACTTCAAAGACGTCATTACCGTGATTTGAGATGAACAACCCGGAAGCTCTAATACCAATTTGAGAAAAATATAATGTCGGTAATGACAATATATTGCAAAGAAAAAGAAATAGAAAAATAAAGAACACACAGATTTTATGTAGAAACCCTTTCGGGAAAAAAACCACGGGCAAAGGAGAAGAAAATTCACTATGTCGAATTCGAATTTTTTAATTACAAGAAGAGTAGACTATGCCTATTTATAGGCTTGTAAACCTTATTCTAATAGGGGTGAAACTCCTTATTCTAATAATATCAAATAGATGGAGTTTAATAAGGTTTAAGAAACCTTATTCTAAAATAAAATAAAAGAAGTATAATTCTATATGGATTTTACTTTTATTTTATTTTACCACAATATTTAATTTAAATAAGGATTTGGGTCACTTAATTCTAACAAACACAAATAAATAATTAAATAAATTAGAAAGGAAATTGGAAATTAAATTCGGATTTTGTAATCAAAGATAATGAGCCTTAGCCCTAGTCTCGGTGGATTCCGGATTTTTGAATTGATCCTTGAAAATTAACTTTCTCCTCCAAACAATAAGCTGGTTATAGCAGTTAAGAACATCCTAACCACCAATTCTTCCTTTCATAGCTTGTCTCGGTTCGACCGGTAAACCAACCCTTATTGATTATCTAACTGAGATACATGTGTTCCCGATTCAAGATTCTGACAGCCTTGCGCTCTAAAGAACCCAGCTCAAGTTAACGGCCTCAATCGCGTGGGTCATTTAAACCTGATCACTTCTTCCTCGATTTGTTCTCAGAGATCCGAATACAGCATGGCCGAGTAGTTTTGCAAACTGTCAACAAACACGACTCCAACCCAACATGCACTTTTTGACTTGAAATCGAGTCAACTTTAAGGGATGAGATATCAATCTCGATCCTTAGGAAAAATGTGAATACCGATTGGAAGGATTTTTAGAATGGGTACGTATCTCACAATTCCCGGCAGGAAAGAACACCTGCCTAAAGCTAAAATGGAATTTAGTGAAGCATGGATTTAATCATGCTTGTAGGTAATGAAAGGTGATTTGATGATAATGAAGGGAATTGGGAAATGAAAGGACTTGGAAGGCAATTAAACGAATTTTGAAAGAACAAAGAAATGGAAATGGAAGTAACAAAATGCTTACGCCAAATTTGAGAAAAGAAAATAATTCTATTCAATTCCAAATTGAAATCAAAATGTAAAATTAAATGTGTCTTTCCTAAGTACATTAAAGCCCTATTTATATACATGATATTTACTAATTTTGGCTTTAAGCACTTTAACATATAATTAAAATTGAATAAAAATGAAAACTAGATTTTTTCTATTTTTCGCTTTTACAAAGTCAAAAGAATCTGATGAGTCATTGGCTTTTTCCACATTTTTTACTCGGCCTCACTTTATCGATTGTGTTTCAAATTGGTCATTTTCTACTCAATTTTTACTCTTAGCGTCCCAATTGCATCCCTGACAAGATGAAAACAGAAAAGTACTAATTCAGCAGGGATCAATTAAAAAATTAACCGAATTAAACACAAAAAGTCATGCAAATTAACATGTTATCAAATCCCCCCTACTTAACTCATGCTTGTCCTCAAGCATATTGTACTTTCAAACATTAGAAATTATTCTAATATTTATTAAAAATTTGGCCTCTTTTCCGCATCCATAATCAATGCAAACAACATAGGTAAAAATAAATAAATTCTCAAAATATATAGTTTAATCAACAAGTGTCATAAAATTGAAATATGTGAACTAAATAATTTCACTGGATTGAGTTTGAATCCAAAATTTGCAAGGTATTTTTAATTAATCACGTAGTAATAAAAATTTTAGACACGGTCAAACCTTTTTACGTGAACTAGGATAACAACCCAAGCACCCTATCCTGGTTACTCAGTTCAAACAGTCTTCTTTCTTTTTTTCTTTTTTTTTGGAGGCTCGGTTAGCGGAATGTTTGTAAGTTTTCAATTTTTCACTCGAACCTTTTTACGTGAGATTAAATGACAACCCAAGCACTTCACCCTGGTTACTAAATTCGGTCACATTTTCGAAACTTTCACTCATAAACCTTTTTACGCGAACTAGGATGACAACCGAAGCACCCTATCCCGGTTACTCAATTCAAACAGTCTTTTTTCTTTCTTTTTCTTGGAGGCCCGGTTAGCGAAATGTTTGTAAGTTTTCAATTTGTCACTCGAACTTTTTTACATAAGATGAAATGACAACCCAAGCACCTCACCCCGGTTACTAAGTTCGGTCACGTTTTTGAAACTTTCACACATAACTTGAGGCTTTATTTATTTATTTTTCATTTTATTTATTTATTTATGTACAAGCAAGTATTTTTTTTTTCCAAACTATCAATTTATATGAAAAATCTAGTTACATATATCAACCTTAAAACACAAAATGTTGGCTAATCTAGATGTTTTAGCACTTTAATTAAAAAATTACCCAATTGTCCAAATTGACTAAGTAATGAGATTAGAGGCTTAATGTCAAATAAACTATCAAATAAATCTAGCATAAGATTGAACATATGCAAAAGAGAGACATGTAGTAAAAATCATGCTTATTTACCATTTTACTTACCATTTGAACCTCCCCCACTTAATCTGTGCTAGTCCTCAAGCATGTTTTATATGCAATAAAGTTCAGTAACTAAAACAACAAGCAAAGAGAAATGTTAAGAATACTCCCCATGTGTTTCTAATGATGTTGTCAGTGTTGGGAAATAATTGTCAGCATTTAGCGCGGCGTGCCCATGCCACCATTAGTATCTGATTTTGGGAAAATTGACAACTTCCATTACGTACCTGAAAATAACACATTAACCTGATTAAATAATAATCTAGTTATTATTCATTTTATTTTAATCCAAATAAAATTGAAATTTAAAAAATTCAATAAATTAAAAATAAATTTGGGTTACCTCCCAAATAGTGCTTTTGTTTAACGTCGTTAGCTCGACGACCTAGAAATTTATTTAACCGGTTCTTTGATGACTAATTCCTCAACCATGTAGACTTGAAAATTTTCATAGAAAGGCTTTAATCGCTGTCCGTTGACCTTGAAAACTTTTCTGGACTCTTCGCTTTTAACCTTGACTGCACTATGTAGAAATACGTGAGTAATAACAAAAGGGCCTAACCATTCAGTTCGAAGCTTACCTGCAAAGATTCTTAGTGTAGGGTCATAAAGTAATACTTTCTGTCCTACCAAAAACTTTTTACGGGTTCTCTTCTGATCATGGTATGCCTAGATCTTATCCTTATAAATTTGGGCACTTTCATACGCTTCTCGTCAAATTTCCTCAAGTTCCTGAATATGTAACTTACAATACTTGCCTGTAGCTTCCAACTCCATGTTGCATTGCTTGACCACCCAAAACACTTTATGTTCTAGTTCAATAAGAAGATGACACGGTTTACCAAAAATTAGTCGATAAGGAGACATACTTATGGGTCCTTTGTAAGCTGTCCGGTACAGCCACAATGCATCATTTAGTCTCAAACTCCAATCTTTCCTATCTAGGTTAATTGTCTTCTTCAAAATCAACTTGATTTCTCGATTCGACACTTCTGCTTGATCGTTTGATTGAGGATGATAAGTCGTAGCGACTCATTGCACTACCCCGTATTTTTTCAAAAGTGTGTCAATTACCTTATTACAAAAATGCGTTCCCTGATCGCTGATCAATGCTCGCGGTATGCCAAATTTGGAAAAACATATAACTTTCAAAAGTGTGTCAATTACCTTCTTACAAAAATGCGTTCCCTGATCGCTGATCAAGGCTCGCGGTATGCCAAATTTGGAAAAAATATAACTCTTTTGGAAATCGACTACCGTTTTGGCATCAGCATGGCGAGTGACTTTTGCTGCCACCCACTTTGACACATAGTCAACTGTGGCAAGGTAATTCACCATGTCTGCATACCAAGGGAAAATTGTCTGAGTAGCAAGCAGACTTTCATTCAAAAAATTGTCTTTAAGTGGTGTGACATCCTTCGATGGAGGTATTCGACTCAGATGGTCAGCTACCAAATTTTCGCGTCCTTTCTTATCCTTTATTTCGAGATCAAACTCTTGCAAAAGTAATATCCACTAATAACCCTCGGTTTTGCTTCTTTTTTCTCAATTAGATATTTAAGAGCATACACCTTTGAAAGTTGGCTGGTGCATTGCAAAGTCTGAATGACATCCATCTGTAAGAAAACCTGCGAAAAGGACACGTAAATGCGGTATTCTCTTGATCCTCCGGTGCCATTAGAATCTAGAAAAATCCTGAGTAACTATCGAGACAACAATAATGAGATTTTCCAGCTAAACATTCTAACATCTAGTCAATAAAAGGAAGTGAAAAATGATCTTTCTGAGTTAAAGAATTCAACTTCCTGTAATCGATGTAGACACTCCGCCCGTTTTGGACCTGGGTAGGAACCATCTCACCTGCTGAATTTTCAATTACGGTCACGCTGATTTTTTTGGGTACTACATGGACTGGGCTGACCCAATTATTGTTAGAAATGGGATAGATCATCCCAACATTAAGTAAATTTTGAACTTATTTTCGTACCATTTCCATCATGGACGGATTGAGACGCCTTTGAGCCTCTCTTTTGGGAATTGCATTCTCTACAACTTGAATTTTGTGCATACAAGTCGAGGGGCTCAACCCCTTAATGTCGGCTATCGTCCATCCAATTACCTCTTTATAGTGTTTAAAAACTCGTACCAAGTTTTCCTCTTCTACCTTCGAGAGTTTACTCGAGATTATTACCGGTAAGGTATTTCCTTTGTCGAGAAAAATGTCCTTCAAATGTCTGGAAGTGGTTTGAGTTCCAACTCTAGAGCCTGCAAAATAGATGGTACAAGCTTATTCTGTGAAGGAGATAATTCAAAAAGTTTACCTAGATTTTTCTGTAATTGTGCTGCCTCCATATGAGCCACTGTTTTGCGAACAGACTCTTCAAAGGTTATCCACTCTTCTAGCCCCTCCATGGCATCAAAGTTTAGACTTCTATAAAGAATAGTTTGTAATTCATCCTCTTCATGATATTCTAAATGTAATTCAGTTAAAGAATCGATTATATCAATATTAGAAACATTAGTAATCATGCTAGGGTAGTTCATGGCCTCATAGACATTGAATTTCACCACTTCCCCATGGAACTCCATAGTGAGTATCCTACTTCGTACGTCAATTTTCATTTGTGTAGTACTTAAGAATGACCTCCAAAGAAGTATGTCAGACGAATTAGCCGAAATGTCATCCTCCACGTTGATAATGTAGAAGTCTACAGGAAATATTAGCTCGTTTACCTTAACAAGAACGTCCTCCAGCACTCCCTCTAGATACATTACAAATCTATCTGCAAGCTGAATAATTACACCTATTTCCTTCAAAGGCATAACATTAATTGGTGCACCTAAGTCACATATTGCTTTTTTAATACCGACACTACCTATTTTACAATATATGAAAAACATACCTTGGTTCTTACATTTGGGTGGTATTTTCCTTTGTAGAATGGCAGAGACATTTTTTCCGACACTTACCTTTTCATTGCCAAAGAGCTTCATTTTACTCGTGCATAATTCTTTTAAGAATTTTATGTATCGTTGAATCTACTTAATTGCATCGACAAGAGGTATGTTGATTTCTCCCCTTCAAAAGGTGTCAATGATCTCCTTCTCTTCTCGCTCCTTCTTACACTGAACAAGTCTTCCAGAAAACGGAGGTGATACTGCAAATGATTTTTGTGGTACTGACTCTACTAGAGCCTCTGTGTCAAGTTTCTCCTTATCTCGACTAGAGTCATGGGCACGACTCGTGCTAGGTATAGGTTCCAAAACCTTCCCACTCCTCAATGTCATAGCACTTGCATTGTGTCGAGGGTTTGGCTCAGTTTGGGACGAAAGCTTACCTTGGGAATCCTAACGACTAACCATGAGAGCGAGCTTGCTCACTTGCTTATCCAACTCCTGCAAATGCATGTCAGTTTTTGTTGAAATATCTCAGTACTATTGGCTAGCCTTTCCACTATGGCTTCCAAAGATGACTTTGGGGGTGGTAACTATTGATTCAGAGTCAGCCCTTGTTGGTACGGTTGATTGAACTGAGGATTCGACCCATAACTTAGATTCGAGTGATCTTTCCACCCCACATTATACGAGTTTGAAGCGAACTTGGAAAGTTCCCAACAACATTTGCTTGTTCTGTCAGATCCTCTTGTATAATCGGACATGAGTTCGTTAGATGGTCTGGCTTAGAACAAATTTCACACAACCGTGTTGGGCTCGTTTTATCTGTAAGTAAATTTTTAACAACGTTAGTTAGCTTATCAATTTTATCTTCTAGAGATAGAGAACTTAATTCATGAACATGTCTCGTGGGTTCTATGGCCGGTCAAAATTGTTGAGAGTTAACAGCCATTGTTGAAATCAACTCTCGTGCTCTCTAAGGAGTCATATTGACTAGTGACCCTCCACTTGCAGCATCTATCATTTTCATTTCCATCGGGAGTAACCCCTCATAGAAATACTACAAGAGTGACTGTTTAGTCAGTCCATGTTGTGAGCAACTTGCACACAACTTTTTGTACCGCTCCTAGTAATCGTAGAGCGATTCAGTCTCTTTCTCACAGATTCCCACGATATCTCTCGTTAGTTCAGCCGCTTGAGCTGTAGGGAAGAACCTGTCAAGAAACAAACCAGACATGTCAGACCATGAGTTGACAGATCCCGAGGCTAAATAAAATAGCTACTCTCTAGTAGAACCGGCTAATGAGAAAGGAAAAGAACGAAGTTTGATTTGGTCTTCGGTTACTCCCTGAGGCTTCATGCTCGTGCACACCATATGGAACTCTTTAAGGTGGGTGTGTGGATTTTCGTTCTGTAATCCACAAAAATTTGCGTAGTAAATGAATCAAACCAGACTTCAACTCGAATGGCGTTCCTCCTATCGGATAGGTTATATATAAGGTTTTTGTTCATCCTGTACCGTTGCAAGTTGGCATATCGTCTATTTGGCCATCTCGTTTTGTTTGTAGAGCGAGAAAATTTCCTCGGTGTAAGATATGGTTTCAAATCTTGGATTTGGTTGTTTACCACATCGAATGGCTTCTTTTAGCAATTGCCGGGCAAATTTCTCAATTTCTAGTTCAAACTCTAGAGTTCTCTATTCTAATCTAATCAAAAGGTAAACAAACAAAAATTAGAAAAATATCTCCAGTCCCCGACAACGGTGCCAAAATTTGGTGGGCGTCAAAACCACCAAAACTAATTCCTACAAAATAACTCTAAATAGTAGTGAAGAGTGGTAGTAGGGTCGAGTCCACAGGGATTGTGTTATAATCAACTTTCGCGTTTAACTTGTGATCAAAATTTCTGACGTGTCGATAGTCGTGGCTATAGTTGTGCCTATGAATCCGAACGGACCTGCTAAAAAATAAACAAATAAATTAGGGGAGTTTTGAAATGTTTAGAAACTAAATAATTGAAACAACATAAATAAATAATTAAATAAATTAGAAATTAAATTTGAATTTTGTAATCAAAGATAATAAGCCTTAGCCCTAGACTTGGTGGATTCCAGATTTTTGAATCGATCCTTGAAAATTAACTTTCTCCACCAAACAATAAGCTGGTTATAGTAGTTAACAACGTCTTAACCACCAATTCTTCCTCTCGTAGCTGGTCCTGGTACGACCTGCAAACCAACCCTTATCGATTATCTAACTGAGATACACGTGTTCCCGATTCAAGATTCCGGCAGCCTAGCGCTCTAAAGAACCTAACTCGAATTAATGGCCTCAACCGTGTGGGTCGTTTAGACCCGATCACTTCTTCCTTGATTTGTTCTCGGAGATCCGAATACAGCATGGCTGACTCTTTTCTCCAACTATCAGCAACAGGACTCCAACCCAACGTGCACTTTTTGACTTGAAATCGAGTTAACTTTAAGGGATGAGTTATCAATCCCGATACTTAGGAAAAATGTGAATACCGATTGGAAGGATTTTTAGTATGGATACGTATCTCACGATTCCCAGCCGAAAAGAACACCGGCCTAAAGCTAAGATGAAATTTAGTGAAGTATGGATTTAATCATGCTTGTAGGTTATGAAAGTTGATTTGATGATAATGGAGGGAATTGGGAAATGAAAGGACTTGGAAGACAATTAAACAAATTTTGAAAGAACAAAGAAATGGAAATGGAAGTAACAGAATGCTCAAGCCAAATTTGAGAAAAGAAAATAATTCTATTCAATTCCAAATTGAAATCAAAATGTAAAATTAAATGTGTCTTTCCTAAGTACATTAAAGCCCAATTTATATACATGATACTTACTAATTTTGGCTTTATCCACTTTAACATATAATTAAAATTAAATAAAAATTGAAATTAGATTTTTTCTATTTTTGGCTTTTACAAAGACAAAAGGATCTGATGAGTCATTGGCTTTTTCCATATTTTTTATTCAGCCTCACTTTATTGATTGTGTTTCAAATTGGTCCTTTTCTGCTCGTTTTTACTCTTAGCGTCCTAATTGCATCCCTGACAAGATTAAAACATAAAAGCACTAATTCAGCAGGGATCAATTCAAAAATTAACCGAATTAAACACAAAAAGTCATGCAAATTAACATGTTATCATGTCCTTGTTTGTCATTTTACACATATCAGCTTCGGTTATCAACTAAGTTTTACCAAACACTTTTAAACAAATAGTTAAGATAATCAATTGGTTTAACCAACCACTGCAATCAACTATTAGCTAATTTCTAAACAGGACTTTAATGGTTTCCTAAACTGACTAAGGTTTAATGGCTTAATAATGGCCATGTTAATAATGACAATATGATAATGGCCATGTTACGAATAGCAGTTGTATTTTATGTTAGAGTATGCCCAAAGATCAATCATGAGATGGTTATAATAACATATTTGA
The DNA here is from genome assembly GCA_008044935.1 of Gossypium turneri. NCBI lineage: Eukaryota > Viridiplantae > Streptophyta > Magnoliopsida > Malvales > Malvaceae > Gossypium > Gossypium turneri. The sequence continues at coordinate 34,561,094 of CP032579.1, read as the reverse complement.
TTTATCATGTTTATTAATATACCATTATTATTTCAGTTTCTTTTCTGTGTGTACAAATAAACTGTTTTATAAAAATGTCCTGAGAATAATATGATTATTCTTAAAAAATCCTTAGTCAAGTATTATTGTTGGATAGGACAACGATAATGCATTAAGACTAACATGTAATTGATTGATGATAAAGAGTTGTCATTGATATGGAATGTCAGAATCGATGCATGAATATGTGTGTTAGAGAACAACATATTGGACTGACCCATTATGAGTATGTTTCTTGGATTATTATGTAATTTTCACGACATTACTCATAGTGATTAATATGTATATGATCCTCAGACTTGAGATCATCATAATCCCAACATCGTGAGTAGTATATTTTGATACAGTCAAACGTACACCGTAACTGGTTGTTCTATAAAGGCTGATGTTGGATATACCACAATCGATGTAGAGGGATATCGTTGGTCGATATAGAATAAGTCCCTCCTACATAATGGGAGTAATATCTTAGGCCACTTGATTAAGTGAGACTAGAAATGCATGGCTATGCTCAAATAAGTTGATATGAGATGTCATACTTATTTGTATATCGTAGTCTGCTTAAGATATCAAGAAACATGGAATGGACTATGCAAGTGTGACTATTCCATGACTTGCGTCCAATCCAGAGATAAAGGACTTAAGGATTATTGCATAAAAGGTTAATCATAAAAAGGTTATGTCGAATCATGATCTCTTGTGACTTAGGTAGCAATGATGCATTGCTAGATGCCACTCATTGTTTGTAACATTGGAATCATTCTAGTATTACTGCTAACGTTACAGGAAACTACAAGGTCACACCCTATAGTTGAAATGAACGGAATAAACCATAGTTGGTATTGTTTTTGGGTGTCGCTTGAATTATATTAATTATAGAATTAATTTAATTCGGTAATCAAATTTCCAACACATTATGTAGAAGGTTGTTGTACGCATAATGAGGACATGAATTTGGTTAGCAAATGAATTCAAATAAATATATGGTTTACCGAAATTATATTATAATTAATGTAATTATAATTTTCGGTTTAAAATATTATTATATTTATTTAATTCTTAAAAACCCTAAAATTAAAAGATATATAAGAATCCCGTTTTTCTTTGTTTGGGTCTAGCAGCCGTCAAAGAAAAATTACTTTCAAAACTGTTTTGGGGATTTCTTCTGTTCGTAGTCAACTGGGTGGATTACGTAGAGGCCGGGGTCTCGATAGATTGTGGCTTAGTTCGACTGTAGATCAGACTACTCGTTGTTGAGACGTTGCTGTCTACTCAGATTAAACATTCGGTAATTTAGCAACCTTTATCACCCCGATTCGTTCCTCACACATGGATCCTTGGTTAGGATCGTCAGATTTTATTTTTTTTAACTACGTCATAGGGGTGCCGACGATCCAACATGTAACATATGAAATATATACATATATATATACATGTCAACCATGATAAATGCAGATTTCTTTAATTGTGCTGAATTCTTATATTTGATTATTTTACAAAATTTTAAAATTTAATATCGATATATTTATATATATTAAATAACTTCATTGAAATAATAAGTTGTCAAAGTGATATTTGTTATAAAAATCTTTTGTTTTAAAATATAAAAGGTTCTGTGCATGTAACTTAAGTTATGTTAATATTGGTCGGCCCAAAGGAAGATTAATATTTAACAAAATTACATTTGCAACTGTGGTAATAAACATGTGGAGATTATTTGGTTTTACATGTGAGTAATAAATCAACCCAAAGGAAGATTTGTTATTTGATATGTCTTTATTGTCAATGTTTGATTACTACAACAAGATATCACTTGCAAGTAGGGGTGAGCAATCGGTCGAGTCAAGTCGAATCGAGTAAAAAAAATTTTAGTTAGTCAAGTTGACAAATCCTATTTTAGGAACTGAACTCCATTTGAATTTCTTTTTTCAAATCGAGTTGAATCAAGTAAAAAATTTTCGAGTCAAGTCGAGTTGAGTTAACAAATCCTATTATTTATACTCAAAGTTGTGTTTACAATTGATTATTTAACTAGTAGATGAAGTACAAGATTATTTAACTACATAAGTAAGGTTGATGGGTAAACATTTATTAAAATGACGTAGTTTTTTATTTTAACTTAATAGTTTTGAATTTTAACTTTAGAAAAGGTAAACATTTATCAAAACGATGTAATTTTGTCTTTTCGTATTAAAAATTTTGATTTTTTATTTGAGTTTATTCGAATAACTCGAACTATTTAATACAAAATTGAATATTTTTATCGAGTTTTTTGAATCGAATCAGATTTTGGTCACTCCTACTTTCAAGTTAATAATTTTGTCTATGGATGAAATATTAATGGAGTGTCCGATATCTTGAGATAGGGTTTACCTTTATTCAAATTATTCTATTTTAAATTTGAAGTCTTATGTGAGGTTGTTTTGGTTTATTCAACTATTATTATACTTGCCAACATCATTGTATGTTGTTTTAAGATAAATATATATACATATATATACTATTATCTTTTAATTTAATTGAAAGATGAAATTAAGAGAAATATTTTGAAACAAATAAATTTAGATTTTGGCTTTGAGTTTTAATTAATGATGTCCAATATTTTAAATAGATTAGTTGGAACAAAATGCCACCAAAGTGACCACTTTTGTGTAGATTAATTTATTTAAAATATCAAGATGATTATATGTATTTGTGATTCATGCGTTTATTAATTAACCCAAAGGTAAATTAATATTTGGCAGAATTTCAAATACATATATGGTGATAAATGTGTGACAATTATAAGGTACTCTATATTAGCAATATCTTAGTCTAAAGATTGATTTATTGTTTGACATAATTTATTGACAATGTTTGATTGCTACAATAATAATATCACTTACTGTTACTATTATTGTCAAAAGACTTGATATTAATGTTGTGTGTGGCATCTAAGATGAAATAAGCCATTATTTTGAATTTATTATTTACTTATGAATATTGATCTGAGCTTGTTTTTATCTATATTATTTTTTATTCAGCTAGTTCATATTCTGCTACCACAATATCTACTAATATAAATTCTATACTCATGCTTAATGAGACCTTGCACTTGCTTATAGTGCTTGGTTATATGGACAAAGACCTTGCACTAAAGGAAGAACAACCTGTACCTCTCACTGCGACAAACACCCATGATGCTAAAAGGGATTTTGAGAGGTGGGATAGTTCAAACCGTAGGACTCTAATGATCATGAAGCACAACATTCCAAAAGCCTTTAGGGGCACAGAATCTGAAGAGATTACTTAGGCCAATGGTTTTCTTGACATAACTGAGAAACATTTTTCTAGAAAGGATAAAGTTGAAATGACATTACTTCTTACTTCTTTGATGTCTGTGAAGTATAAGGGTCAAAGAAACGCGATGGAGTACATTAAGAAGATGTTTCATATTGCTTCAAGACTTAAGTCACTTAAGATCAAGCTATCTGATGATTTGCTTGATCTTATGATTTTTGTATCACTTCCTATAAATTTTAACCAATTTAAAATTAGTTAAAACTGTCAAAGGAGAAATGGACTCTAAATGAGCTCATTTCTCAATGTGTGCAAAATGAAGAAAGGTTGAAGCATGATGAGTATGAAAGTGCTCATTTGGCTAGTGCCTCTAAAGATAACAACTTACATTTTGAATAAAGTACCAACTAAAGCGGCTAAAGAAACAATTTATGAGCTTTGAACAAGTCGAAAGCCTAGTCTAAAGCACTTTCACATTGGGGGATGTCTAGTTGAGGCAAGACCTTATAGGCCACATGAAAAGAGATAGGACTTCAAAACAGTGAACAACTTCTTTATTAGTTATTCTGAGTGATCTAGGGGTTGTAAGTTTTACAATCTCATAATTAGGAATATTTTTTAGACCAAAACTGCATCATGTTTTGAGGATGTTAAGTTTGAAGGGTAAAATAAGGTTAGAGACATTATTTCTTAGGAGGAATTGGATTCTAATTCAGTTCCTACTATCACTTTTGATAATGTTTAGGTTCTCATACCTATCATTGATCAAGAAGTGAATCTAGAACCTCAACAAGACAATGTTGAACAACTCCCTATTCAAGATAAGGTAATTGTTCAGAAGAAAAAAACTCAACAACCTCAAGAACAAGTGTCATTAAGGAGGTCCACGAGAGAAAAAAGAAATGATATTCTAGACGATTATGGTGTATTTCTCCAAGAATATGAGCATGATAATGGAATGGTGGAAGATGATCCAATCGACGTTCGTCAGGCCATGAAAAGTTTTAATTCTCAAAAGTGAATTGATGCCATGAAAGAAAAGTATAAGTCTATCCAAGACAATAAAGTTTGAAAATTTGTGCAAAACCAATTGGTTGTAAATGGATATTTAAAACCAAGAGGGATGTAAATGGTAATGTGGAGAGGTATACGGTGCATCTTGTAGCTAAATGATATACTCATAAAGAAGGCATTAGTTTTAAAAAGAATTTCTCTCCAATTTTATCGAAAGTCTCTTTCAGGACAATCATGGCGCTTGTTCTCAACTTGATCTTGAGTTACATCAGATGAATGTTAAGATTGCGGTTCTTAATAACAACATTGAAGAAACAATTTATATGATGCAACCAGAAAACTTTGAGTCAGGAGACCCAAAGAATATAGTTTCCAAATTAAAATAAATTCATTTATGGGCTCAAACAAGCTTCCCATCAATGGTACCACAAGTTTCATTAAGTAATTGTCTCGTTCGATTTTGAGAAGAATATTGTTGATATTTGTGTGTATCAAAAAATCAGTAGGAGTAAGTATATCGATAAATGTCAAAAGTAATATGTTTTAGCCTCATTCTTAATGCATTTTTGGATGATTATTCGATTTAAAATGGTGAATTTTATGCTCCTCATACTTTAAATTTATGTTTCTATACTTAGGAGAGCATTTGGGAGCAAAAAGAGTGAAAAATGAGTGAAAATCAAAAAATTAAAAAATCGTAGCAAGTTTCAGGAGCCACACGGGCTGGGCCATTCCACACAGGCTAGACAAACAGTCGTGTGAGCCACACGGGCTGCCTTACAGCCATGTGCCATACCATGTGGATTTCACGAATCGCACTCCAAACATACGAGAAAATACAATTTTTAGATTTTTCGGGCATTGTAAGACCTATATATGACACAAATAAGAAGATAGGAGAGAGTCCTCATAGAATACTCAAGAAAACAACTCAAAAAACACCATTGAAGTGGACTCTGAAGCAGATTTTCATTAAGATCGAAGATCTACTTTTGATTTCTTTAAATTTTATTATGAGGTTCTTTGTTTCTTGTGGTTATACTGTCTTTGAGATGTTTTTAATTGCTATTATGACATAATTTTCCAAATACCTAGGGAGATGAACCCTAGGATGGATTTTGTTACTTGATTTCTATTTTTACACAATAATTACTTGGATCTTGTTCTCAATTATGTGTGCTTAATTCTTGATTTAATATTTCTAGTCTATTAATCCATGTTTGATGTACTTGAATCAGAGGAGGAATAGACTTGTTTAAAAGTAGATCTAGCATAATTGAGTAGAGTTGCATGCAATCCTAGAAACAAGACGACATAAATCTATCGAATTAGAGTCAAATATAATAGGCGGATCCATAGATCGATGTAATGCAATAATAGGGGTTTTAATTAGAAATAAATTTCAATTAATCAACCTAGAGTTAATTGCTCTTACTCTCGAAAGAGATATTAGAATAATTTAGGGATTTCTACGGATCAAGATGTTAAGTGAAGAAATTGTTTAATTTAGATTGATAATGACAGATGAAATCTAGGTGGATTCTTTCTTGGGTATCATTTTGCTTCTTACTTGTTAATATTTTTTTCCTGATTCGTTCATTGTCGTGATCTTTAGTTAATTAATTTAGTTAATTTTAGTTTTAATCAATCTCTCCAATTTGTCAGTTAAATAATAGAAAGACGATAGTTATACTGTCCTGGTTTTGCATTTTGATGACATTTTGCTTTTAACTAATGATATAGACTTGTTACACTAAACCAAGAGGGTTTTTATCAAAGCGTTTTGAGATGAAAGATCGTGGGGATGTCTATTTTGTTTTAGGAATTTAGATACCTTGAGATCAATCTCGGGGTATTACTGGATTATAAAAAAGAGCTATATCAATAAATTACTCAAAAAGGTTGACATGCAAAGTTGTAATATCACACCCCAAAAATAATTGGTGAATTTGAAAAGATGAGTAATGTAGGTATGTAAACTGTTGGACGCGTTGTGGTAACATAATTCACCATCCTATTAGCCTAAGGGTGAGTTAGAGTGTTGGAGCATACTAGCGTTAAAGCATCCACTCGTTGGCAGTACCTAAGGAATTGATCTTAAGATGTTTCCAATAGAAGAAAGATTATGACCCAAGAAAGTGCACACCTATAAAGGGGTAAGCCCCGGAGTTTTGGTTGAACACTAAGAGCCTGTTAAGAGTATAAGGAAGTTCTACGAGACTTAATTGTCTTTAAGATTACACTAAACATGAGTCACCACTAAGATATAGTACGCATGATTTGTATGAGTACTATCTAATTGGATTTTGTATCGGGTTTAGTTAAGAGTTGTTAGGATTCTACAACAATAAAAACTGAGAGCAGAGTAGCAAGATGTGTGAAAGATTGCTTGTACGTTAAAATAAGCCAACTAAACAAATCCTCACAAGCAATACAACTGACCATTTTTCAACAAGAGCTAATTAGATTGGTTTGACCCTCCCCATAATTGGTCAACAGTAAGGTAAACCTTTACCAAAATTTTTTTACCTATCCTGGATTTGGTAGGAAAATTAGGGGGACTGAGAGTATATTAATAAGAGGGGAACATTTCAGATGATTTCTCTTTCTACTTAACGATTAGGTTTTTCTTTTAATCTCAAAATTTTCTTCTTCTTCTTTAAGATCAAACTAAGATCTCTTTTAATCGATGGCTGATTCAACCTTCTAGTAAGTTCAATAGCTTGACATGTTTTGACAATAGGGAGTACGGATGCATAAAGTTTGGAAAATAATATGTTTTGAGTGAACGACCCCACATGAGGTTCAGGTATAGATGAAATGTTAGTAACCAATCAGTAAATAGGGTTTTAATGGAAGTTTTATGATCTTTTGGGCAGTTGCGGTTAGATCAAGAAGGATGATTAAACCTGACTCCTACATGTCATATAATTATGTGTATGTGTGTTTTATGAGTTGTATCTAGAAAAATGTAAATGAGGTGAAAAATATGCGACATAATATGATGTTGTGTAAGATAAGATGTTATTGTTGGGGTGTGTGTGTGTGGTCATTGCCTAATACTTTCCTATTATATGATTCCAATACCGAACAAATCTGGGTTATGTAAAAATGTGAGAAAGATATACGCTTGTGTAGCCTCTAATAGGGAAGATATATTATTGATCAGATAGGCAGATCACTAAGAAAATAGAGATTTATTGTGCAGCCTCCAGTGAGATAGCTATAATGCTAACCAAAATGGCAAATCAGTAAATAAATCTGTGGAAAGTTCATGGCCATGACATCATATGATAACACACCAAGAGGGCGTGAAGATATAGGACCATGTGGGAGAAGCCCCATGGCATCCACAAAGATGGTCCACCGGGACAATGAAAACGGATTAATTAGAAAGCCTTTGTGTCGTAATATCTGGAAAGCCTTTGTGGTTAATCTTATGAAAATCTTTTGTGGCTTATTGTCTAGAAAACCTTTGTGGCTAATCTTATGAAAAGGATTTGTGGCTATTTTTGGAAAGCCTTTATGGATAATATTATGAAAAGCCTTTGTGGCGTATTATCTGGAAATCCTTTGTGGCTAATTTTATGAAAAACCTTTGTGGCATAGTATCTAGAAAGCCTTTGTGGCTAATATTAAGAGAAGCTTTTGTGGCATATTGTCTAGAAAGCCTTTGTGGCTTATCTTATAGAAAGCTATTGTGGCGTATTGTATGGAAAGATTGTTGAAGAATTCTGTAGAGCCTAAATGGCGAGTGGTTAGACCTCCCTTACCATGTAATCTGGCCATGTCTTAGAATCAGATTCTTAGAAGGTTCTCAGTATTTTATCTGACTAAAGAATCCACCTTAGTGAGCCACCAAAAAGGTGAGCTTGTCGTATTTGGATGTACGATAATGTAAGAGTCTACCAAACCTGGGAATCCTCGCGTTATGTATCAAGCTATATGGAATTCTATCGGGTGATCAAAATCTTACATTCATCCATGTATGTTTGCCTGGGTTAACTGGAAGAATTGGTGTGAACGGTTTTGGTGACTACCAAAATCAGTAGGAGAGTAAGATAAAGAGTAGTACCCATAAGAATATTATTTTGGGGAATGAATTCAACTGTTATCTTCAAAGGGATAATTAAAGAGGATTTGGAATATGGGTAGAGTTGCAATCCGCCAATTAGATGGATCATCTATAAGGTGTTCGAGAGTAAAGGCAGTTGCATTTTTATCCACCAAGCATCAAAAACATATTCTCCAAAGTCTGAATGGAGGTTCAAAAATTTTAAGTTGAGGAATCCAACATCATTATTTAAAGGTAAAACTAGTTTAGATTCACTAAGTTCAATTGAACTTATGAATGTTATTTTGAAATGCAGCTTTTTAAATGTGAACTAGTCCACTAGATGGGACCAAGCCAAGAATACGCCAATGTGGATGATCACAGAGCGATATTATGCATATCGAGGGACACTTATAAAAATTATGTTTTTCAAATGACAAATAGTAATACATGCTACGAATATGTCAATTTTATCCAAAATTTTATTATAAGGTTTTATTCTACCTTTGAAAGTTTGTAACAAATGATAGAGATATTATTCAAACATATAGTCTTGGAAAGGACTTTAAATAAATATGAGGCACATTAAGTATGATTTTTTGCAAATTAAAAATTTTAGTTAAGCATGTAAGTATTGTGACATTTTATATTCCGATCTGGTAAATCGAGTCGAGTACAGGGTGTTACATGTAAACCAGGTGACACCCCTATCACTAAAGGAGATAAATTTATTCTTACTCAATGCCCTAAAAGTTACCTTGAAATTTAGGATTTGCAAAAGATTTCATATACATTAGCTGTTAGGAGTCTAATGTATGCTCAAGTATGTATTCATCCAAATATTGCCTACATTGTTGGGATGTTAGGTAGATATTTAAGCATCCCTGGTATGGACTATTAAATAGCAACAAAGAGGATTATGAGGTATCTTCAGATAACAAAAGATTACATGCTCACTTACAAGAGATTAGACCATTTGGAGGTCGTAGGGTATTCTGATTTTTTTTCGTTGGGTGCCAAGATAGCAGGAAATCTACATCAGACTATATTTACCCGTTAGTTGGAGGAGATATATCCTAGAAAAGTGTCAAACAAACACTTGTAGCCTTTTCCACTATGGTAGCAGAGTTATGAGGCATCAAACCATGGAATATGGCTACGGAACCTTATCACTGGGCTACGCATTTTGGAGAATGTAGAAAGATCACTCGAATTATTTTGTGATAATAAGTCAACAATGGTGTATTCCAACAAAAATAAGACTTCATCTAAGTCAAAACGTATTGACATAAAGTTCTTCGTTGTGAAAGAATGAATGAAAAATGGACAAATATCCATAGAGCACATTGGGACAAACTCCATGATAGTGAATCTGCTCACAAAAGGTTTACCACCCAAGGTTTTTCATGAGCAAACTGCTCCTATGGGTGTTACATTATTTAAGGACATCATGGTTTAGTGGGAGTTTGTATTTTATTTACTTTATGGTTATTTTCAAACATTTATGTATTTTGTTATTTTCATATAAGAAATGAAGTATTCAATTTATTCACTCTGTTTGATACTGACCTCACTTAAGTTTAAGGAGGACCAGTTGGAAATAGGCATGTCTAGTTCACATTGTATGTAATTTCCATGCTATAGGTCCATACTTGGTCTATGTCATTCGGTTATGTTAATATATATGTAATGAAAGTCACCTTGGTTGTTAGTTAACATAATTACTGGATGAGATTGTTCGAAATACCTTTTCCGATATGATAATAAAGTTTTGAGCTCATAAGGCTATGTAATGACATGTAACAATAGTACAGTTTGGATATGTTAACATGTAATTACTCTTATTATATATGTGATGTCGTTGTGGGTTGTTATGTATACTTTCGTTGTCTAGAGTATACATAACAACTTTACCAATAAAAAAGTCATTTTTAATTATATATATTGCAATGACTTTTTTCATTTTCAAATTTAATGCTTTTTTAGAAAAGACTTAATTATTTGTGTAAAAATGTTTTAGTTACAATAAAATTGGTTATGAAATCTATAACTCAACGATAATATATTTCAGTTACAAAAATTATTACGTAACAACAATATATTGGTCGCAAAATAGAATTCAAAACAACATAAATTTAGATGCTAATTTTTTATGTAACTATAATGTAATGGTTGTCAAATATTATTTTGTGATGAAATTTTAGTTGGTTGTGTATTACATTATGCAATGACTAAATGTCATTTCAAAAAAAAATTGTTTTAAAAACTATTAGAAATGGTTGCCAAATTTTACATAACAATAATACTATTGGTTGTCAAATATTATTTTACAACGATATTTTAATTGGTTGTGTATTAAATTATGAAATGGTAACAAGTTGACCACATCCCGGCATGTGTGCAACGAGGCTGAGAATGAGCACTAAAACAATCAATAATAATGCAGTATGTTGCAAGTGTGACAGGTCAGTTGTAATATTTATAAGTGTACAATGGAACACTTTAAGTATTCTAAGGGTTGAACCTGAGAGAGTTTTGAGACTAGGTGATTCCTAAGCAACAAATTCATAGTATGACAATCATGATCAAGATTAATTAAGTTAATTGTCCACCGAACGCTAAAAAAGACTAAATTGTAAAATAGTTGAAATTACACAATTAAGAAATTGGATAAAAAATAGCGGTTGATTGACTTCCATGTTGTTAATCAATCTTTGGATTAGGGATATAGATCATTTAATTCCCAAATTGGCTCAATTTTACCTCTCAATCTCTACTTTACCAAGTTAGGCAAATTACTTCAATTATCTCTTAACCTCACCAAACTAATTTAAAACTATAAAATTCATGCTAAATAAGATCTCTTCTCAGTCTCGTTTATACGTATTTTCCCTTAGGGTGTCAATCCTAAGTTTTGAAGTCTATTCAATTTAGTTTAGTTTTTTATGATTTAGCCCCTAGACCAAACACTAACTAAACAATACTTCCATCAACCAACCACCTAAGATTTAGCTACTCATATTCATTTCCAAACAAGCAATAACCCTATATAGCAGCCAAGCATACATCCAAATAGGCACAAGAAGACATTAAAGAAAAGCTTGAAATTTTCTTAATAGATGCTTGAAGAAAATGAGAAGAGCAACAATGGTGATGAAGAAAAACATAAAAGATCATTTTTTTACTAAAGGAATAGAAATAGAACTAAGTTATATTAGTAATGCTAGATTAAAATGAAAATACAAAGGAAGTTTAAGTACTCAAAAAATAGATAATACCCAACTATAGTATACTTAGCTAACTAACTAGCTACCAAACTAACTAAAAATCAAAAAAGTAAACTAAACCCTAAAAAAAATGGAGAAGAAGACAATTCAATCCTAAGCTAAAAGATGATAAAAAACTAAAAATAGTCCCCTTTTCTACAACAAAAAGTGGCTTTTTTACAATTGATAGCAAACCAAAAATGTTGACCAAAATGCCCCTAATTTTCTAATTTTGATTGGGGTTGAGGTTGTATAAGAACTACCATTGCAATCATCTTTTGTATTCGTTTGGCAGTGGTATCGCGATGCTCACTTCTTGGTATAGTGATATCACTGGAGTTGGACTCAATTCTCTTAAATTCAGCACTGTCAGGGGTATCACAACTTCCACTCTTTAGTTCCATTATCAACTCCCAACAACACTCAATCAATTTGTTAGGTTCCCCATGGTGCATTTTATTAAATTGGGTTAGTAGGTATTGGATTAGTGAATCAAGAGTGGTCATGTCCTAGTTTTCATAAGGTTATTTTAACGCATTTGATAATAAATAAGTATCTAGTGTAGTGGTTAAATGGTGGAGGAGTTGCCCTTGAAGTTTTGTGTTTGATTCCCTTCCCTTAAAATTTTGATTATTTTTATCCCTATATCTAGCTAGCCACACCTAGCTTATCTTTAATTTTTGTATCTTTTTGACAAGAATTATGTTGGTTTAGTGGTAAGGCCTTAACTTACCCATAGGTGCCAAGTTGAAATTTTTTTATGTGCAGAAGTGGAATTATTTTTGTTTCTCCCTATTGTGCCGCCCAAAGCTATCAGGAACTAAATCAAATTCTAAGCAATTTGATTAGGATAATAACTAACAAAATTAGTTGGGATATAATCTCTTCTTTTAAAGATGGAGAGATTTCTTTACACTTTTGGTTTCTGCACACTTTTCCTATTGTTTTTCCCCTTTCGCTACTCTTTTCTTTTCTTTTCCATTTTTCCTGCCTAGCAAATCCTTTTTGTTTCTTTGTCTTTATATTTTGTCGTTTCTATATACTATATTATTATGGTGTCATCATTCTTATGATTTGTTTTGGTCGTACGAGGTAGGGAATTTCTGTATAGTAACTGTTATCTTCTTAGGATTGCTATTTATTTGTTTTTTTTCAATGTGTTACGAGGGAGGTTTTTGGTGGAGGTTTTGGCTTAATGGTATTGGTCTACTCATTTTGATTCTGTTTAGGTGAGGATCGAGAGTCGAGTCCTCCTTCAATGAACTGACGATCTAGATTAGTGATATTTGATTGTTGGTTTAAGGTGTGTGTTTTATCTTGTGTGATAAGTATATAACATGTTTTGATTTTGATTAATTTAGTAATGTGAAATTTCGTAAGAAATAGAGTGGTTGAATGTGCTGAAGTATTTTGTGTTGAAAGAAGGTAAGTATTTTGTTTAGATTTGTCAAGTGATTCTTATACAATTATTGATAAGTTATGTTTTGTTCTAATTCTCATGGCCTGTGACATTGTGGCTATTCTGATTAAATTGACTTGTTATTATTGAAATACTGGATATCTGTTATGTAAAGCATGAGTTACCATGCCTACTGATTTTTGTTTAATATACGATTGCATGGTCAACATGCTTACTATTCTGATTCTGTATTTTCATGCCATGTCACATTACATGGGGTTGGGACGATATGGTAAGGAGGAAGTTTTGACATTTTAATTATCTGCAGTATCTTGTGGTTTAACAACATATTTATTCTGGCCGCTTGATTGCGATTCTAGTGGCACTATCCACAATTATCTGTTGGTGTGTTTTGGATGGTCAGGTTCTAAGAGAACTCTATTTGGTTTGTAGCAAGTTAGGTAGGAAATTTCTAAAATATCTACATTATCATAACATGCATATCGAAATCTGCAAATTTAATATTTGTAAGTTCTTTATAATAAATTGATCTGTTTGATATGCTAATTGTTTGTATACTAGAGTTAAAATCACAGTAGGCTTCTAGCTCCCCCAATATTTGATCATCTCAGGAATTTCGTTGACTTAGGATCGGGCGGCACATGGGAGCTCGGGTTGAATTATCAATATGAAACGGTTTCTAAGAGAATTTTGGGCAGCTGGTAACTTTTGGACTATCTCTTTGGTTTTGGGCTTTTCTGTTGGATTTTTCGTTAATATTTTAAATTATCTGTCTGATTTCTAGTTATTTAAAAGATGACAGATTTCAAAAATAAAAGAAGTTATGGATTTTTCGACTGCAAAATTTTGAAATGAGCAGTTATGTTTTTGAAAAAATAATGTAGTTAATAATATGTCTTTTATGTTAATTTAGTAGTAAAGAGCAGTGGATTTGGAAAAACTCTACTGGATAAATGGTTAAGTTTTATAACTAATAAATGGAATCAAGATTTTCAGAATTTACGATTACGTAAAACAAGTAAAAGTTTTAGAAAGCAACAACCAAGTTTTCAAGTAGTCATTTGACCTTCAAGATTCAATCATAACTTGTAGGTTGGGTTTGGGGTGTCACACATTTGGCCAACTCAGGTTTCAAAAGGGCATAAAATGAACAAAATCTCTTATTAATGAGAAAATCTAAAACTAGAAAAAAGTGTTAAAAAGACACTTAAATTGCTCGAGAATAAGCTCTTTAAGTCTCATAAAAAGCTTAATTTGGCGTATTAAATTACGGCAGATCAATATGTCAATGCCAAAATTTTATCTTAACAACCATAAAATGTGGTTGTCAAATACTTTTTGCAATAATAATAATTTGGTTGTTAATATTTTTACATAATGATATTTACACAACAAAATATTAATGTGCAATGACATAATAATTGGATACATTTTATGTTACACAACATTTAGTCATCATATAAAATAAATTTTAGCAATCATAATATTTGGTTTCAAAAGTTTATACATAACAATATATATCACATAGTAGGTAATAAAAATAGCCAACGGCAATATTAAAAATACTAGTCATTTATTTAGAAACAATATTTTTTAGTTGTATTTAAATTAAAACAAAAAAGCTAACAAAACTAAATAATTTATAAGTAATATTGTAACAAAAACTAATTTCACAACTAAAATTGAAATAATCCATCAAATTTAAAGTTTTAAAATTGTAAACTCATATATATTGTATCATAATAAAAACATAACTAAAGTTTATATAAACCGTTACTAAAATCATTACCAAGCAACGCTTGAATAAAAATTAATGGCAAGAAAAATAATGTTTACATTAGCTAAACAAAAAAGAAGTTTGAAATTTGAACACATATATGTGTTTTTGTATGTATATATGTGTTTCGAGTCTTGTGGCATGGACCTAGATTAGCTGTTATGCTTTTAAGTTAATATTTGGTACTTTTGGCATTATGACCTATAAAACTTTTATAAGTTAAATTTTATCACTTGAGTTGTGATTACCTATGTTTGTTTATAGAAGTCTGAATATGTTAGTTAGTAGATTAAATCTTAATGCTTTGGACACTATGGTTTAATGATGCTTGATTATGCTTAGATGTGTTAGATTGGTTATTTTGCATTGGTGTAATATTTGGGTATGTTTTAGGTACAATTAGGTGAAGTTTGAATGTTTGGAAATGTGCATTTTAGATCATTTGACCATTAAGTCTCGAGACAGTGAGTGCATGTCTCGAGACCGTTTGAACAAAAACTTACAATATTATGCATTCGATTACTTACTGTCTCGAGACATGTTAATTTGGTCTCAAGACAAACTCATCTAGGTCTAGAGACTAGTCGCCTATGTCTTGAGACAAGGGAACATTAAAGCTAAATAACTTTTGTCCTATTCTTGTCTCGAGACATGAAAACATCGAAGCTAAGATAGGAAAATAATGGAGGTCTACCTTGAGACCCAGTCTCAAGACTTGAGGACTTTTGCCTCGAGACCTGAACTTTATTGTCTCGAGACATATAAAGATCAAAGCAAAATTTCAAAAACTTATAATAAGGCTTGTCTCGAGTCATGGAGTTCTTGTCTCAAGACATAATGTTAAAATTTAATAATAGGTGTTTTAATTTGATTCCTACGCTTGTATTAAACCTCATTGAGACCCAAATGATTAAATTTTAACAACCCGAATTCTAGTGGTGTCGAGAAATGCAATTTTGAAACCTCATTTCCAGAAATCAAATCCATGAATATAAATTAGAAATATTTATAGATATAATATAAAACATATTGAAATTAGGTTAAGTAATTAGCCGAAAATGTAGTTAATTAAGGCTTAGAGACTAAATTGTAAAAGTTCAATCGCTATAAAATTTTAATTAAGAAATGGCTGGTGGACCTAGATAGCAATCATCTAAAGGACTAAAATGGTTATTTAACAATTATTTAACATGACTTAGTGGATGATGATGATTTCCATTAAGTTAGCATTATAATTAAATATATAAATAATTGTTTTAATTAAGTTAAATAATCATAGTTAGTAATTAATGAAACCTTAATTAATGTCATATATAACCAAGTTAGTGGATGAAAGATAAAACTTAATCTTCTCCACTATCCACCATTTGGAACAAAAGGAGAAAAACTCCATTTTTACAAGTTTTATTCGGGGATCAACTTCTTTAAGGTAATTATGTCTTTTTCATGTAATTTTTATAGGTTTATGATCATGGGAGCTTGATTTAGCTAGCCAGTGTATCAATTTTTTCAATTTTTGAATTTTTAGCTAGTTGCCATTGTTGAGAAATTGATGAATTGAGCTTGAAATTGATAGAAAATAAGCTCAGATAATGATAAGGACTAAATTGTAAAGCTTAATAAGCATGATAGTTAACTTTGTAACATTAGGGACCAAATTGGATGAATTGAAAAACTATCATGATTTTGCCTTATAATTGAAATATAGGGTCCCTAATGTAAGAATGTGAAATTAGAATTTTATCCGAAGTTATAAATCAAAGGATATACAAATCTTAAGTTTAGGGACTAAATTGAATAAAATGAAAAATATGCTTAAATCTTTATTTAAATGTGATTTGGATGAAAATTGATATATTTTATTTGTTATATTATTGTAAGTAGGTAAAGATGATGATACGTGATCGAAAGGGAAAGAAAAAATGAGAGTCATCGACGAGTGACGCGAAATTTTGTTTTGTGCTTTTTTTATTCAAGATTAATCTATTTATTTACATATTCATGTCATATTGCATGATTGAGTATTGAGCTGAGTTAATAATGGTCTTATGAATTAATTTGCTATGATTGATGTTGAATATTGAGATAGTGGACTAAATTGAATAGAATAAAAAATAGTATGATTTAGTGGGGACATGATGTATAATATGAGAATGAGTTAAAACATGCTATATTTGTGCATTGATGATGAATTAAAATGAGATTATGAAATTGAATGTGAAATTGTATATGTATTGGATTGAATTAAAATGAAATGTTTGGTGATTCATATGTGATAGTATAGGGTATAAATATGCAAATCTGATAGATTACAAGGTATAAATATGCAAATATGATAGATCACATGGTATGATATGCAAATCTAAATGATACAGGGTATGAATAAGTTAATATATATGATCGATGCCTATGTGAATTTAGTAAAAGGATAGGATATGATTGGCATTGTAACACCCCCTTACCTGAGACCGTTGCCGGAGTCGAGCACGAGGCGTTATCTGACTTAACTTACTAGTTCGGAACACAAAAATTTGCTTTTAAAATTAATTTCACTATTCCCAACAAAACTGTCCACCTGCGTGACTTTCACTAATTTAATTATAACTCGAGTTACGAAATTAAAATTTAGATTCATAAATTTTCTCTGAAACTAAACTCATATGCCTTCTTACCATAAAATTTCCAGAATTTTTGGCTTAGCCAATTAGTACAGTTTATTCATTAAATTCTCCCTTGTTTCACTGCTAGACAGTTCTGACCTCTTGTCACTAAAAATCAATTATCTCATTGTACAAAATTTATATATGATATAGTTTGATTATTTTGAAAATAGACTCACTAAGGAATCTAGACATATAAATTATGCCTCATAATTATTTCTGTAAAATTTTTAATGAATTTTTAAATTCAGAACAGAGGACTTCAAAAACCATTCTGACACTGTCTTACTAAAATTTAAATATCTCAAAATATAAAATTTATTTGCCTTCACCGTTTCTTTTATGTAAAAATAGACTTGATAAGCTTTAATTATATATATCATTCACTCTCTAATTCCATTTCTACCATTTTTTGTGATTTTTTAAATTTACGTCACTACTGCTGTCCAAAAACTGCTTCTTTGTATTAGCTATCATTTAAACATATACAACACCAAAACATGTTCTTTACTAACCATTTCAATAGCTAATCTTTAGCCATATCATATGAACATACTCAAAATGAATAAGTCTCTATACATGCCATAGCTTTAAACGTTTTGAAATCACATAATACCGAGATGTCTATTGATAGTGTGATACGAAGCTTCGACGATCCCCAATTCGAGTAAGCTCAAAACACTACAAAACAAAGGAAAGGAAGAAAGGAATAAGCTACTAATAGCTTAGTAAGTTACATGTAAACAATAAGCACTCATTTAATTATTAACATTTTTATAACATATAACTAATCAATACATTTCTTAGCAATTTCAATCACTTATATATGCACAATCTTACCAAATTCACTTGCATATACATTTACACACTTGACCTTTATCACATATGCTCATTCTTTCAAATGTACCTGCATACACACCTCATTTCATATTCACTTTAACTCATTATTAATCCCGTTGAACACTCAAAATATACATGGATACGTAGAGAATTAGCACATAAGTGTCACAATGATATGTAGCCGAAGCTACCACTAATATGTAGCCGTAGCAACCACTGAAATGTAGCTGAAGCTACTACTGATCAATAACACTGGAAATGTCCACAGGCCTGCTCATACAAGCTGCCAGGTATCTACAACACATGCTAGATCACCCAGCACCCGGGACTCACTGTAACACTGGTCTCTAGTGACATGTCACTTGTATCTACTTCTATTCCTAAGTTCAACCGGGATTTACACTTAACACTTTATTTTAGACACTTTATCAGTTAAATAATTCATGAACAATTTTCCTTCCACATTCAATATTAATTCACATATAAAATATAACTCACAATTTATAAAAATATATTGCTATTATTTACACGTAACTTACCTGGGATGCAAAATGACTATTTTCATAAATTAGTCGATAACCTTCTCTTTTCCCCGATCACTTTTACTATTCCTTCTTTCTTGATCTATATTAACACAAGTTAATATATTTTATCAACATTCTATTCAAATACAATTCATACACAATATTTTGGCAAACTTAAATTTTTTCCCATAACTTTTCAAAAATTATACTTTTGCCCCAAAGCTCGTAAAAATAAAATTCACTAAATTTATTAAATTTTAAACCTCACTAGATCATATTTCATGCTGATAACAGCCCTCAATTTCACAAAATCACAACTTTATCGAAATTCATCTAGTAAAACTCGTAATTAGCACTTCAATCATTCATTATCTATCATCACTCATCAAATTACAACTATATCATGAATGGGTAAATTTTTTTTAAAATTTAATTTCATTTAAATAAATGGTAGAAACATGAAATTCAAGCTTCAATAAGTATAAAAATACGAAAATAATTAAAAACAGGGCAGGAAATCACTTACAATTGAGCTTAGAAAAATCAAGAACCCTAGCTATGGTGACATGAAATTTTGGCAGCAAGGGTCTAATTTAAAGAAGATGAACACTTGTTTTCATCTTATTTGTCTTTTATTCAATTTTAACAAAAATGCCCTTGACTCACTCACTTAGATATTTTTCTAGAATTACCCTTATGTGTCCATAACACTAATTTATGGTCTACTTGCCACAAACACTTTCAATTTCATGCAATAATTCAATTAAGTCCTTTAATCACTAATTAGACACACTTTGCATTTTTCTCAATTTAGTCCTAAAAATTCAATTAGGCACTAAATCATTAAAATTTCCTATCCATATTTTCACACAATATTTCAATCAATCGGTAATTAATAAAAATTTATAAAATTAAACTATTTCACTTCGGATTTGTGGTTACGAAACCACTGTTTCAATTAGGCCCTATTTCGGGCTATCACAGGCATGCTAATAGGGCCATATGCACGCTTGTATGGGATATTAGATGATATAGAGATTATGACAGGTTATATCGAGATACAACATCTGTTGTGGATCATCAAGTGTTATTTGTCTCTATAGAGACTTTCTTGTTCTAAAGGGATGTAATTGAAAATGTTTAAACATTTTATGCCTACGAGCTTTGCACTCTGGTGCCTTAGTGTTGTGTAGTTTAAGCTCATATGAGCCATCTTGGTGTGATGTAGTTCACCCATGTATCTGAGTCAATTTTACTTGGTTCCATTGGCCAAAACATTGCAATCAAATATTGAAATTTGAAAATTAAATAAATTGAATTTTGGTAAGCTATTATAATGTATGATTTGAATTGAAATGGTATGAACTTGTGATTTCATAATAGTATATGAAATGATTTGATGATATAGAACTATATGTGTCTATATTTGATAACTCTAGCATATAGAGTTATTTTATTTCTTTTAAGCTTATATTTCATTAAAGTTAAAAGTGGTTGAGAGTGTTTTAGTAGTATTTTAATTATGTATTTGTTATGTAGTTAAATCTTGAAGCTTTTATTTTAATAATGAATTTTTGTCAATTTATATACTAAAAATGTGAATTTTATCCTTGAAGGTCGCTAGGATAATACTGGAAATGTAAAAGAAAGAATATGTTGAATTTCACCAACTGAAGCCCCAATGTATTGGAAAAAATCACTTTGAAAAAAGTTCTTGCACATGGAAACTAAAAATTTTGAAAATCAACCTGGTTTGTGATATTTATAGCAATAAACCTTAGATCGAAATTGTACTTGTGTTTACAGATCCTTGTAATTCCCAACTTTCAAGCAAATGATCTTATCCGCTATCCTCGTACCACGAATTGCCTTAACTATGAACTCGATCAAATCAAATCAAACACAAAAACTAGAAATAGTTTTCTTTTATTTTCGAGTGAAAATAAAAATTCTCTTCTCAAATAGAAACTAGTAGAATTTTTATTCCAGAAAAATAAATTTAATAGTTGAAAATAAATTCTCTCTATTTTTCGGTAGAGCAACAATATCTTAAATTTCTGTAAATAGCTCTATCAGTGTCATTTCTTTATAAGAAGAGAAGGTAGAATCCTTATTGAATTAGATAACTTTATTTCAACTAGAAAATGTTCTTGATGGTCACTAAACTATCTATAATTACGACAAAGGCAAGCGTACCTATCGAATAATAGTATAGCTATGGTGAGTACGAAATATCGTATCCACGAGGACTAAAAGTACTAGTAATTACTATTTTTCTATTATTTAGCCGATAAATTGGGATGATTGTTTTAATCTAAATTTACTAATCTAAATTAACTAAGAACGTGACAGAGAATGAATTAGGAAAATATTTGAAGATAACCAAAGGGAAAGACAATACCCAGGAAAGAATCCACCAAAACATCACTTATTATTCAGAATCTGAATCAAATAATTTATTCACTTGTGTCTTGATCCGTAGAAATCCCTAAATTATGTTAATATATCTTTCAAGAGTAAGAACAACTGACTCTAGGTTGATTAATCAAAATCTCTTTCTAATTAAAACCCCATTTGTCGCATTAACTTGATCTATGGATTCCCCTATTATATTTGACTCTAATCCGGTAGATTTATATCGTCCTATTTCTAGGATTGCATACAACTCCACTCAATTATGCTAGATCTACTCTTAAATAGGGACTTTTGCTCCACTAAAATAAGAATATTAAACATGAATTAATATACCTAAAATATTAAAGCACGAAAGTAGCATACATAATTGAGAACAAGAATCAAGTATTTATCATGTAATTCAGAAATCAAATAATAAGATTCATCACAGGTTTCATCTTTCCTAGGT
This sequence comes from Gossypium turneri, assembly GCA_008044935.1. Lineage (NCBI taxonomy): Eukaryota > Viridiplantae > Streptophyta > Magnoliopsida > Malvales > Malvaceae > Gossypium > Gossypium turneri. Next base: position 34,539,358 of record CP032579.1, on the reverse strand, counting down.
ATCTAGGGAATTTAGTTCATAATCTGAAGTGAAAACATCTCAAAATTAGGAAAACTACAAGACATAAAGAAATTCACTAAAACTTCGAAAGAAGTTAAAAGGAGACCCGTTTTTGAGTTGGCTCCGATGATGTTCTTCGAGTAATTTCTTCAATCTTCTCTGAGTGTCCCATTAGGTCTTCTTCTAATTAGTATTGATAGACTTTAGAATGCCTAAAAAGCTTAAAAATTGGGTTTTTCCGTGTATATGGGAAGTAGGTTACGAAATCAACACAGGCTGACACATGGGTGTGTGGCCAGCCCGTGTGGAAATGCCCAGGCCGTGTGGATCCTAGAAATAGCTCTATTCATCTTATTTTGGCTCGTTTTTCACTCCTTTATCTCCCAAATGCTCTCCTAAGTATAGAAACATAATTTAAAGGATTAGGAGCATCAAATTCACTGATTTACATCATTAATCATCCAAAAATGCATTAAGAATGAGATTAAAATATGTTACTTTTACAGCTTATCAAATATCCCACACTTAAGTGTTTGCTTGTCCTTGAGCAAAATCCTCAAATCAGAATTAAATTTAATCTTTCTCAATTTATAATTCTCATCAATAATCTTTCATCATAATTTAAAAATAATCATACATTGATAATTCAACTAAAAGAGCACTAAAGATTCAAATAATCTAAGTCGAACATTTTTAAAGCATGAAACATATGTATTTCCCTTTATCTAAGTAATTGCCTTTAATTCAAAATCAACAAGAATCGACATCCTCACTAAAGATTCACTCAAATCACTTAAAGTGTTTAAGGTTCAAGAATAAGCACTCAATAGTCAAACATGAAAAGTCATTACCATAAGCTTGCATAAGAATCAAATCTCCACCACTATAAAATGAGATGATAGACAAATCAAAAGGTCTTTAAGACGTTGTAATGGGGCTTAGGTTAAGGGTGTGGAGAAAGGCTGAAAAAGTTGGTTAAAATTGAGATCGAATTGATAAATTACCAAACTAGAAAAATAAACAAATGCTGAATTAAAAACAATTACATCAATCGAAAACTATTCAAGAATAGAACGAGCTTCTTCTCAAAATATGAATTTAACTGTTCAAGCTCAGTTAACATAGAACTAAATAATAATCAATATATATACATATTTTTTTCAGTTTTCTTCTCTCTTTTTTCTTTCTTTTTTTTTCAATTATTATTATTAGAACAATAAGAAATAATTCAGCAAATTAAACAAAGAGCTTAATTAGGCAATTAACCAAATCAAATCTCGATAAAAAGAGAGTCAATAAAACGGGAAAAAAGTTTCAATGAAAAAAATGATTTATGGGTTAACATTAATGGGTAAATCAAGAAAAAGTGTGTTAAGATCAACGGGGTTCACTAATGGTTAATTATATAGGTAGACTTCTTATGGGATAAGTGGGTTAAAACCTAAGTGCCTTTATCATATGAGTATATCAAATCAAAGGTGTGGTCTCGACATGCATAATCAAAGCAAGCTCTAGGATAACAAATCAAATTGACACACTCATAACCAATAATAAAAATTGAACAATGTATGCTCTAAAGGCACAAAATCTCACAAAAAATCATGGTTTTTGATGTCAATTTTGCAATTCTCTGTAACACCCCAAACCCAGCCTAGACGTTATGGTCGTATCTGGCAATGTCACATGATAGTGTTTTTGAAACCTCGTTGTTACGTTGAAAACATTCCATGTTATTATCTTTAGTAAACCTTTGTTAGAACTTAGGAAGTCATCTTTATTCATTTAAAACATTTGTTCTGAAACATCCCTCGTTGCGGAAGCTTTAATAAAATAGTCTAAGTGATCATGCGTTTAAAAACTACTTTAACTTTTTGAAAACTGAATTTCCTACGACTAACAGGTGTAAATCCATAAAGTAAAATAGATAAATAAAAACCCCAAAATTTAAAACCAAAGTCCCAGAGGGTCCTTAAATTACAACCCAAATAATTAATAATAATTAAATCATAAAACGTAAATTGAAAACCATGAAGTCCAAAAATTTCTGTGGTCAACGTTGAGTCTTCCGTCACACCGATCCGTCTAAGTCTGGGGATTAACTGTGCACATTAAACAAAAAGCGTGAGTTTATGTAAACTCAGTGTGTAATTCCGCAGAAACAAACAAACAATCAGTATTCACAGTGCACAGTTGAACAATCTTGGGCCTAAGCCCTTTTCAGTATCAGTGACAGTTTGGGCCTTAGCCCATCTCAGTACAGTGTCAAAAATGCAATAGGGCCTTAGCCCATTACAGTATCAGTAGTAGTAACAGTTATGCAGTAGCAAAATCCTACCCATCCAGCCTTTACACACCATCTCCGTCCAACCCTACACTCCATGTGGGGATATAATCAACCCACCCATCCCTACACTCCAAATAGTACCGAATGCAATACAAAACAGTAGTTTGCAGCTGAGCTGCCACTAAATTAGGCTTAAAGCCTTTCAGTATACTTCCTCCGAATAACAATCCCCAACCCAATGCAATGCAACATACAATGGATGATATGTTATTATGCAACTTGAGTACATATATTCGGTTTAGATATTAACATGCTCAGTACATATATCATTCAGTCAACTTCACACATTTAAGGGTTTAAGTAACGTTTACCGACCTTACAGTAGGTTCACAGTCGACTTGGGCGACCCGTGCAACCCTAGCAACATTCCGGTAAAACTGGGCCCACACGCCCATGTGTGCCCATGTGGCCCACTCGGTTCAAATTGGCCTTGGCCGTGCGATCCATTTTTAATGTAACCCATGCTAGCTAAATATTTATATATGTTTTCACTATTTACTTATATGTTCATTCAAAGCTACCTACTTGACTCATTGTCCCTAAATTATTCATATCTTGAGCTACAAATTCCAAATTAAGATTCGCTTGATGTTATCAAAACTAGACTCAAATACCTTTCTACCATAAAATTTTCAGATTTTATAATTCATCAAATAAGTACAGTAAAATCTTCAAATCTATCCTGATTCAACTCTTTGATAGCGTCAACCTTTCTTTACTAAAAATCATATATCTTTAGTACGAAATTCATATGATGTTTCTGTTTGTTTCTATTGAAAATAGACTCATTAAGGATTTAAACATATAAATTTAATCCCCTAATTACTTTTTTACAATTTTAGATGATTTTTCCAAAGTCAGAATAGGGGAACCTGAACCCATTCTCACCTTGTTTCACAAAATTCATTATATCTCATAACTTACAATTTTATTGCTTACACTGTTTCTTCCATGAAAAAACTAGACTCAATAAAATTTAATTTTGTATTTTATTCAACCTCTAACTCAATTTCCACTATTTTTTATGATATTTCAAAGTTAGACTACTGCTGCTGTCCAAAACTATTTTAGTGCAGAATATTGATTTCGAAGTTTGTAACACCCTTATTTCCTTTCTCTACAATTTTTCGCATCATTTTCTCTTATTTCTCTTATTTCTCGACAGTAAGAAATTTCAGATTTTGGCAAATCCCATTTTCTGCATTTCGTGTACACACCTGGTATGGTTTCTGATGCGTAAGCACTCCTAAGCCTCCAGAACTTAAAAATTGACCAACAAATCTCCAGATTAATCACTTAATTCATTTTTAATCAACCAATTTTGGAAGGAACTCGACTAAAAACCTAAAAAAACCCTTACCTCACTTGAGTAACCATGACTTTGCACAATCAAAGTGTTGATTCAAACCACCAGCCCCTTGATTAACTCCTAAACACCAACAAGGAATCCCTCTTTTAGAGATTAACAAAGAACGATTAACAATAGACAAAACTATTACTTACTGAACACACGCAACCAACGATGAACAACCAAATCAATTGGAAAATAAAGAAAGAAACGGAAGGGGAAAAAATAATGGAAATTTTGGCAGCAACTAGGGGAAAGAATCGGCAGAGAAGGGAAAACAAGAAGAAAACGTCAGAAAAAGTTTGGGTAATTGGGGAGAAAACCGAAACTCTACTTTTCTTTCTGCAACAAAAAGATAATCAGATTATTTTTTGATAACCTCTCCCCCATTATCTCATAAAATCACTCCTTATTAACCCACTAAAACACAACTACTCAGAATTTGCCCCAACAGAACTTTTAGTCGAAATTGGAGCAAAAATACTGTCTCCACGCCATCATAGAGAATTAAACACAGGACCCCCTTCACACCAACACTCCACTTATCCACCAGACCAGCAGGCTCATTCTGTTAATTATTTTCTAACTTTTACTTAAAAGCCTACTGACCAAAGATAGGGCTTATTCATAAAAATACCAAATTTGCCCAAGTCTTGGCTCTAACTTGGGACCTCTCACACACCCATAACACTTAACCACTGAAGCAGATACACAGTTATGTCACAACTTCGCAAGAACAAAAATAAAAATTTTGGGGCGTTACAACTCTACCCCCGAAAAAGAAAATTTTGGCCTCGAAATTTACCTAATCAGAATAAATAAGGATATTACAGATGCATCGCATTTTCAGGCTCCCACGTGGCCTCCTCAGTGCTATTATTATGCCATAGAAGCTTCACCAAAGGAATAGACTTCCTCCTCAAAACCTTTACGTCACGATCCAGAATCTAGACAAGCTTCTCCTCAAAGTCAAGTCTAGCCTAACCTCAATCTCCTCAACAGAGACAATATGAGTAGGATCAAAGTGGTAATGCCTCAACATAGAGACATGAAACATATCATGGATACGATCCAACGTCGAAGGTAGCTCCAACTGATAAGTAATTAGTCCCACTCGCTTCAGAATACGGTAAGGTCCAATAAACCTAGGGCTCAACTTGCCCTTACGACCAAATTTGCATAAGATTTCTGCCTGTCAGAAACCATTTTCAAACGGTCTCGAATCAATCTAACCTTATCCTCTGTCTTAGAGACCAACTCAGGACCCAGAACACGTCGCTCGCCCAACTCAGTCCAACATCAAGAACTGCGACACTTACGACCTTACAGTGCCTGGTAAGGTGCCATATGGATGCTAGAATGGAAGCTATTATTATAGGCAAACTCTACTAACAGCAGATAATCCACCCAACTGCCCCGAGAATCAATAGCACAGCTCCTCAACATATCCTCCAGTACTTGAATCGCCCTCTTTGACTAACCATCGATCTGAGGATGGAACGCAGTACTGAAGTCCAACCCTGAACCCAGATTCTCATGCACCTTTTTCCAAAATCGAGACGTGAAACGAGGATCCCTATTAGAGATGATCAAATCGGTACACCATGCAGTCTCACTACCTCAAAAATCTAGAGCTTCGCCAGCTTTCGAAAATAATAATTTGTCCTAACTGAGATAAAGTGTGCAAACTTAGTCAATCGATCCACGATGACCCATACTGAATCTTTCTTAGTGGGTGTTAAAGGAAAGCCACTGACGAAATCCATCGTTACTCGCTCCCACTTCCAGAACGGAATCTTAATCGGCTGCAGCAATCCCAAAGGCAACTGATGCTCAACCTTAACCTACTGGTACGTCAGGCATCTAGCCACAAAATCTATAACCTTTCGCTTTAATCCTTGCCACCAATACAACTCTCGAATATCTCGATACATCTTATTTTCGCCAAGGTGCATAGCATAAGGGCTACTATGCGCCTCTCTCAAAATAGGCTGCCTCAAGTCCGAATCATTCGGCACACATATCCGACCTAGGAAACACAACACACCCTCAGAGTTCAACCCAAAGTTAGTAGTGCTACCACTGTCAATCTGTCAGAACCGAAGACCCAAAGACTCATCCTCCAACTGTCTACCCTTAATCTGCTTGATCCAAGTTGGCTTGACTTGAAGCTCAAACAACAAACTCCCATTATCGAACAAGCTAAGTTGAGCGAACATCGCTCTTAGATCAGTCATAGCCTTACGGCTCATTACATCGACCACCACATTGGCCTTGCCAGGATGATACTCAATGGTACAGTCGTAATCCTTAAGCAGCTCAACCCATCTTCACTGCCTTAGATTCAGCTCCTTCTGATTAAGGAGATACTTGAGGCTTTTGTGATTAGTGTAGATGATACACTTCTCACCATACAGATAATGCTTCTAGATTTTCAATGCAAAGACTACGGCGGCCAACTCCAAATCGTGCGTTGGATAGTTTTCCTCGTGTGTCTTAAGTTGGCGAGACGCATATGCAACCAACTTATCATCCTGCATCAACATACATCCCAAACTGACATGTGATGCATCACTATAAACCGTGAACTTCTTTCCAAGTTCAGGCTGTACCAAAACAAGTGCCTCAGTCAGTATAGTCTTAAGCTTCTCAAAGCTCTCTTGCTGCGCATTAGTCCAGTCAAACAGTACACTTTTACATAGCAGCTTAGTCAAGGGTGCTGCAATCAGTGAAAATCCTTCCACAAACCGTCGGTAATAACCTGCCAGCCCTAAAAAGTTGCGGGTCTCAGACACTCTTAGGTTGCTTTCAATCCAATACAGCCTTAATTTTTTGAGGATCGACTCGAATCCCCTCAACAGACACAACATGACCTAGAAATGTTACTTCACATAACCAGAACTCGCACTTGCTGAACTTAGCATAGACCTGCTTTTCCCTCAAAATCTAAAAACAATCCTAAGGTGCTCATTATGCTCATCCTCAGTCCTCGAATAAACCAATATGTCATCGTTGAACACCACTACAAACCAATCCAGGTAAGGCTGAAACACTCAGTTCATCACATCCATGAAAGTTGTCGGTGCATTAGCCAGTCCAAATGGCATCACTAGGAACTCGTAGTGACCATAACTAGTCTTAAATTCTGCATTATGCACATGAGCCTCCTTAACCCTCAACTGATGATACCCAGAACGCAAGTCAATTTTGGAGAACACAAATGCCCTTTGGAACTGGTCAACCAAATCATCAATCCTCGGAAGTGGATACTTGTTCTTATACTCAACTTATTTCGTTGTCGGTAGTGGATACACATCCTCATGGATCCATCCTTTTTCTTAACAAATAGTACTGGTGCTCCCTACGGGAACTTACTAGGGTTGATAAACCCACGATCCAATAACTCCTGAATTTGAGCCTTTAGCTCCATAAGCTCCTTTGGTGCCATTCGATAGGGAGTGATAGACACCGAAGCTGTACTAGGGAAAAGCTCAATCCCAAACTCCACTTCCTGACTTGGAGGTAAACCCGGTAACTCCTCAAAAAAGACGTCCAGAAAATCCCTCACAGTTTTGATGTCCTTTACAATAGAGTCCTCAGAAGCGGAAACACTTACGTGGGCCAAATACGCCTCACATCCTTTGCAAACCAGTTTCTCAGCTACCAGTTCAGAGATCACGTTAGCCAAGTAATTTTAACGTTCCCCAATCACAACTACTTTATTACCCTCCTTAGTTCTCAATACGACCCTCTTAGTTGCACAGTATAAACTGACACGATACTTCACCAACCAGTCCATCTCTAATATCATATCGAACACACCAAACAGAAGCTCCATCAAATCAGCCAAAAATACCGTCCCTTGAACCTCTAGAAGAACATCCTTGTATAGTTTGCTAACTCTAACAGATTGCCCCAGCGAGCTCAGCACAGTCACCTCACTAGAAGTACTTTCAATCGGAATCCCTAGGTTTTGGAAAATAGAACAGGCAACATAAGAATGCGTAGATCCTATATCTATCAATGCAGTGTAAGGCACATCATAAATAAGAAACATACCTATGATGACATCCAGAGCATCTCTATTCTCTCGACGACGTGCAGTATAAATTAAAGCAGGCTGCCTCTCTTTAGTCTATCCAGCACCTCTGCCTAGTGATCTCTGTCCACGACCCATGCCATTACCACCCATAGCCTGACCACGGCCTCTAGATGGCTGCTGTGCTACCCTCTGTGACTGTGTAGTACCAGTACCCTGAGCTTGCATCTGATCGGCCCTCAACGGACACTCCATAATGCGATGATTCAATGATCCACACCTCAGACACGCCCTAGTCCTTCTCCAACACTCGCCTTGATAGCATCTACCATAGTCGACACATGGCTGCAGTCCAGTAGCAATAAAAAGGGGCCCAGCTCTCACTAGCCCATCAGCTCTGGCCTTTTTATTAAGCCTCTGCACAGAACTCGAGGGCTCCAAATCCCTCTTGTTCTTACCTCTCTCCCTATCGCAGTTTTGGCACTCAACGCGCTTAACCTCCTCGGTGATCTTCGCATTCTCAACCAATGAAGACAAATCATGCTCCCTCTGCGGAACTATCAAGACTCTCAAATTATCTCTGAGGCCATCCTCAAAGCGGACACAACGCTAATACTCAGTCTCCACCATACCTCGCACATAGCGGCTCAGTAGCAGGAATTCGACCTCATACTCGGCCACTGATCGACCTCCTTATGTTAGATTTAGGAACTGCCTCCTATGGGCGTCCACATAACTAACTCCCACATACATCCCATGGAAGGTGGTCTTAAAGAACTCCCAGGTTAGACGTTCGGGCTGCGTGTCGTCCTTAACAGTAAGCCATCACTTATAAGCCTTATCACGCAGTAGCGAGACTGCACCCTTTAATTTCTACTCAAAAGTGCAATCCAGATCATCCATGATCCTCTCCGTGGCCTCAATCCAGTACTCAGCCACATTAGGGGTGACCTGAGTGACACCTCTGAAGAGCTCAGCTCTATTGAACCGGAGTCATTCTGTAATCGACCCACGGCCCCCAGATCCAGTAGCAGGTGACATTGGCATCTCACTCGTGTCTAAATTTGGTATATTATCCAGGGAAGAGGACTCAGATCGAACCCTCCTACGGCCTTTACCTCGGCCTTGAGTACCACGTCCACGAATACCTCGTACGCTCATGTCTATTCAAATTTATCTGGTATTATGAATTTTTATACATTAGTTTCAATTTTAGTATTTACTGGCAGATGTTTTATGTTAACAGTTTCAGTAATTCAGAGTGATTTTCGTAAATCGCAGTCTCTATCAATTTTGCTACAGTCTCAATATACATCATCTCGAGTGTTTTCACAGTATACTACCTACAGTAGTTTCAGAATATCATAACATATATCAGTTTTAGAATATCATAGCATGTATCAGTTTCAGAACACTTACAGGATCGGTGCCGGAGACTTGGTGCACCACATACCCAGTAGAAATATTTCAAATCATTTAAAAACCAATTTTTCAAAGACCAAATTTAAAACCCATAATCCACAGCTGAGTTTTGCAACCTGGCTCCGATACCACTAAATGTAACACCCCAAACCCAGCCTAGATGTTTTGACCGTATCTGGCAATGTCACACGATAGTGTTTTGAAACCTTGTTGTTACGTTGAAAACATTCAATGTTATTATCTTTAGTAAACTTTTGTTAGAACTTAGGAAGTCATCTTTATTCATTTAAAACATTTGTTTTGAAACATCCCTCATTGCGAAAGCTTTAATAAAACAGTCTAAGTGATCATGCGTTTAGAAACTACTTTAACTTTTCAAAATCGAATTTCTTACGACCAGCAGGTATAAATCCATAAAGTAAAATAAATAAATAAAAATCCCAAAATTTAAAACCAAAGTCCTAGAGGGTCCTTAAATTACAACCCAAATAATTAATAATAATTAAAATCATAAAACGTAAATTTTAAAACATGAAGTCCAAAATTTATGTGGTCATCGATGAGTCCTCCATCGCACCGATCCGTCTAAGTCTGGGGATTACCTGTGCACATTAAACAAAAAGGGCGAGTTTACGTAAACTCAGTGTGTAATCCATAGAAACAAACAAACAATTAGTATTCATAGTACACAGTTGAACAGTCTAGGGCCTAAGCCCTTTTCAGTATCAGTGACAGTTTGGGCCTTAGCCCATCTCAGTACAGTGTCAAAAATGCAGTAGGACCTTAGCCCATCACAATATCAGTAGCAGTAACAGTTATTCAGTAGCAAAATCCTACCCATCCAACCTCTACACGCCATCTCCGTCCAACCCCACACTCCATGTGGGGATATAATCAACCCACCCATCCCTACACTCCAAGTAGTACCGACTGCGGCACAAAACAGTAATTTGCAGCTGAGCTGCCAGTAAATTAGGCTTCAAGCCTTTCAGTACACTTCCTTCGAATAACAACCTCCAACCCAATGCAATGCAACATACAATGGATGATATGCTATTATGCAATTTCAATACATATATTCGGTTAAGATATTAACATGCTCAGTACAGATATCATTCAGTCAATTTCACACATATAGGGGATTAAGTAGTGCTTACTGACCTTACAATACGTTCACAGTTGACTTGGGCGACCCGTGCAATCTTAGAAACATTCCGGTAAAAATGGACCCACACGCCCGTGTATGCCCGTGTGACCCACTCAGCCCAAATTGACCTTGGCCGTGTGATCCATTTTTAATGTAACCCATGCTAGCTAAAACTTTATATATGTTTTCACTATTTACTTATATGTTCATTCAAAGTTTTCCACTTGAGTCATTGTCCCTAAATTATTTATATCTTAAGTTACAAAATTCAAAATTAAGATCCGCTTGATGTTTTCTAAACTAGACTCAAATACCTTTCTACTATAAAATTTTCAGATTTTATAGTTTATCAAATAAATACAGTAAAATCTTCAAATCTGTCCCAATTCTACTATTTGACAGCTTCAACCTCTCCTTACTAAACCCTTTTTATCTCTTAGTAATGAATTTGGATGATGTTTCCGTTTGTTTCTCTTGAAAATAGACTCATTAAGGATTTATGCATATATATTTAAGCTCCTAATTATTTTTTACAATTTTTGATCATTTTTCCAAAGTCAGAAGAGGGGAGCCCAAACCCATTCTAACCTTGTCTCACAAAATTAATTATATCTCATAACTTACAATTTCACTGCTTACACTGTTTCTTCCATTAAAAACTAGACTCAATAAATTTTAATGTCGTATTTTAATCAACCTCTAAATCAATTTACACTATTTTTGATGATTTTTCAAAGTTAGACTACTGCTGCTGTCTAAAACTATTTAGTGCAGAATGTTGATTTCCAAGTTTATAACATCCTTATTTCCTTTCTCTACAATTTTTCGCATCATTTTCTCTTATTTCTCTTATTTCTCGACAACAAGTAATTTTGGCTTTTCGCCAAATCCCATTTTCTACGTTTCGGGTACACACCTGGTATCGTTTCTGATGCGTAAGCACACTTAAGCCTCCAGAACCTAAAAATCGACCAACAAATATCCAGATTAATCACTTAATTCGTTTTTAATCAACAAATTTTTGAAGTAACTCGACTAAAACCCTAAAAAAAACCCTTACCTCGCTTGAGTAACCATGACTTCTTACAACCACAGTGTCGATTCAAAACCACCAGCCCCTTGATTAACTCCTAAACACCAAAAATACTGTCTCCATGCCACCACAGAGAATTGAACACAAGACCTCCTTCACACCAACACTCCACTTATCCACCAGACCAACAGGCCCATTCTATTAATTATTTGCCAACTTTTACTTAAAAGTCTACTGACCAAAGATAGGGCTTATTCATAAAAATACCAAAATTTTCCCAAGTCCTAGCTCAAACCTGGGACCTCTCACACAGCCAGAACACTTAACCACTGAAGCAGATACACAGTTGTGTCACACCTTCACAAGAACAAAAATAAAAATTCTGGGGCGTTACAATCTTAATCTTCAAGACAATACTTCAATTTTTTAATTTTGAAAATAAACTTATTATGCTTGATTCTCTCATGTCTTAAAGTTTAAAACAACCAATGCACAAGTATCTATGAATTTAATCCAAAACACATCAATAAAAATCACAAAACGATAAATATTCATTCTAATAGAAGTATGAGAAAATTACTTAATCAAAAGACATAATTCATGGATTTGTAATAATTATATAAATAACCTCCCCACAGTTAAGTTGTACATTTTCCTCAATGTATAAACATAGATAATCATAGTATAAATAGAATATCATAAGAGCGGGCGAAAACTAAAACTGCCCTGAATATTGGATGAAATCCCCAAAATAGTGGAAAACAGAATTGTAGACAAATCTAGATGTAGTGCATGATTCCGAGCAACTAATAAGAAAATAAACACAAATAGTGAAGATTAAGCAGTTATAACTCGATTAGAAACAACCATAAAAATATATTTCAAAAATAATAATAATTAAAATAAGTTTAAGAAAATAAATAATAAAAGAAAATAAAGCAACTAAAACAAAATTAAAAAGAAAGATAAATAAAAAATAAAAGAAAACAAAAAAAATTCAATGATACAAATAAACTTAAAGGTAATTGTAATAATAACAGAAAAAATTAAAAATAATAAAATAAATTTAAAATCTACGTATAAGAATAATAAATAAATAGAATAAAAATTAGAAAAATAAAAATAAATAATATAACAAATAATAAATAAATAAAATAAAAGGGGTAGCTTGGTTGAGGAAAAAGAAAAAGACAAATTGAGAAAGGAATTCTAGGGTTTGGGCCACATGGCCGTGTGACAGTCGTGTGGAGTATTTTTAGCCCGTGTGCAATTAAAAATCAATCCAGTTTTCACACGGCTATGGACACGCCCGTGTGCCCAGGCCGTGTGTGCCAGGCCATGTGTGTTTTCCTTCGCTTCTCCCACGCCCATGTGAGATCTCACACGCCCATGTCGCTTGGCCTTGTCTTTCACACAACCGTGTCTCCTACACGTGTAACTCTCTGACTTTGAAAAAATTAGCTCCAGATTTCACACGGCCTAGAACACACCCGTGTGTCCTGGCCATGTGGATCATATAGCCATGTCGCCAGACTATGTGTGTTTTCCTTTGCTTCTCCCATGGCCATGTGAGATCCCACAAGCCCGTGTGGCCAGGCCATGTGGGTCACACGCCCGTGTGGCCAGGCTGTGTGGATCACACGGCCATGTCGCCAAGTCATGTAAATCACTATCGATTACCCCATTTCACAAATAGCCTACGACACGCCTGTGTGTCCAGGCCGTGTGTTCCTACACGCCCGTGTGTCCAGGCCGTTGGGTCAAAACACACTTTTTTTTTAATTTTGAAAATTAATCAGTTTTGAATATAACATGAAATAAAATTAAAAGAATTAGTAGTGTTAACACTCGAGTTGCCTCCCGAGAAGCGCTTTTTAAGCTCGACTTACCTCAAAATCGCACGGTCACGGTGGTTCGCGGAGTTGAAACTCCTCTTTCTCGCTAGTAATTCTATTATCAAAATAAGATTTGAGTCGAGTACTATTTACCTTAAAAGTGCCAAATTCAAAATGAGTTACCTCGACTATATTGTATGGAAACACATCAGTACCGTAAAAGGAGTTGCTCCATTTGTATTAAGCTCTGAAGTGGCAATACATGGATCTATTTTATCTAATAGTACCTTGTCCCCAACCTTATTTTGGTTTGTTCCATCCACATGCTCAACATGGGGTCGCTTTGGTTCTGCATCGTGCATTCTCAGTTTCTCCTTGACATGTGTCTGTCATTCATCTAGTTCATCGATCTGTAGCATTTGTTCTTCATGAGTTGTTCTATTTTTTTCAAATGGACTGGAACGTGGCTCCATCACATTTTTCCGAGGGGTTTCCTGCAAAGAAGTTTGAGCCACAAGGTTACTCATATTAACAGAATTCATATAATCATCTCGATCACTGGATGTCTTAACAAAATCACGAGCTTGGAGTGTAATCATGTCATCACCTACACGAAGTATTAATTCACCTGTACCAACATCAATAATAGTTCTGGCAGTTGCTAAAAAGAGCCGGCCTAGAATCAAAGGCACGTCACTATCCTCATCCATGTCTAAAACAACGAAATCAACTAGGAATATGAATTTATCAATTTTACAAGTACGTCTTCAATAATACCCCTAGGAAATCTAATGGTTCTATCTGCTAATTGAATACTCCTCTTAGTTTGTTTGGGTTTCCTAAGACCTAATTGTTTAAACTTTTTATAGGGCATGACATTAATACTAGCCTCTGAATCAGCCAAAGCATTATTAACATTCAAACTACCAATTAAATAAGGAATAGTAAAACTCCCTGGATTTTTCAATTTGTTGGGTAGTTTATTTTGCAAAATGGCTGAGCACACTGAATTTAGCTCCACATACGATGAATCATCTAACTTTTGTTTGTTTGCCAAAAGCTCCTTTAAAAATTTAACGAAATTAGGCATCTACGAAAGAGCTTCAATAAACGATAAGTTAATATGTAATTTTTTAAGAAGTTTAAGAAATTTACCAAATTGATCGTTCGCGTGGTCTTTCTTCGTCGTCTTGGAAGCGAGTTTCTGACACCGAAATAAGCTTCGTCAACATCTTCTCAAGGTTCGACTTTTTCTCTTGTTAGTAAGGTTGTTGAAAGCCTGGAGGGGGTTGTGGTCTTTGGTTTCCTTGACCACCCCAATAGAAATTGGGATAGTTCATCCAACCTGCATTATAGGTATTACTATAAGGATTATTCTGAGGTCTAGTATTATTACCCATATAGTTGATTTGTTCGTTTTCTGTGTTAGGACCATAGGGTAAACATTCTAAATTGTCCATTCCTACTCCATTACTATCGCACTGCATCATCAGATGTACCTGCGTAGAACCATATAAACCGTCAATTTTCTTATTTAAAAGTTCTACCTGATTCGATAACATGGTGACCGCATCTACGTTAAAAACATCAGCTGCTTTCATCAGCTTTATCTTCATGACTTGTCACTAATAATTATTCAATACCATCTTCTCTATAAATTCATAAGCCGCTTCAAGTGTTTTATTGTTTAGAGTGCCACCGACTGCTGCATCGATTAACTGCCTAGTTGAGGGATTCAAACTGTTGTAGAAGGTTTGAACATGTAGCCATAGAGGTAACCCATGGTGAGGGCACTGTCTCAATAAGTCCTTATACCTCTCCCATGCATCATATAGGGTCTCTAAGTCGATTTGAACAAAGGAAGAGATAGCATTCCTTAACTTGGTTGTCTTAGCCAGTGGGAAATACTTCAGTAGGAATTTCTCGGTCATTTGATCCCATGTGGTGATCGAACCTCGTGGTCAGAAATTCAGCCACTGTTTAGCTTTGTTCCTCAAGTAGAAAGGGAACAACCGTAGGTGAATGGTGTCGTAAGAAACACCATTAATCTTGAAAGTGTCACAGACTTACAGAAAATTAGCCAAATGAGTATTTGGATCTTCGTCTTGCAAACCATCGAGCTGAACAAATTGTTGTACCATCTAAATAGTATTCGGCTTTAGTTCTAAATTATTCGTAGCAATGGTAGGTCTCACAATACTCGATTCAGCCCCAGTTAGAGTGGGCTTGGCATAATCGTACATAGTACGAGGAGCAGGATTCGGATTTGTTGGATTTGCAACAACCGCAGGAGGTAGTTGATTATTCTGATTATCACCCATCTCCTTAGTAATAATAATAACATTCTCTTGCTTGTCTACTATACTCTGTCGACTCTGCCTTGCTTCTCTATGATTTCTACGAGCTGTACTTTCAATTTCGTTGTCAAACACTAAGGAACCTGCCAAAAACAAATAAAAGAAAAATTAGAAAACAAAAATTAAACCAAAAACAAAATAAAATGTAATAAAAATAAAAATGCCTAAATTAATAAAAATCGAGTGAGCCTAATATTTTAGTCCCCGACAACGGCGCCAAAAACTTGATGGCCACTAAACTAACTATAATTACGACAAAGGCAAACGCACCTATCGAACAATAGTATGGTTATGGTGAGTAGGGAATATCGTATCCACGAGGACTAAAAGTACTAATAATTACTATTTTTTCTATTATTTAGCCGATAAATTGGGATGATTTTTTAATCTAAATTTACTAATCTAAATTAGCTAAGAACATGACAGAGAATGAATTAGGAAATTATTTGAAGATAAACAAAGAGAAAGACAATACCCAGGAAAGAATCCACCTAGACTTCACTGATTATTCTGAATCTGAATTAAATAATTTATTCATTTGTTTCTTGATCCATAGAAATCCCTAAATTATGTTAATATCTCTTTCGAGAGTAAGAACAATTGACTTTAGGTTGATTAATCAAAATCTCTTTTTAATTAAAACCCCTATTGTCTCATTAACTCGATATATGGATTACCCTATTAGATTTGACTCTAATCCGGTAGATTTATATCGTCCTATTTCTAGGATTGCATGCAACTCCACTCAATTATGCTAGATCTACTCTTAAACAAGGACTTTTTCTCCACCGAAATAAGAATGTTAAACATGAATTAATATCCCTAAAATATTAAAGCACGAAATAAGCATACATAATTAAGAACAAGAATAAATTATTTTTCATATAATTCAGAAATCAAATAATAAGATTCATCATAGGTTTCATCTTCCCTAGGTATCTAGGGAATTTAGTTCATAATCTGAAGTGAAAACATCTTAAAATCAGAAAAACTACAAGACATAAAGAAATTCACTAAAACTTCGAAAGAAGTTAAAAGGAGATCTTCAATCTTGAAGGAGTTGGCTCCGATGGTGTTCTTCGAGTAATTTCTTCAATCTTCTCTGAGTGCCCCCTTAGGTCTTCTCCAAATTGGTATTTATAGACTTTAAAATGCTTAGAAAGCTTAAAAATTGGGTTTTTCCGCGTATCTGGGAAATAGGTTATGAAATCGACACGGGCTGGCACATGGGCGTATGGCCAGCTCGTGTGGCTCACACGGGCGTGTGGCTAGCCTATGTAGAAATGCCCAGGCAATGTGAATCTTGGAAACAGCTCTATTCATCTGATTTTGGCTCGTTTTTTGCTCCTTTCGCTCCCAAATGCTCTTCTAAGTATAGAAACATGAATTTAAAGGATTAGGAGCATCAAATTCACTGATTTACATCATTAATCATCCAAAAATGCATTAAGAATGGAATTAAAGAATGTTACTTTTACAACTTATCAGTTCTCCTTCTTAAAATATGAGTACAAGGGATTTTGGGCCCCTTTCATATCAGATCAATTACAAGTACTTCCTTGACTTTTTGACCAGTACTTTGTAATCTAATCCAACCTGATTCTTTTGTATATTTCCCAAAATAAACTTCAATATTAAATAATTTTCTCATCCCAATTTTACCCTATTAAAATTATGACGATTTTACTCCTAATAAAATTTCTGGTAAAATATATTTAATATTTTACCATTCAACTTGTTCACTATGATCATATGGTTTATTTTCATTCTCAGACTTCAAAATAGCTCAAAAATATACACTCAATCTTATGATCAGTTTTGAGAAATACTTGTTATTTCTAAATGAATTCATTTCTCATTTTTATTTCCATTTCAGTTTTCATTTTCATTTTGAGAAAACTACTTTCATTTCCAAATGATTCTATTTTCTCCATTTTCATTTTTATTTTCAAGAAAACTATAATCATTTCTTGAATGTTTTTCATTTCTCCATTTCTATTCATTTTGATTCAACACACAATTCATTTATGGTTTTAACGAGCTAAAGGAGGGACCGATTGAACATATGCAATTGGGGCTCAAATAATTTATAATTAAGTTCTAGCTTTTCACCTATTAATTATAAACTCATTTAGTCACGAAGTCATTCCAATATAGTATCCTGACTGAGCTCTCCCCAATGCATACCATTACAAAAGCAACTTAATTAGTGCTCGTCCAATGACCTTGTCATAACTGTGTTACCCTCATAGGGTATCCTTAAATCTCTTTAGGATAATATTCATTCTCCCAATATGATCCTACTTTATCTCATGATAACTATTACATCTTCCTTAATGAAAAGTCAATAACTATGAAATAATGATCAAATCATCCATCAAAAAGATGAACGACCCATGACCACGTTTACTTTTAATCAAACATGTAAAGCCAATTACATGATATCATTTACCTATGTTCGGGCTATGAATTCCACTATTGAGAATGACGTTACATACCGCAATGTCGTAGAAACGAACTTGACGGGAACAAGTTGGAAACGTCATACTTAAAGAGTGCCATATCAACTTTTAGGCTTAATTTATCTCTTAATCAAGTGCTAATAACAATCAAGGACCAGGAAAAAATAGGCTGGGAAAAAATGTGAAAGTCCAAATCACTTCCAAAAGGACAAGAAAAGAAAATGAAAGTGGTTGACCTAGGAAATCTTATTTTTATAAGAGATATAAAGATCATATTTTTGGACATTTTGAAGGTAGCAACCATAGAGTTCAAAGAAAATAGAATAAAAAAATTTAGAGAAGAATGCCCAAAAAAAGCAGAGAAGGGGAGGAAGAACGAGACACGAACGACTTGCGGAGAACCATCGACTTTCGGCTCAACATCTCTATTCCTTTCTCTTAATTTGTTATTTGTTTCTATTGGTTGAAACCATGGCTAAGATATTGCTTGATTGTTTTTAGTTCAACAATTGTGGACTAAACGTTTATTAGTTGGAATGATTGTGAAACCTTAATATGAGATTATTGGTACTTTGCTAAGGATGCTTGTTGAAATTTGATGTTCATTTCAGTGATTTTCATGTTAATGCTTTGTATCGACTGATCAACATTAGTGGGTAATTGAGTTAATTGCTAAACCTGAAAGGGTTGTGATTAATGGGCATAAAGTTGAATGGTGCATGTTTAGTTTCTTTGATGTTAAATTTGCAATGGTGTAGAAATAAATTGTTATTGTGCATAATCTTGTAAGAAATGTGCTTGCAATTGTAATCTTGATATTAACTTGGAATAGAATTATGTTAAATTGATTAAAAGATTAAAGGTAGTGACTTTGAGAAAAGCCTATAACTTGATGTTTCTGGATTAATAAATTGACGTATTGTTGTGTCTTGCTGCAACATCGCTACCAATAGTTGCATAGTAGGGGGAAATAATTGTTTTGGCTCTTCATCTTATTTTTATAAATTTTTTATTGTTTTTATTTGTTTCACATACTCTTTTGCATCCAATTAATTTTTTATTTACTTTCCAAGTTTTCGTTATTAATTTTTTTAATTATTGGTTTAAATTCAGTCTTTATGGATATGATAACTCTAGCGTTACTACTATATTACTTGTGAGCAAATGTGTACACTTGCACAACTGTTGCATGTGAATATGATAGGAAAATTAAGCAAGTATACACGTTGGATCAAGTAATAAAGTGATAAGTGAGATGATCTCCACAGGGATCGGATTAGGTATACAAATGGTCAAGTTATTATAATAAAGTTAGATTAATGGTATAGCAAAATAATGATACGAATGCAATGGTAAACAAAAAGAAACATTAATGTGAACAAAATGTTTAACTGATGAATAATTGAAAATGTTATGGCAATGTAAGAGTAAAAATGAAATGGCAATTATGAAAATGATTATATGAGTAATATGTAACCAAACAAATAAACAACTAAGGATAAAATGACAAAGATACCACGACAAGGGATAAGGGATATACGATGTTGATATGGAAGGTTGGAATCACTAAGAATCCCCTTACTATCAGAAATGCCTCAGAAAAATTGTAATCAATCTATTGCTCAGAAGAGTTCTAAAGTGGTCTACTTTTTTTAAGAGCAAAAACCTCAAGTTACCTTTCCCGTGTCTATAGGCCTTTAATATGGTACCCTGCACTGTTTCCTTCTATATAAACGCTGCTCTATGTATAAAGTCTACTACAAGTATCTGTCGAGTACTTGCTCATATCAGTCAATTTTGGACCAACTAATCCAAACTTTTTAGAATTAAACTTAGTTTATGGGCATATTATATAGTCATCTACGTCTAGGGATTGCACGCATACAACATAGAAATAAAACAATTGAATGAAACAATAAATTGATTCGAATCTATTCTTCAACCATTAAAGAAAATAAAAGTTTCATCATGTAATCCCAACCCGATGAGATATAGCTCATGGGTTAGAACATAAAATTCAAACCAAAATAACATCCAACACCATTTTCACCATTCAATTCATGGAAGAAAAAGTAAGAAATATGGAAGACTTTAGGAAGACAGCTTTCGCGTGTCCAGTTCACACTCTAGTAGCACAATGTCCTGCGTTGGCTGAGAGGGACTGTTTTCGTCTTCCTCTTTCTGTCTCTACTCAGTCACTACCCTCTATTTTTGCCTAAGGATCTCTTCCTTTTTTTCGTTGCTTAGAGTTTCCTTCTTTAGCTTTTTATAGCTTTTTCCCTAGTGTAAATCCAACAACCCATATTTATCTTCTCCTTTTTAAAAAAATTTTTTTCTAGGATAAAAACCAACATCTCAGGATTATCTTCTCCTCTTTTTTAGGAAAATTTTTCTGGTACAAGTACAGTTGCGCTGAAACTGGTATGCGTTGATTGTTGACTCGGTCTTCCTGGAATTGCCACAACATTCGTGCTAACAAAATGTCCAACCTTTTGCCTTGGCAAACCTTAACTCTTTTATTTCTCGTTCCTCAACTTACACCTACCAAACCACCAAACGCAACCCTTCTACATGCAATTAAAAGTAACAAATAATAATATTTAAGCACCGTCCAAGCTTTTTATGCAATGTTGTAAAAATGCTAAAATAATATCCTAAAATAGAACTAAGTTCACTTAAGTACAAATAATGACCCAGTCTAAAGGCCTGAATTATAACTCTTTTCAAGAGTTATCAATAACATAAGAAAATTTACGTCAACATCTATAATTCAAAATAGATAAAGTATATAAAAGATTAAGTGAACCAATTTGAATCGAATCTTAGGGGCCAAATTTAATATGAATGAGTCAACAGACTCCAAAAAGAGAATCAAATGGTAAGTTGACTGGTCAAATGACATTGTTGAATATGCAATTTGGATAACCTATTGTCAAAGGTACAGATGTTTGAAACTTAAATAGTATTGTATGTTTGGAACGACACATAGTTTGGCACTTACTGAATGGTATGATTTGGTGAATTTAATTGCAAATTTAAGATGAATTGGTATACAACTTGCCATAGGTATATATATTTTTGATGAATTGATAATGAAATTACTTGAAATGATAGGATGTACATTTTCTAATGCTAATTTTGTATTATCTTGAATCATGAAGAACCACTGAGTTTTATCGCTCAGCGTACAATTTGTTTGTTTTGTGTGTAGGAATAGGTGGATCTCAAAGTTTAGAAATGTGATTTCAACACTCAATACGTAGTCCTCGACTCAATAATGTTTGTATAATCTTTTTTTTTGTTTATTATATGGCATATACCTAGGTTGAGTTAGTTTTCACATAATGTTTGATCATGTTAATATTTGAAGTTAGAAATGGTGAATTGGAAATAGTCAAATGGTTAGTTTGTATACTTGAGTTCGGCATATAGTTGAACTGCATGAGATGTTGCAATACTTGTGACTTATATGTATATGTAGATATGTTGAATGCTTAAATGGTTAGTATCATGAAATCAACTGATATGATTGAATGGAAATGATGAAATTGATGTGATTCAAATGTATATAAAGTATTATTGTTTATAATTAAACCTATTGGAGATATATTTTTTGTTGGAAAAGTGAATGAAAATGTGAAATAGTTTGTTTAACTATTGCAAATTGGTATCTTTAGGACCATTTGGAAACAAACAATCATGTTGACATCAGGCCATTAACGTCATGACGAGATCAAGCCAGTAAGTTGCATCACAATGAATAACCCTCTAAGTCGCGAAGTCAACCTGATAGTTTGTAAAATTTTACAATTTGGTCCCTATTTGATTCCAAGTCATCTTAAAAGCTTTCATAAGCTCGTATAAGACCCAAAGATGTTTGTATAACATGTTGTAATCATGTTTTGAACATAAAAATATGTCTTAAATGTTAAAATGATTTTTTTTTCTTGTCGCAATTGCTCCAGTAATGAATGTGACATCTTGTAGCTAGGACCCGGATCGGGTCGGGTTGGGTCGAGTATAGGGTGTTACATAAATTATGATTGAAATGTGTTTATGTGGTTTAATTATATAAAATGATATGTATGTTTAGTTTGAGTTGTTCCGATAACAAATATGACATCTCATATTAAAATCTGACAACAAGGTCGAGTGTAGGGGTGTTACATGTTTAATTATTTTTAAGGTGGAGCAAACATGTAGCTTTCCTTTAATAAAAATAGAGGAACAAGAAAATGCTCATCGGTTTCAAAAACAAAACGAGATACAAAGGGGAGAAGCAAATACCATTAGAAGCAAAGGGATACATGTAGTAGGATAGTCCTTACACTACCAAAATATCATAAAATGATTTGGTGCACTATACTAAAAACTGCCATTTTGTGTAGTTTGGAAAATAATTCCAATGTTTTTAATCATTTGGGCAAAGAAATTGGGTTAATGAATAATGATAACACTCTATCCTTGGTTTCATTACCTTCAATACCAAAACCATCACCATTTTGGTACAACAATAAGGCCACTCTTGTAAAGTCCATAACAATTTCAATAAACGTCTGAGAGAATGGAGATTTGGTCGTTTGTTCTTCATTCATCTTTTTCCATGTTGCATCAATTAATTTCCTTATGTGGCCACGAGCTTCTTCTTCAGATGTGCCGCTTTCATTCATATAACATTGGATTGATTTCGGAACATCACCTCTTTTGAGCTCATACTAGTCCAAAAATTTATATAAAAAAAAAGTCAAACGGGTAAGCATATCACTATTAGACTAATTTAATGGAAATTTTAAGTTTACAGCTATATATATTTATTAATATATATTCTTACCGATGATGTGCCTAAATCATCTGCTAATCGTACAATTATGCACGACCAATAAATTATATTGGGGTGGCATTCTTGGATGTGGTGCAATCCCTCCTCTGTTATACGACCAGTTGCTAAATAGGAATAACCAAGAATTACACAACCCGATACTGAAATCCAAGCATTATTCATATACTCTTGTAGGGTTGGCGTATATCCAGTGTAATACCATTTTGCTTCCACCAAATATGATTTACATAGATTTGTCCACTGAACATTTATATTAAACCATGAATAACACAAATCAGACAGAGCTCATAATGAAAAGCAAAATAGATTCTTAGGAATTGGTTTGATACCAGTTTAATGAGGAAGGGAAGCACATCTATCCCTTGTTCCTTAAGAGTGTCAAAAGCCATTTCATTTATAGAATTGTATAGTGCATGGTAACATATCTTCATATAGTTTGGAAGCTTTTGTATTGCATTTATATCCCATCTGAAATTACACCAACACATTAAAGATTATTAAACATTTTTAAGAAATATCAAAAGCAGATAAAATCATATAGTAGTACAACAGCAAACCTTTCAACAACATCTGTGAACAGCTCCAACTCATCTAAGGTTCCATAGACGTCATAAACATCATCTATAATTGTTATTAGTGAATTGACCTTTGTTTGAATTCTTCTACCTTTTCCATTCTGAGGACTAATTATCATTCCCACACTCCATAAGAAGTTTTCCATTAGCCTATCTCTAGCAAAGCTCATCCTCTTGTCCAGACCAAGTTCCTTCCACCATCTAAATAATACAAGTGAAAGAAATCATACTTACATTGGAGCATATGCGAGTCAACTTTGGACTAGAATGCAACAGGGATACTTACGCAGAAACATATCTAAGATCATCCTGGTGCATAGATTGCACTATGTTGTAATCCAATATAGCAAGCTCTAAAAGAATGGGATTTTTTTCCTTGTTTTTCTCATACACATCTATGAACCATCCAGCTTCAAACCTTGGAATCCTCCAATGTAGAGGAAGCTCCAAGGCATGTTCCACAAGCATCCAAAGATATTGATTGTCATTATTCTCCTTCAGACATTGTTTGAGAAGTTTAGCTGCTAACTCTCTTGCTTTCTCCAGCATTGTTTCACCTTCTAATAAGTGGTATGAAGCCTCATACAAGTTGAGCAATCCCTTGTAATCTTGATTAAGGCTTGCTTTAATGTTTCCAACGTCATCCATGAAGCAAGCGAAAACATCTATTGCATGAAAATAATTCAATGTTATGTATCATTAAATTAGATGTAAATTAAAACATCCAATTTTGAATCGTTTCTTGTGTTGTACCTTGATTCACTTTATACCCATGTTGTCTTAGCAGTCTAAATTCAAGAGCTGTAGCATATAAATTGTCTTTGTCCCTTGCAACAGTAGTGCTACGATCGATACTTATATTCTTCAAAGTTTTCTTTATTTCATCTCCAAAGTCATAGGACAACCCGAGTCTTTGTATGGTATCAATAAGCTCAAGTTTCTCCAAAGGATCCACCTCATTTTCAAGCATCATCCTCACTTCTTCCTTTAGTTTGCTTGCTCGTTCCTTGTATGATTCATCCTATATACACAGGTAACAAGAAGTTTTTGTTAGCTTGCTCCAAATTTAGCTATATTAGGGTTAAAAGGAAAAAAAGTTGGTATCAAGTGCCCCGTATATATGTATTAAAAATGTGAAATATACCTGTACGAAATCGTTTCTGAGTGATTGAATATAATCATAATCCCAAATAGATGGGTCGTAATTAGCCGATCGTCTAATTACGATATCATCTTCAATAGAAATTTTGTTTGTAGCTTCACATTGTGAGGCAAAAGAAATACTTAACCTATGAAAGCTTGACTCATCATATGAGAAGCGTTTCGATTTTGAGTGTACGGGAAAACTGGAAATTGGAAATGAACGAAAGAAACTAAAAGCCATTTTCAAAGCCTTTAACCTACTACTCAAATTTATGGTTATCACTTGACGTGGAGAACATATTATAACAATGCATACTATATATAGAAGAGATTTTTGTTGATACATGCATTACCAAGCATTAGCACATAAAAATAAATTTGGGATTATGATTATATTCAATCATAATTTTACGTATTACCAATGCATTACCAATGCATTACCAAATTTATTTTTATACGAGATGTTTACTTATCTTTTATATAACAATGCATTACTAAGCATTACCAAACCTTATATGGATGTTTACTTACATTCAAAATGCATTTGCAAACATATAATATTTTTAATCTAAAATGTTGAAAATTTATTTTTTTTTAAATTAAAGTAATTTTTTTGTATTCATTTCTTAAATTTTTTTAAAAATTTTAAAACTGAGTTAAATTTTTTTTAAAAAAAAAACTGTTTTATAAATAATGCTCAAAAAATAATAAAAAACTCTTAAATACAATATAAAAAATAATTGAAATTTTTAGCATTTTAAAAGTTTCAGAAATTAAATGCTATTTTTAAAACAATTTTATAAGTTTTTAAAGTTGTTTATATTTTTCTAATAAAAGATTTTAAAGAACTAAATAAAAATATCTTATCAAAATTTAAATAGATTACAAAGTTTAAATCAATTTTTTTATGAATGTGATTATTAAATATTTTTAATTGTTATTTTAATGATAACAATTTTATATAACATACAAGCAATCCATGCATCATCCGAGATAAAAAAATTAGTGTATTATATATTATAAAGTCTCGGGTTACCAATTGATGTGGATAATTTTTTATTTTTGCCACCTGACTTATTCATATTTTAAATTAATTAATATTTTTAAAATTATGTGATAAGTTAAAATTAATAATTATCAATGCAAAAAAAATTAATTTTTAACCCATTATCTTTTTTCTTAAATAAAAAATGATTATGTCATAGGAATTTTTAATTTACAAATAAATTAATAAAATAAAAATATACATACACTAGTTTTTAATGTGACATACATTTAATGTGATCTTATTTGTTTGATATTTAATTTTTAATTGCAATAATTAACATAAAATTTGAAAATCAATCTCGTTAGGATTGAGAGCGATATTTAAATAAAGCCCTTCTAATAATGACGACTCTAAAATTTAAAGCTAAATCAAATGTTTGAGAAAAAATCCACTTTCATTATTTCCAACCATTTACTACTTCGTTTAAGTGTAATTGAAATTACAAAATTTCCCTTTATTTTTGAAATAAATTATTATTTTTTGTTAATTTAGTGTGCTGTTAATGTTTATTTAGTTGTAGTCAGTAATAATATGATTCACGTGCTTTTATTTTTCTTCTACCTTTTTGTCTTCTTGATTTTTATTTTATTTATTAATTTTAGCTCCTTTTTACTACATTATTTAAACTTTATTGAATTTGGTTTAATCAATAAAAAACCCAAATCTAAAAGCAAACTTCAAGACAAAAATGAACCAAATCTGAATAGATCTAAATCAAATTAACCAAAAGAATTAACCTTGAGATAAGCCAACTTATAATAAAATTTAGGAGTACCACAAAGCATGCACTAAGCAATAAATGGTTACAGAGATATATTTATTTAAAATATTGTAATTTTGAACTTATTTAATTTTGGGAATCTTTGGTTTTTTTTTAGAGTTGTTTGACTCAAATTTTATTTGATTTGATTTGAAAAGTTTGAGGTGCAACTTATTAAAAAAATAAAATAAAGAGACGAAATTAGAAATATATGGGGATGAAGGTCCATGCAACGCGCCAAAGTTTTAATTTGTGATTTGTAAAATTTTGTCACGTGATAAGTACTTGTTTTAGTGGTTAAAGGGCTTTGTAATGTGTTAGGGGTCTTTGGTTTGAGTCTTTGTGTGGGTAGGTTGGGTTATTTTGTTTTTGCTATGGACTTTGTGAGGTGTGCAGCTAGTAGAGTTTGAGTTGAAATTGAAATTAAAAAAAGAAAAAGAAAGAAAGAAAGAATCTGTTGGATAATAGTAAGATTAGTGGGTTAGTTGAGATAAGTAGTGCATTATCTTATTTTATTTTGCTTTCTTTTTTTATAATAAGAATAAGATTTCCTTTCCCCCACTTTTCACGTTTTTTTTCACTGTTTCTATTCGGTTGAATTTCGGCGCTTCCAGAAAAGGAAAAAAAAAAAAAAAAAAAGCAAGAATTCTCAAAATCTGGTTCATTCTTTTTTTCTCTTTCGTTGATCTTTGCCAATTTTTTTTCATTCGGCTATTGGGTTTTATTCCTTTGATTCAATTATATTTTGCGGTTTGTGGTGGTTTATTCTCGGTTTTTATTGCAAATTTAATTTTTTGGGTATGGTGTGGTTGCTTTCGTAATGAAATCGTATCAGGTGTGTAACGAAAAACAGAAAATGGTGAAAGATGAAAAATTACACTGTCAACGACACACGGCTGTGTGACAGGTCGTGTACTGGACCATGTGTGACACGGCTATTTGGGTCCTGTGAACCACACGGGTGTGTGGGCTCAAAATTCTAAATTTTTCCCGAGGGTCGGACACAAAATGCTGATTAATCGTAGGCCTTCTATGGAGCCGGTATGTGATCAAATAGACTGTTAAGTATGAAATCCGGTCAACTGCTAGTATAAATTCTAATATCTATTCATATATTTGAGATGTTATTTGTTAAATAAACCTTGTAATAGGATATGAGAAACCTGAAAAATGCTATGTATGCTTTGTATCTGTTATGTCATGCATTTATAACTGTAGCATGTCTGATTCTGTTCTGTTCTGTATTTGCGTCTGGGATAAGTTATATTATGTGGATGAAATATTTCTGTGAATGGCAATAATTCTCCTATTACAATGGCAACTCAGCTGCAAATATTCTGAAAAGTGTAATATCGACGCTAAGTGGTGTGTAGGGTTGGATGGGTGTTTCATACCCCATATGGTGTGTTGGGATGGTTGGAGATAGTGTGTAGTGGATGGGGGTAGCAATATATGTTTTAATATGTACTGGTTTGATATGAATATGTTCTGCTAAATCTGTCTGATATAAATTAACTGTTTAAAGTTATTTGTTATACACTGAGTTTTGAAAACTCACTTTTTGTTTGTCTGATATTTTCAGGTAATCCTCAGACTTAGGCGGATTGGTACGACAGAGCTCGGTTAAACTGATTTAGTTTTAGTATCTGAAACACCTAAATTTAGGATTATTGTGTTTAATTATTTTTGGATTGTTGGAACTTTTTCGACTGTTTTGGCTTTTGGGATTTTATTTTCAATTTTTGAATGATACTATTAAGAACGTTTCATCGAAAATTTCTGTTTTCCTGCAAAACAATTGATTTGAGAAAATAAACTTGGTTTTCCAAAACATAACGATCTAAGAATTTCTGTTGCTAAGTATTTGTTTTAGGAAATGTAAGCAAACATTGTTTTCAACTATAAAGTTAAGTCAGATGTATTTTTCTATTAAACCAGGGTTATGTAATAAAAGTTTACGACATTTTTCCAAAAGTTACGAAAAACTGGATTTATAACTGTTTTACGTAACATCTCTAGATTTGGCTATAACGTCTATGCTGGGTGTAGGGTGTTACATTTAGTGGTATTAGAACCAAGTTGCAAAACTCTGGCTGTGAAATTTTATGTTCAAAATTTTTTGA
This sequence comes from Gossypium turneri, assembly GCA_008044935.1. Taxonomy (NCBI): domain Eukaryota; kingdom Viridiplantae; phylum Streptophyta; class Magnoliopsida; order Malvales; family Malvaceae; genus Gossypium; species Gossypium turneri. The sequence goes on along the minus strand of CP032579.1, from coordinate 34,510,882 downwards.
AAACTGTTTTTCGGGTAAAGTTCACTTCTACAAAAAATACCAAGTCTCCGGCACCGATCCTATAAGTACTTTTGACTTAGATAAACATTAGTTTAGAAAACTCTGAAATGATTAGAATTGTACTATGATAATTAGAGACTGAACATCTCTGTAAATTCTTCTGATAACTTTTTGAGCATAAAATATCTGCAAATAAATATTAGAACTGATATATAAAATTCGTAATGTAGATAATATATACGATGAGTACTAGTGTAACTCGTGGACGCGGTACCTGTGGCGCGGCGGGCGCCAAAAAGCTGCTCGATCTGAGTCATCCTTGATGGGCAGTATGTTTAATTTAGATACAAGTGAGCCACTGGGTACACTTACTGCGAGACTAGGTCTCAAAGTCGTTCGGCTGAGGATGACGCATTGTCCCAAAGCATGTTCAAGGTTTTGGAAGGGGTCGCTGGGCCCTATTCTAGTTCTAGGAGTTGTGGGTCGGTAACAAAACAACTCCCATCTAATAGTGCTGAATTATTTACAGGTGCCACTAGAATCGCCCAGACTTTGGTCGAATATTGGTTGGAGGCCATAGAGAGAACTATGAACGATATTAATTGCACCTCTGAGCAAAAATTGAACGGTGAAATATCTCTACTTTGCGATGAGGCGTATCAAGGGTACTCAGCTGAGTCAAATTACGTCGGATCATTTAAATAGCGCCTTCCAGAGTAAATATGTGGGGGTGAGTTATGTGGATGCTCGTAGACGCAAGTTTATTAACCTTACTCATGGGGATAGGACTGTGGCCAATTATGAGGCCGAATTCGTGAGACTGGGCAAATATACTCGTGAGTTGGTATCGAATGACTGTGATAAGTGTATCCACTTCGAGGAAGGGTTAAAGGATAATCTCAGGATTCTGATTGCTCCGTAGAGGGAGCGGGTTTTTACCGTCTTTGTAGACAATGTGAGAATTTTTTAAGAGGTTAAGCGCGTTGAGTGTAAAAATAGGGACTGTGAGAGAGGTAGGAATAATATGGATTTAGAGCCTTCTAGTTCTGTTTCAAGGCCTCAGAAACGGGCCAAATCTGACAGGCCTCTAAGGGTTGAGGTTCTAGTTGTGCCTACTATGGTTCAGCCGTGTAGAGATTGTGGTAGACGCCATTCAGGCAAGTGTTAGAGGAGGTTAGGAGCTTGTTTGCATTGTGGGTCGATGGAGCACCGGATCAGGGATTGTCCACAACATTCTGGTTAGGTGCAAGCTCTAACTTCAGGTTTAGTTCAGCCTCAGCGAGAAGTTCAGCATCCGCCTAGAGGTAATGGTCTGACCAGGGATGGTAACTATATGGGTAGAGGTCAGAGAGCACCGGGCAGAAGTGCTAATCATACTGAGGCTAGACAGCCTGCACTAGTATATGCGACTAGACGCCGTGAGGACAGAGACACCGCCGATGTTATCATCGATACGTTCTTCATTCATACTGCTCCCTATATTGCTTTGATAAATATAGGATCAACAAACTCTTATATAGCTAGTTCTGTCTCTGTGAACTTGGGCATGTCTGTTAAGAGCACTTTTGGAGAGATTATTGTGATTAGTCCACTGGGTCAGTAGTTCGGGTTAATAGGCTTTATAGGAATGTCTCGCTGGAGATGCAATAGGTTATGTTTTTGGCTAATGTAATAGAGTTGTCATTCAGAGAGTTTGATTTAATTCTTGGAATGAACTGGCTCGTGGAGCATCGGGTCAACTTGGATTGTGCTACAAAAAGGGTGGTTCTGAGATTTTAGGATTATGTGGAAGTGGGTATGATCGGCGAGCGTCGAGATTAGCACTCAAATGTGATCTCTACTCTTGTGGCCGAAAATTTAGTTCGAAAAGGATGTGAGACATTTCTGGCCTATGTGTATGATTCAACTTCTGTGAATTTGTTTATTAGGGACATTCAAACTGTTAAGGAGCTTTCGGATGTCTTTCTCGAGAAGTTACTGGGTTTGCCTCTAGATTGGGAGGTCAAGTTCGGTATTGAGATTCTACCAGGAATAGTTCTAGTGTCCATTGCTCCTTACTGTATGACATCGAAGGAGGGTTCATTCGGCCTAGTGTGTCCCCGTAGGGGGCACCGGTTCTCTTTGTTAGGAAGAAAGATGGGACTATGAGGATATGCATCGATTACCATCAGCTGAATAAATTAACGATAAAGAATAAGTATCCACTTCCGAGGATCGATGATTTGTTCGATTAGTTTTGTGGGGTTTCTGTGTTTTCCAAGATAGATCTTCACTTTAGGTACCATCAACTTAAGGTCAAGGAAGTCGATGTCCATAAGACTGTTTTTAGGACTTATTATGGGCACTACGAGTTCCTTGTCATGCCATTTGGTTTGATGAATGCTCCAGTTGCATTTATGGACCTTATGAATTGGGGTTTTCAGCCATATCTGGATCAATTCGTCGTGGTTTTCATCGATGATATTTTGGTATACTCTAAGATTGAGGATGATCATGATGAGCATATTAGAGTAGTTTTTCAGATACTTTGTGAGAAACAACTCTACGCTAAGTTGAGCAAATGTGAGTTTTGGCTTAAGGAAGTCACTTTTTTGGGTCGTGTGGTTTTGCTGAGGGGATCCAAGTTGATCCTAAGAAAATTGAGGTTCTGCTTAAGTGGAAAATAGCCTAGGAATTTTTTGAGATTCATAGATTTCTTGGGTTAGCAGGTTACTATCGGAGGTTTGTTGAGGGGTTTTCAATTATCGCAGCTCCTCTGACTAAGTTACTATGTAAGAACGCACTATTTATCTGGACTGATGAGCAGTAATTGAGCTTCGAGAAGCTCAAATCTATTTTGACTCAGACTCATGTTCTGATACAGCCTGAATCTGACAAGGAGTTTATGGTTTACAATGATGCATCACATGTTGGTTTGGGTTGTGTTCTGATGCAAGATCCTAAGGTAGTGGCTTATGCATCCCGACAGCTTAAGTCACATAAAGGCAACTATCCTACACATGATTTGGAGTTAGCTGCGGTTGTTTTCACCTTACAAATTTGGAGGCACTATCTGTATGGTGAGAGGCGTATCATTTACACCGATCAAAAGAGTTTCAAGTATCTCTTTACTTAGAAGAAGTTAAACCTTAGGCAACGTAGATGGATTGAGTTGCTTAAGAACCACACTGCATGATTGAGTAATATTCTGGTAAGGCCAATGTGATGGTCGATGCTCTTAATCGTAGAGCAATGTATGATTTGAGGGTGATGTTTGCCGAGTTGCAAGTTAAGCCAACTTGAATTGATCAAATTTGAGTTAAATAGTTGGGGAGTGATTTTCTTCTTATATGTTTTCGTCAGATTGAGGAAAGAAGTACTACTGATTTTGGATAGCACAGTGATGGGGTTTTATGTTTCTGAGGTCAGGTTTATGTGCCTAACGACTCTGATTTGAGGAAGTCCATTCTGCGGGAAGCGTATAGTAATCTTTATGCTATGCATCCCGACAATAATGAGATGTATCGTGACCTGTGTGAGTTGTACTAGTGGCCTAGTTTGAAATAGGAGGTAACAGATTTTGTCTCCCATTGTCTTATGTGCCAGCAAGTTAAGGTTGAGAATCAACTGCCTTCAGGTTTGCTTCAAACGATTAAGATTCCCTTATGGAAATGAGAACGGGTGGCTATGAACTTCATTACTGAGTTTCCCTTAACACCCACTAAGAAAGATTTTGTCTGGATTATCGTCGATCAGTTGACTAAGTCAGCCCATTTTATTCCTGTTAGAACAAACTACTCCCTTCAGAAATTGGCCAAGTTATATGTTTCTAACATCATGTGTAACAGCCAGATTTTAGATCTAGTCGGAACAGTGGTTTTGGGAACACAAATTCGACGAGGAAAATTTATTTTTTTATTATATTTTTATGGTCTACAATTTCACGGAATGATTTTGTAAAAATTTCATTCGAAAATTTCGACGTTTGGACACTCAATTTAGCCAAAAGGACTAAATTGTAAAAAGTGCAAAAGTTGAGTTCTAGAAGCTAGAGATGTTAAATTGCTATGAAATTTTAAATTGGAGGTCCTTAAATGGTAATTAGACCATTGGTTAACTTGTTGGACAAAAATGGACAAGAGATACGTGAAGTAGGATTTTTTTAAGTTGGGGGCATTTTGGTCATTTAGTAATTAAAAGAATTAAAAAGGCCAAAATAGCAAAATATTGTTCATTTTCAAGCTAAGGCCGAATTTAGCAAGGGGAGAAGCCATAGTTAGGGTTTTCAAGCTTCCAAGCTCCATGGTAACTGATTCTAAGCCCCGTTTTTAATGTTCTTTACGTTTTTGGAGTCCCAGTAACTTGTTTTAGCTATTTCTAACAATAATTTAAGCTAGGGTTTATATTTGGAAAAATACCCATCGGTGAAATGTGTTTATTTTGATGTTTTATGGTAGAATATAAAGCTAGAAATTATGTTAAACAACTTTTGCTAAGCGATTTTAAGTGAAAACGAGTAAAACGACATAATCGGTAAAAATACCTAATGTTCAGAAGTAAGTGTTAGAATGGGAATTTGATGTTGCCATAGAAGGGAAAAATGTTCAGTATGTCATAAAACATAAGAATAAGAGATGAAGTTTAATTTTCGAGCTTTGGGGCAAAAGTTTAGGGGCAAAATTATAATTTTTCCAAAGTTTGAGTTAAGGACTGTTTTGATGAATGTGCATGTTAAATAATTTAAATGTGTTATTATAGTTCAAGAAAGAAGTGGAATCGACCTTGATCAGAGAAAAGAAAAGATTAAAGACTAAATTGCTAAATTTCTATATTGTTGCACCAAAGTAAGTTTGTATGTGAATTAATGCATTTTTTTAATGTTATTCAATATATTGTTGAAATTTGAGTGAATATAGATTAAATATTTGATATAGATTATAAAAAATGTGGTTAAGTTTGAGAAAGGTGGTAAAATGTTAAAAAAACAAGGTTTCTGATTGAACACTCAGAATAGACCGGAATACATTGGATAAAAAGGGGTCGCTAAGTGCAGATTCCCCGAGGGGTTGCTAAGTTCTGATTCTTGAATTATTGATTCTAAAGGTGGTTGGTAAGTGCTGATTCCACCGTATATTGATTGTGAAAGGGGTTGCTATGTTGATTCCCCGTATCACTGAATATAAAGGTGGTTGCTAAGTGCTGATTCCACCGTATATTTGATTGTGAAAGGGGTTGCTATGTGCTGATTTCCCGTATCACTGAATATAAAGGTGGTTGCTAAGTGCTGATTCCACCGTATCTTTGATTGTGAAAGGGGTTGCTATGTGCTGATTCCCCGTATCACTGAATTTAAGGTGGTTACTAAGTGCTGAATCCACTAAGTAACAGATAATATTCCAAGTGTTCAACAGGGAAATTGGAAAAGTGAATGTACATATGAAATGGACAACATTATGTGAGGAATATTGGGTTTGATACTTAATCGACCCATGTGTAAGATGGTATGAAATATCAAAACTATAAAAGAGTAAATTTAGAAATAAAACAGTTTTAAACAACAGCAGTTGTGCAACTTTGAAAAATCACCATAAATGGTGGAAATTGAATTAGAGGCTGAATAATATATGAAATTGAAGATGAATGAGTCTATTTTCACATGAAAGAACAGAGCAAGCGAAAGAGTTATATATTTTGAAATATTTGAATTTTAGTGAGACAGGGTTGAATTGATTTCGAAATCCCCTATTCTAACTTTGGAAAATCACAAAAAATTGTACAAAAATAATTATGGCTTGTATTATACATGTTTGAACTACAAACAAGAACATCGTTTGAACTCTGTACAAAGAGTTAAGTAAATTTTAGTGAAGAGGGGTCAGAGCTGTCGAGCAGTGAAACAGGGGAACGTTTAAAGAATAAACTATACTAATTGGCTAAACCAAAAATTCTGAAAATTTTATGATAAGAAGATATGTGAGTCTAGTTTCGGGGAAAATTAACAGAACTTAATTTGAAGCTCTGCAGCTCTAGATAAAAATAATTTAGTGACTGTAACTCGACCAGACAGCTTTAAATTTAAATATAAGTGGATAGTGAAATTATGTATAATGCTATTTAAGCATGTTATATACATAAAGGATATGGGATAGAGAGGAGGAGGAGGAAAATAAAATGTATGAATGAATTGTGTATAAATGGTCATATGCCCGACTATAATCGGTAAATGTTAAATTGAATGGTAAATACGAATTGGTACTGAAGGAGCTATTGCGGTATTGAAAAGCAAATGATCAAATGTTTAAGAAATTTAGTCATGATATATATATGTGTGATAATAATGATGTATGGATGATTATATTATTGAGTTGCATTGATTAATTCGGTTTAGGTGATGGAAATGTCAAGAACATTTGTCTTTGATATGTGATGATCATGTAATGCATAACTTATTTAGTATCTATTTGACAAATGATAAAAAAATTAATTCGGTTACTATGTGAGGTGAATTATGATTTGTGAAGCATATCTATATTCGGCAATAATGGATAAAATACATTTATGTCATGGGTGAATGGTTAAACACTTGGGTTAGTATAAAGTGTATATTTAGTAAGGTTTGTTGGAAAAGAAATAACAGGTTTTGGTTTATATCGAATAGAGAAAATTTGTACTATCTTTGTGGGTAATTTTGTTAGCTGTATAGGAGATGAATGATTAATGTATGTATGTGACAATTAGCTTACCAGATAGTGAACTATTGATATACTACAATAGTTAAAAAGAAAATTTTGACGATATGAGAATATGTAATGATACGGATCAATTCAGGTACTCAGGACGAATTCAACAAGTAAATGAAAATTTATAAATTCATACGACGAGGAAGTGAAAGATTGTGAGTATATTTAGCCAAGTAAACCCTAATTAACGACCCAAGAATAACAATTGGAAAGTTTTAATTTGGATAAAATTTTATAACTCGGATTAATATGTCTATAAGTGTATTTATTCTGGTAATGCCTCGTACCCTATTCCAGCGTTGATACGGGTAAGAGGTGTTACAATGTGACATCACCATATTCGGCCCTAATGTTTAGGCCGGGTTTGGGGTGTTACATCGTGAGACTTCATTGGGTTCCGATCTCGATTATTTCTGATAGAGGTCATTGCTTCACTTCTTGGTTTTGGAGGAAGCTTCTTGAGGCTCTGGGTCCTAGATTGGACTTCAGTACTACGTTCCATCCTCAGAACGATGGTCAATCTGAGAGGGTGGATCAAATATTGGAGGATATGCTTCAGAGTTGTGTCATTAACTTCTAAGGTAGTTGGGACGAGTTTCTACCGTTAACCGAGCTCGCTTATAATAACAGTTTCCAATCTAGTATTCAAATGACACCTTACGAGGCTCTGTATCGTCGTAAGTGTCGTACTCTATTGTGTTGGACTAAGGATAAAGTTAGACTGATTCAATATCGCCTTAAGGTGGCTTTTGATATAAAGAAGTCTTACTTGAATCTGAAGAGGCGAGATATCGAGTATTTCGTGGGTGATTATGTTTTTCTTAAGGTATCTCCCTTGAAGAAAGTACTTCGGTTTGGATGTAAGGGCAAGTTGAGCCCTGGTTTCATAGGACCTTATCGGATTCTAAAATGTGTGCCATCGGTTTCTTATCAGTTAGAGCTACCTTTAGAGTTGAACTATACTCAAGATGTGTTTCACGTCTCCATGTTGAGGCAGAATCGATCTGACCCATCTCACATTGTTTCTATTAATGAGATTGAGGTTAGGCTAAATCTGTCATTCGAAGAGGAGCCGGTTCAAATTCTAGATCGAGTTTTTAAGCTCTTGAGGAGGAGATCCATTCATTTTGTTAAGGTTCTGTGGCAGAATCATGGCACAGAGGATGCCACATGGGAACCTGAGGACTTAATTCAACAGCAACATCCGCATTTGTTTGAATCAGGTAAATTTAAAGGCCGAAATTTCTTTTAAGGGGGAGAGTTGTAACACCTCAAAGTATTCATTTGTGATTTGTAAAATTTTGTCATGTGATAAGTACCTACTTTAGTGGTTAAAGGCTTTATTAATGTGTTAGGGGTCTTTTGTTTGAGTCTTCATATGGGTAAGTGGGGTTATTTTGTCCTTGCTATGGACTTTTGTAAGGTGTGCAGCTAGTAGAGTTTGACTTGAAATTGACCTTTAAAAAAAAGAAAATAGAAAAAAAGAATTTGTTGGATAAGAATAAGGTTAGTGGGTTAGTTAAGTAGTGGATTCTATTTATATCTTATTTTATTTTGCTTTATTTTTTTAATAATAGTAAGAATATGATTTCTTTTCCCCCACTGTTCACTTTTTTTTCATTGTTTCTATTCAGTTGAATTTTGGCACTTCCAGTAAAGAAAAAAAGAAGAATTCCCAAAATCTGGTTCATTATTTTCCTCTCTCGTTGATCTTTGCCATTATTTTTTTCATTCATTCAGCTGTTGGGTTCTGTTCCTTTGATTCAATTGTTTCTTGCATATTGGTAGTGGTTAAATCTCGGTTGCTATTTCAAATTTAATTTTCAGGGTATCGCATGGTTGCTTTCGTATCAAAATCATATTAGGTGTGTAACGAAAAACACAAAAACAGCGAATGACAAAAGCCAAAAATTACATTGTTGATGAAACATGGCCATGTGTCAAGCCGTGTGTGACACATGACCGTGTGATAGGCTGTGTGTTGGACCCTATATGATATGACTATGTGGGCCCAAAATTCTAAATTTTTCCCTACAGTTCTACACATCGTGCTGATCGATCGTAGGCCTTCCGTAGGGTCGATATGTTATCAAATAGACTATTAAGTATGAAATCCACTCAACTGCTAGTATAAATTCTGATATTTGTTCATATATTTGAGATGTTAAATAAACCTTGTAATAGGCTATGAGAAACCTAAAAAATGCTATGTATGCTTTGTATCTTTTATGTGATGCATGTATAACCGTAGCATGTCTGATTCTGTTCTGTTCTATTCTGTATTTGTGTCTGGGATGGGCTATATTATATGGATGAACTATTTCTGTTAATGGCGATAATTCACCTATTACACTGGTAGTTCAGCTGCAAATACTTTGAAAAGTGTCATATCGACAATAAGTGTTATGTAGGGTTGGATGGGTATTTCATACCCCATATGGTGTGGTGAGATTGTCGGAGATGGTGTGTAGCGGATAGGGGTAGCAATATATGTCTGTATCTATACTGCTCTAGTATGAATCTGTTCTGCTAAATCTATCTGATATAAATTAACTGTTTATAGTTATTCGTTATACACTGAGTTTTGTAAAATTACTTTCTGTTTGTCTAATATTTTTAGGTAATCCTCAAACTTAGGCGGATCGGTGCGACGAAGCTCGATTAAATTGATTTAGTTTCATTATCTAATCTACCTAAAGTTGGGGTTATTGTGTTTAATAATATTTGGACTGTTCGGACTTTTTAGACTGTTTTTGTTTTATTTTATTTTATTTTCAATTTTTGCATGATACTATTAAAAATATTTCATCGAAAATGTCTGTTTTCCTACAAAACAACTAATTTCGAGAAAATAAACTTGGTTTTCCAAAACTTAACAATCTGAGAATTTTCACTACTAACTATTGTTTTAGAAAATGTAAGCAAACATTGTTTTCAACTATAAAGTTAAGGTGGATGTATTTTTCTATTAAACCAGGGTTCAGTAATAAAAGTTTACGACATTGTTCCAAAATTTACGAAAAATTAGATTTACAACCGTTTTACGTAACATCTCTAAATTTGGCTATAAAGTCTAGGCCGAGTCTTAGTTGTTACAGTCCGAGGGCCGAAGCTCTCGCCTACAGACCTTAGAGCACAAGTTGAATCCGTATAGGAGTATACTTCTTTTAACTTATAAACAACGTATAGCTCAAAACCTCTTGTATTCTTATTTTTCAACATTAGTGAATTTCTCCTTCTCTGTCGTAGTTTTTCGCAATAAAAGTTTTTCACGTAAAAACTGTGTGTTTTATTTTTATTTTTTTATTGTTTTACGATCATTTCTACTGTCATTATTACATATAGTATAACATTTTTGAATTCATGGCATTTCTATTTGTTTAATTGCTTGTTAGCTTTGAAACTTGAAACATCGACCGACAATGAAAATTTGAAGAACCGAGTTCTTTCGATTCTAAACATACAGGTAAAGTCCAAACTTTCAAATAAAAATAAAGTATTTTAGGTTAATTATATTTTAAAGTAAAAAAAAATGTCACAAGTGGGGTATTCAATGGACTAATCTATGTTAGCAAGTTATTAGTGGATTAATGAAATTTTAATAATGATGATTAATTTGGACGATTATCTTAATTAGAGTGACTAAATTTAGAAAACAAAATTTAGAGTCATCAAAATATGACCAAACCTATTTTAAAGTGACTATGGGTGTGATTTACCCTAAAAGTTATCCACTTTTATTTTTTGAGTTTTTTTGGCTAATTTTTAAATCTAGATAAATTATAATTTAATATATACTAAATTTAAGTCTTTAATTGAGTTAGTGTCACAAGTCAATTGACCATCAACTGAATTGAATAATGATTATCATTATTTTACAAAGTAAATTATATTATTTTGTAAGTATTTTTGTCTTTTTATAACTTTATATATAAAACCTAGAAATAATGCAAACACACAAGAGATTTGAACTTGAAACACTATTGTTTTCAATATCTCTACTTTACCCTTTTAATTAAAGCCTCATTCGATTTTGTGTACCAATTTTTTTGTAAATATATTTATATTGACTTAAATAGTGACTAAAATGTCATTTCTTTACAAAGTAAATTATATAATTTTAATGGTGTTTTTATTTTTATTTTTTCATATCATGTATATAAATGAAAAAATACACACTCAAAACACTATTACTATTTCAACCAAAACATAATCTATTTTTATATTAATATTTTAAAATATATTTAATACATGATTTTATTTTTTATCCACGTGGTGGATGTGATTTGATAGTAAAAGGAATGTTAAAAATTAGATAACCAACCATAATGATAAAACCAAATTGCAATGTTATGAACAAAATAATTCAAACTACTCCACAAAATCCTCTTGCTACTGGATTGGGAAAAGAAATACAACCATTAATTCTTTTATTGATGAAAATGACCAAGTGTCCCAATAACTATGATTAGTTATTTATTAATGCATCAAATAGCTTCTTTCAGGATCTATTCAGTAAATGTGAGACAATATTTACTCAAGCAAGCAGCCATAAGCTAGGCAAGTTGCATTTTAAAATGAGTATTATCATTATTATCAACACTTAAATATTGTATTTGTAGGGTGTGCCTCGTATTTATAGGACACGTTACAGGTCGAGGTGAATGGACAATGTCGTCACGAAGTGAATGGGATGTTGCAACGTCACGACGTGTTGTCCTATTTGGCAACCGTATTTTAGAATTCAAGCAAGAATTCTTCTCCCAGTTAGACTCTGGTTATTCTATGGATATTTAATATGATTAGAACTCTAAGATTAGCCTATTTAAAGGGGCCTTGTATCCCTATTTTGATAAGCCAATCAAGATGTAGTCATAGGCTTTTTCTTTGAGAGTGACAAGATGTAGTCGGATATGAGTTTTAGTGAAAGTTTTGTAGTAATTATAGAGAGTATTTTTATACCCCTTTTGTGAGTGTCTTATTAGATTTAGTGCTTTGTTTACCGATTTGCTCTTTGAGATTTTGAGCTTTGTATTCGAGGTTTTGGGTAATGTACAGGCTGTACATTTAGGTTATTTTCTCCATATTGTACTCTCATTTGTTTACTCATTTAGTGAAAAGTTGATATCTCATTTGTCCGTGGTTTTCCCTCTTTGATGGTTTTCCACATAAAATATTTGTCTCCTTTCTTTTCTACTTTTACTAGCTCGTTATTTATGAGGGTCAATCCCCAACAAATTGGTACCAAAGTCTAGTTCAGCTTCTGTGGATCGACTCGTTCAGTGACACAACAATGATTTTGGATATCAAGAAGTTCGATAGATTACAAATTTTAATTTCTGGCAGTTTTGGATAATTACAAAGGTAGTTGATATGGTCGAAGAAAAAGGGTGATGATTCGTTACTCTCCACATAATTCGATTGAAGGTGGACTCATGTCAGATGTCAAATATGTGCCTGGTTTAGAGAAGAATCTAATTCCCTTTTGGTTTTAAGGACTCGAATGGTTCGCAGAGTATTTGAGGCAAGGTTGGTTGTAGAGGGTTATAGTCACGGTCGAGAGAGTTAATGCTTTCTCTCCTGATTAGGTATTATTGGCCCCTACTGCTTTATACAACTTTGATTTGAAAACTAGAAATCTTTTCGTTTTCAAGTTTGAACACTATTTAGACTTTGTTGACATTCTACAAAATTCGAGTTTGGATCGTGATGGGGCATTAAAAAGGATGCGTGATAAATACAAGTCAAGTTGGAGATTTGTGGGGTGTGCCTTACATTTACCGGATGCATTGTAGACACCTTAGATGAGAATCGACGAGCATCCGAAGAAGGGCCAAAACAGGCCCGATGTCAGGACGAGGAGCGTCGGCTCATCGGAACGATGCGATGGACAACATCGTGACGAAGCGAATGGGACGTTGCAATGTCACAACGTGTTCTACTATTTGGCAACCGTGTTTTAGACTTCAAGCAGAACTTGTTCTCCCAGTTAGACTCTAGTTATTCTAGGGATATTTTAGTATCATTAGAACTCTAATATCAACCTATTTAAAAGGGCATTGTATCCCTGTTTTGATAAGTTAATCAAGATGTAGTCTTAGGCTTTTCCTTTGAGGGCAACAAGATGTAGTCGCATATGAGTTTTTGTGAGAGTTTCATGGTAATTATGAGGAGTATTTTTATACCCTATTTGTGAGTGCCTTATGAGATTTAGGGTTTTGTATATGAGTTTACTCTTTGAGATTTTGAGCTTTGTTTTAGGGTTTGAGCTTTGTATTCAAGGTTTGGGGTAATTTATAGGTTGTACATTTAGGTTATTTTCTTTATATTGTACTCTCGTTTGTTTACTCATTTAATGAAAAGCCAATACCTCCTTTATCAGTGGTTTTTTCCTCTTTAAGGGTTTTCCACGTAAAATATTTGTCTTCATTCTTATCTACTTTTACTAGCTCATTGTTTACAAGGGTCTATCCGTGATAGTATTACTGTTGCTAAATTTTTATTGTAACAACAAAAAGTTTTTGAGGCTCATTTTGTATACTATAGACAACGAAAGTATACGCAACCACTTACAAATAAAAATGTCATTTTTATTTATAGATATTGCAACGAATTTTGTCGTTTTCAAATGTAATGGTTTTTTTAGCAAATACTTAATTTATTTGTGTGAAAATGTTTTAGTTACAATAAAATTGGTTACAAAATTTATAACTCAACAATAATATTTTAGTTACAAAAGTTATTTTGTATACATGATAACTTTAGATGATATGAAAAAAAATGACTACTTTTATATTAGTTGCAAAATAGAATTCATAACAACATAAATTTAGATGCTAAATCTTTTATATAACTATAATATAATGGTTGTCAAATATTATTTTGTGATGATATTTTAGTTAGTTATGTATTACATTACACAATGACTAAAAGTCATTTCCAAAAAAATTTGTTTTAACAACTATAAGAAATGGTTGTCAAATTGTTTATGTACTAATGATACTATTGGTTGCCAAATATTATTTTGCAACGATATTTTAAATGATAGTGTATACAATACACAAAGGCTATATGTCATTGCCAAAAAGTTATTTTAACAACCATAAAATGTGGTTCTCAAATACTTTACAAAATAATAATAATAATAATAATAATAATAATAATAATAATAATAATATGGTTGTTAATACTTTTACATAACGATATTTATAAAACTACAAAATATTAATTTGCAATGACATAATAATTGGATGCATTCTATGTTACACAACAACATTTACTCATTGTATAAAGTAAATTTTAGAAACTATAATATTTGGTTTCAAATGTTTATAAATAAGATATCATTATGGCTATTTAATTTTATTTTGCAATAAAATATAACCCAGTTGGTAATAAAAATAGCCCATCACAATCTTAAATCCTAGTTATTTATTCCAAAACAATATTTTTTTAGTTGAAATCAAATTAAAATAAAAAAAAACTAGCAAAATTAAAGAAATTTATAAGAAATTTTGTAATAAAAATAATTTCATAAGTAAAATTGAAATAATTCATAAAATTTAAAGTTTGAAAAATTGTAAAATCATATATGTTGTATCATAATAAAAACATAACTAAAGTTGTGGGGTGTGCCTCACATTTATCGGAAATAGATGTGCAATGTCACGGTGAGGAGATATGTGGCATTACGACAACACAACGAGCAAGAGGCGACATCACGACGAGGTTCATCAAGATGAGGCGTCGATCTCTTGAGGCAGGAGAAGGGGAGACATCACGATGAGGAGAGTCATGACGTTGCGATGATATCTCTCCAAATGTAGCCACATTTTAGACTCCAAGTAGGACTTCTTCTCCTAGCTGGACTCTGATTACTTCAGGGTTATTTTAGTATGATTAGACCTCTAATCTTAACCTATTTAAAGGGTCTTTGTAACCCTAATTCAGATATGCCAATCAGTAAGGGCTTTTCTTGAGAGAGATAAGATGTAGTTGCATATGAATTTTGGTGAGAGTTTCGTGGTAACTATGGAGTGAATTTTGTTCCCAACTTAGGGATTTGTTTTCGGGGTCTGGTATTGTACGTTAAGCACATTTAGGTTTATTTACATCATATTGTACTCTCGTTTGTTTACTCATTTAGTGAAAAGACGAAGCCTCCGTTGCTCTCAAATTTTATCTTCTTCGGAGGAGTTTTCTATGTAAAATATTTGTGTTGGATCTTCTCTACTTTTCTTATCCGTTGTTTATAAGGGTCGATCCCAAAAAAATTGGTATCAGAGCCTAAGTTCATCTTCAATAGATTGATTTGTTTGGTGACACAAAAATAAATTTGGATATCGAAAAGATCGATGGAATAACAAATTTCAATTTTGACAGTTTCAGATAATTACAGAGGTAGCCGATGTGGCTAAGGATAAGGGTGATGATTTTTTTCTCCACATATAATTCTTTTGAAGGTGGAGTCGTGTCAGACATCAGGCATGTGCTTGATTTAGAAAAGAATCACATCTCCTTTTTGGTCTTTAGGACTAGAATGGTTTGTAGAGGGTTATAGTCAAATGGAGATAGTTGTTGTTTTCTCTCCTATTCATATATTATTGGCCCTTGTTGCATTATACAACTTTGGTTGAAGACTAAGAGTCTTTTAGTTTCCAAGTTTGAGCATGGTTTAGACTTTGTTAACATTTTGCAAAATTCAAGTTAGGCCCATGACGGGGCATGGAAAAGGAGACGTGATAAATATGAATTAGTTCTTCACATTCAAAGAAGTAGTTGTTCTAATGATGTATCCACAAATATTAACTAAGTTATGTGCATTTTCCCCAATGACACAATCTATATCATGTGCCATGTTAACCTTTAACTTCGATTTTTCACCATTAGTTTTCAAGTCTAGTTTTATGCATTTTATATTTACCACGCAATTTTATTTTACCTAGACATAAATTAACATAAGCACTATACCATTGTCACAAGAAACCATCAACATATCATTGACTTTATACATTTAATTCATCAAAAAGTAATATGTTAAATATCACAAGTTTTAACTAAGCCGTGACCTTTTCCTTAAGGGACAAGTTGAGGCATATCTATTTGAAGGCTATTAAGAGGACATAACATTGCAAAATTTTACGAACCAAATATGAAATGCATAAAGAACGCAAACATTGGATACAAAAAAGTATTGTACTTAACTATGGAGGCATGTATAAGTAATGCTAATATTGCATCATTGAACTGAATTATTCACTTAAAATAATGAACACATAGGCTAATTTCCACAACCTAACACGAAGTATATGTAACACCCCATACTCGACCCAATCATTAGGTCTGAGCTATAGGATGTCACATTCATTTTCAAAGCAACTACGATCAATTATATTTAATTTATACCATTAAACATTTAAATACGAGTAATACATGCATATGGTACAATATTTAATCATTTTTGGGTCTTATACGAGCTTACAAAAGCTCCTTTGCTAACCCAAGGTTGAGTTAGGATCTAATTGAATAAAATGAAAACCTGTTATGAAATTATGTTAGGAATAGAAAGTATATGGTCCCTAGTAAATAAATGTGAAATCGGATTTTAATCTGAGGAAATATATTGAAAATTATGCTTGTCCTGAATTTAGGGACTAAATTGGATAAAATAAAAAATATATTGAAAATTGGATGAAATTAGATAGTGTGTAATTTTTGAATTACTATTCATAGTTAAAAACAACATCAAGGCATCACGAAGGAAAGGAAAATCGAGTGTCGATGACGAGTGACACGTGATCCCAATTTGTATTTCTATGATTTGAGATCAATCTAACTATTGCATATTCATGTTAACTTGCATGATTTATTAATGAGGTGAGAACATAATGGTTTTTTGAATTGAATTACTATGATTCGAGTAGAATATCATAATAGTGGACTAAATTGAATAGAATAGAAAGTATCATGACATAATTGATATGTGATATAAAATGGAACTAAAATATGTTATATGGTATGAATAGTTAGTAAAATGATGATGAAATTAGAATGAAATGTGAACTCAATCATATAATGAAATTGAAAAAATGGTTACCCTATTAGTTGTTTGGATCAAGTCGAATATAGTTGGCATGTAATAGGGACAAGATATTAATAGAAATCATCATTGCCAGGCAACCGAGTGGTAGAATGTGCAAATAGAGTCATCGTTGCTCGATAACCTGGGATGACAGAATAATCAGATTTGGAAACCATCGTTGTCGAGGAACTTAGGGTGGTAATATGTAGATATTTTAGAGTCATCATTGTTGGGCAAACTAGGGTGACAGGTCCATGTATCCATTCTAAGTTCATGACTAGTTAATAGGGTTATAAAAACATGAATTGACTATATGGTATAAGAAATGAAATGTAGTTGAAATGTGGTATATGACAACATGTGAAAGATTATGCAAAATGAGTTGAAAATGAGCTCTTGGGGCTGATTGAGTATTAAAGAGCTAATAGGCTCAGAAATGATTAAAATAATGAGATGTAATTGAGTATATGTGTATATGTTGATGATGGTAAATGAAGAAGTATATGTACATATAAATGACAATATGAATTGATTAAGTAGTGTAATGCCTCAAAATATAAGGGGTTAGATGAAATGAATAATTAAAAAAATAACTTGGTCTTGATGGATAAGTAGTTAGTGCACTCCTTAGAGATCCTAGGTTCTATCCATTTCACTCTCATTTCTTTTATTTTTCATTTTAGCAATCTAGGTTGTAAAAAACTCCTAAAATAAATATTAAATAGGGTAAAAACATAACAAGAATGGGTAGTAGCTCAAATGGTTAAGTAGCTACTCCTCTATTATATCCTAGTTTCAAGTCATGCCAAAGTCTCCCATTTTTCCTTTTAATTTTGAAAGCAAGGGTAAATTACTCTATTATATCCTAATTACATTAGGATTTTGTTTTAGTTTCCATTCCAAATTAGAATTCCTCCCTTTTTTTCTCTATATCTTCATCTTTTCTTTTCTCCCCTTTTCTTTTCATCATATTTTTAATCCATTGTTGAATTATTATTTCCTTTACCAAACCAAAGTCAATCTTCCTTAACCTATTTTTCCACCGGAATCGAAATTTTTATTAGAAACATTTCAAACCCTAGCCAAAAATCAGTAAGTACTCCTCAATCCCGATGTTTAGATCTCGAATCTTTAAAGAATTCCTATCTAACGATAATCTTATGATCAATTAAACGATCTTTCTAAATTTTTCATCAAAACTTTTGACCATCTTGTTTTATCTTGAAGTCAACCATTAATCCTTGTATAATTGTTAGTTGAAGGACCATTTTAGGTACCCCGAATTAGATTTGAACGAGAGAGTCGTCACTCGATGTTTTGATAAAAGGTGTGTGTTCTTTTACTACCGAGTTGGGGCAAAACTGTGCCTAGGATAGGGCCACATAGGCATGTGGACCACACAAGTGGACTGCACATCCATGTCCCCCTGCAAACCCTAAGATAGTTCGTTTCTCACACAGGCACAAGCCTTCCATATGGTCTACCACACGGGTGTGTGGGCCACACGACCATATGTCCTAGAAACCCTAGTGTAGTTCATAAACCACATGGCCTCAGTATGTTACACAGCTGTGTAACCCTTCCACATGGCCTGAGACATCTTACCCGACTAAGTGCCCTTGTTGTAACAACTTATTCTTCAGTGCTGTCAAAAACAACAGTTTTGGGACAACAATTCTAATGAGTGAATCGGTAAATATTAGTATCTAATATTTACGAGTCAAATATAATATTATATTAATTTTTATTTGATATTTTTTGCTAATTAAATGAATAGTTAAGTACAATTGGTTTGTCCCTAAAGTCAAGTAGTTTTAGAAAATGAGGTATTGGGACCTTGTTTCGTAAACCAAGGTTACTTTATAGGTGTATTGAAGTTTGGTCGGGAAATTTTAGTGATTTGTTAGTTAATTAAGGAAAAAAGACTAAATTGTAAAAATCGCAAAAGTTAATCACTATGAGTTTATATGGACTAAATGTATTCACTTAATTAATTAAAGGGTTTTAAATGGAAAATATGCCATAGTTATTTTTAGTGGACGATTTGGTATGATTTTTAAGTTAATTTATAATATTTTTATGTTAAAATGTTAAGTAAAATATAATAAATTGAAAGAAAAATGTTATCACCTATTTGTTCTTCTTCTTCCACCAAACCTCCCACCATTTTTAAGAGAAATAAAATCTTCAAATCTTGAACGTTATTCAACCTTTGTATGTAAGCTATTATTTAGCCCATTTTTTGTAAATTTTATGTTTTTGAGATCTTTGTAACTTAGTATAGCTAGCCCAGGGACTAATTTCTAAAAATGTTAAATATTTAGTACTTTTCCATGAATGAATTTGTGATGTTTTTGAATTTTAATGATAGATTATTAAGCTTGATAGTTAAATAGGACTATTTTGTAAAGTGATTTTGGTGAGTTTTTAGTTAAAAGACTGAATTAATAAAATATTAAATTGGACATAAAATATTTGTGAAAATTTAATAAATATGGGATATATTAGTATAAGGGAAAATTTGGCTAGCATGAAATTGGGTTAAATTGTGATTGAATTGAAAGTTTCGAGTTTAGGGAATAAATTGATTAAAAGGTAAAATTTTAAGGTAAAAGTGTAAAATATTGATAAAAGGTCAAATAAGTGAATTTAAGTATTTTATGATATTTGAATTGGCTAATTGAATAAAATTATTATATTTAGATCAAGAAACAGATCAGTTTGTTGATAAATGCGGGAAAGGAAAACTTGTTAAGTAATCGTTGTCACGTGTCGTTAGCTATCATATTTTGGTAAGTTTGTATTATGTTTATTATGTTGTTAATGTTTTAATTTAGTATGTGTTTGATTATATGAATTTGTATGATGTTATGTTTTATTAAATGGTAATGAAATGAAGAGATTAAGGTTTGAAAGATAAATTCTAAGCATGGAAAGATCTCGGGAAAACAAGATAAGCCCGTGTGAACTTAGTGAATAGCTCAAATACAAATCACATGTCATTAGAGCGTAGCAGACACTCTGTAATGGTATTATATTTAGCAGGCATTAGTTTCTAATGATCTCAGTAGCAGGTACTTTATACTGGTGTTGTATTAGCAGGCACTCTGTGTCGATGTTATATTTTTAGCAGGTACTATGTACCGGTGATGGATATCGTACTAATGGCTTGAGATCCTGCATGTGTTACGGATTCTCTCAAGCTTGTGTGAGCAGCATCATGTATCGATTAATGTCCTTTTGTTAGCTTGTGTGAGCACTACCCTCCTGTGTATCCGAAGTCAATTTACTATTGTTCTCCGGGCATAATAGTTAATGATCGAAATGGAAATGGAATATAAAGATATGATGATTTATATTTTGGTTTATAAATATTGATATGTTATGTTTTGGTGATATGAATCATCCAAGTTTAAGTATTTCTGATAGTTGAGATAATGAAATATGAAAAAGAGTTAGTAGTATTACATTTGTCTGATTTGTAATAAAGTTGACATGTATGTTCTGTTTTGTTTATGAACTTAATAAGCTTTTCGCAAGCTTACTTTATTTGGTTTTTCTTCTTTGTAGATTGTCAAACTTTTTCTTTCGATTGGAACGTCGTTGGAGACCACACTATCCAACAACTTATTCAGTAGTTATTTCTTTATTTTGACCCAGTTATAAGTGGCATGTAAATAGAGTTTTTGGTTAGGTATGCTATAAGCATTATGAGTATATTTTGTGGCTTTTGGAAAAATAATGTATGTATTGATGTAAATCTTACTTGGTATTTTGGTTGATTATGGTATGTGATGTTGAATGAATAATTTGTATCTAAATGTTTTTAAAATGGTTGTTTTGGGATGTTTATGATAATAGACATCTTGGAATGTTTTGTGCTTTGTTGAAATGGTCAATTTGGTTGTGGCAAATTATGAACTTAGGATTAGATATATATGCATTTGATAATTTGACATTTGATGCCTAGAAGTTGGATAATGATTCAATGAGTTTAACTTGCGGTATATATTTTAGTTGAATGGTTATTGTTTATGTTTGAAATTATGGTGCCAATAAGGGCATATTGGTTAGGCAAATAGGTTTATTGTGAATTGGTATATTTTGGCTTGTTTTGGCACATTTTGAATAGGCCTCGAAGTTTGTTAATGCATAGCTTGGAGTCTAAGTTTTTGTATGTGAAATGACTTGTGTTTGAAGGTATTTTTGGGCACAGACGGCCTAAGACACGGTCTGCCACACGGTTGTGTGTCCCACACGGTTGCATGACACGGCCATGTGGCCTTTTTGATTTTTGGTGCAGGTTAGTCGACATGATCTCAAAGAGTGACCCTGAGTTGCACGGGCACAAACTGTTACACAGTTTAGCCACATGGGCTGAGCTCTGTCACATGGCCATATGACCCCTATTTTCAGTTTTTACTCAAAATTTTGTAGAAGTTTGATTTTAATCTAGAATTGTTCCCTGTTTGTTTTAAATGTTTTGTAAGCTCAATTTAAGTCTCAATTTGATTGAATAGCATGGAAATGATTACATATGGAATGTTTTGGTTATGTTTTTATTAAATTATGAATAATGTTAAATTTTTATAGTTGTAATACCTTATATCTTGGATCGGTGACTGGACCGGGTATAGGGTGTTACACTTATTTTTTAGATTTTATAGTTTTGTCCAAAATTTTATGTTTTGTACATATTAGTCCCTAATTGGTTCCTGAATTATTATTAGCATTTTATTTTATTCAATTAAGCCTTTGATAATATGAATAATGTTAGAATCCATGATATAATTAATTGAATTGTTATTTTGAATGCATGATATGTGATTGTTACATATCCACTATCACTATATTTTTGATGTATTGATATTGTTATGCAAAACCATGATGATACTGATTGCATGAGATACACGCCATTGTTCCCATTAAATCAAACATATGATAAGAAAATTTGTTGCTACTATTATGACTTGTTATAACCATAATAATCGCTACTGTATAGACTTGATATAAGCATGTTAATGTTACTACACTTAACTATTATAACATGTCATGCTGCATTACATGGGGTAGGACATTTGAACGGATGAAGTAGCTGGAAGTTCATCTGCTCGACCAGTGGTTTATCCACAACATATTAGCAACTTTTATTTGCACAAATGAATGGTTCATCCACCAATATTCTAGTTGGCAATCATATGCTCGACCAGTGGTTTATCCACAACGTATTAGCAACTTTTATCTACATAGATGGATGGTTCATCCTCCAATATATTTATCATTAGCAGTTCATCTACAATGATCAGTGGTTTATCCACAACGTGGTGTGAAGGTAAAGGAGAACTCCTAACTGTGGTGTGTAACGGTAGGATAGGACCTTTTTACTGTTAAACCAAACTTGCATTACATTCATAAGTAATTACATGGCTATGAACATTGAAATTTTATGTTGATTTGTTGCTCTGAATTATCGATATTTTGTATTGCTAATTAATTTTTATTTGTTCTATGAGTTGATATTTTGCTTGACTTGTCTGTTGTTTGCATTGGTTCCCTTGTGATGGAACTCACATTTAGCTTCATAGCTTACTCCCCCTTTTATTTCCATCTTTACAAATAACTCATTAGGTTAGGACGTGGACGGGCATATGAAGAGCTCAAATACGTTTTATTTATTTTTGAAGGTATTGTTAAGCTTATTTAATAGTTTCTGTTATTTTGGAATCGTAAGGTTTAACTTATTTTATGGCATGAGACTCACATTTAGGGTTTATTTAGCATGCACAACACTTAAATTAATTTAAGATATGAAATTTAATTATCTATGCATGAAATATAGTTTTAATTAAAACTAAGTTAAAAATCACTTGTCTATTGCTAAGTTTATAAATAAATTAAGTAAGTTTTCAAAAATAGTCACTGTTACAAGAAAAATGTTAATATTAATTGGTTTTTTGTTAACTTAGTTGTTTTTCCGAAAATAGGCTAAGTTTTCTTTTAAAATAAACAAATCTTTTAAAATTATTGTTTTATAAACTTTGATCATACTAGGTCATCTCGGTGGCCAATGTAATCTCCCAAATTTGAGTCTAACGTCTAGGTCAGGTTGGGGAGGTTACAAGTAGTTGTGAAATGATTGAGAAATGGTAAGTTTAGGTGCATACATAGTGAACTGGAGTGTAAAAATGATTATATGCATGTTTATATGGTAATAGAAGTTTTAAGCATGAAATTGCATGAGAATTGGCTATGAATTGAACTTGAATTGACTATATGCAACTGATTTAAACTTTTATTATAATGACTTGAATCATGGAAATACCACTGAGCTTCATTGCTTAGCGTATGATTTTTTTTCTCTATGCACGGGTATAGGTAAATCCTAAACTTTTTAAGTGTGATCCAACATCCAGCCAGTGATCCTTAACTCAGTAATGTGTTTATAGTCATGTTTTGTTAACTATATGGCATGTACTTAGGTTGAGTTAGTTTTTACATAAGGTGTGATCATGTTTATATTTAATGTTAGAAATGGTAATATGAGAATGGTCAATTGGATTGGCTTTTGTATTAGATTTTGGTACTTAGTTGGATTGCTTAATATGTTGCCATATTTGTGATCTATATATGAATGTATATGACAATTTAATAAAAGTT
Source organism: Gossypium turneri (assembly GCA_008044935.1). Classification (NCBI taxonomy): domain Eukaryota; kingdom Viridiplantae; phylum Streptophyta; class Magnoliopsida; order Malvales; family Malvaceae; genus Gossypium; species Gossypium turneri. The sequence goes on along the minus strand of CP032579.1, from coordinate 34,487,425 downwards.
TGGAAATTTCCATAAGTGCATAGTTTAACATGTATGTGTATGTATTTCAATGTATATATGGTAACATATGTTAGAAATGTAGATTTAGGAATGGTATATTTGGCTGAAATAGGAAATGATTGAGATGAATTTGGTTTTAGGCCTTTAACAGATACAGACTCTGAAAAACTATGAGTTGTGGTACTTCATTGCAGTGGCGACAGTCGATAAAGTAGGCTATCATGATCCACCACAAAAATCCAAAAACGTTGACCAAGGTCAATCTGGTAATCATCAAGGAGATGGAAAAATAACGAGTTCAAAGACAGGTGAAACCCAACTTCCAAAGCGTGGAGGGGGAGCATGAAACTACCATCACTTATATCACTGAGCCTGTACGAACCCTCAGGAATAGAAAACTCATAGGCGAAATTGGGAATCTCAAATCCCCGCTCACGTAAGGCCCGATGCATCTCTTTGTATTTTGTAGTGTAGGGAAAAAAGTTGGCTTCGATAAGGGTTTTGGAAGCACGCTCTCTCAATGGGCAACGTAGAACTAATTGACCATGAGCTCTTCTCATTCTCAACATGTTTTCAACGCAGAAAGAAGAAGAAAAGAATAGAGGAAATTTAAAACCTAAGATGAGAAGTTACTGAGATTTACCTTGAAGAAAAGTTTTGACTGATTCCGGTTACAAAAATATTAAGAGCGTGACTTTTAAGGTTTCAAAAAACCCCTTTTAAAGAAGTCTTTTCCCTCCACATTCTGATGGTTCAAATAAACGAGGGGCACCAGCGGTCCGGTACACGCGAGCACGATCCATCCCTAAATGTGGTGAATTTGACATAAGATCACAATAGACGTTCTATATTCTGCAAGCTGTAATAAACGTAAAGTGATGGCCCTAAGGAGCGCCACTTTATAACCCTCTTTAGGCCCACTACCAGGGGGGACTAGATTGTCATACAGTAATAGTCACCGACCCGAGACCAAGATAAGCTTCGGGTCGCCTACCCGCGACCTGACTAGACCCCACCAGATGGATGCACACAAGACGTATAGTGAGAGGACAGTTAAGGGAGCTCGTGGTATCGGCTTGCAAGAGTTGAAAGGAGCTCACAGTATCAATTCATAGGAGTGGAAGGGAGTTCGTGGTCCCAACTCGCATACACCCAATGAGTTCATATGAAAGGGTCCGCGAACTCCAACATGCGACTTGGAACAATACACATGTCCAACATGCCCGAGGCCTGCTCAGAGTGTCAATCTTATGAATAGTGGGGTTAAGTCATAAGCAGTGGAGTCAAATCATGAACAGTGATAATATATATAAATATTCAAATGTTTCCTTTAATGAGACACGTAAAAAATTACTCAACAAGACTAAATTAAACATATTCAGAATCACATCAAGATTGAATCATGAACATACTAAATATGAAAATAAGGACTAAAATGAATCCAATTGAAAATCACTTGCAAAGAAATAGAAATTTCAAAGGAATTAAGTTCACAATGACACCTAAAATCATTAATGCACACTTAAAACTTAAAAAGTTGGGTCTTTTTCTCTCATTTTTCATGCGCCATTCAGCCTCATTTTCTTTCTCCTCTTCTATCACCATGATTTAAAATTCCTCATAATAGACCGTATTAAAAAATAATTAAAAATATATAATATATAATATTTTATATTATATGATTTTTATGATTTTTAAAATGTAAAAGAATAAATATATTATATATTTTATTTATCCAAAATTAAATTATTTATATATCTAATTCATTAAATATTTAAATTAAGGTATACGGGATCAATTAACATATATTAGTTTAAACTTATATCTAATATATTAATCTTTTAAATCAAGGAAATTTAATGTCACGTCATTTAAATAGTTTGCCCACTTGTTAATTGTTATAATAGATTCACCAAGTGCTCTCTTTATCATCAATTTTTTGAATGTGATTTAATTTAGGTGCATAATTTGACATGTATGTGTATGTATTTCAATGTATATATGGTAAGATATGTTAGAAATGTAGATTTGGGAATGGTATATTTGGCAGAAATAGGAAATGATTGAGATGAATTTGCTTTCTAGGTGAAGCTAGTTGGTACTATTTTGGACCATATGCAAGCAGACGGTCACATCGCGATATTGAGCCCTTTTTGTTACAATGAGACATAGTCATTGAGTTGCGTCGAGATGAGGAACCTCCGAAGTCATGATGTCAACTGGATATTTTGCAAACTTTACAATTAGGTCCTAATTCGACCTCAGGTTAGAAAAAGAGCTTTTGTAAGCTCATATAAGACCCAAGAATGATTAAATATCGTATCATATGCATGTATTACTTGTATTTAAATGTTTGATGGATTACACTAAATATAGTTTATCGTAGTTGCTCCAAAAACAAATGTGGTATCTTGTAGTTCGGACTCGGCAATCGGGTCGAGTAGGGGGTGTTACAATATATATACACTTTGATAAAATCTTATGTGATAGTAATCCTCCGATATATATAAGCAATAGAGAAAAAAAACAAAGATCATTTATTAAAATAAAAGAAACCTATATTCAGATCATTGATTTTAGATAAGTCATTTGATAAGTTGTATTTATCCTCTTCAATTTCTCAAGTATGATTTGGTGATTGAGTTTCATCTTCATCAATAAGAGCCCTTTCTATAAAATTCTTTCTAGATATGTGATTTCTTTAGGAAAAATCATCACAAACACCTTGAAATTTCTCTTTTCTACTACCTCGCCTAGTCATCCTATACAATAACATATATACTAAAAACAAATACAAAAGTAATACTATATATAAATTCGTTATAAAATAGAATATGAATAATCTTAACAACTACTTATATTTTAATATAATTTTCTCCTTTACAAAGAGAAAAAAAAAAGACAAGGGAGAATGAACTTGTAAAACAATTTTCAATATTTCTTTGCAAAAGGATTTTAACTTTAGTGGTGAAAATTTTTAGTACCAAAGTGGTAGGCAATTGCCTCCAATTTCCCATGTCAAAATTTAAAAAAATTTTGTAAATTTCGGATTAACTCAAAAAAGAAAGGAACAAAATAAGGTAATTAATAAAACCTTGTATATTTTGTTTTAAAGTTTATGGAATTTACTAGGGTTGATAAAATAGAATACAATGTTTCCTATTTTCACAAATTACTAATTCTTATAAATTATAAAACCCTAATAATTAAATCTTTCTTAAGAAAATGGAAGATGTTAAGTTAAATTTGCCAATGTTAAACTTATTGTAGTACCAAAAGCAATCCTAATGAACTATATGACTTTCAGATTATACAGGTAAAAATAACCTTTCAATTTTATAAACTTCGAATACTTGAGAAGAAAGCTATATATACAAGGTTAGTAGAAATTTAATCAAATATAAATTTCATTAAAGATACTCGAGAAGATAGAAAATTTTATCCATGGATGTTGAAAGTAAAATTCTATTGTTTATTTATAAATATTTTGGTTTTGATGAACTTTGAACAGAAGAGATTAAATTACAATAAAAGTAGAAATGGAGTTTATGTAAGAAACTAATGTAAGGAAACATAAAATTTTTAAAAAGGCACCCATCCTTTTAATATAGGACTGGTCCTTTTTAGTGTATATTATAATAAAAGGGATCAATCCTTTTAATATAAGGATCAATCATATTTATTGTTTTTTTTTTAAATCGTTCAATTCTTTTTTAAAATGTTTTTGTTACGGTTGTTCTTGAAGTCTCCATGGTTTGATTTGATGCTCTTGATCGTTGAATCTTATTCGACACTGGTTTTCATGGGTCTACAATTGGGAGTTGAGCCCTTCAAAGCTTTTATGGCTTTAATGAGTTTAATAATATGTTGCTTTTGAAGTGGTTCTTTTGTGGCTGTATTGATCCTCTGGTACATTTTTTTCTGTTGAATCTTTGTTTACAATGGTGATTTTTCATGAAGATTTTCTTTTTTTGTCAGTGTTTCTTTGTGATGTTTGGTTGTTATGTCGTTTTAGACAAAAAAAAAAAAAAAAGCAATATTTTTTTTCTCAACAATATTATAATTTTATTAAAAATATTATAAACAACATCATCTTAAAACAGTATCAACCACTCGTAAATCCCAAACAGTGTTAAAGTCACCCCAAAACTCAAATTTCCAGTAGTGCTGCTAATATCAAACACTTGCATCTGACACAGCCATGATTAATGTCAAATTTTTAGAATTAACCAATGATGAAATAAAAATTTCATATCACCAATTATTTCGCAAAATTCAAATTTAACAATATGATTATGGATTAGAGGTGTTCATGGATTGGGTTCAAGTAAGCTCGGGACAAGCCGAGTTCATACAACGATAAATCATATTGTTATAATCAATAAGTAGAAAATCAAAATACATAATATTTTAAAGTTGTTGCTAATATTTTAATCTTTAGTAACAACTTATTTTGTCATTGCAAATTTTATTAATAATTCAAAATGGCTAATCATGCCATTGCTATTACTAAGTAGAAAACTTACTTACGTAACAACATTTTAAGGTTGGTGTTAATATTTTAACATTTAATAAAAACTTATTTTTTAGTTATAAATTTTATTAATAATTCACAACAATAAATTGTGTCATTGCTTTTAATAAACAAATAAAATTAAATTATATAATAACGTTTTAAAGTTGTTACTATTATTTTAATGTTTAGCAACAATTTATTCAGTCGTTATACATTTTATTAAAAATTCACATCAACAAATTATATTGTTAGAAATAATAGATAGACGATTAAATTATATAATAATATTTATAGTTTGCTAATATTAAAATATTTAGTAACAATTTATTTTATATTTAAAATAACAAATATGATAGTTGTGCTTAAAATACACCACCAAATTTCACAGACATCCATGGTACAAAATCACAACATTTGCAGTCGGAGATTCGCATCTACCTTTCTGCACATCACATCACTAAATATTTTTCTTAATATTATTATTACTTATTATATGAATCCTATAATCTGAAATAAGAGGAAAAAGAAAGATTAACACGTTCTTTATGTTGTTTTATTTAAACAAAAATGAGGTAGGAAAAACAGATGGTATTTTCTACTTGACATTCTTTTTTTTTCTTGTATTTTTTAAGTTACGTGTTGAAAAATATGGACATCGTATGTATAATAAGAGTAATTATATGTTATTATTTACTATCATAAAATGTTAGCCTAAATTGATAATGATCTAATTTAATTAAGGTTTATTAGCTTTAATTATTAAATAAAGTATGGGTCAAATATGTGTAGATACTCTAGTAACTAATTTTAAAATTATTATGGGTTAATTAGAAATTAGGGTTAATATGTAAAAATTATATATTAGGATTATAGTCCCCAAATTACACACAACATAACTTTTTTAATATCTTATCTTTAAAAAGAGAAAGTCACCTTCTCTAGATTACTTGTATACTAATTTGGAAGATCAAAATCATAATATCTTAATATTTCAAGAAATCGATGAATTCAGGAACATTTCCGCAATTAGTTTTGCTCTTTTATTTATTCTTGATGATTTGACATGACAAATCCTGATTTATGGTTAAGGTTTATATCAGATATTATTTTACGGTTTTAATAAGTGGCATCGGAGCCTCGTCATATTAAACCATTGAGAAAAAAATGATTTTCTATTATTTTTAGATTAATTCGTTATGAATAATTTATGGATTTGATATATGAATTAAATGTTTTTAATCATACATGTTAACTATTTTGAATTTATGTAAAGAAAATTAAGGTTTTCATTTTTTTTTTCAATTTTTAACTTTGGTCTTCGATTATTAAACCTCAATTATGAATATTTACAATCGAATTATAATTCAGGATTCAACGTTTGAACTATAATTGCAATAGAACTCAATGTATCGTTGTATTATATAAAAATTGAGAATGTTCTCGTACAAATACTCCAGCATATATATTAAGTATCATAGAATTGTTTGAAACCCAAAATTTATTGGATCTAATGTGCCGCTGAGTTAAGTTAGTATTCTGCACTTATTTGTCTATGATTTCAAATTTTCATTGAATTCCTTTGTCTTTAACTTTTGAATCTCAAAGCTTTCATGTTTGATTTATGTTGATTTTGTGGACTGAGATGAAGCTTGTGTAACTATATTGAAGGCATTATTATTTGTTTTCTTTTCAAAAGGTTATAGTGTTTGTCTCTTTGATTTACTTTTCTGTTTAATCATTAATACAATTTTAGATTTACATGTTATATGCAGGGTAAGTTTCTCTATTTGATTTTGAATACATGTATATGCGTAAATTGCTTTGGTGTTTTTGTCTATGCCAAAATTATAAATATATGTACTTGTTAATTGTTATGAAATTTTTAAATTTGAATATTAAAATGTTTATATATTTTAAAATAACTTCATCGAAGAAGTAAATCGCCAAAGTGATCTTTTTTGTGTAAATTATTTTGTTTTAAAATACAAAAGGTTGTGTGCATGCAACTTAAGTTATGTTAATATTGATCGGCCCAAATGAAGGTTAATAATATTACATGTGCAACTATGGTAATAAAAATGTGACGATTATTCGGTTTTACATGTGAGTAATAAATCAGCCCAAAGAAAGATTTATTTTTCGACATGTTTTTTTATTGTTAGTGTTTGATTACTACATTAAGATATCACTTACAAGTTAATATTTTGTCCAAAGATGAAAGATTAATGGAGTGTCCGATATCTTGAAATGATGTTTACCTTTATTGAAATTATTTTAGTTTAAATTTTAAATATTTGAAATAAATAAATTCAGATTTTGGCTTTAGGATTTAATTAAGGATGTCTAATATTTTAAATAGATTAGTTGAAACAAAATGTCACCAAAGTGACCTCTTTTGCGTAGATTAATTTATTTAAAATATCAAGATAATTATATGTTTTATTTCATTTATGTGTTTATTAATTGACCCAAAGGTAAGCTAATATTTAGCAGAATTTCAATCACATCTATGGTGATAAATGTGTGACAATTATAATGTACTTTATATGAGCAATAAGTTAGTCCAATGATTGATTCATTTTTTGACATAATTTATTGTCAATATTTGATTGCTACAACAAGAGTGCCGCTTATTGTTAATATTACTATTCAAAGACTTGATATTAATGTTGTGTTTAGTATCTTGATATGGGATTAGTCACTATTTTAATTTTATTGGTTACTTATGAATATTCATTTGAGCTTGTTTTTATCTATTTTGTTCTATATTCAGCTAACTCATCTTCTGCTGCGACAATATTTACTAATATAAATTTTATACCCATGCTTAATAGGACTAATTTCAATGAATGAGAAAGACAATTACTTATAGTGCTTGACTGTATGGACATAGATCTTATACTAAGGGAAGAACAACTCGCACCTCTCATTGCAAAAAAAACACCCTTATGTTAAAAGGGTTTTTGAGAGGTGGGATCGTTCAAATTGCATGAGTCTAATGATCATAAAGCACAATATTCCAAGAGCCTTTAGAGGCATAGGATCTAAAGAAATTACTCAAGCCAAGGTTTCCTTAACGAAATTGAGAAATGTTTTTCCAAAAATAATAAGGTTGAGATGACATCACTTCTAACTTCTTTGATGAGTATGAAGTATAAGGGTCAATGAAATGTGAGGGAGTACATTATGGAGATGTTTCATGTTGCTTCAAGACTTAAGGAACTTAAGATTGAGCTTTCCGTTTTGGTTGAGGTCCCGCATGTGTTGCGAACTCACCACAGCTCGTATGAGCTTACCGATTTGTAGCTCGTAGGAGCTTACCGATATTCAGCTTGGAGGAGCTTACCGTTTATTGCCCATATGAGCCTACATGTACAGGAATTGACAGATTAGAGTTCAGTACACCTGGTGTGTACTACCTGCGTATCTAACGAGATTCTAAGTGGTTCAACGGGCATAGTGTTATTACGAGATTATATAAGTTCGATATGAACTAGTACAGGTATTTATATGGAGATAGTTTATATATATATGATATACGGATATGCGGTAGAGATGTTACATGTACATGAAATTTTAATAATTGTTGAATTCATATAGATTCTCGGTTTTTATGTGTATACATGGCTAACTTGGTGAATGGTTATTTGATAGGCTTTGGCCAAATTGAATTGAGTTATGCTTTGAGTTATTTACCTAAATTTGTGGTTATACAGTAAGTTTTATTCTATGTTTTACGAACTTACTAAGCTTAATTGTTTACTCCGTTTATTTTTTCGTGTTTTATAGTGCTTCGGAAGTTCACTCGGTTTGGAAGTCGTCGGAGATTGCTTCACACTATCAAACACTCTTTTTGGTATTTTGGACTTTATATATTTTGGTTAAAAAGCATGTATAGGTATTTTGTCTAATGTGTGCGATATTTCTTGTTGTATTTTGGCCATTTGAATTGGCTTGTAAGGTGGTAATATATTTTGATATGTATATATGTATAAATCGCCTTATGATATGTGGTGTATAGTTGCTATATGAATGCATTGCTTGTGAAATTGAGTGTTGGCACTAAATGTGTAGGCATGCTAAGTTTTAGGCACAATGTCTCATATATGAAATTGACCATTTAGGTAGACTTTAGAAGTATATTTGGTATGTTTAAAAGTGGTCAGATGAATGTGCTCATGGATATCATGTTGTATGTGCGGATAGTACATGTTATAAACTTGATATTGGTTGGTTTTGAGTGTCTATTTATGTCATGGTTATGTGCAAATTGGTGTGTATAGGTTGGTACCAAGGTGGGTGAGGAACATGGCTTGGAAAACGGTCTATTTTTATCTACACGGGTAGAGACACGGACGTTGTCTCGGCCGTCTGTGACACACGGCCGTGTCTCCCCTGATACTTCTTAGAAATCAAGCCAGTAGCTTCACACGGCCTAGCACACGAGCGTGTGGCTTCGCCATGTGGCTCAAGTCAGTATATCTCTAATTTTTACACGACCTAGCACACGGCCCGGCACACGGGCGTGTGAGGCCATTTCAAAAGGTACACGGCCTGGCATGCGGGCGTGTGGTTGGCCGTGTGAGCCAAGTCAATGAGTTACACGGGGTTGGACACGGGCTGGGACACAATAGTGTGTCCTCATTTCGAATGCCCACACGGCCTGAGACACGGGCGTGTGTCCCTTACACTTTGAAAAATTTCAATGTTTTCCTAAAAATTCTTGAGCACTCGGTTTAGTTCCGAACCACTTTTAATGTCTATTTGGGGCCTCGAGGGCTCGTGTTAAGGACCATATGATTGTCTATGAATGGTTTTTGAATTGAATGAGAAATATACATGAAATGGTTGATTGATTGAACTGTAAGTCTGGTAATACTCCGTAACCCTATTTCGGCGTCGGATACGGGTTAGGGTGTTACATATTTTCTATAGAAATAAAATTTATTTAGTTTATTCACATTCTGTGTAACACCCCTTACCCGTATTCCGGTTCGGAACAGAGTATGAGGTATTACTAAATTTTTAAAAAAATTTCGACAGTATTTCTGCTTATTTTTGCTTAAGCCTCCTGCAAATTTACAAACACGATTCAATATTCCAACCAATTTCAGTTGTATAAACACACACAATTTAACCATTAATAAACACTACATTTTAAATCGAACCATAACATATATTTACATGATGACTCCACGTTACATAAGTCGTCTATATATGCCATAATTTTCCGGAATGCTAGTAGCCAAATACCCCAAATGTGGAGGATAGTGTAGATGATTGTCTGACTCAGTTCCAATTCCGAGCTGATGGAAATCACTCGGTGCAAAATATCGAAATTTTGCAATTCACTCCACTACTTTCTCTTTTCCCTTTTTGAGGTAGTCTTCTCGTCTTTCTTGATTATGGAACTTGGAAGCTTGAAAACCCTAACAATGGCTTCCCCCTTTCTGATTTCGTTCAGCCTGAAGAAGATGAGCATATTTTGCCATCTTTTTCCCATTTAATTTTATTTAATTACCAAATTACTAAAATGCCCTTACTTAAAAAAAATCTATTTCACTAATTTTTGTCCATCAATTACTAATGGTCTAATTACCACATAAGGACCCCCAACTTATAATTTCATATCAATTAAACACTTCTAACATATAGACCTCAACTTTTGCACTTTTTACAATTTAGTCCTTTTGACTAAATTGAGTGCCCAAACGTCGAAATTTTCGAACGAAATTTTTACGAAAATTTTTCGTGAAATTGTAGACCATAAAAATATAATAATAATACTATTTTCCTCGTCGGATTTGTGGTCCCGAAACCACTATTCCGACTAGGCCTAGAATCGGGCTGTTACAACTCTCCCCCCTTAAGGATTTTCGTCCCCGAAAATCTTACCGGAAAAGAGGTTTGGGTACTGTTTCCTCATAATTCCCTCCGGTTCCCACGTAGCTTCTTCCATTCCATGTTTTTGCCACAACACTTTTACTAAGGATACACTTTTATTCCTTAACTGTTTGACCTCCCGAGCCAAAATCTTTATTGGTTCTTCCTCATAAGTCATATCTGATCGAACCTCAATCTCTGTAGGGGAAACTATATGTGAAGGATCCGAACGATAACGTCGCAACATCGACACATGAAACACATTATGTATCTTTTACTAAGGATACACTTTTATTCCTTAACTGTTTGACCTCCCGAGCCAAAATCTTTATTGGTTCTTCCTCATAAGTCATATCTGATCGAACCTCAATCTCTGTAGGGGAAACTATATGTGAAGGATCCGAACGATAACGTCGTAACATCGACACATGAAACACATTATGTATCTTTTACTAAGGATACACTTTTATTCCTTAACTATTTGACCTCCCGAGCCAAAATCTTTATTGGTTCTTCCTCATAAGTCATATATGATCGAACCTCAATCTCTGTAGGGGAAACTATATGTGAAGGATCCGAACGATAACGTCGCAACATCGACACATGAAACACATTATGTATCTTTTCCAACTCCGGCGGTAAAGCTAACCAATATGCTACAGGGCCAACTCTCTCGGTAACTTCATATGGTCCAATAAAGCGTGGACTTAATTTGCCCTGACGACCAAATCTCAGAATCTTCTTCCATGGAGATACTTTCAAAAACACTTTATCACCCACTTGAAACTCAATTTCTTTCCTCTTTAAATCCGCATACGACTTTTGCCGATCTGAGGCAGCCTTTAAGCAGTCACAGATTATTTTCACCTTTTCTTCAGTTTCTTTCACCAGGTCGACTCCATGAATCCGATTCTCACCAAGCTCAGTCCAATATAAAGGAGTTCTACACTTACGCACATATAATGCTTCATACGGTGCCATTTGTATACTTGACTGATAGCTATTGTTATAAGCAAATTCAACCAATGGTAGATACTTCTCCCAACTGCCTTTCATTTCTAAAATACAACACCGGAGCATGTCTTCAAGAACTTGAATCACCCTTTCTGATTGCCCGTCAGTTTGCGGATGAAACGCAGTACTAAAATTCAATTTCGTACCCAAAACTTCCTGCAACTTTATCCAAAACCTCGAAGTAAATCTCGGATCTCTATCCGATATAATAGATTTAGGCACCCCATGGAATCTTACTATTTCAGCAACATATAATTCCGCCAACCTGTCAAGTGAGTAATCAATGCGTATCGGAATAAAATGAGCTGACTTTGTCAATCCATCAACAATTACCCAAATAGCATCTTTCTTCTTTGGAGTTAAAGGCAATCCTGTCACGAAATCCATCGTGATACTGTCCCACTTCCATTCTGGAATCGTTATCAGTTGAAGTAAACCCGATGGCACTTGATGCTCAGCCTTCACTTGTTGACAAATTAAACACTTTGTTACAAATTCCGAGATATCCTTTTTCATGCCCGGCCACCAATACAACTTCTTCAAATCATTGTACATTTTCACACTACCTGGATGGACTGATAAATCACCACTGTGTGCCTCACATAAAATGGTCCGAATTAGCTCATCATTTCTCGGTACACATATTCTATCCCGAAACATCAGGCAATCATCTGAACCAATTTGAAAATCTAATTCAACACCCACTTCACACTGAGCTCTTCTGGCTTGCAATTTACTGTCATTCTTTTGAGCTTCCCGAATCTGCTGAAGAAATAACGGTCTAACTCTCAATTCAGCCAAAATTGAACCATCATTAGATAAAGTTAATTTTGTACTCATAGCTCTCAGAGCAAATAAAGATTTTCTGCTCAAGGCATCCGCAACCACATTAGCTTTTCCGGGGTGATAATCAATCACTAGCTCATAGTCTTTAATTAGCTCAAGCCATCTTCGTTGCCGCAAATTCAAGTCTTTTTGGCTCATCAAATACTTCAAACTCTTATGATCAGTGAAGATTCGGCACTTTTCACCATACAAATAATGACGCCAAATTTTTAAAGCAAAAACAATAGCAGCCAATTCTAAATCATGCGTCGGATAATTCTTCTCATGCGGTTTCAACTGTCTCGAAGCATAAGCTATTACTTTGCCCTCTTGCATTAACACACACCCAAGACCATTTAACGATGCATCACTGTAAATTACAAACTCCTTCCCGGACTCAGGTTGTACCAACACTGGCGCCTCAGTCAATAATGCCTTCAACTTCTCAAAACTCTGTTGACATTTATCGGTCCATTCAAACTTAACATTCTTTTGCAGTAACTTAGTCATAGGAGAAGCAATCATCGAGAATCCCTTGACAAACCGTCTGTAATATCCGGCTAAGCCTAGAAAGCTTCTAACCTCAGTCACATTCTTTGGTGGCTCCCAATCAACAATTGCTGAAATTTTGCTTGGATCAACCCGAATACCTTCACTTGAAACTATATGTCCCAAGAATCCAACCTCACGAAGCCAAAACTCACTTTTGCTGAATTTAGCATACAATTTCTTTTCTCTCAGAATCTGCAACACAGTTCTCAAATGTTCTGCATGTTCCGATTCATCCCGAGAATAGATTAAAATATCATCTATAAACACCACCACGAACTTATCCAAGTACAGCCGGAAAATTCGGTTCATCAAGTCCATAAAAATAGCCGGAGCATTTGTTAGCCCAAAAGGCATTACTAGAAATTCATAGTGTCCATACCTCGTTCTAAAGGCAGTTTTCGGCACATCAGACTATTTAACTCTCAACTGATAGTAACCAGATCTCAGATCGATCTTGGAGAACACTGTTGCCCCTTTTAATTGATCAAACAAATCATCAATTCTCGACAAAGGATACTTGTTCTTTATAGTCACCTTGTTGAGCTGACGATAGTCAATACAAAGTCTCATAGAGCCGTCCTTCTTTTTCACAAATAACACCGGAGCACCCCAAGGAGAAAAACTCGGTCTCACAAATCCTTTATCTGTCAACTCTTGTAACTGAGCTTTTAATTCCTTCAACTTAGTCGGAGCCATTGGATACAGTGCAATAGAAATCGGTGCAGTACCAGGTAATAAATCAATAGAAAACTCAACTTCTCTGATCGGAGGTAACCCAGGCAACTCCTCTAAAATACATCTGGAAATTCACAAACTACCGGCACTGATTCAAGCTTCGACCCAGTTATATCCGTGTTCAGCACATAAGCAAGATAAACTTCACATCCCTTTCTCAAGTATTTCTGAGCAGACATATGCGAAATCACCATAGGCAACTTATTCGGCTCCTCTGTTTCAACCCGAAGAATTTCACCATTTTCACACTTTAATTCAAGAATTTTCTGTCTACAATTCACCTTGGCATCATGCAGTATCAACCAATCCATCCCCAAAATAGCATCGAACTCATCAAATGGTAACAACATCAAATTAGCCAGGAAACAGTGACCTTGAATCATCAGGGGACAATTCTTGCAAACCTTATCGACTAAGACATATTTGCCTAAAGGATTTGATACTTTAACTACAAATTCAGTGTTTTCAACAGGCAATTTCTTACTAGATACCAAATTCATGCATACATATGAATGAGTAGAGCCGGGATCAATCAAAGCAATAACATCAATATCATAAAGAGAAAATGTACCAGTAATCATATCGGGAGATGAGGCATCCTCTCGAGCGCGTATGGCATAAGTTCTGGCAGGCGCTCTAGTTTCTGATCCTCCAACTGCATCTTTTATCACACTTTTACCACTGGCTTTGCTCCCCACATTTCTCGTGGTCTGCCTCTACTGACAATATCACCCGATCCAGCTCTTTGCAATTTTTCTTCCTCTATTCTCTCAGGGCAATCTTTTACATAATGCTCTTGGGAACCACACCTGAAACAAGCTCGTTTAAATCCCCAACACTCACCAGTATGTCGCCTGCCACACTGTTGACATTCAGGTCTGGTGTTTCCTACATTGCCCACACTTGCCACTGAGGTAGCTCGAGTTGTAGCTCTAGAATATGACCTCCCTCGGTCTCTGCGTGAATACCCAACCGAACCAATTGGTCGTGGATCCATCCATTTAAACTTTTTCGGGTGAGATTGAAATGTTCTGCCCATTGACCTCTTCCTTACATCTCGAGCTTCCATCTCTGCCCTTCTCTTTTCTTTACTCAGTTCTTCAGCTTTGCAAGCACAATCAACTAATACCACAATTTTTTTTAACTCTAAAATTCCAACATGCAATCTGATGTCTTCATTTAGCCACTCTTCAAATCTTTTACACATAATAGCCTCAGTAGGTACACATTCCTGGGCATATTTACTAAGCCGGACAAATTCCCGTTCATATTCTGCTACTGACATTCGGCCTTGTTTTAATCCGAAAAACTCTTTGCGCTTCTGGTCAATAAACCGCTGGCTTACATATTTCTTTCTGAATTCTTCCTGAAAGAAATCCCAAGTAACTCTCTCTTTTGGAACCACCGATATTAATGTTTTCCACCAACGGTATGCTGAATCCTTCAATAAAGATACAGCACATTTCAAACATTCCTCGGGAGTACAAGATAATTCATCAAATACCCGAATAGTATTTTCAAGCCAAAACTCGGCTTTTTCCGGATCATCATCAACATTGGCCCTGAAATCTTCAGCCCCATGCTTTCGAATTCTATCAACAGGTGGTTTACTTAATCTCACCAATTCAGCACTTCGTGGAGCTACGGGGACCGGTTGAGGAATAGGAGGGGGTGGAGGAGGTGGAACATTCGGATTTGCACGAATATATTCTGTATACCAATCACTCATCATCCGAAGGAAGGCTTCCCGAGCCTCACCCTGACTATATGTTTCATGTCTACTCTCTTCATGCGCGGTCCCTTGTGCGGGAGTCAGCGCATTACTTTCAACATCATCTGCCACACTTCGGTCAGGGTCCATTTACTATATAAAACAAAATTTTAAATTGTCAGAAATCATCTCACTATCACAATATATTTATGGCATGTATAGACTGATTTTAACACATATTTTATTGGTCTGAGAACCGACTAAACCGTAGCTCTGATACCACTAAAATGTAACACCCCTTACCCGTATTCCGGTTCGGAACAGAGTATGAGGTATTACTAAATTTTTAAAAAAATTTCGACAGCATTTCTGCTTATTTTTGCTTAAGCCTCCTGCAAATTTACAAACACGATTCAATATTCCAACCAATTTCAGTTGTATAAACACACACAATTTAACCATTAATAAACACTACATTTTAAATCGAACCATAACATATATTTACATGATGACTCCACGTTACATAAGTCGTCTATATATGCCATAATTTTCCGGAATGCTAGTAGCCAAATACCCCAAATGTGGAGGATAGTGTAGATGATTGTCTGACTCAGTTCCAATTCCGAGCTGATGGAAATCACTCGGTGCAAAATATCGAAATTTTGCAATTCACTCCACTACTTTCTCTTTTCCCTTTTGAGGTAGTCTTCTCGTCTTTCTTGATTATGGAACTTGGAAGCTTGAAAACCCTAACAATGGCTTCCCCCTTTCTGATTTCGTTCAGCCTGAAGAAGATGAGCATATTTTGCCATCTTTTTCCCATTTAATTCTATTTAATTACCAATTACTAAAATGCCCTTACTTAAAAAAAATCTATTTCACTAATTCTATGCCCATTTTTGTCCATCAATTACTAATGGTCTAATTACCACATAAGGACCCCCAACTTATAATTTCATATCAATTAAACACTTCTAACATATAGAACTCAACTTTTGCACTTTTTACAATTTAGTCCTTTTGACTAAATTGAGTGCCCAAACGTCGAAATTTTCGAACGAAATTTTACGAAAATTTCCGTGAAATTGTAGACCATAAAAATATAATAATAATATTTTCCTCGTCGGATTTGTGGTCCCGAAACCACTATTCTGACTAGGCCTAGAATCGGGCTGTTACATTCTGATTTTGATAAGGTTTGATCTCACTAAGGTTTAAGGAGGACCAATTGCATGTGAAAGATGGAATTTCAATCAAGGTAGCCAATATGATCGACTTGTCGTTTTTATTTTAATATTAGTATATATTTATAGTTTAACTTTTAATTTTTAAGAAATTATATAATTTTTTATATATTTATAAATATACCTTAATTAAAAAACTATAAATATATTTATATATAAACATAAATTTTAAAATCTTTCATCAATTTCAATAATTATTAAATTTAAATGTAATTATAAAAAATTCAAATACATTAAGAGTTAAATAAAAATTTAATTTAAAAATTAATTTAAAATATCAAAATTTTGTAAGGATCAGTATGAACAAATATAAGTTGTTATTAACCGAAACAATTCAAATACATCGAAATAGTTGGAACATGCCAAATTTTAATCAAACTAAAACATATACTACTTTGTACTCATTTAAGATTGAAATGATATATATTAACCGATACAACCCATACCTAAGTACCACAATTCCAACCTCCACTCCAACCCATATTTATTTTAATCTAATAATCTCAATTGTTCCAAATGATATCGGATCAAAACTTTCATTCTCCTTCCTGGTAAGAAAATTGCATTAAAAAAGAAAAAGTAGAGCAATAAGTTCCAGATAAGTTAATGATGGGATGAATAGTATATCGTTGTCGGCAGATTGCTATTTCATTTCTCTATTGGTACAACGATGCACTTAATTTTTTAGTTTACTCTCATTAATTGAGTAATGAAGAGACTTGTTTATACTTTTTTTCTAATTTAGCGTTGATTTTTTTTAAATATATAAAATTAAAAGATAAAAAAGACTTAAAAATTATAAAATTAAAAAAATAATATGAACATAAAAAATATACGAAATCACATAAATAAGTAAAAAACACTTAAATCAAGGATAAATCCAAATTAAACCTAACAAAAACGAATCTAGAGACAAAATTGAACATATTAATATATCACATTAGGATTGAATCATGAACATACTAAATATGTAAATAAGGACTAAAATGAATCAAATTGAAAATCTCATGCAAAGAAACAGAAATTTCAAAAGAATTAAGTTCGCAATGACCCCTAAAACCATTAATGCACACTTAAAACCCGAAAGCTGGGTCTTTCTTGCTTTTTTTTTCTCTCATTTTTCATGCGCCATTCAGCCTCATTTTCTTTTTCCTCTTCTATTACCATGATTTAAAATCCCTCATAACCGAACTTATTAAATAAAAAATATAATAGATTATATTAAAAATATTTTATATTATATGATATTTGAAATGTAAAAGAATAAATATATTATATATTTTATGTATCCTGAATTAGGGGTGAGCAAAACTCGATTCGACTCGAAAAAATAAAAAAAATTCGAATTTCGAGTTAAACGAGTTATTCGAATCAACTCGAATTTTTTTCGAATTTCGAGTTCGAATCGAGTTGAGTTTTCAAATTCGAATAACTCGAATAATTCGAATAATTCGAATATCAAACTATAATATTTTACATTTTTACCCAAAACTCCCAAACCTTTTTACTTTTCCCTCAAAACTTTTGCTCCTTCCCACTTTCCCCCCAAAACTTTTATTCCTCTCCCCTCCCAACCCCCCAATCTACCCAAAATCCATTTCCCACCAAAATTTTACTCTCCCATTTATTTTTTCTCAAAATTTTACTCCCAAAAACCCTCAAAACCTTTTATTTTCTCCCAAAATTTTTACTCCCTCCCACTTTTCCCCTAAAACTTTTATTCCCTTCCCATCCCACCTCCCATCTACCCCAAACCCTCCCCCTCCAATTTTTTTTAATATTTTCCCTTCAAAATTTTACTCCCCCTATTTACTTTCTCTCAAACTTTTATTCTCCAAAACTTTTTATTTTCCCCCTAAACTTTTACTTCTCACCCTTTACCCTCAAATAAAAATCAAAATTATCCAAAAAAATTCACTAAACATAAATAGTAATAATTTTATTTATATCTACTATTTATATTATTAAATTAAATTTCACATTTTATATTATTTATATTATTTATATTATTGAATTGTTTAGTCATATTGAATATTTATATTAAAATTGAATTATTAATTATGCCATAAAATATTCGTGTTAAAATTTTATATTGGAATCAATTTCACATTTTATTTTTAAAATAACTTTTATTAAAAAAATCATATTTTTACATTTAATATATTTTTTAATTCCAAAATATATAGTGACAAGAATCTGAAGATAATTGAAACAACTAAGCAAGCAAAGAAGCTAACCAATATATAAAAATTAATAAATAAATTATGAGGTGATGAAAGTTAATAAAAAATTTGATTAAGGTGGACAAATTTTATTACGATGGGTGACAGTGGTTACAAGGACCCAAATTATTTTTTAAAATTTAACTCGAACAAATATATTCGATTTAATTCGATTCGAATTTCATCTCACTCGACTCGATTCAAGAAAACTTCAAATAAAGTTAGGATGATAAAATGAGATTCGAAAACTCGATTAACTCGAAAATTTTCGATTCGATTCGATTCGATCGAATGCTCACCCCTATCCTGAATTGAAATATTTATATATCTTATACAGGATAAATTAATATATATTAGTTGCTAATATCTAATATATTAATCTTTTAAATCAAGGAAATCTAATCTCATGTCATTTAAATAGTTTGCCCACTTGCTATTTGTTATAATAGATTCACCAAGTGCTTTCTTTATCATCAATTTTTTAAACGTGATTTAATTTACTTACATAATTACACTTCTTTTTATTTTTAAATATTATATATTTTTAATAAAATATAGATAAATCAATCACAATATGTTTTGATTTAATATATATTTAATTTTAAAAAATAATAAATTCCAAATCAAGTTCAAATAATTGATGTGTGAAATGAAAAAGAAATCAATTTAAAATGCTCAAATCTAAAGCAATATCTACATGATCCACCTAATAAGTAAAATTGTAGATATCATACCAAAAACGTGTTCTAAATTGTAAGAAGTAATGAGTTTTGTATGACGATTTAAGAGTGGTCATTATTTCAGATGTGATTTAAGCTCGAGTAATGTTTATATTTGGACTTTGTCATGTTATTGCAATTCAAAAAAAAAAAATTGTAAGGAGTATTTCTCTTTTAGTCCATAACTTTTTGTTTTTTTGGAAGAAATTCTTATAATATAAATAATAATGAATCATTTTATTATGATTAATTCAAAAATTACTCCCTTTTGTTATTATTTCTTTGAATTTTGAAGCAAGCTGCCCCAAGCTTTTCAAGTTGCATCTTTGGACTTCCATAGACCAAAGACGACGGAAAGTGACTAAAAATGGCTTAATTCATTGTTGGTCCCTGTACTATAAGTAAATTATCACTTTGATCCTTTTACTTTTTTTTTGGTCACTTTTTATTCCATCTAGTTTATTCCGTCATTTAATTTAGCTCTTTGTTGAGAAGATTTAATTGTCTCAACACTTGCAATTGCAAGTAGGACCTACAGTTCAAATGCATCTTGGGCAATCCTTGGGCACTCGTTCCGTCAAATATTATTTATATTTTGGTGATTTTAAAACTTAAGGTTGTTCAAGGTTGCACTTATAGCTAATCAATCATCAAATATTACTTATATTTTGGTCACATGAGAAATATATTTATACTTGAAATAGTGAATACTGTCTCGGATTGAATCAGTTATAGTTGGCATATCATATGATTAGTGTATGAGATTTTTCTTCGGTTTATACTGATGAGGTGTGAAGCACAATATTTCCGAACGTATCAATGATACACTTGGTGCTAGTTATATTGGTGTGATGGTTGGATGATCTATGTTTGTTTATATAAGTCTGAATATGTTAGTTAGTAGATTAAACCTTAATGCTTTTGATCCTATAGTTTAATGACGTTTGATAGTGTTTACATGTGTTAAATTGGTGATTTAGAATTGGTGTAATATTTGGGTATGTTTTATGTACAATTAGGTGAAGTTTGAATGTTTTAAAATGTGCATTTTAAACCATTTACCATTAAGTCTCGAAAGAGCGAGAGAATGTCTTGAGACCGTTAGAATAAAAATTTACTATATTATGCATTCATTTGCTTAATGTCCTAAGACAAACTCATCTTGGTCTCGAGACTAGTGGTCTATGTCTCGAGATAAGGGCACATAGAAGCTAAATAACTTTTGCTCCGCTTTAGGTATCGAGAAATGAAAACATCGAACCTAAGATAGGAAAATAGGGGAGGTCTGTCTCGAGACCCAATCTCGAGACTTGACGAATTTTTCCTTGAGACATGAATTTTATTTTCTTGAGACATATAAATATCAAAGCAAAATTTTAAAAACTTATGATGAGGCTTGTTTCAAGATATAGAGTTCCTGTCTCAAGAAATAATGTTAAAATTTGACAAGTTTTTGAATTTGATTCCTATGCTCATATTAAACCACATTTAGACTCGAATGATTAAATTGTGATTGAAATGTGTTAATGTGGTTTAATATTATGAAATGACATGTATGTTTAGTATGAATTGCTCCAGCTAACAAATGTGACATCTTATACTCGGATCCGGTTATCGGGTCAGATATGGGGTTTTACAAGTTTGACTTTTTATTTTATTTTTAAGTTTTTATGGGTCGGGGAAACATGTAGCATTCATTTGAGAAAATGGAGTAACAGCTCAATGGAGTCAAAAACAAAATGGGATATATAGGGGAGAAGCAGAAACCATTAGAAGCAAAAGGAAACATGTAGTAGGGTAGTTCTTACACTACCATAAGTTTATTGTACACCATATTAAAATATCATAAAATGATTTGGCACACTATACCAAAAACTAACATTTTATTCGCCCAGTTTGAAAAATAATTCTAATGTTTTTAATTATTTAGGCAAAGAAATTGGGTTAACGAATAATGATAACACTCTATCTTTGGTTTCTTTATCTTCAATAGCATGACCATCGCCATTTTGGTACATCAATAAAGATATTCTTGCAAGGTTCATAGCAACCTCAATAAACGTACGACAGAAAGGAGATTTAGCCATTTGGTCTTCATTCATCTTCTTCCATGTTGCATCAATTAATTTCCTTATGTGGTCACGAGCTTCTTCTTCAGATGCTTCACTTTCATTCATATAACATTGAATTGATTTAGGAACATCACCTCTTTGAAGCTCATACTAATCTAAAAATTTAAAAAAAAAAGGCAAACAATCAAACCACTATTAGACTAATTAACGAATGGAAATTTTAAGTTGATAACTATATATATCTATTAATATATATTGCTTACCAATGATGTCCCTAAATCATCTATTAATCGTACAATTATGGATGACCAATAAATTATATTGGGGTAATATTGCTGGATGTGGTGCAATCCCTCTTCTGTTATAAGATCGCCAAATAGGAACGACCAAACATTACAAAACCCGATATTGAAATCCAAGCATTATCAATGTACCCTCGCAGAGTTGGCGTATATCCAATGTAATACCATTTTGCCTCCAACAAATATCATTTACAAAGATTCATCCACTGAACATTTATGTTAAACCATGAATAACACAAATCAGACAGAGCTCATAAGGAAAAGAAAAAAAGAATCTTAGGAATTGGTTTAATACCACTTTCTTGAGAAAGGGAAGGGCATCTATCCCTTGTTACTTAAGAGTGTCGAAAGCCATTTCATTTACGGAATTGTAAAGCACATGGTAACATATTTTCATATAGTTTGGAAGCTTTTGTATTTGATTTATATCCTATCTAAAATTACACCAACACATTAAAGATTATTAAACATTTGCAAGAAATATCAAAAGCAGATAAAATCATATAGTAATACAACTACAAACCTCTCAACAACATCTGTGAAGAGTTCCAACTCATCTAAGGTTCCATAAATGTCATAAACATCATCTATAACTGTTATTAGTGCATTGACCTTTGTCTGAATTCTTCTACCTTTTCCATCTTGAGGAGTATTTATCATTCCCACACTCCATAAGAAGTTTTCCATTAGCCTATCTCTAGCAAAGCTCAAGGTCTTGCCAAGGCCAAAATCTTTCCACCACCTAAATAATACAAGTGGAAAAAAAAACATAATCATACTTGCGTTGAAGCATATGCGAGTCAACTTTAAACTAGTATGCAGTAGGAATACTTACGTTGAAGCATATCTAAGATCATCTTAGTGCATAGATTGCACTATGTTGTAATCCAATATAGCAAGCTCTAAAATAATGGGATTTTTGTCCTTTTTTTTCCTCATACATATCTATGAACCATTTGGCTTCCAACCTTGGCATCCTCCAATGTAAAGGAAGCACCAAGGCATGTTCCACAAGCATCCAAAGATATTGATGATCATTGTTCTCCTTCAGACATTGTTTGAGAAGTTTAGCTACTAACTTTCTTGCATTCTCTAGCATTGTTTCACCTTCTAATAAGTGGTATGAAGCCTCATACAAGTTGAGTAGTCCCTTGCAATCTTGATTTTGGCTTGCTTTAATGTCTTCAACTTCATCCATGAAACAAGCGAAAACGTCTAATGCATGAAAATAATTCAATGTTATGTGTTATCAAATTTGATGTAAATTAAAATGTCCAATTTGAATTGTTTCTTGTGTTGTACCTTGATTCACTTTATACCCTTGTTGTCTTAGCAATCTAAATTCAAGAGCTATAGCATATAAATTGTCTTTGTTCGATGCAATAGTACTACTGTTTTTAGTCTACTTCGCTGCAACTTCAGGGAGATAAGACTTGATATGATGACTTCAATCCATCCCACTGCAACTTCAGGGGTATGGGTAACTTTATTGATCTGTTCTCTGGGGTACATGACCTGTAAAATCCATTTCATGGACCTATTTATGCCTAGTGTTTAGGATGTCATGATTAGAATGAATCAAATGCTCCTAACTGGATGGTATGTGTGATATTTGTAGAATGTCATGAGAATGATCCCTTTTTAATGCTTAGGTTGTCATTGCTCGTTGTTCATCAAAGTTCTATCACTGATGCCTTCTTGTTTAGCCGGTATCTTCAACAGAAAAACCAAAGAAATGGTCGCACTTTAGACTATTCTTTCTCAAATGCTTCCAACCCTTAAGTTGGTTAGTTCTAAACAATGGCCCTGTTTCAGGTCCTCACATTATTTAGAAACTTTTAGAGTAATATGCAGAACTCCTTCTACTTGAATATTATCAGTCCATTAATCATTATTTGAATGAAAAATGCTTAAAAAGATTATCAAAATGGACAAGATGAAATTTTGTTGAGAGCAAAGCTCGAAATGAACAGATTAATCCAGATAGCAAATTTTGCTAGAATGAGAATAAATTAATCAAGATGGCACATTTTGCCAAAATAAAAAAATGAATATAATAGAAATAGGTGCCCCAGATATCGTAGCATGAGCTTTTCTGCCCCAAGCTCCTTGAGGACCCTTGAACTTGATATGTGTTTAGAAGTCCTAGAAGACTTTGATGTTGCCCCAAGATGTAGCACCTCTCCTTCTTGCTAATTTGGAGAGGACAAGACTACCGCATGCCCCACCTTCGATCAAAACTTGAATAGCCCATTCCTGGGTTTCCAATTCAAAACCCTTTTGGTCTTAAGGCGCCCTTTGCGGGTTTTCACCTTAGCCTCTCCTTTTTCTTTATCTTTTTCTTTTTTTTCTCTTTTTTTTTGAAACATTCTTTGATTGAATTTGAACTCATA
The DNA here is from genome assembly GCA_008044935.1 of Gossypium turneri. Classification (NCBI taxonomy): domain Eukaryota; kingdom Viridiplantae; phylum Streptophyta; class Magnoliopsida; order Malvales; family Malvaceae; genus Gossypium; species Gossypium turneri. The sequence goes on along the minus strand of CP032579.1, from coordinate 34,463,237 downwards.
GGATTGGGTAAGTCCTTGTTATCCCTTCCAATCAAAATCAACACTTTTCCAGATAAAGCCTTTCACATAAGGTCCTTCCCAGTTTGGTATCCACTTCCTTCTGAAGTCTTTTGTAAGGGAAGGATCTTTTTCGATACCAGGTCCCCCTTAGGGAATTCTCTAGGGTGAACCTTCTTTGGTGAGCTCGCATCATTTGTTTTTTGGTGCATTTGACTATGACGGATAACTTTGAAACTTTCTCTTCAATCAGGATTGGATCCAAAGACTCAAAGAGAAGGAATCTCAGCTTCAATGGGCAAAATCAGCATAAGCTAAAGCGTAAGGCGTTGCCCCGATAGAGTTTTTTTGGTTTTTTGGTTTTTTTTAAAGTTTTTTTTCACCAGCCGTTCATCTTGGGGTGATATGGTGTTAATCTTGAACAGACTGCAAAATTTTGATATTGTGCTATTGTTCAAATTCAATGCATTGTCTGATATGATCCTTTTGGCATTCCATACTGACATTTGATTTTTCAAGAATTTGCTGACTATCGACTTCGTGCCATTTGCATATGAGGCAGCTTTCACCTATTTAGTGAAGTAATCGATGACCACGAAGATGAATCAATGACTGCCAAAAACTTTTGGCGAGATTGGCCTGATGACATCCATGCCCCACATAGAGAAAGTCAATGACTTCCGTTGATTCTTTGTAAGGTAGGATCTTGTTTTCATCTTGTTCTCTCATCCTTAACAAACCAAGAGATAAGCTACAGTCTCAGTCACCTTCAAAGTCCTAAGATTCCTCTGGACACATATCTTGCTCAAAAGGAGGTTTTGAGTCAATAGCAGTATCGCTCATATCATTGATATCTGGAGACCTGTTAAAGGAACGAATGTACATCTAAAGAATAAAAGAACCCAAGAATATTCATCTGTATAGTATGATTATGAATGAAACGGAAACAATAAAAGAATATTTGCTCGAAGTAAGAAACGAAGATGCATTTTATTAAAATAAAGATTTTGGACATGAGCCTATCTCACAAAAGGATTCTTATTGCTCCTAAGCTTAGAGCAATAAGCGTGTTTTAGATATTACTCTGAAATAGGTCTAAAAAGTTCAAGGATCTTGTAATACCCCGAAAATTTTTACAGTAAGATATTATCTTTGATATAGCAAGGTAATAAAGTGACAAAAAGGAGAATTTTGAGTTATGACAACATTGGGAAGTATATTATGACATATTAATTAAAGAAATGATTAAATTGCAAAAGTGAGAAAAGTTTTGTTATCCAAGAGTAAATACTCAAAATTTGAGGGGTTAAAGTATAAAAATGAAAATGTTGAAGGACCAATAGTGTAAATATTTTAAGGGTGGAATAATCTAGAAACTAAGGAAAATGGATGAATTGGGACCAAATTGAATAGATGAAGAATTATGAGGGACTAAATCATAATTTTACCAAATTAAGTGATCACTCAATGATGGAATTTTAAAAGATCTAAAAGGCAAAATGGTCAATTAGTGGAAAAAGAAATCTAAAAATAATGATGATGTTGGAGATATTTTAGATCAAATAAATAAATAAATATTAGTTTATTAATATTTTAATTTGATTTTTAAATTACATTTTATTATTTTATTATTATTTTATTTAGTATATATATATGTGTGGAAGAAAAGATGAAGAACCATCTTCCTTTCCCATGCATTTCACGTTAGAAGAGAAGAGAAGAAAGATTGCTTTCTTTACAATTTGGTCCTTTCACCAAAAATTTACCATTTTCACCTAGAAACCAAAAGAATTTCCAGAGCTACCAAGAGAGAAAAATGTTAAGGAGACTATCAAGTTAGATTTGAGAAATAGAAGCTGGAGGAGAGAGAAAATTAAGTTAAAGATTGAAATTAATAGAGCAAGGTAAGAACATCAAGATTTTAATATATTTTTAAGTTTGATATTATTAAAAAAGTATTAAATTGATGTTAATGTAGGGTTTTATTATATAAGGTTCTATGTTCTTGATATGTTAGTGAAGGGAAACAAGAGGAATTGATAGAAAATATTGTAGAGAAAGGAAAGGAGGGTGTTATAAATTTGATTATCAACATCTTGCACTAAAACAGTTTTGGACAGCAGCAGTAGGTTAACTTTGTAAAATCACCATAAATCGTGGAAATTGAATTAGAGGATGAAAAAAATATTTAATTAAAGCTTATTGAGTCTAGTTTCTCATAGAAGAAACGGTGTAAGTAATGGAATTGTAATCATGAGATATAATGAATTTTGTTAGATAAGGTCAGAATGAATTCGGGTTCCCCTGTTCTGACTTGGAAAAATCATTAAAAATTGTATAAAATAATTATGGGTTATAATTATTTAAAATCCTTAATCATTCTATTGTCAATAAAAACAAACGGGGACATTATCCGAATTCTATACAAAGAGATAATTAATTTTTAGTTAAGAGGGGTCGAAACTGTCAAACAGTGAAACAGGGGAAACTTTAAAGAATAAACTGTACTTATTGGCTAGACCAAAAATTCTGAAAATTTTATGGTAAGAAGATATGTGAGTCTAGTTTCAGGGAAAATTAACGAATCTTAATTTGGAGCTCTGTAGCTTGAGATATAAATAAATTAGTGACTCTGACTCAGATAGACAGCTTGAATTTACATACAGGAAAATAGTGATAGTATGGGTAATGTTGTTTAAATGTGTTATACACATTAAGGATATGGAATGGAGAGGAGGAGGAGGAAAATTGTGAAATATATGAATGATTTGTGTATAATTGGTCATATGCTTGATTATAATTGATAAACAATGAAATAGAAATGATGCTTATATTTGTGCATTATTGGTCATGGTTTAAGCTCATGTGTGAAAATAAAGTTTTATAGTATGTGTGTATGGTATATTCGATATATGATTTGGCATGAAATAATGTCATGAATGGTTTATGAATTAACACATGTTAGTAAGCGCGATACATGAATAAATGTTGTGCTCATCCATGCTTATAATGCTTATGCTATATGTGTATTTGGCTAACATATATATTTGGCGTACATGCTTAGGCTTTGGCCAAGTAGTGGTTGGATTATGCCACGTTAAATTTATAAGTTATGCATTGAAATGGTAAGTGCCTAATTGGAAATATGCTTGTGATCATGAAAAGGGTGGTAAGGTTTAAATTATGTAATCTCTAGTGAACTGGTTTATCATGTGGTTAGTTCCAAAAGAGCTATGTTTAAATACACTAGCTTGCGACTATAGTTGAATGATATGTTTATATCTTGTGTGATGTGCATAGGAAACGAGTGTGGAAAGATAATGAAATAGTAAGTTCATATGGCTGAAATTTAATGATTAAATGTTAATTTCATGAATTATATAATGTATGATGAGATATATTTGTTGATGTTTTAAGAATAAAATAGCAATACGAAAACTAAATAAATGATCAAATTAAGCGAAACGTCGGATTTGAGTACTTTTGATCAGTGACAAGTGATAAGTGGTAGCTTTAGCTACACTTATCTGATCAGTGACAAGTGACAAGTGATAAGTGATAGCTTTAGCTACACTTATCTGATCAGTGACAAGTGACAAGTGATGAGTGGTAGCTTTATCTACACTTATCTGACCAGTGACAAGTGACAAGTGACAAGTGATAGCTTTAGCTACACTTATCTGATTAGTGACAAGTGACAAGTGATGACTGGTAGCTTTAGCTACACTTATCTGATCAGGGACAAGTGACAAGTGATGAATGTGATCCGTGTAAGACCATGTCAGGGCTATGGCTTCGGAAAGTGCTAAGTGATCATACGCAAGACCATATTATACTATGGCAAAATGGAAGTGAAGTACTCAATTTTCCATAACCGTTCCCTAATTTGATTAAGGATGGTAAGTGACAAATGGGCCCAAAAGAATTATAGTAAATGGATAAGCGGTAATGAATTTATACCAGGATGATGAGTTGAGTTGATGTTGTTATTGAAGCTAAAGTGATATTTTCATTGCAAACTTGAGAATTTCATAAATGTGTTAATGAATGGTATAATCAATAAACGTTGAGATAAATGATAAATACGTATTAGTATTGAACTTAATGATTTGAATTGTGAACATGAGAAATTTGTGAATTGAATGAAATGGAAATGAAGCATTGAATTATTAAGACTTATGAATTGCATGAATATGTATCGAGTCTCGTAGGTCCTATTTATTATGAATATAATATTTTGAGGATATATTATGAAGAATTATAAAATCATGTTAATAATTTGAAAGTTTTAATTTAGATGAAGTTTTATAACTCGGTTAAATACGTTTACAAGTGTATGTGTTCTGGTAATGCCTCATACCCTATTCTGGTGTCGAATACGGGTAAGAGGTGTTACAGATCTCTTCTACAGTCCCATTGTTCAAAACACTCCCAAGTGTGTAAGGGCAAACGTCTGATAATTCTCTTCCCCAACTTCTTCTTCGGATACAGCGTTCAAATTCCCAAACATTCCTCCCGGTCCTTTGACTTCTTGAAAGAATTCCAACTCTTTATTATCTATTAGGCTTTGTACTAAAGCTTTGAATTCAGCGCACTCTTGGATTTCATGGCCTTCTTCAATGTGGAACTCACAGTAGCTCCTCATCCCTTTTGGTCTCTTCTCTTAATTCTGAATGATTAATCTCATGTCTATCATTTGTTTCAAAACCCATTTCAGTGGGCTTTTTACTTTTGCAACATTAGTTTTGGTTCTCTTTCCTCCATTCTCAATTATCGCGTTGACACCTGGGTCTGGACGACCGGGTAACGGATTTTCTACCACATTAGGACCTGATGGATCGTCAAACTTCACGATGCCCATCTTGATGAATCTTTCGACTAACTTTTTAAATGTAGTGCAGTTTTCAATGGAGTGTCCTGCTATTCCTGCGTGATATTCGCATTGGGCGTTCGCATCATACCATTTTGAGAATGAAGGTTGCACGGGTTCCGAGTAAAATGGAGCTACCACATGCGCATCAAATAGATTCTGATACAGCTCTCTATATGTCATTGGGATATGCATAAACTGGAGTCTTTTTGTGCTTGGCCTCGAGTTGGATTCTTGCCTTGAGGGGCCTTGATAGCTAGCAGCTACCATCCTTGGCTGGCCTACACTGACTGATTTAGAATACCCTTTATTATACAAGCTTAGGTTGCTCACTTCATTTTCTTTGTTCTTTGGGGTTGATCTTTTGACGCTTTTTCCCGTATTTATCTTCCCACTTTTTATGGAATTTTCAATCATCTTGCCAGACATTACCATATCTGAAAAGCTCATGGTAGCGCTTCCCAACATATGGTTAATGAATGGGGCTTTCAGAGTGTTGATGAAAAGCACCATGGTTTCTTTCTCCAGAAGAGGTGGCTGGACTTGTGTTGCTACCTCTCTCCATCTTTGGGCATATTGCCTAAAGCTCTCACTTTGCCTCTTTTCCATATTCTGCAATGTGATTCTGTCAGGCCCCATATTTGTCACGTGGCTATATTGCTTCATGAAAGCTTATGCTAAGTCCTTCCATGAGCTAACTTTAGCACGACTCAACTGGTTGTACCACTTGGCTGCAGACCTGATCAAACTATCTTGGAAGTAGTGGATTAACAGTTGATCATTATTGACATATCTTGTCATCCTTCGACAGAACATAGTGATATGAGCTTTAGGACAGCTAGTCCCGTTATACATTTCGAATTCTGGCATCTTGAACTTAGGCGGGATAACTAAGTCAAGGACCAAACTCAGGTCTTTAGCATCGACCCTACAATGGTAATCAGTATTCTCCATTGCTTTAAACTTTTCCTCTAGCCACCTACACCGATCCTCAAGTTCCTTCAGTAGATCCACTCTTAATTTCTTCACTTCTGCCACGTCTCCAAGATCAGGAACAACGGGGTTGTTTGGATTATCTCCCAGATTAGAACCAGAGCCTGTTTGAAAGCTCATTGGTACTGAGGCACCAGCCTGATATTGAGGTCTAATAGTGACAGGTACTCTTTGCGGGCACATATCTGGTTGTGCCTGGGTGCTCGTCGGGGTGAAACCTGGAGGATAAACAGGGTCCTCATGATCAACCCCAAAATCAACTACAGGGCTTTTTCCTTTATCATTCCCTCTAGCCAATAACTGCGCCAATTGGCTCATCATAGTTCTTTTGGATTCTAGCATGTGTTGTTGGATTTTATCCAGTCGTTCCTACATCTGATCTTGCATCTCCTTTTGCAATTGTTCCAATCTTTCTAACCTCTGATCCATTCTTGTTGGTTTCCAGATTAACTGAAATAATCTCATTTAATTAGAATCCTTTCGTGAAATTTAATACAAATGATGTAATGGAATGTAATCCAGATGAATGGAATGAATGCAAAAAGAGACGTTGATTCTGATTCAATTATATTAGAACAACTTTACTAGAAAACAAATCTCTTTACATAAAATGTATATTTACATATACGGCCTTGCCCTAATACTCAAAGTGAAGACATCGATCCCTTTCCTCATATCCAAATGCTAAGATCGACCCTCGTAAATTCTCCAAAAGGGTGCCTCTTTGATCTCCTTTTTGCTTGATCCGAGTCGCGACCCATTGTTCACTCATCCTCGTGATGCTTTTGGCTCCTTTAAAAGAGTTAGAACGTTAGCGGCTCTCGAATAATCTTTGTCACCTTGAATCCTCGGGCCACGAAGCAAAGCCGTGTACTCATTCATCAAACTATCACCTTTACCTCGTTACGTTTTCTCGGACCATATTCAGATGACCGTATTGTCTTCTATTTTATCAAGAAACTCATTTTCTTATGACGACCTCTGTATTGAGATACTGAACGTGAATCAACACTTCTTTTATGATGAAAATACTATGCAATCACAGTCAAAGCAAAACAAAGCAAGTTAGTATAACACAAAACTAAAATTAAAAGCATACAAGAAATAATAATTAAAGCTACCATTTAGGAAACCACTAGGGTTCGGTGTGGTTCTACCTAGGGTAGGCTCCTAGGGCTCACTATATATGGTTTGGTTCTAAAGTAAGGGTACCTGAATCGCCAGATTCCTCGATCCTCACCCATTATAGGCTCATACGGACTGAGTTCATTTCAAGGGAATACATTTCCCTATGGCCATACGGAGATGAAAATCTCACAAACATATAGGTACGGATGTATCCCAAAAGCGATTCACTATCCCATGCAGAGGTGAAAACCTCACGAAGGCGTAGTTTCTCACTCCCACTTAAAAGGGTAAATCGAATGATTTATGCAAATGCAATATGCCAAAAGATATATCGAGACTTGAACAGATAAAGCAGACATAACAAAATGGCGCAAAAAATGAAATACAACGAAAGGATCGTAAATTTAAACCAAATTATCAACTTTCGACAAAAAGAAAAGAAGTAATCAACTCGTGACTTGACTCTCTTATTTTGGGTCCCCAGAGGAGTCGCCAAGCTATTGACACCATTTTTTTGTAAAAACGGGGTCGACTTGGATTTTGAAAATGAAAACGAAAATGGGAGTCCCACTAATCCTTTTTGATGAGGTGTGATCGGGTCACCTCGAAAAGTGGTTGTTTTTAATAAGCGATTTGATTTTATTAAAACAACAATTTTGGTCCACGAAATTTAGAAAAATGGGTTCGGAGTCGGTTACGTTCGAGGAAGGATTAGCACCCTCGTAACGCCCAAAATTGGTACCTAGTTGATTAATTAATGTCTTAATGTCGAGAATTGAAAACTTTGAAGAGATTCAAAATACGATCCTTTGTTAAAACGCTGAAAATTTTCAGGGAAAGAGGGCATATTTCACATTAATCGAGAAAAAGAATTATATCCAGTAAGTTAGGACACAATATATTTAAATCCCCAAACGAGAATAAACACCAAGAGTTTTATTATTGTTAAAAAAACATTTGATTATCTCGATTTTAGAAAAATAATCATATTCCATAAGTTAGAGTACGATCTTTTCTTAATTCCCGAGATTATTAAAAATTTCGTTTTAAAACATTCGTTTATTCGAATTTATCGAGGAAATCGAGACCCCGTAAGTTAGGGTACGATTCTCGAATCTCAAAATACGAGCAACGTTCATTTTGACGAAACAATTTTTATACATTAAGTGAAATATAAAACGGTTTCGCGATGAAATGTCAAAGTGATCGCATTCGCGTTCATAGCAGAATAACAAGCATGCTAACATAAGTATCGAGTTAAGACCTAACATTGCATAAATAAATATCGAATAAATGACAATGATGATATTGATGATAATGATATTGGTAATAATATAGAATTCCCAACTTATACAAAAGGATATAAATGCATGATAAGATTAAATAAATGTATACATATATGTATGTATTAGGTACGTAAGCACGAAAAATATAATACTAATAGTAATAATAAAGATAATAATAATAGTAATAATGAATGTTAATATTAATAAATAAAAAAACATAATAATAAAGTTAATAATAATGAATAATCGAAATTTGAAAGTGTGTATAACAAAATATAAATATGTAAATAAATAAATAATGAAATGACAATAATAAGTCTAAAAGATAAAATAAACAAAAATAAAAAAAGGAATAATGAGAATAAAAACAAAAATAAGAGAAAAATAAATAAACAAACAAACTAATTTAAAATATGAGTATGTAAATAAATGAAAAAATTAAAAAATTTAATAGAGAACCAATAAATAAATAAACGAGTGAATATTAGGTAAAAAAAATTAATAATAATAATAATAATAATAATAATAATAGTAAAAATAAAAATATTAGTATTTGTAATAATGGAAGTAATAGTAACAGTAACAGTAATAATAACAATAATAGTAGTAGTAGTACTACTACTACTACTAATAATAATAATAATAATAACAATAAAAGGACAAAAATAAAAAAATAGGATTTAGGGGATGGATTTTAAAATGAAATAGTAAAGGATAATAAAGGACTAAAGTAAAACGCGCACCAAGAAGGAAGGACCGATTAGGAAAATATCCCCAACCTTATGCGCAGCGTTTCAGTGCAGATTAAAATGAAATAAATAGAAAAATATCGAGCAAAATTAAAAGAAAAGAAAAAAACGAAAAGGACTAAATTGCAACGCGCCGCAAAGGTGGAAGGACTGCGTGCGTAAATATACCATTGGTTGAAAACATGCGGATCCTCCAAGCGAGTCGGGTTGAAATTCGGGTAAGGGCAAAACGGCATCATTTTGGGGCTTCAGAAGCCTGCCCCAAACGACGTCGTTTTGGGGGATTTATAAATACAAAAAAAAAAAAAGCATTCAGACCCTACTTTAGAAAAAAAAAAAAAACAAAAGCCTTCCTTTTTTTCTCTGTTCTCTCGCTGGAATAGACCCAGAATCCGGTAGAGTGGGCCATCGTGGCTCCGCCGCAGCGCCGCCGTAGACGATGGCTGGACGCCGTCTCAAGTAAGTGTTCGCCTCTTTTTTCTTCCCTTTCTTATATATTCTCTCTCTCTATATATATGTAGTTTTTAAATAAAAAGGAAATAAATAATAAAAAACCTTTGAATATAAACAGTCCCAAAATCGAAAATAAAGAAAATAAAAAGGACCTTTCATTTTTTTTAATCTACTTTGCCTTTGTTGTTTTTGCTTGAATCTTTGTTTTTTCTTTTGTATTCAAAAAACAAAAATCTCGGAGAGCTACAATCGGTTCAAAATAATGGCTTTATAGCCGAAATTACAAGATGTTTATTTGTTTTTTTGCTTCTTGTTTTTTTCTGTGTTGTCTGCTTCTGCTTGTTGGCTTCTTGCAGGTGGTGTCAGAGAAGCATCAGGCGGTGGCGTGCAGGGAGGTGGCGTGCGGCAGCAGCAAGGCTTAGGGTTGGAGCAGCAGCTAGCTAGGGTTTCCCTTGGCTGATATTTTTTAGTTTTTTTTTTTGGGGTTTTAATTTGTATTTGGCTGAAGTCTGTTTTGGGCTAGTGAGATATTTGGGTTTTATTTTGTCTGATTTGAGTGTGTTGGGCCGGGCAAAATTTGGGCCTTACAGTTTATATCAGATATTATTTTACGGTTTTAATAAATGGCATGCGAGCCTCGTCATATTAAATCATTGAGAAAAAAATTTGATTTTCTATTATTTTTGGATTAATTCGTTATGAATAATTTATGGATTTGATATATGAATTAAATGTTTTTAATCATACATGTTAAATATTTTGAATTTATGTAAAGAAAATTAAGGTTTTCTTTTTTTTTTCAATTTTAACTTTGGTCTTCGATTATTAAACCTCAATTATGAATATTTACAATCGAATTATAATTCAGGATTCAACGTTTGAATTATAATTGCAATAGAACTCAATGTATCGTTGTATTATAAAAATTGAGGATGTTCTCGTACAAATACTCCAGCATATATATTAAGTATCATAGAATTGTTTGAAACCCGAAATTTATTGGATCTAATGTGCCGCTGAGATAAGTTAGTATTCTGCACTTATTTGTCTATGATTTTAAATTTTCATTGAATTCCTTTGTCTTTAACTTTTGAATCTCAAAGCTTTGAATCTCAAAGCTTTCATGTTTGATTTATGTTGATTTTGTGGACTGAGATGAAGCTTGTGTAACTGTATTGAAGGCATTATTATTTGTTTTCTTTTCAAAGGTTATAGTGTTTGTCTCTTTGATTTACTTTTTTTTCTGTTTAATCATCAATACAATTTTAGATTTACATGTTATATGCAGGGTAAGTTTCTCTATTTGATTTTGAATACATGTATATGCGTGAATTGCTTTGGTGTTTTTGTCTATGCCAAAATTATGAATATATGTACTTGTTAATTGTTATGAAATTTTTAAATTTGAATATTGGAATGTTTATATATTTTAAAATAACTTCATCGAAGAAGTAAGTCGCCAAAGTGATCTTTTTTGTGTAAATTATTTTGTTTTAAAATACAAAAGGTTGTGTGCATGTAACTTAAGTTATGTTAATATTGATCGGCCCAAATGAAGGTTAATAATATTACATGTGCAACTATGGTAATAAAAATGTGACGATTATTCGGTTTTACAGCTGAGTAATAAATCAGCCCAAAAAAGATTCGACATGTTTTTTTATTGTCAGTGTTTGATTACTACATTAAGATATCACTTACAAGTTAATATTTTGTCCAAAGATGAAATATTAATGGAGTGTCCGATATCTTGAAATGATGTTTACCTTTATTGAAATTATTTTAGTTTAAATTTTAAATATTTTGAAATAAATAAATTCAATTTTGGCTTTAGGATTTAATTAAGGATGTCTAATATTTTAAATAGATTAGTTGAAACAAAATGTCACCAAAGTGACCTCTTTTGCGTAGATTAATTTATTTAAAATATCAAGATCATTATATGTTTTATTTCATTTATGTGTTTATTAATTGACCCAAAGGTAAGCTAATATTTAGCAGAATTTCAATAACATCTATGGTGATAAATGTGTGACAATTATAAGGTACTTTATATGAGCAATAAGTTAGTCCAAAGATTGATTCATTTTTTGACGTAATTTATTGTCAATATTTGATTGCTACAACAAGAGTGCCGCTTACTGTTAATATTACTATTCAAAGACTTGATATTAATGTTGTGTTTAGTATCTTGATATGGGATTAGCCACTATTTTAATTTTTTTGGTTACTTATGAATATTCATTTGAGCTTGTTTTTATCTATTTTGTTCTATATTCAGCTAATTCATCTTCTGCTGCCACAATATTTGCTAATATAAATTTTATACCCATGCTTAATGGGACTAATTTCAATGAATGAGAAAGACAATTACTTATAGTGCTTGACTGTATGGACATAGACCTTATACTAAGGGAAGAACAACTCGCACCTCTCATTGCAAAAAAAAAAACACCCTTATGTTAAAAGGGTTTTTGAGAGGTGGGATCGTTCAAATTGCATGAGTCTAATGATCATAAAGCACAACATTCCAAGAGCCTTTAGAGGCATAGGATCTAAAGAAATTACTCAAGCCAAGGTTTCCTTAACGAAATTGAGAAATGTTTTTCCAAAAATAATAAGGTTGAGATGACATCACTTCTGACTTCTTTGATGTGTATGAAGTATAAGGGTCAATGAAATGTGAGGGAGTACATTATGGAGATGTTTCATGTTGCTTCAAGACTTAAGGAACTTAAGATTGAGCTTTCCGTTTTGGTTGAGGTCCTGCATGTGTTGCGAACTCACCACAGCTCGTATGAGCTTACTGATATTCAGCTCGGAGGAGCTTACCGTTTATCGCCCGTATGAGCCTACATGTACAGGAATTGACAGATTAGAGTTCAGTACACCTGGTGTGTACTACCTGCGTATCTAACGAGATTCTAAGTGGTTCAACGGGCATAGTGTTATTACGAGATTATATAAGTTCGATACGAACTAGTACAGGTATTTACATGGAGATAGTTTATATATATATGATATACGGATATGCGGTAGAGATGTTACATGTACATGGAATTTTAATAATTGTTGAATTCATACAAATTCTCAGTTTTTATGTGTATACATGGCTAACTTGGTGAATGGTTATTTGATAGGCTTTGGCCAAATTGAATTGAGTTATGCTTTGAGTTATTTACCTAAATTTGTGGTTATACAATAAGTTTTATTCTATGTTTTACGAACTTACTAAGCTTAATTGCTTACTCCGTTTATTTTTCCGTGTTTTATAGTTCTTCGGAAGTTCACTCGGTTTGGAAGTCGTCGGAGATTGCTTCACACTATCAAACACTCTTTTTGGTATTTTGGACTTTATATATTTTGGTTAAAAAGCATGTATAGGTATTTTGGCTAATGTGTGCTATATTTCTTGTTGTATTTTGGCCATTTGAATTGGCTTGTAAGGTGGTAATATATTTTGATATGTATATATGTATAAATGGCCTTATGATATGTGGTGTATAGTTGCTATATGAATGCATTGCTTGTGAAATTGAGTGTTGGCACTAAATGTGTAGGCATGCTAAGTTTTAGGCACAATGTCTCATATATGTAATTGACCATTTAGGTAGACTTTAGAAGTATATTTGGTATGTTTAAAAGTGGTCAAATGAATGTGCTCATGGATATCATGTTGTATGTGCGGATAGTACATGTTATAAACTTGATATTGGTTGGTTTTGAGTGTCTATTTATGTCATGGTTATGTGCAAATTGATGTGTATAGGTTGGTACCAAGGTGGGTGAGGAATATGGCTTGGAAAATGGTCTATTTTTATCTACACGGGTAGAGACACGGGCGTTGTCTTGGCCGTGTGTGATACTTCTTAGAAATCAAGCCAGTAGCTTCACACTGCCTAGCACACGAGCGTGTGGCTTCGCCATGTGGCTCAAGTCAGTATACCTCTAATTTTCACACGACCTAGCACACGGCCCGGCACACGGGTGTGTGAGGCCATTTCAAAAGGTACACGGCCTGGCATGCGGGCGTGTGGTTGGCCGTGTGAGCCAAGTCAATGAGTTACACGGGGTTGGACACGGGCTGGGACACAATCGTGTGTCCCCATTTCGAATGCCCACACGGCCTGAGACCCATTTCGAATGCCCACACGGCCTGAGACACGGGCGTGTGTCCCTTACACTTTGAAAAATTTCAATGTTTTCCTAAAAATTTCTTGAGCACTCGGTTTAGTTCCGAACCACTTTTAATGTCTATTTGGGGCCTCGAGGGCTCGTGTTAAGGACCATATGATTGTCTATGAATGGTTTTTGAATTGAATGAGAAATATACATGAAATGGTTGATTGATTGAACTGTAAGTCTGGTAATACTCCGTAACCCTATTCCGGCGTCGGATACGGGTTAGGGTGTTACATATTTTCTGTAGAAATAAAATTTATTTAGTTTATTCACATTCTGATTTTGATAAGGTTTGATCTCACTAAGGTTTAAGGAGGACCAATTGCATGTGAAAGATGGAATTTCAATCAAGGTAGCCAATATGATCGACTTGTCGTTTTTATTTTAGTATTAGTATATATTTATAGTTTAACTTTTAATTTTTAAGAAATTATATAATTTTTATATACTTATAAATATACCTTAATTAAATAACTATAAATATATTTATATATAAACATAAATTTTAAAATCTTTCATCAATTTCAATAATTATTAAATTTAAATGTAATTATAAAAAATCAAATACATTAAGAGTTAAATAAAATTTAATTTAAAAATTAATTTAAAATATCAAAATTTTGTAAGGATCAGTATGAACAAATATAAGTTGTTATTAACCGAAACAATTCAAATACATCGAAATAGTTGGAACATGCCAAAATTTTAATCAAACTAAAACATATACTACTTTGTACTCATTTAAGATTGAAATGATATATATTAACCGATACAACCCATACCTAAGTACGACAATTCCAACCTCCACTCCAACCCATATTTATTTTAATCTAATAATCTCAATTGTTCCAAATGATATCGGATCAAAACTTTCATTCTCCTTCCTGGTAAGAAAATTGCATTAAAAAAGAAAAAGTAGAGCAATAAGTTCCAGATAAGTTAATGATGGGATGAATAGTATATCGTTGTTGGCAGATTGCTATTTCATTTCTCTATTGGTACAACGATGCACTTAATTTTTTAGTTTACTCTCATTAATTGAGTAATGAAGAGACTTGTTTATACTTTTTTTCTAATTTAGCGTTGATTTTTTTAAATATATAAAATTAAAAGATAAAAAAGATTAAAAATTATAAAATTAAAAAAATAATATGAACATAAAAAAAATACGAAATCACATAAATAAGTAAAAAAACACTTAAATCAAGGATAAATCCAAAATTAAACCTAACAAAAACGAATCTAGAGACTAAATTGAACATATTAATATATCACATTAGGATTGAATCATGAACATACTAAATATGTAAATAAGGACTAAAATGAATCAAATTGAAAATCTCTTGCAAAGAAACAGAAATTTCAAAAGAATTAAGTTCGCAATGACCCCTAAAACCATTAATGCACACTTAAAACCCGAAAGCTGGGTCTTTCTTGCTTTTTTTCTCTCATTTTTCATGCGCCATTCAGCCTCATTTTCTTTTTCCTCTTTTATTACCATGATTTAAAATCCCTCATAACCGACCTTATTAAATAAAAAAATATAATAGATTATATTAAAAATATTTTATATTATATGATATTTGAAATGTAAAAGAATAAATATATTATATATTTTATGTATCCTGAATTGAAATATTTATATATCTTATACAGGATAAATTAATATATATTAGTTGCTAATATCTAATATATTAATCTTTTAAATCAAGGAAATCTAATCTCATGTCATTTAAATAGTTTGCCCACTTGCTATTTGTTATAATAGATTCACCAAGTGCTCTCTTTATCATCAATTTTTTAAACGTGATTTAATTTAGCTACATAATTACACTTCTTTTTATTTTTAAATATTATATATTTTTATAAATATAGATAAATCAATCACAATATGTTTTGATTTAATATACATTTAATTTTAAAAAATAATAAATTCCAAATCAAGTTCAAATAATTGATGTGTGAAATGAAAAAGAAATCAATTTAAAATGCTCAAATCTAAAGCAATATCTATATGATCCACCTAATAAGTAAAATTGTAGATATCACACTAGCAATATCTATGTGATCCACCTAATAAGTAAAATTGTAGATATCACACCAAAAACGTGTTCTAAATTGTAAGAAGTAATGAGTTTCGTATGACGATCTGATAGTTAAGAGTGTTCATTATTTCAGATGTGATTTAAGCTCGAGTAATGTTTATATTTGGACTTTGTCATGTTATTGCAATTCAAAAAAAAATTGTAAGGAGTATTTCTCTTTTAGTCCATAACTTTTTGTTTTTTGGAAGAAATTCTTATAATATAAATAATAATGAATCATTTTATTATGATTAATTCAAAAATTACTCCCTTTTGTTATTATTTCTTTGAATTTTGAAGCAAGCCGCCCCAAGCTTTTCAAGTTGCATCTTTGGACTTCCATAGACCAAAGACGACGGAAAATGACTAAAAAATGGCTTAATCCATTGTTGGTCCCTGTACTATAAGTAAATTATCACTTTGATCCTTTTACTTTTTTTTGGTCACTTTTTATTCCATCTAGTTTATTCCGTCATTTAATTTAGCTCTTTGTTGAGAAGATTTAATTGTCTCAACACTTGCAATTGCAAGTAGGACCTACAGTTCAAATGCATCTTGGGCAATCCTTGGGCACTCGTTCCGTCAAATATTATTTATATTTTGGTGATTTTAAAACTTAAGGTTGTTCAAGGTTGCACTTATAGCTAATCAATCATCAAATATTACTTATATTTTGGTCACATGAGAAATATATTTATACTTTGAAATAGTGAATACTGTCTCGGATTGAATCAGTTATAGTTGGCATATCATATGATTAGTGTACGAGATTTTTCTTCGGTTTATACTGATGAGGTGTGAAGCGCAATATTTCTGAACGTATCAATGATACACTTGGTGCTAGTTATATTGGTGTGATGGTTGGATGATCTATGTTTGTTTATATAAGTCTGAATATGTTAGTTAGTAGATTAAACCTTAATGCTTTTGATACTATAGTTTAATGACGTTTGATAGTGTTTACATGTGTTAAATTGGTGATTTTGAATTGGTGTAATATTTGGGTATGTTTTATGTACAATTAGGTGAAGTTTGAATGTTTGAAAATGTGCATTTTAAACCATTTACCATTAAGTCTCGAAAGAGCGAGAGAATGTCTTGAGACCGTTAGAATAAAAATTTACTATATTATGCATTCATTTGCTTAATGTCCTAAGACAAACTCATCTTGGTCTCGAGACTAGTGGTCTATGTCTCGAGATAAGGGCACATAGAAACTAAATAACTTTTGCTCCGCTTTAGGTATCGAGAAATGAAAACATCGAAGCTAAGATAGGAAAATAGGGGAGGTCTGTCTCGAGACCCAATCTCGAGACTTGAGGAATTTTTCCTTGAGACATGAATTTTATTGTCTTGAGACATATAAACATCAAAGCAAAATTTTAAAAACTTATGATGTGGCTTGTTTCAAGATATAGAGTTCCTGTCTCAAGAAATAATGTTAAAATTTGACAAGTTTTTTAATTTGATTCCTATGCTCATATTAAACCACATTTAGACTCGAATGATTAAATTGTGATTGAAATGTGTTAATGTGGTTTAATATTATGAAATGACATGTATGTTTAGTATGAGTTGCTCCGGTTATCGGGTCGGATATGGGGTTTTACAAATTTGACTTTTTATTTTATTTTAAATTTTTTAGGGGTCGGGGAAACATGTAGCATTCATTTGAGAAAAATGGAGTAACAGCTCAAAGGAGTCAAAAACAAAATGGGATATATAGGGGAGAAGCAGAAACCATTAGAAGCAAAAGGAAACATGTAGTAGGGTAGCTCTTACACTACCATAAGTTTATTGTACACCATATTAAAATATCATAAAATGATTTGGCACACTATACCAAAAACTAACATTTTATTCGCCCAGTTTGAAAAATAATTCTAATGTTTTTAATTATTTAGGCAAAGAAATTGGGTTAACGAATAATGATAACACTCTATCTTTGGTTTCTTTATCTTCAATAGCATGACCATCGCCATTTTGGTACATCAATAAAGATATTCTTGCAAGGTTCATAGCAACCTCAATAAACGTACGACAGAAAGGAGATTTAGCCATTTGGTCTTCATTCATCTTCTTCCATGTTGCATCAATTAATTTCCTTATGTGGTCACGAGCTTCTTCTTCAGATGCTTCACTTTCGTTCATATAACATTGAATTGATTTAGGAACATCACCTCTTTGAAGCTCATACTAATCTAAAAATTTAAAAAAAAAAAGTCAAACAAGCAAATCACTATTAGACTAATTAACGAATGGAAATTTTAAGTTGATAACTATATATATCTATTAATATATATTGCTTACCAATGATGTCCCTAAATCATCTGCTAATCGTACAATTATGGACGACCAATAAATTATATCGGGGTAATATTGCTGGATGTGGTGCAATCCCTCTTCTGTTATAAGATCAGTTGCCAAATAGGAATGACCAAACATTACAAAACCCGATATTGAAATCCAAGCATTATCAATGTACTCTCGCAGAGTTGGCGTATATCCAATGTAATACCATTTTGCTCCAACAAATATGATTTACAAAGATTCATCCACTGAACATTTATGTTAAACCATGAATAACACAAATCAGACAGAGCTCATAAGGAAAAGAAAAAGAGAATCTTAGGAATTGGTTTAATACCACTTTCTTGAGAAAGGGAAGGACATCTATCCCTTGTTCCTTAAGAGTGTCGAAAGCCATTTCATTTACGAATTGTAAAGCGCATGGTAACATATTTTCATATAGTTTGGAAGCTTTTGTATTTGATTTATATCCTATCTAAAATTACACCAACACATTAAAGATTATTAAACATTTGTAAGAAATATCAAAAGCAGATAAAATCATATAGTAGTACAACTACAAACCTCTCAACAACATCTGTGAAGAGTTCCAACTCATCTAAGGTTCCATAAACGTCATAAACATCATCTATAACTGTTATTAGTGCATTGACCTTTGTCTGAATTCTTCTACCTTTTCCATCTTGAGGAGTATTTATCATTCCCACACTCCATAAGAAGTTTTCCATTAGCCTATCTCTAGCAAAGCTCAAGGTCTTGCCAAGGCCAAAATCTTTCCACCACCTAAATAATACAAGTGGAAAAAAAAACATAATCATACTTGCGTTGAAGCATATGCGAGTCAACTTTAAACTAGTATGCAGTAGGAATACTTACGTTGAAGCATATCTAAGATCATCTTGGTGCATAGATTGCACTATGTTGTAATCCAATATAGCAAGCTCTAAAATAATGGGATTTTTGTCCTCTTTTTTTCTCATACATATCTATGAACATTTGGCTTCCAACCTTGGCATCCTCCAATGTAAAGGAAGCACCAAGGCATGTTCCACAAGCATCCAAAGATATTGATGATCATTGTTCTCCTTCAGACATTGTTTGAGAAGTTTAGCTACTAACTTTCTTGCATTCTCCAGCATTGTTTCACCTTCTAATAAGTGGTATGAAGCCTCATACAAGTTGAGTAGTCCCTTGCAATCTTGATTTTGGCTTGCTTTAATGTCTTCAACTTCATCCATGAAACAAGCGAAAACATCTAGTGCATGAAAATATTTCAATGTTATGTGTTATCAAATTTGATGTAAATTAAAATGTCCAATTTGAATTGTTTCTTGTGTTGTACCTTGATTCACTTTATACCCGTGTTGTCTTAGCAATCTAAATTCAAGAGCTATAGCATATAAATTGTCTTTGTTCGATGCAACAGTACTGCTGTTTTTAGTCTACTCCGCTGCAACTTCAGGGAGATAAGACTTGATATGATGACTTTAATCCATCCCACTGCAACTTCAGGGGTATGGGTAACTTCATTGATCTGTTCTCTGGGGAACATGACCTGTAAAATCCATTTATGGACCTATTTATGCCTAGTGTTTAGGATGTCATGATTAGAATGAATCAAATGCTCCTAACTGGATGGTATGTATGATATTTGTAGAATGTCATGAGAATGATCCCTTTTTAATGCTTAGGTTGTCATTGCTCGCTGTTCATCAAAGTTCTATCACTGATGCCTTCTTGTTCAGCCAGTATCTTCAACAGAAAAACCAAAGAAATGGTCGTACTTTAGACTATTCTTTCTCAAATGCTTCCAACCCTTAAGTTGGTTAGTTCTAAACAATGGCCCTGTTTCAGGTCCTCACATTATTTAGAAACTTTCAGAGTAATATGCAGAACTCCTTCTGCTTGAATATTATCAGTCCATTAATCGTTATTTGAATGAAAAATGCTTGAAAAAGATTATCAAAATGGACAAGATGAAATTTTGTTGAGAGCAAAGCTCGAAATGAATAGATTAATCGAGATAGCAAATTTTGCTAGAATGAGAATAAATTAATCAAGATGGCACATTTTTCCAAAATACAAAAATGAATATAATAGAAATAGGTGCCCCAGATATCGTAGCATGAGCTTTTCTGCCCCAAGCTCCTAGAGGACCCTTGAACTTGATATGTGTTTAGAAGTCCTAGAAGACTTTGATGTTGCCCCAAGATGTAGCACCTCTCCTTCTTGCTAATTTGGAGAGGACAAGACTACCGCATGCCCCACCTTCAATCAAAACTTGAATAGCCCATTCCTGGGTTTTCAATTCAAAACCCTTTTGGTCTCAAGGCGCCCTTTGCGGGTTTTCACCTTGGCCTCTCCTTTTTCTTTTTCTTTTTCTTTTTCTTTTTCTTTTTTTTTTGAAACATTCTTTGATTGAATTTGAACTCATAGGATTGGGTAAGCCCTTGTTATCCCTTCCAGTCAAAATCAACACTTTTCCAGATAAGGCCTTTCACATAAGGTCCTTCCCAGTTTGGTATCCACTTCCTTCTGAAGTCTTTTGTAAGGGGAGGATCTTCTTCGATACCAGGTCCCCCTTAGGGAATTCTCTAGGGTGAACCTTCTTTGGTGAGCTCGCATCATTTGTTTTTTGGTGCATTAGACTATGACGGATAACTTTGAAACTTTCTCTTCAATCAGGATTGGATCCAAAGACTCAAAGAGAAGGAATCTCAGCTTCAATGGGCAAAACCGCCATAAGCTAAAGCGAAAGGCGTTGCCCCGATAGAATTTTTTTGGTTTTTTGGTTTTTTTTAGTTTTTTTTTCACCGCGCCGTTCATCTTGGGGCGATATGGTGTTAATCTTGAACAAACTGCAAACTTTTGATATCGTGCTGTTGTTCAAATTCAATGTATTGTCTGATATGATCCTTTTGGCATTCCATACTGACATATGATTTTTCAAGAATTTGCTGACTATCGACTTCGTGCCATTTGCATATGAGGCAGCTTCCACCTACTTAGTGAAGTAATCGACGACCACGAAGATGAATCAATGACTGCCACAAAATTTTGGCGAGATTGGCCTGATGACATCCATGCCCCACATAGAGAAAGTCCATGACTTCCATTGATTCTTTGTAAGGTAGGATCTTGTTTTCATCTTGTTCTCTCATCCTTAACAAACCAAGAGATAAGCTACAGTTCGGTCACCTTCAAAGTCCTAAGATTCTTCTGGACATATATCTTGCTCAAAAGAGGTTTTGAGTCAATAGCAGTATCGCTCATATCATTGATATCTGGAGACCTGTTATAGGAACGAATGTATATCTAAAGAATAAAAGAACCCAAGAATATTCATTGTATAGTATGATTATGAATGAAATGGAAACAATAAAAGAATATTTGCTCGAAGCAAGAAACGAAGATGCATTTTATTAAAATAAAGATTTTGGACATGAGCCTATCTCACAAAAGGATTCTTATTGCTCCTAGGCTTAGAGCAATAAGCGTGTTTTAGATATTACTCTGAAATAGGTCTAAAAAGTTCAGGGATCTTGTAATATCTCGAAAATTTTTACAGTAAGATATTATCTTTGATATAGCAAGGAAATAAAGTGACAAAAAGGAGAATTTTGAGTTATGACAACATTGGGAAGTATATTATGACATATTAATTAAAGAAATGATTAAATTGCAAAAGTGAGAAAAGTTTTGTTATCCAAGAGTAAATACTCAAAATTTGAGGGGTTAAAGTATAAATATGAAAAAGTTGAAGGACCAATAGTGTAAATATTTTAAGGGTGGAATAATCTAGAAACTAAGGAAAATGGATGAATTGGGACCAAATTGAATAGATGAAGAATTATGAGGGACTAAATCGTAATTTTACCAAATTAAGTGATGACTCAATGATGGAATTTTAAAAGATCTAAAGGGCAAAATGGTCAATTAGAAGAAAAAGAAATCTAGAAAATAATGATGATGTTGGAGATATTTTAGATCAAATAAATAAAAAAATATTAGTTAATTTGATTTTTAAATTACATTTTATCATTTTATCATTATTTTATTTAGTATATATATATATATATGTGTGTGGAAGAAAAGATGAAGAATCATCTTCCTTTCCCATGCATTTCACATTAGAAGAGAAGAGAAGAAAGAAAGTTTTACTTTCTTTACAATTTGGTCCTTCCACCAAAAATTTACCATTTTCACCTAGAAATCAAAAGAATTTCCAGAGCTACCAAGAGAGAAAAATGTTAAGGAGACTATGGGGAGCTAGAATATCAAGTTAGATTCGAGAAATAGAAGCTGGAGGAGAGAGAAAATTAAGTTAAAGATTGAAATCAATAGAGCAAGGTAAGAACATCAAGATTTTAATATATATTTAAGTTTGATATTATTGAAAAAGTATGAAATTGATGTTAATGTAGGGTTTTATTATATAAGGTTCTATGTTCTTGATATGTTAGTGAAGGGAAACAAGAGGAATTGATAGAAAATATTGTAGAGAAAGGAAAGGAGGGTGTTATAAATTTGATTATCAACATCTTGCACTAAAACAGTTTTGGACAGCAGCAGTAGGTTAACTTTGTAAAATCACCATAAATTGTGGAAATTGAATTAGGGGATGAAAAAAATATTTTATTGAGTCTAGTTTCTCATAGAAGAAATGGTGTAAGTAAGGGAATTGTAATCATGAGATATAATGAATTTTGTTAGATAAGGTCAGAATGAATTCAGGTTCCCCTATTCTGACTTGGAAAAATCATTAAAAATTGTATAAAAATAATTATGGGTTATAATTATTTAAAATCCTTAATGATTCTATTTTCAATAGAAACAAACGGGGACATCATCCGAATTCTATACAAAGAGATAATTAATTTTTAGTTAAGAGGGGTAGAAACTGTCGAACAGTGAAACAGAGGAAACTTTAAAGAATAAACTGTACTTATTGGATGAACCAAAAATTCTGATAATTGGTCATATGGAATGGAGAGGAGGAGGAGGAGGAGGACAATTGTGAAATATATGAATGATTTGTACATAATTGGTCATATGCTTGATTATAATTGATAAACAATGAAATAGAAATGATGCTTATATTTGTGCATTATTGGTCATGGTTTAAGCTCATGTGTGAAAATAAAGTTTATAGTATGTGTGTATGGTATATTCGATATATGACTTGGCATGAAATAATGTCATGAATGGTTTATGAATTAACATATGTTGGTAAGCGTGATACATGAATAAATGTTGTGCTCATCCATGCTTATAATGCTTATGCTATATGTGTATTTGGCTAACATATATATTTGGCGTACATGCTTAGGCTTTGGCCAAGTAGTGGTTGGATTATGCCACGTTAAATTTACAAGTTATGCATTGAAATGGTAACTACCTAATTGGAAATATGCTTGTGATCATGAAAAGGGTGGTAAGGTTTAAATTATGTAATCTCTAGTAAAATGGTTTATCATGTGGTTAGTTCCAAAAAGAGTTATGTTTAAATACACTTGCTTGCGACTATAGTTGAATGATATGTTTATATCTTGTGTGATGTGCATAGGAAACGAGTGTGGAAAGATAATGAAATAGTAAGTTCATATGGCTGAAATTTAATGATTAAATGTTAATTTCATGAATTATATAATGTATGATGAGATATATTTGTCAATGTTTTGAGAATAAAATAACAATGCAAAACTGAATAAATGATCAAATTAAGCGGAACGTCGGATTTGAGTACTTTTGATCAGTGACAAGTGATAAGTGGTAGCTTTATCTACACTTATCTGATCAGTGACAAGTGACAAGTGATAAGTGATAGCTTTAGCTACACTTATCTGATCAGTGACAAGTGATGAGTGGTAGCTTTATCTACACTTATCTGATCAGTGACAAGTGACAAGTGATAAGTGATAGCTTTAGCTACACTTATCTGATCAGTGACAAGTGACAAGTGATGAGTGGTAGCTTTAGCTACACTTATCTGATCAGGGACAAGTGACAAGTGATAAATGTGATCCGTGTAAGACCATGTCAGGGCTATGGCTTCGGAAAGTGCTAAGTGATCATACGCAAGACCATAGTTATACTATGGCAAAATGGAAGTGAAGTACTCAATTTTCCATAACCGTTCCCTAATTTGATTAAGGATGGTAAGTGACAAATGGGCCCAAAAGAATTATAGTAAATGGATAAGTGGTAGTGAATTTATACCAGGATGATGAGTTGAGTTGATGTTGTTATTGAAGCTAAAGTGATATTTTCATTGAAAACTTGAGAATTTCATAAATGTGTTAATGAATGGTATAATCAATAAACGTTGAGATAAATGATAAATACGTATTAGTATTGAACTTAATGATTTGAATTGTGAACATGAGAAATTTTGAATTGAATGAAATGGAAATGAAGCATTGAATTATTAAGACTTGTGAATTGCATGAATATGTATCGGGTCTTGTAGGTCCTATTTATTATGAATATAATATTTTGAGGATATATTATGAAGAATTATAAAATCATGTTAATAATTTGAAAGTTTTAATTTAGATGAAGTTTTATAACTCGGTTAAATACGTTTACAAGTGTATGTGTTCTGGTAATGCCTCGTACCCTATTCTGGTGTCGAATACGGGTAAGGGTGTTACAGATCTCTTCTACAGTCCCATTTTTCAAAACACTCCCAAGTGTGTAAGGGCAAACGTCTGATAATTCTCTTCCCTGACTTCCTCTTCGGATACGGCATTCAAATTCCCCAACATTCCTCCCGGTCCTTTGACTTCTTGAAAGAATTCCAACTCTTTATTATCCATTAGGCTTTGTACTAAAGCTTTGAATTCAGCGCACTCTTGGATTTCATGGCCTTCTTCAATGTGGAACTCACAGTAGCTCCTCATCCCTTTTGGTCTCTTCTCTTAATTCTGAATGATTAATCTCATGTATATCATTTGTTTCAAAACCCATTTCAGTGGGGTTTTTACTTTTGCAACATTAGTTTTGGTTCTCTTTCCTCCATTCTCAATTATCGCGTTGGCCCCTGGGTCTGGACGACCGGGTAACGGATTTTCTACCACATTAGGTCCTGATGGATCGTCAAACTTCACGATGCCCATCTTGATGAATCTTTCGACTAACTTTTTAAATGTAGTGCAGTTTTCAATGGAGTGTCCTGCTATTCCCGCGTGATACTCGCATTGGGCGTTCGCATCATACCATTTTGGGAACGAAGGTTGCATGGGTTTCGAGTAAAATGGAGCTACCACATGCGCATCAAACAGATTCTGATACAGCTCTCTATATGTCATTGGGATATGCGTAAACTGGAGTCTTTCTGTGCTTGGCCTTAGGGGGCCTTGATAGCTAGCAGCTACCTTCCTTGGCTGGCCTATAGTGACCGATTTAGAATACCCTTTATTATACAAGCTCAGGTTGCTCACTTCATTTTATTTATTCTTTGGGGTTGATCTTTTGATGCTTTTTCCCGTATCTATCTTTCCACTTCTTATGGCATTTTCAATCATCTTGCCAGACATTACCATATCTGAAAAGCTCATGGTAGCGCTTCCCAACATATGGTTAATGAATGGGGCTTTCAGAGTGTTGATGAAAAGCACTGTGGTTTCTTTCTCCAGAAGAGGTGGTTGGACTTGTGTTGTTACCTCTCTCCATCTTTGGGCATATTGCCTAAAGCTCTCACTTTGCCTCTTTTCCATATTCTGCAATGTGATTCTGTCAGGCGCCATATTTGTCACGTGGCCGTATTGCTTCATGAAAGCTTATGCCAAGTCCTTCCATGAGCTAACTTTAGCACGACTCAACTGGTTGTACCACTTGGCTGCAGACCCGATCAAACTATCTTGGAAGTAGTGGATTAACAGTTGATCATTGTTGACATATCCTGTCATCCTTCGACAGAACATAGTGATATGAGCTTCAGGACAACTAGTCCCATTGTACATTTCGAATTCTGGCATCTTGAACTTAGGCGGGAGAACTAAGTCAAGGACCAAACTCAGGTCTTTAGCATCGACCCTACAACGGTAATCAGTATTCTCCATTGCTTTAAACTTTTCCTCTAGCCACCTACACCGATCCTCAAGTTCCTTCGGTAGATCCACTCTTACTTTCTCCACTTCTGCCACGTCTTCAAGATCAGGAACAACGGGGTTGTTTGGATTATCTCCCGGATTAGAACCAGAGCCTGTTTGAAAGTTCATTGGTACCGAGGCACCAGCCTGATATTGAGGTCTAATAGTGACAGGTACTCTTTGCGGGCACATATCTGGTTGTGCTGGGTGCTCGCCGGGGTGAAACCTGGAGGATAAACAGGGTCCTCATGATCAACCCCAGAATAAACTACAGGGGTTTTTCCTTTATCATTCCCTCCAGCCAATAACTGCGCCAATTGGCTCATCATAGTTCTTTGGGATTCTAGCATGTGTTGTTGGATTTTATCCAGTCGTTCCTGCATCTGATCTTGCATCTCCTTTTGCAATTGTTCCAATCTTTCTAACCTCTGATCCATTCATGTTGGTTTCCAGATTAACTGAAATAATCTCATTTAATTAGAATCCTTTCGTGAAATTTAATGCAAATGATGCAATGGAATGTAATGCAGATGAATAGAGTGAATGCAAAAAGAGACGTTGATTCTGATTCAATTATATTAGAACAACTTTACTAGAAAACAAATCACTTTACATAAAACGTATATTTACATATACGGTCTTGCCCTAATACTCAAAGTGAAGACATCGATCCCTTTCCTCATATCCAAATGCTAAGATCGACCCTCGTAAATTCTCCAAAAGGGTGCCTCTTCGATCTCCTTTTTGCTTGATCCGAGTCGCGACCCATTGTTCACTCATCCTCGTGATGCTTGTTGGCTCCTTTAAAAGAGTTAGAACGTTAGCGGCTCTCGAATAATCTTTGTCACCTTGAATCCTGGGCCACGAAGAAAAGCCGTGTACTCATTCATCAAACTATCACCTTTACCCATTACGTTTTCTCGGACCATATTCAGATGACCTCATTGTCTTCTATTTTATCAAGAAACTCATTTTCTTATGACAAGCTCTGTATTTAGATACTGAACGTGAATCAACACTTCTTTTATGATGAAAATGCTATGCAATCACAGTCAAAGCAAAACAAAGCAAGTCAGTATAACATAAAACTAAAATTTAAAGCATACAAGAAATAATAATTAAAGCTACCATTTAGGAAACCACTAGGGTTCGGTGTGGTTCTACCTAGGGTAGGCTCCTAGGGCTCACTATATGTGGTTTGGTTCTAAAGTAAGGGTACTTGAATCGGCAGATTCCTCGATCCTCACCCATTATAGGCTCATACGGACTGAGTTCAGTTCAGGGGAATACATTTCCCTATGGCCATGTGGAGATGAAAATCTCACAAACATATAGGTACTATCCCAAAAGCGATTCACTATCCCATGCAGAGGTGAAAACCTCATGAAGGCGTAGTTTCTCACTCCCACTTAAAAGGGTAAATCGAATGATTTATGCAAATGCAATATGCCAAAAGATATATCAAGACTTGAACAGATAAAGCAGACATAACAAAATGGCGCAAAAAATGAAATGCAACGAAAGGATCGTAAATTTAAACCAAATTATCAACTTTCGACAAAAAGAAAAGAAGTAATCAACTCGTGACTTGACTCTCTTATTTTGGGTCCCCAGAGGAGTCGCCAAGCTGTTGACACCATTTTTTTGTAAAAACGGGGTCGACTTGGATTTTGAAAATGAAAACGAAAATGGGAGTCGCCACCAATCCTTTTTGATGAGGTGTGATCAGGTCACCTCGAAAAGTGGTTGTTTTTAATAAGCGATTTGATTTTATTAAAACAACAATTTTGGTCCACAAAATTTAGAAAAATGGGTTCGGGAGTCAGTTACGTTCGAGGAAGGATTAGCATCCTCGTAACGCCCAAAATTGGTACCTAGTTGATTAATTAATGTCTTAATGTCGAGAATTGAAAACTTTGAAGAGATTCAAAATACGATCCTTTGTTAAAACGCTAAAAATTTTCAGGGAAAGAGGGCATATTTCACATTAATCGAGAAAAAGAATTATATCCAGTAAGTTAGGACACAATATCTTTAAATCCCCAAACGAGAATAAACACCAAGAGTTTTATTATTGTTAAAAAAATATTTGATTATCTCGATTTTAGAAAAATAATCATATTCCCGTAAGTTAGAACACGATCTTTTCTTAATTCCCGAGATTATTAAAAATTTCGTTTTAAAACATTCGTTTATTCGAATTTATCGAGGAAATCGAGACCCCGTAAGTTAGGGTACGATTTCTCGAATCTCAAAATACGAGCAACGTTCATTTTGACGAAACAATTTTTATACATTAAGTGAAATATAAAACGGTTTCGCGATGAAATGTCAAAAATTTGAGTGATCGCGTTCGCGTTCATAGCAGAATAACAAGCATGCTAACATAAGTATCGAGTTAAGACCTAACATTGCATAAATAAATATCGAATAAATGACAATGATGATATTGATGATAATGATATTGGTAATAATATAGAATTCCCAACTTATACAAAAGGATATAAATGCATGATAAGATTAAATAAATGTATACATATATGTATGTATTAGGTACGTAAGCACGAAAAATATAATACTAATAGTAATAATAAAGATAATAATAATAGTAATAATGAATGTTAATATTAATAAATAAAAAACATAATAATAAAGTTAATAATAATGAATAATCGAAATTTGAAAGTGTGTATAACAAAATATAAATATGTAAATAAATAAATAATGAAATGACAATAATAAGTCTAAAAGATAAAATAAACAAAAATAAAAAAAGGAATAATGAGAATAAAAACAAAAATAAGAGAAATAAATAAATAAACAAACAAACTAATTAAAATATGAGTATGTAAATAAATGAAAAAATTAAAAATTTAATAGAGAACCAATAAATAAATAAACGAGTGAATCTTAGGTAAAACAAATTAATAATAATAATAATAATAATAATAATAATAATAATAATAATAATAATAATAATAATAGTAAAAATAAAAATATTAGTATTTGTAATAATGGAAGTAATAGTAACAGTAACAGTAATAATAACAATAATAGTAGTAGTAGTACTACTACTACTACTAATAATAATAATAATAATAATAACAATAAAAGGACAAAAATAAAAAAATAGGATTTAGGGGATGGATTTTAAAATGAAATAGTAAAGGATAATAAAGGACTAAAGTAAAACGCGCACCAAGAAGGAAGGACCGATTAGGAAAATATCCCCAACCTTATGCGCAGCGTTTCAGTGCAGATTAAAATGAAATAAATAGAAAAATATCGAGCAAAATTAAAAGAAAAGAAAAAAACGAAAAGGACTAAATTGCAACGCGCCGCAAAGGTGGAAGGACTGCGTGCGTAAATATACCATTGGTTGAAAACATGCGGATCCTCCAAGCGAGTCGGGTTGAAATTCGGGTAAGGGCAAAACGGCATCATTTTGGGGCTTCAGAAGCCTGCCCCAAACGACGTCGTTTTGGGGGATTTATAAATACAAAAAAAAAAAAAGCATTCAGACCCTACTTTAGAAAAAAAAAAAAAAACAAAAGCCTTCCTTTTTTTCTCTGTTCTCTCGCTGGAATAGACCCAGAATCCGGTAGAGTGGGCCATCGTGGCTCCGCCGCAGCGCCGCCGTAGACGATGGCCGGACGCCATCTCAAGTAATTGTTCGCCTCTTTTTTCTTCCCTTCCTTATATATTCTCTCTCTCTATATATATATGTAGTTTTTAAATAAAAAGGAAATAAATAATAAAAAAACCTTTGAATATAAACAGTCCCAAAATCGAAAATAAAGAAAATAAAAAGGACCTTTCGTATTTTTTTTGATTTTAATCTGCTTTGCCTTTGTTGTTTTTGCTTGAATCTTTGTTTTTTCTTTTGTATTCAAAAAACAAAAATCTCGGAGAGCTACAATCGGTTCAAAATAATGGCTTTATAGTCGAAATTACACGATGTTTATTTGTTTTTTTGCTTCTTGTTTTTTTCTGTGTTGTCTGCTTCTGCTTGTTGGCTTCTTGCAGGTGGTGTCAGAGAAGCGTCAGGCGGTGGCGTGCAGGGAGGTGGCGTGCGGCAGCAGCAAGGCTTAGGGTTGGAGCAGCGGCTAGCTAGGGTTTCCCTTGGCTGATATTTTTTAGTTTTGTGGGGTGTTTAGGCTTTAGGTTTTTTAGTTTTTTTTGGGGGTTTTAATTTGTATTTGGGCTGAAGTCTGTTTTGGGCTAGTGAGATATTTGAGTTTTATTTTGTCTGATTTGAGTGTGTTGGGCCCCGGCAAAATTTGGGCCTGACAGTTTATATCAGATATTATTTTACGGTTTTAATAAATGGCATGCGAGCCTTGTCATATTAAATCATTGAGAAAAAAATTTGATTTTCTATTATTTTTGGATTAATTCGTTATGAATAATTTATGGATTTGATATATGAATTAAATGTTTTTAATCATACATGTTAAATATTTTGAATTTATGTAAAGAAAATTAAGGTTTTCATTTTTTTTTTCAATTTTTAACTTTGGTCTTCGATTATTAAACCTCAATTATGAATATTTACAATCGAATTATAATTCAGGATTCAACGTTTGAATTATAATTGTAATAGAACGCAATGTATCGTTGTATTATATAAAAATTGAGGATGTTCTCGTACAAATACTCCAGCATATATATTAAGTATCATAGAATTGTTTGAAACCCGAAATTTATTGGATCTAATGTGCCGCTGAGATAAGTTAGTATTCTGCACTTATTTGTCTATGATTTTAAATTTTCATTGAATTCCTTTGTCTTTAACTTTTGAATCTCAAAGCTTTCATGTTTGATTTATGTTGATTTTGTGGAGTGAGATGAAGCTTGTGTAACTGTATTGAAGGCATTATTATTTGTTTTCTTTTCTAAAGGTTATAGTGTTTGTCTCTTTGATTTACTTTTTTTTTCTATGGTAATAAAAATGTGATGATTACTCGGTTTTACATGTGAGTAATAAATCAGCCCAAAGAAAGATTTATTTTTCGACATGTTTTTTTATTGTTAGTGTTTGATTACTACATTAAGATATCACTTACAAGTTAATATTTTGTCCAAAGATGAAATATTAATGGAGTGTCCGATATCTTGAAATGATGTTTACCTTTATTGAAATTATTTTAGTTTAAATTTTAAATATTTTGAAATAAATAAATTTAGATTTTGGCTTTAGGATTTAATTAAGGATGTCTAATATTTTAAATAGATTAGTTGAAACAAAATGTCACCAAAGTGACCTCTTTTGCGTAGATTAATTTATTTAAAATATCAAGATCATTATATGTTTTATTTCATTTATGTGTTTATTAATTGACCCAAAGGTAAGCTAATATTTAGCAGAATTTCAATAACATCTATGGTGATAAATGTGTGACAATTATAATGTACTTTATATGAGCAATAAGTTAGTCCAAAGATTGATTCATTTTTTGACGTAATTTATTGTCAATATTTGATTGCTACAACAAGAGTGCCGCTTATTGTTAATATTACTATTCAAAGACTTGATATTAATGTTGTGTTTAGTATCTTGATATGGGATTAGTCACTATTTTAATTTTATTGGTTACTTATGAATATTCATTTGAGCTTGTTTTTATCTATTTGTTCTATATTCAGCTAATTCATCTTCTGCTGCCACAATATTTGCTAATATAAATTTTATACCCATTCTTAATAGGACTAATTTCAATGAATGAGAAAGACAATTACTTATAGTGCTTGACTGTATGGACATAGATCTTATACTAAGGGAAGAACAACTCGCACCTCTCATTGCAAAAAAAACACCATTATGTTAAAAGGGTTTTTGAGAGGTGGGATCGTTCAAATTGCATGAGTCTAATGATCATAAAGCACGACATTCCAAGAGCCTTTAGAGGCATAGGATCTAAAGAAATTACTCAAGCCAAGGTTTCCTTAACGAAATTGAGAAATGTTTTTCCAAAAATAATAAGGTTGAGATGACATCACTTTTGACTTCTTTGATGTGTATGAAGTATAAGGGTCAATGAAATGTGAGGGAGTACATTATGGATATGTTTCATGTTGCTTCAAGACTTAAGGAACTTAAGATTGAGCTTTCCGTTTTGGTTGAGGTCCCGCATGTGTTGCGAACTCACCACAGCTCGTATGAGCTTACTGATTTGTAGCTCGTAGGAGCTTACCGATATTCAGCTTGGAGGAGCTTACCGTTTATCGCCCATATGAGCCTACATGTATAGGAATTGATAGATTAGAGTTCAGTACACCTGGTGTGTACTACCTGCGTATCTAACGAGATTCTAAGTGGTTCAACGGGCATAGTGTTATTACGAGATTATATAAGTTCGATACGAACTAGTACAGGTATTTACATGGAGATAGTTTATATATATATGATATACGGATATACGGTAGAGATGTTACATGTACATGAAATTTTAATAATTGTTGAATTCATACAGATTCTCAGTTTTTATGTGTATACATGGCTAACTTGGTGAATGGTTATTTGATAGGCTTTGACCAAATTGAATTGAGTTATGCTTTGAGTTATTTACCTAAATTTGTGGTTATACAATAAGTTTTATTCTATGTTTTACGAACTTACTAAGCTTAATTGCTTACTCCGTTTATTTTTCCGTGTTTTATAGTGCTTCGGAAGTTCACTCGGTTTGGAAGTCGTCGGAGATTGCTTCACACCATCAAACACTCTTTTTGGTATTTTGGACTTTATATATTTTGGTTAAAAAGCATGTATAGATATTTTGGCTAATGTGTGCTATATTTCTTGTTGTATTTTGGGCATTTGAATTGGCTTGTAAGGTGGTAATATATTTTGATATGTATATATGTATAAATCGCCTTATGATATGTGGTGTATAGTTGCTATATGAATGCATTGCTTGTGAAATTGAGTGTTGGCACTAAATGTGTAGGCATGCTAAGTTTTAGGCACAATGTCTCATATATGTAATTGACCATTTAGGTAGACTTTAGAAGTATATTTGGTATGTTTAAAAGTTGTCAAATGATGTGCTCATGGATATCATGTTGTATGTGCGGATAGTACATGTTATAAACTTGATATTGGTTGGTTTTGAGTGTCTATTTATGTCATGGTTATGTGCAAATTGGTGTGTATAGGTTGGTACCAAGGTGGGTGAGGAATATGGCTTGGAAAATGGTCTATTTTTATCTACACGGGTAGAGACACGGGCGTTGTCTCGGCCGTGTGTGATATTTCTTAGAAATCAAGCCAGTAGCATCACACTGCCTAGTACACGAGCGTGTGGCTTCGCCATGTGGCTCAAGTCAGTATACCTCTAATTTTTACACGACCTAGCACACGGCCCGGTACACGGGCGTGTGAGGCTATTTCAAAAGGTACACGGCCTGGCATGCGGGCGTGTGGTTGGCCGTGTGAGCCAAGTCAATGAGTTACATGGGGTTGGACATGGGCTGGGACACAATCGTGTGTCCTCATTTCGAATGCCCACACGGCCTGAGACCCATTTCGAATGCCCACACGGCCTGAGACACGGGCGTGTGTCCCTTACACTTTGAAAAATTTCAATGTTTTCCTAAAAATTTCTTGAGCACTCGGTTTAGTTCCGAACCACTTTTAATGTCTATTTGGGGCCTCGAGGGCTCGCGTTAAGGACCATATGATTGTCTATGAATGGTTTTTGAATTGAATGAGAAATATACATGAAATGGTTGATTGATTGAACTGTAAGTCTGGTAATACTCCGTAACCCTATTCCGGCGTCGGATACGGGTTAAGGTGTTACATATTTTCTGTAGAAATAAAATTTATTTGGTTTATTTACATTTTGATTTTGATAAGGTTTAATCTCACTAAGGTTTAAGGAGGACCAATTGCATGTGAAAGATGGAATTTCAATCAAGGTAGCCAATATGATCGACTTGTCGTTTTTATTTTAGTATTAGTATATACTTATAGTTTAACTTTTAATTTTTAAGAAATTATATAATTTTTATATACTTATAAATATACCTTAATTAAATAACTATAAATATATTTATATATAAACATAAATTTTAAAATCTTTCATCAATTTCAATAATTATTAAATTTACATGTAATTATAAAAAATTTAAATACATTAAGAGTTAAATAAAATTTAATTTAAAAATTAATTTAAAATATCAAAATTTTTTAAGGATCAGTATGAACAAATATAAGTTGCTATTAACTGAAACAATTCAAATACATCGAAATACTTGGAACATGCCAAAATTTTAATCAAACTAAAACATATACTACTTTGTACTCATTTAAGATTGAAATGATATATATTAACCGATACAACCCATACCTAAGTACGACAATTCCAATCTCCACTCCAACCCGTATTTATTTTAATCTAATAATCTCAATTGTTCCAAATGATATCGGATCAAAACTTTCATTAATTGAGTAATGAAGAGACTTGTTTATACTTTTTTTCTAATTTAGCGTTGATTTTTTTAAATATATAAATTAAAAGATAAAAAAGACTTAAAAATTATAAAATTAAAAAAATAATATGAACATAAAAAAATATGAAATCACATAAATAAGTAAAAAAAAACACTTAAATCAAGGATAAATCCAAAATTAAACCTAACAAAAATGAATCTAGAGACTAAATTGAACATATTAATATATCACATTAGGATTGAATCATGAACATACTAAATATGTAAATAAGGACTAAAATGAATCAAATTGAAAATCTCTTGCAAAGAAACAGAAATTTCAAAAGAATTAAGTTCGCAATGACCCCTAAAACCATTAATGCACACTTAAAACCCGAAAGTTGGGTCTTTCTTGCTTTTTTTTTCTCTCATTTTTCATGCGCCATTCAGCCTCATTTTCTTTTTCCTCTTCTATTACCATGATTTAAAATCCCTCATAACCGACCTTATTAAATAAAAAAATATAATAGATTATATTAAAAATATTTTATATTATATGATATTTGAAATGTAAAAGAATAAATATATTATATATTTTATGTATCCTGAATTGAAATATTTATATAGCTTATACAGGATAAATTAATATATATTAGTCGCTAATATCTAAGATATTAATCTTTTAAATCAAGGAATGTCATGTCATTTAAATAGTTTGCCTACTTGTTATTTGCTATAATAGATTCACCAAGTGCTCTCTTTATCGTCAATTTTTTTAATGTGATTTAATTTAGCTACATAATTACACTTCTTTTTATTTTTAAATATTATATATCTGTAATAAAATATAGATAAATCAATCACAATATGTTTTGATTTAATATACATTTAATTTTAAAAAAATAATAAATTCCAAATCAAGTTCAAATAATTGATGTGTGAAATGAAAAAGAAATCAATTTAAAATGCTCAAATCTAAAGCAATATCTATATGATCTACCTAATAAGTAAAATTGTAGATATCACACCAAAAACGTGTTTTAAATTGTAAGAAGTAATGAGTTTTGTGTGTGATGATTTAATAGTTAAGAGCATTCATTATTTCAGGTGTGGTTTAAGCTCGAGTAATGTTTATATTTGAATTTTGTCATGTTATTGCAATTCAAAAAAAAAAAAATTGTAAGGATAATTCTCTTTTAGTCCATAACTTTTTGTTTTTTTTGGAAGAAATTCTAATAATATAAATAATAATGAATCGTTTTATTATGATTAATTCAAAAATTACTCCCTTTTGTTATTATTTCTTTGAATTTTGAAGCAAGCCACCCCAAGCTTTTCAAGTTGCATCTTTGGACTTCCATAGACCAAAGACGACGGAAAATGACTAAAAAATGGCTTAAGCCATTGTTGGTCCCTGTACTATAAGTAAATTATCACTTTGATCCTTTTACTTTTTTTTGGTCACTTTTTATTCCATGTAGTTTATTCCGTCATTTAATTTAGCTCTTTGTTGAGAAGATTTAATTGTCTCAACACTTGCAATTGCAGGTAGGACCTACAGTTCAAATGCGTCTTGGGCAATCCTTGGGCACTCGTTCCGTCAAATATTATTTATATTTTGGTGATTTTAAAACTTAAGGTTGTTTAAGGTTGCACTTATAGCTAATCAATCATCAAATATTACTTATATTTTGGTCACATGAGAAATATATTTATACTTCGAAATAGTGAATACTGTCTCGGATTGAATCAGTTATAGTTGGCATATCATATGATTAGTGTACAAGATTTTTCTTCGGTTTATACTGATGAGGTGTGAAGCGCAATATTTCCGAACGTATCAATGATACAGTTGGTGCTAGTTATATTGGTGTGATGGTTGGATGATCTATGTTTGTTTATATAAGTCTAAATATGTTAGTTAGTAGATTAAACCTTAATGCTTTTGATACTATAGTTTAATGACGTTTGATAGTGTTTACATGTGTTAAATTGGTGATTTTGCATTGGTGTAATATTTGGGTATGTTTTATGTACAATTAGGTGAAGTTTGAATGTTTGAAAATG
Source organism: Gossypium turneri (assembly GCA_008044935.1). Lineage (NCBI taxonomy): Eukaryota > Viridiplantae > Streptophyta > Magnoliopsida > Malvales > Malvaceae > Gossypium > Gossypium turneri. The sequence continues at coordinate 34,426,592 of CP032579.1, read as the reverse complement.
TGCATTTTAAACCATTTACCATTAAGTCTCGAAAGAGCGAGAGAATGTCTTGAGACCGTTAGAATAATAATTTACTATATTATGCATTCATTTGCTTAATGTCCTGAGACAAACTCATCTAGGTCTTGAGACTAGTGGTCTATGTCTCGAGATAAGGGCACATAGAAACTAAATAACTTTTGCTCCGCTTTAGACAAACTCATCTAGGTCTTGAGACTAGTGGTCTATGTCTCGAGATAAGGGCACATAGAAACTAAATAACTTTTGCTCCGCTTTAGGTATCGAGAAATGAAAACATCGAAGCTAAGATAGGAAAATAGGGGAGGTCTGTCTCGAGACCCAATCTCGAGGCTTGAAGAATTTTTCCTTGAGACATGAATTTCATTGTCTCGAGACATATAAGCATCAAAGCAAAATTTTAAAAACTTATGATGAGGCTTGTTTCAAGATATAGAGTTCCTGTCTCAAGAAATAATGTTAAAATTTGACAAGTTTTTAAATTTGATTCCTATGCTCATATTAAACCACAGTTAGACTCGAATGATTAAATTGTGATTGAAATGTGTTTATGTGGTTTAATTTTATGAAATGACATGTAAGTTTAGTATGAGTTGCTCTAGCTAACAAATGTGACATCTCATACTCGGATCCGGTTATCGGGTTGGATGTGGGGTGTTACTAGTTTGACCTTTTATTTTATTTTTAATTTTTTAAGGGTGGGGGAAACATGTAGCATTCATTTGATAAAAATGGAGTAACAGCTCAAAGGAGTGAAAAGCAAAATGGGATAGAGAGGGGAGAAGCAGAAACCATTAAAAGCAAAAGGAAACATGTAGTAGGGTATTCCTTACACTACCATAAGTTTATTGTACACCATATTAAAATATCATAAAATGATTTGGCACACTATACCAAAAACTAACATTTTATTCGCCCAGTTTGAATTAATTATTTAGGCAAAGTAATTGGGTGAACGAATAATGATAACACTCTATCTTTGGTTTCTTTATGTTCAATAGCATGACCATCGCCATTTTGGTACATCAATAAAGATATTCTTGCAAGGTTCATAGCAACCTCAATAAACGTACGAGAGAAAGGAGATTTAGCCATTTGGTCTTCATTCATCTTCTTCCATGTTGCATCAATTAGTTTCCTTATATGGTCACGAGCTTCTTCTTCAGATGCTCCACTTTCGTTCATATAACATTGAATTGATTTCGGAACATCACCTCTTTGAAGCTCATACTAATCCAAAAATTTAAAAACAAAAAGTCAAACGGGCAAGCAAATCACTATTAGACTAATTAACGAATGGAAATTTTAAGTCGATAACTATATATATTTATTAATATATATATTGCTTACCGACGATGTCCCTAAATCATCTGCTAATCGTACAATTATGGACGACCAATAAATCATATCGGGGTAATATTGCTGGATGTGGTGCAATCCCTCTTCTGTTATAAGATCAGTTGCCAAATAGGAATGACCAAGCATTACAGAACCCGATATTGAAAGCCAAGCATTATCAATGTACTCTCGCAGAGTTGGCGTATATCCAATGTAATACCATTTTGCCTCCAACAAATATGATTTACAAAGATTCGTCCACTGAACATTTATGTTAAACCATGAATAACACAAATCAGACAGAGCTCATAAGGAAAAGCAAAAAAGAATCTTAGGAATTGGTTTAATACCACTTTCTTGAGGAAGGGAAGGACATCTATCCCTTGTTCCTTAAGAGTGTCGAAAGCCATTTCATTTACGGAATTGTAAAGCGCATGGTAACATATTTTCATATAGTTTGGAAGCTTTTGTATTTCATTTATATCCCATCTGAAATTACACCAACACATTAAAGATTATTAAACATTTGTAAGACATATCAAAAGCAGATAAAATCATATAGTAGTACAACTACAAACCTCTCAACAACATCTGTGAAGAGTTCCAACTCATCTAAGGTTCCATAAACGTCATAAACATCATCTATAACTGTTATTAGCGCATTGACCTTTGTCTGAATTCTTCTACCTTTTCCATCTTGAGGAGTATTTATCATTCCCACACTCCATAAGAAGTTTTCCATTAGCCTATCTCTAGCAAAGCTCAAGGTCTTGCCAAGGCCAAGTTCTTTCCACCACCTAAATAATACAAGTGAAAACAAACAAAATCAAACTTGCGTTGAAGCATATGCGAGTCAACTTTGAACTAGTATGCAGTAGGAATACTTACGTTGAAGCATATCTAAGATCATCCTGGTGCATAGATTGCACTATGTTGTAATCCAATATAGCAAGCTCTAAAATAATGGGATTTTTGTCCTCTTTTTTCTCATACACATCTATGAACCATCTGGCTTCCAACCTTGGCATCCTCCAATGTAAAGGAAGCACCAAGGCATGTTCCACAAGCATCCAAAGATATTGATTATCATTGTTCTCCTTCAGACATTGTTTGAGAAGTTTAGCTGCTAACTTTCTTGCATTCTCCAGCTTTGTTTCACCTTCTAATAAGTGGTATGAAGCCTCATACAAGTTGAGTAGTCCCTTGCAATCTTGATTATGGCTTGCTTTAATGTCTCCAACTTCATCCATGAAACAAGCGAAAACATCTAGTGCATGAAAATAATTCAATGTTATGTGTTATCAAATTTAATGTAATTTAAAATGTCCAATTTTGAATTGTTTCTTGTGTTGTACCTTGATTCACTTTATACCCGTGTTGTCTTAGCAATCTAAATTCAAGAGCTGTAGCATATAAATTGTCTTTGTTCGATGCAACAGTACTGTTACGATCAATACTTAAATTCTTCAAAGTTTTCTTTATTTCATCTCCAAAGTGATAGGACAACCCAAGTCTTTGTATTGTATCAATAAGCTCAAGTTTCTCCAAAGGATCCACCACATTTTCAAACATCATCCTCACATCTTCCTTTAGTTTGCTTGATCGTTCCTTGTATGATTCATCCTATACGCACAAGTAACAACAAGATTTTGTTAGCTTGCTCCAAATTCAGCTTTGTTAGGGAAAAAAGGAAAAGCAAAAACAAAAAAAAAAAAAAAAAATGGTGTTAAGCGCCATGTAGATATGCACTAACAATGCGAAATATACCTGAACAAAATCGTTTCTAAGTGACTGAACATAATCATAATCCCAAATAGGAGGATGGTAATCAGCCGATCGTCTAATTACGATATTGTCTTCAACAGAAATTTTGTTTGTGGCTTCACATCGTGAGGCAAAAGAAACATTTAACCTACGGAAGCTTGACCCATGATATGAGAAGTGTTTCCATTTTGATTGTACAGGAAAACTGCAAATTGAGAATGAATTAAACACGCAAGAAGCCATCTACTCAGATTGATGGTTATCACTTGATGTGAAGAACATATTACAACAATGCATAACTCTATATATAGAAGTGGTTTTTGTTGATACATGCACTAATGATGCATCTATTTTTAGTGCCTGTACTTTTTAAATAAATTATATTTTTATAGTGTGTTGTTAATGTTTATTTAGTAATAGTAAGTAACAGTATGATTCAGATGCTTTTATTTTTATTTTAATTACTAATTTTGACTCGTTTTTAGTCGGTGTTTATAGTGGGTTGTTACTGTTTATTCAATGATTATAAAGATATATTTATTTAAAAGAAAAAACGATGGTGGCCCAGAGAAATGACCGCAAACATGACCAAAATCTTGTAATCTTAGATGTTATTTACGTAATTAAATATTAATAATTTTATTTAAATATAATTAAATATTAAACGTAACTATTTTAAATAAATATTAATATCTCCCGGACTTAAGACCTTAATTTTAAAGATTTTATTATAAAAATTTAAGATTTTAGCATTTATTGTATAATTAATTATTATTTAATTATATTTAAATAAAGTTGTTCATATTTATTTATAAATTCTTCACTATTTTTATTTTATTTAATTATAAGCTACCCTCTTATTATTTACTGCATAAGATTTATCTATTGAGAGTCGTTATATAAAAACCAAAATATTTACATTAATAGCTTGTGTAAAATTTCAAATTTATATATAAATTTAAAGCCAATATATTAATAGTTCTTTTGTATAAATATTATTTTTTTCTTAAAATTAATTATGTTACTAAAAGTAAAAAAAAAAATCTTATCCATTATATTAATAACTTTTGTAAAATTATAGAATATTATATAATTATTCCTTCACACTTATCTTTAGTTTTAATAAATTATTCAATGTTAAAAAATTTATAAAAAAAAAACAATTTAAAACTTTAGAAGTTAGCGGACTATATTTTAATTTAATTAAATTATTTTATTTTTGAAATTCTTAAATAGAGAAATATATTACTTTAAAATTTAAATAAACTAATGTAAATTCCATATTTAAATTTACTAATATTTAAATAATAAATATATGAAATACAAATTGATATTTTAAAAATTGTTTGTGAAATTTAAAAAAACCCATCAATATATTAAAAAATAATTCATATATTTATATAATGCTATTTTTACTTTTGTTGAGCAATATATATATTTGAATAAGAGCAATATAAAGTATTCTACATTGTTATTATTTGCAAAAATGGTTCCTGGAATTCAGTAATGTATCAAAAAGATCATTTATCTGCTTTATAATGATTAAAAAATCAACTGCGGTATTGGATAAGGGTTGGTTTCGGCTTTTGGGTGGATTCAATTTTGCAACTTTTATAAATATATACAAGTTAATTTTAACTCTATGTTTTGGTAATTAAGGAAAATATTTAAAAATGAATAAAATTAAAAATAGGTGTAAACGTTAGTACCCAAAAAATGGGTTATTATTTAAATTATATTTTTTTTCTTATTTTGGTATTTAAAACATTTTTTATCGCAAGTAGTACTTAAACTGTTTTTTTTTTTTTTTCCACAATTTGGTACATTCATTAGCTAAACTATTAAGTGTATTTCATAAAAGGCTTAACCTATTTTGGTACCTAACTAGTTTTTTTGTCATAAGTAGTACCTAAACTATTCTTTAACCATTTTACACGAAAATGTTATATCCATTAAAAAATCAATAAATAAACTTAAAAAAATCTTTTTAATTCTTTTATTCCATTTTATTCCTTTACATTATTTCTCTCTTTATTTTTATTTTTATTTTTGCTTTTTTTTTTCATTTCTTCTTCCTTTATAATGTCAGGTAATACTAGCAATCCTCAAAATTTACCTTCTCAAGGTCAAGACACTGATGATTAATTTTGTTTTTGAACTTCACCATTTGCTAGCTCGACCTAACAGGATAAAAAAAGTTATTTCATTTGATCAAAATCAATATTTTCAAAACATGTATTGGGTTGGATTAAATTATAAAGTCTTGGTTAAAAGTCCAAGAAGCACATGTAATTTGACCCAATACAAGGAGACACAAAACCCCTCATAATATGTATGAGAGGTGGCAACTCTAGTATATTTAACTAGGGTTTGTGTAACACCCTCATACTTGACCCAACCGCCTGGTCACATCACCAAGGTGTTACATTCGTTGTCGGAGCAACAACTATTAATTTCAATTCATTTTATCATTTTAACCAAACTACTAAGATCAATTAGTGTTAACAATACAATTTAAAAACTTATTTAATTTCTGTTCAAACTTCTGACAACTCTCGTAATAGTTTATAATTGGATAGAGACCAAATTACAAAGTTTTCAAAATCTCAAGCCGTTGTTGCAACGTTGGGGGTTCCTCGTTGTGACGTCACCCACTATTTTACGCTCATAGCGACATGGTGAACCTGTAATCGCGATGTTGATTTTATATCCAATTGATTTCCATCCTATCATTTCTTATCACTTACAATCAAATTTATTTACCACAATTCTACCAATTTCACTCTGCATATCATTCGGATGTAACTATTTCCAATTTCAATATCATATGTTTCTAGATCAAATTTATACGATTAACACAACTATCAAGATTTTACCAACAAATCCATTAATACATCATATTAAAATTATTCACTTAAGCTATTATTATGTATTAGCAATTCTATCACTTACAATAATTTTTGAGCATCACACTCTTCTGCTATTTTTCCTCTCCCTCCTCTCCATTTCACATCTTTTATTTACATGTATTTATACGAGAATTTATGGCTTTTAGTATTGTATGCCTATATGCAACATTAATTTCAATTTTACTAATTACATAATTTTAGCAAAGTTGTCCACTTGAGTAGCTTTTAGTATTGTATGCCTATAGGCAGCTTTGAACCTTCTCCACTAAAAATTAATTATCTTTCAGTATGGGGACTCATATAATGTTGTTGTTTGTTTCCCTTAAAAATAAACTCATCAATATTTTAATAATATAAATTTTATCTCCTAAAAATTTTGTAAAATTTGTAATAATTTTCAAAGTGAAAACAAGGGAACTCGAAATCATTCTGACATTGTCTCACAAAAATTCATATATATCATAATCTACAATTCTATTACTTACACCGTTTCTTTTATGCAAAATTAGACTCGATAAGATTTAATTCTATATTTAATTAAACATCTAAATATATTTATACAATTTTTAGTGAATTTTAAAAGTTAAACCATTGCTTCTATCGAAAACTATTTTAAAGAATATATTAACTTATTATGATTTATATCACTCATACCAATACTTAACATTTATTTTATTTATCAACTATTAAATTTTTATTCAAGTTCACTTAGTTATGTATATCATCGCACTTAATTATGCATAATTCAATTTAATCATCAACATATAGTTTTATCATAACTACTAATACACAAATTATATCATTATCTATATATTAAAAAATAATTCATATATTTATATAATGCTTTTTTTACTTTTGTTCAGCAATATGTATATTTGAATAATAGCAATATAAACTATTCTACATTGTTATTATTTGCAAAATGGTTCCTGGAATTCAGTAATGTATCAAAAAGCTCATTTATTTGCTTTATAATGATTAAAAAATCATCTGCGGTAAGCATGGGGTTTTGTACGTGATAAGCATGGCAATTGAATTGTTGGTTATCACCGGTTTCTTGGTAAATGTTTGATCTTTGATGCTAAACTTTATGGCATTTTTAAGGGTCTCAAATTCAACGAAGAGGCCATGATCAAGTCATCATTCAATCTGACAGTTTGGAAGTCGTTAAATCCATCCTTGGAAATACTTCCACTGTCTCAAATTCTGCCTTGATTAGGCGAATCCAAAATTTCTTATCTTAGGAAACCAATGGTTTTTGCGATATATGCCGAGGGAGTAGAATCAAGCTGCGGATTGCTTAGCTAAACAAGCCTAGATTGAGAAAGACAACTTGCAAGTGTTTGATCTCTCCCCTACGATGGTTCGCCCCTTTATTGATATGGATAAGTCTAAGGGTGGTCCTTCTACTCAGAATGTCGCTATGTAATTAGTTCAACTTTATCTTTTTGTCATAAAAAATAAAATCATCTACGGTATTCGATAAGGGCTGGTTTCAGATTTTGGGTGGATTTAGTTTTGAAAACTTTTATAAATATGCGCAAGTTAATTTTTTTTATAGAAGAAAAGAAAGCATCATAATGCCTTATTTCAATTTGTTCTTACAATGTCATCTCCTAGTTTATCTTCTAGAAGTAATTTCTTAACATGAAATAAAGGAAATTCTATCTTAACTAAACTTTATACATTTGACGAACAATTCATTGCTAACCAATCTCCAACCATGTTCCCTTCTCTACGCACATATTGGAATTTGACATCAGCAAATTGTTGTTGCATCATCTTTATTTTCCTGATTATAGTCATTATAGGCCTACTCCTCAACCCCTACTTAATCATCTCCACTGTCGTCATACAATCTATTTCAAGAATAACCTTATCATACCCTCTGTTCTATGCCATTTCTAGGCCATGAAGGATCGCCCACAACTCAACATTCACCGCCGACCCCTTCCGATGAACCTTTGAAAACCTTCAATCCAATTCCCAGCAAAGTCTCTCAAAACACCCCCAACAGCCGACCAACTACCATTTGTATTTGCCATTCCATCCGTATTAATCTTGATCCATCCACTATTGGACGGACGCCATTAAGTCGAACTGCCTCTGAAATGTCCAACAGCATTCCTGTTCTTATTTGTATCATATAGCTTAACAGTGAAATATTCAGCAGCTATTACAATATCATCCACTCTACTCCTCACATGTTGCAATACAAAATTGTTCATATTTTTCCACAACATCGAACACATTACCCCAAACATAGCTGATGTCTCAATCCTTCCAACTCTCATTCTATACTCACCTCTAAGGTTAGCAGACATCCACTCATTCATCGCCTTCCCAAAGAAACTAGGAACATCTCCCATAGAGATATCTTCTTCCACACTTCAGCTGCAGCTCGGCAATTTCATAAAGCATGTAAGTACTTTCTTGAACATCTTTATAGACTAAACAACTTGCATCATCAATTATCTGTCTCCTTACCCTCTCACAGTTTGTGAGAATTTTCCTATACTTAACTAGCCATAAAAAATGCTTAATTCTAGGACATAGTAACTTTTCCCATATTTCCTTCCACCCATTATGATCATGCAAAGACTTATTCTTGACAATACTATTGTACACAGACTTAACAGTGAACTTACTATTGTCAGTGGCTTGCCAGAGACATATATCTTCCCCAAACACATCATTAGGTGGGTGACAAGTAGCTATGTATTCCTTAACCTCTTTACGGAACATGTTATTCAACTCCGACCATTTCCAACAACCATTAACATCAACAAAATCAACTAATTTCATATGTATCAAGACCTCTGTATTAGGAAGCAAATGATCATGTAGTGGCCCCAACCTAGGAGTCCAACCATCCTTTACAAAGCTGATAGATTTACCATTTCTTAGACTCCAATATAGTCTCTGGCGAAATTGTTCCCATACTTTTGCCAGCGAACGCCATACATAAGAACACACATTTCTACTAATCGAGTGGGGACAAACTTCTACCATTTTGTACTTGCTACGTAACACTCTTACCCACAACTCATTAGACTTTGTTACAATTTGGTACGCAAGCTTCATCAAATAAGAGATATTAGTAGGCACTTTCTTTAGATCTTGACAACAACAGTCCCATTTAATCAAAGACACTTTCTTTCCACTACTTGTCGAACCCTAAACAAATTGGCTAGCTATCTGTTCAATCTTCTTACACACCCCTATTAGAATCATAGCGGACTGCATAAAATACACCGGTATAGCTAGCAACACTGATTTCGCCAACGTTACTCTTCCTGCAAATGACAACAGTTTACCATCAAAGCCATTCAATCTTTTTTGTATTTTATCAACAATAAATTGAAAAGTTCTCTTATTAGTTCTTTTATGGAAAAGTGGTACCCCTAAATAAGTGCCCAAATCAACTTCCACCTAAAATCCTAAAACAGTCGCAAGCATATTGCAAACTGGTACCTCCGTATTAGCCGAAAAACAAACTTTCGACTTATTAGGATTGAGTTTATGACCAGAATAAAAACAAAACTACTCAAAACTCATCTTAAAACACCGAGCATTATCCACATTTGCTTCTCTAAATAAGACCAATTCATCAGCAAAAAATAATGAGAGAGACTCGGCCCATTTCTGCCCAACTTAATAGGCTTCCACTTCCCTTATAAAACTGCCAAATTAATCACATGACCAAGCTTCTCCATTGCAAAAACGAATAAATAAGGCAAAATTGGGTCTCCTTGTCGTACACCCCTGGTTGGATAAAACTCATCCGTTAGCCCTCTATTCTATAAAATTTGCATAGAGGAAGTTGAAACACACTTCATAATAATACGAACAAAATTGTCAGGCAACTTAGCATCTTCAAGAGTGTCCTTAAGAAAATTCCACCGTAACCGATCATAAGCTTTTTCCATATATATTTTAACCTCCATCCATCCCTTCTGCCTTTACGAATCCTCATTGAATGTATCACCTCTTAAGCGATAACAACGTTGTCCATAATATTCCGTCCTCCAACAAAGCTAGTTTGATTACTAGCAATCAAAAATGGCATCAGAGGTTTAAGTCGATTCACAATAACTTTAGTAATGATTTTATACGGGACAATGCAGAGACTTATAGGTTTGAACTGCATAATAGATTCTGGACCCACAACTTTTGGAATAAGTACAAGAAATGTTTTATTAAAAAATCTCTCTAACATATCATTCTCAAACACCCTCCTGACCAGTGAAACTAAAGATTCCCTAACCACATTCCACTGCAATTGATAAAATTGAGCATTCAAACCATCAATTCCTGGGGCTGAAGAGGTGCCATACCAAATAAAGAATCATAAACTTCTTGTGTAGTCAATTTTCGATCAAGTGCTGCTAGAAATTCAGCTTCCACTATAAGGAACATTCACCTTACCGGGAATCTACCCATGTTGCCCTTCTCCTCATTGTACAATCTTTGAGAAAAAGACATAGCTTCATACTTTAACCTCTCCTCTTCATAGCACCACATCCCATCTTCTAACTTTAGAGCATTAATCTGATTAACACGTCTCCTATTATTAGCTTGAGAATGAAAATACTTGGTGTTACGGTCACCAGGTGTCTAGTAATTACTACGAGGTTTCTACTTCCACAGCAGTTCTTCATTATCAAGAACAGTTTCTAGCTTAATCTGTAGTTCTTTTTCAAGGTCAATAAGTTTCCTTGATCGATATTTCTCCATACTCCTTTGGATTCACCTGAACCGAGCTAAAATTGTACGTTTCCTCTTCAAAATATTACCAAAGACTTCTCTATTCCACTTCTTTGCTGCTTCTATAAACCTTTTAATGGACTCTTCTACCATTGCATAATTGCTCCAACTGTCATTAACAAACTGCCCAAATCCATTATCCGACAACCAACCACTCAAGAACCAGACTCTATCTTTGCACAAGTTAATTTTAACGCTATGCTTTGTTAATTAAGGAAAATAATTAAAAATGCATAAAATTAAAAATAAGTTTATAACCTTTGTACCAAAAAATATGGCTTAACATATTTAAATTATTTTTTTCATTTTAGTATTTAAACTTTTTTTATCGCAAGTGGTACCTAAACTAACTTTTTTTTCGCAAATTAGTACCTCCATTAGTTTTTTGGAACCTAAACTGTTAAGTTTATTTCAAAAAAGGCTTAACCTGGAACCTAAACTGTATTTTTTCCCCATTTGGGTACCTACTAGTTTTTTTGTTATAAGTGGTACCTAAACTATTTTTTACTCATTTTACACCAAAATGTTATATCCATTAAAAAATCAGTCAATAAACTTAAAAAATATTTTTAATTCTTTTATTCATTTACATTATTTCTCTCTTTATTTTTAATTTTCATTTCTTATTTTTCATTTTTCATTTCTTCTTCATTTATAATGTCTGGTAATACTAGCAATCCTCAAAATTCGCCTTCTCAAAGTTGAGACACTGATGATTAATTTTTTTCTGAACTTCACCATTTGCTAGCTAGACCTGTGTAACACCCTAGACTCAGCCTAGACGTTATGACCAAATTTGTAGGTTTTTCGTTTAAAAAACCAAACTAAAATCTTAATTTAAAAATCGTGTGATCTGATCATATTATTTTTGAAATACTCTTACATTTTTTAGAAAGCCATGCGTAGTACATATTTATTTTACGGAAAACACTTAATTTGGAAATCGTGATTTGGATAAGTGAAAACGTATAACTTTACCGACTTAGCATATTCTAAAACTTTCGTTATTAACTTCCATAAAACTCATTTCAAATTTGCAGTGGAAAATCCTTAACTAAATAACAAAAACCCGAAACCAAAATTAAATCCAAAAATTTAGTCAAAAAATCAAAAGTCTAGAAAACTTAATTATTAATAATTCAAGCCATGTTATGCGAGAAACCAATCTTAGTTCCCAGACACTGCCAAATCCTAATTCAGTCGACTACCTGGAATGGTGAAATCAATGGGGTGTCAGTTATTAAGCTCAACGTGTAACTTAACTCAAATAGAAGCACAAATAGTATATCAAACAAAACAAAATATCGTAAACAATTTCATCAAGTTCAAATGAGCAAAATTGTGCATGTATGATTATGTCAATGCAGAATTTCAAAAAAAATAAAATGCATATTTTTTAAAAAAACTTCCTATGCAACTCCGCTACACAACAGTTAGAGTTCCCAGAACTCGTCTATCCAAACCACACCAAAAAATAATTGTGGATTTTGCCACCAAAAATTATGCAAATAAATTTTCAGATCAAATATATGGGTGGTTAAACCACTAGCTAGTGCAGATTATTAAACTGTCAGAACTTCCTCCTTTCCATATTATCCCAACCCCATGCAATGTGACATGGTATGCAAATACAGAAGTAGAATAGTAAGCATGTTGAACATGTATTCATATTTCTGATAGAAACCAATAAGCATACGATCTCATGCTTTATAGAACAAATATATCATATTTCAATAATTACAAATCACTTTAATCAAAATAGTCACAATGTCACATGCTATGGGAATTGAATAAAACATATCTTTTCAATAATCGTATACACTTAACTAATCAAAAACATGCCAATGATGCTTACAAATTTACATATCAGAACCAAATTGTATAAGGCAACATACCTCTAGAATTTATTCAATCATATTAGAACAACAATTTTCTTTTAACAGACATCATACATATCACAAATCAAACCTATAGGACCACTAACCTTGAAACGCACTTTAAAACATTACCCTAACTAAAATTTACAGAAGATGGTCCCACATTGTCTGTGTGATCCATACAGCCTAATTAACCTAACCCGTATGGCTCACATGGTCTGGCACACGACCATGTGGCGTCGACAGTGGGTTTTTTGGCTTTACACCATTCGCTATTTTTATGAGATCAAATCACACACCTGGTCATTTTTCGATGTCATCACAACAATTGGAATTCCAAAGCCCTAAAATGGCATCCAAAATGATTAATTAACAACCACACCAAGTCTAAAATAATTACTCGACCCTTACTCAATTAGAGTATTTGACCAAAAATGTAGGCCAATAGGCCTAAACATAATAAAATAGTCCCTACCTAAGGTACACAGCCCCTTACCCTTGATAAAGTGTCGACGACAACATTAATTCACCGGAGGAGTGTTATACGCTCCCTGTTTCACACCTATACATAAACACAAAATAATATACTAGACATGAAGCTTACTAAACAACCGACATTAATCACAACCTCCCATTTGCACGCTATCTGAATGGAACACACATTCTTAAAGGAGAAGGAATAGAAACACTAACATGCAAATCTGACCACAATACTAGACATTTTCAAGTACTCATAACTGACACACAAAGAATCTGAGATCAATGCTCAAACAACGAAAGGAGCAATAAGAAGAACTGTAGATGTGCAATATGGTAAGAAGAAAAAAGGAAATGTGAGTATAACCAAACAAAAAGAGAAAAAGAAAAGTAAAGTAAAGAAATTAGAGAAAATTGAAAGGTGGAGAGAAAAATTAGAAGAAAAGGACGACAAGAAAGAGTGTGGAAGAGTGTGACGATTGAGTGGAAAGTAGGAGAGATTTTTTTGGTATATTAGTTGTTACCCCATCAGATCTAAAAGTGTTTGAAAATTGACCAACCTCTTGAGTCATGGACGATTCAGCAGAGGGGAAACAAAAAGAATTCCACTATTTACACATAGCAAGATTCGAACATGGGACCCTTGGGTAAGCTGAAGCTTTACCGTTGAACTAGTAGGCTCTTTCTTGTCAACAACTAGCAAGAATAAAATTTAACCTATTTGTGACTAGTCAAGTGTAGGAATAAAAATAATAAAAACTCAAGAGAAAGGATTTGAACAATGGACCTCTCTCACACAAACACTACGCTTAACCACTGAACCAAATCAATTCACTTTACACAAATCCTACAACACTTATCTAAAAATAGGGCGTGATTACTCTCGGCCCACTAACCTAATTTCTACTAACCTAGTTTTTCGGATGTGACAACTCTTCCCTCATTAAAAGGATTTCGTCCTCGAAATTCTAGCTGTCACCCTCTCACTGAAGCACAATTTCCATAACTCTTCATTCCAAACTTACCACTACACTACCGCTGCACAATTCTAATTTTATTATAATCCAGACAATATTTCTAATGGACTTCTTATAACGTTACCACAGATTATCTCAAGGGACTTCTACAGGATTATCACTAACAATTTTCTTTATCCTAAATTATCTAAAAAAAAACTATTGATGGCAAACATTTGGGTACAACAAATTCTTAATCTATACAAGGTGCAATTGTAAAGACATAAAAGTACCAGCATTGATGCTAGATGCGTCTTGAACCTCTCGACACCTAATTATATAATCCAATCTTTTGTTTCGTTTCTGAGTCGAAGCTTGTATCTGATTAAGAGAACAATGTGCAGAATCCTTAACGTGGTGCTCAACGGACCTACACCTAAAATACGCCCCTGTTTTCTTCAACACACACCCGGATGGCGACTATAAAAAAAAGAACAAATTAGAGCCAAATCCACACCTACAGCTGCCTCAATCAGTTGAGGTCTATCTATTCTGGCTTGCTTCTAAGGTCGTGGATTCGAGTTAGTGGGACTAGAACCCTTCTTATTTTGTAGTTTATTCCTTTCTTTTTTCTCACTCTCTAAACGATCACTCTCTTCCACTTCCTCGATCTCATTCAACCATAGTCGCTCAATCATTAACCCTTGGCCCCTAATTCTAAATTGGGCCCCGACAACCCTTTGCAAATCTCTAAGCATCTCTTGAGACTGTTGCCTCGAGAAGTGGACCCTGCGTGAGCCACTTGACAACATCCACCACGTCTTCACGCACCACGACCACATATATCATGTAAACTAATTTTACTTAACTACAGTTCATAAGTCTAAAGTTTAGCGTAGGTTATTTTTAGATTCTAAGTCTAAAGTAACTAATTTGAAATAGAGACTGTTTAATTTCTACAGTCTCTAAAGTTTACCAATTGACTAAAGTAACTAAAGTACACGTACCTACTTGGATCGGCATTGGAGACTTGGATTCACATGTCCAGAATCTTAGTAAATTTTTGTGCAAATTTACTCACATCAGATTTCCAAAAATTTTGATAAAAATCAAAAATTTCAAAAACAAATTATGCATGCAAACTTTTTTTTAAAACCAAAAAACATAGCCCAAGTTTTGAACTTGACTTTGATACCACTAAATGTAACACACCAGACTCGACCTAGACGTTATGGCCAGATCTGAAGGTATCACATTTTTCATTTAAAACCCCAAACTAAAATCTAACTTTGAAAATAATGTGATCTACTCATATTTGTGACTTAATTGTGAACTTTATGTCTTAATTGTGACTTTTTCAGACTTTAATTTTTTTTAATTTACCTTTCGATTTGACTTTTTTTTGGAGAAAATGGTATAATGTATATACTGACAAAACTATCTACTTACCATTTAGATCACGATTTTCAAAACTTCGTAACTTAGAAAATTTTGCTATAAAACGAGATGATTATCTAAATGGTTTTTCATAATAAAGTTAATGGTTTTTACAAGGTTTATTCCCTAAAACTGGAAAACTATTTATTAAAGTTAGCAGTGTTTTACGCCACGATGTCAAATTAAATTTTGGGTTTTCAAACGAGCTAATGTAACTCCTCAAGATTCGGCCATAATGTCCAAGTCTGGTGTAAAGTGTTAAAATTCCTGACATCTTTGACGTGCACGTGTCTAACCTCCATCTGTTTTGCTTGTCTCAGCCCCTTTTTTGGCAACAAGGTTGCCAGCTTGTAAAATGTAGCTGAGAGAATTGATGATGAATTGGTAAGTGACGCGTATGCATGAACATTAAATTAATGACCTCAGCAAGGTTGGTCATCATATGACCATATCAGTACCTATCATCAAAACATCGAATCCATTGCCACAGCTTTATGTTACCTAACCACTATTTGAGAGAATGATCGGACCCTAGCATACCAGTCTCCAACCTCACTAGCTTATGCCTGAATCAGTGTCATTCCTGCTCATACCCTGCATATGTATTTCGATAAAGCACATTACCATTCCTTTTAATAAATGGACTCAAAATATTTACAAATACAATTTTAATTACGATATTTGTACCCATGTTCATGATTTGTTTGCACAAGTTTTTGTTCATATACTCCTTGTGGAAGTTGATAGGGATGTGGCAAATGTAGTAGACGAACCAGTATGGAACCTCAGAATGCTGAATCGTAGCAACAAGACCCTTGGATCTATCAGAGACAATGAAAATGTTGTCTTGCCTAACAACATGCCTCCGCAAGTTCCTAATGAAAAATTTCTATGATTCAGAGTTCTCTGGCTCTACAATTGCGAAGGCGATCCATACTTATTTCAATTACCATTTTGTGCAACCGCAATCAATAGTATATGCTTGTATTTTCCATAAAGCCACGTTCTATCAACCTATACAAGCGGTTTGCAATGGGAGAAGGCCTTAATACATGGATCGAACGTCCAGAATAATCGGTAAAAAACTCTTCTCTCCAGTTCAAGTTCCCTATTCGGGCCTCTGTACGGCAACATCTGCAAGTCCACAACATTCCTGGCATGTACTCCACCATTGCTGAAAATCACCCTTGAACTTCATTATATGACTCATCCCAGTCACCATACAACTGCTCTATGACCATTTGTTTTGCCCACCATGCTTTCCTGTATGACACTCTGTATTGGAACTGAGTTTGCATGTCCACAATCAATGTCGATACAAAAATGGTTCGGCTATCTTTCACTAGTTGTTTGATGTAGTTGTAGATGATTTTGGCATCGAGTTTCAGGTGGTATTGCATCATACATGCGACAGTGCAGGTATGACACATTTATAATTTTTGTATTTTCCACTGTTGAGTCGGCTGTATAAATGCAGCTTGAACTCAGCACCCACACCCTTCGTCAACTCTACAACATTCCCTAACATATAATGTAGATGTAGATGTTGCGACCTTGTAATCAATTGACACCTTCATGTTGTACTATTTCATGGCAAACATGTAGTCCACCTTGTTCTTGAACCGTTGCCCAACGAACAACTCTTTCAACTGTGAATTTGATGCCAATCTGTGAGTAGGGACTATATTGGCGTACTCAAGGAACTCAGGTGCATGCGCTACATCTGGGTCTATGCTCAACATGTCACATTCAGGGTTATTTCGTAAAATAATGCCACGACTCAGGTTATTGAAAGAAAGGGCGTGAACATTTTTATCCTCCTCTGGGCCTTCATCATCGATATCATATGGAAGCTCATCAAGATCAGGGTCACTAAAATCTTTAACATCATGATCATAATCTTCATCATTATTAAACCCTTTATCGACGTTTACATCTGTGTCTATCACCTCTGAATGTATATGTAGATGAGGACTCAAGACATGGTTGTTTTATGAACTCCCACCATAATATGGATTTTCGGGCATCTACAATGTCCCTCTGCTGTCTGACTAATCTATCCATCCGACATTAAGATCAAAGTCAAACTTGCGATGTTGACTTCTTAGACTGACATTCTTAACGGGCTCTAAATTAGCTAACTCAGTTAATAACTCAACTAGTTGGGGGTTCTCATTCCTAGTCGACCACCATATTTTCATCATAATGCCCAAGTCATCACCATCTAATAGTTGCATCTCCGTAAATTCCAGTGGACCTATAGAGATTGGAAACTTATAAAATAATTTAGACATCACCCTTCCACAACAGATAGCTATTTTCACACTGATTTTTCTTTTCATTTCTTCTAGCTTCACGGTTTTATTGAATCGCAACACTACTCTTTGCCAACCTTGAAATACACAACCAACATCACCTTCTACAATTTCACCATAAAAAAGAACGTATACCAAAAACACTGATTTATTCATCTTTAACATAATTTCTAAGCTCTCCTACTAAATACAACAATTTCTCTCTTTTCTTCTTTTCTAGTTCAACTATTACAATAATGTCAACAAGATCTATATGTGTACCACCACCAAGTTGGTCATGGCAAAAAGAATAGCCCTAATAAAATAAAAATTTCATTTTTATAGTGGTCATGCCATTCTCAATGGCACCACTAAAATAAAAAATGTTTTTATTATTAAATTTTTTTAAAAAAATTATTGAAGGTGGTGGCGCCATAAAATTTCAATTTCAATTTTAAATTAAAAAATCATTTTTAAACTAAAAAAATCTTACATTGGTTGCGCCATTATATATAACTCCACCAAATAAAATATTAGTTTTTAATTTTTAAAAATGTCGCTTTAAAAAAAAAGGTGACGCATGACATTGGTGACGCCATATAAAATGGCACCACCAAATAAAATATCAATTTTATTTTTAAATTAAAAAAAAACTTCTAAAAAAGTTGACACAATAAAGTGGTGGCACCATTCTTATGGCTCCACCACCATTATTTATTTTTTAGCCCCCAAATTATTGAAAAATACTGGTATTTCTCTAGTATTTATACAGGTGACGCCATTCTCTATGCCTCCACCAAAAAAGTTAATTTTTTTAATTCGATTGGTTGACGTGGCATGTTGGCGTCGGCAATCTCTTTGACTTTACCAACTTTAACTATTCATTTAGCTCATTTAGGTACATAATAAAAAAGTGGGTCATTTTTGAAATTATTCAAAATTTTCAAGTTATTTTTATAAGAAAACCTACAATGTGACATAGCATGCAAATATAGAATTAGAATAGTAAGCATTTTTAACTTGCATTTGTATTTTTAATAGGTACCAATAAGCATGTGATTTCATGCTTTGCAGAATAGATATATTAGATGCCAATAATTACAAATCACTTTAATCAGAGTAGCCACAATGTCACATGCTATGAGAATTGAACAAAACATAATTTATCAATAATTGTATACACTTAACTAATCAGAAACATCCCGATGATGCTCACTAAATTACATATAAGAACCACACTGTATAAGGAAACATACCTCCAACATATATGCAATCATATCAGAACAACAATTTTCTTTTAACAGACATCATACATATCACATATAAAACCTACCGAATCACTGACCTCGAAATGCACATCAAAACACGACCCTAACTAAAATTTACAAAAAATGGTCCACGTGACCTACTTAACCCAACCTGTGTGGCTCACATGGTATGGCATGCAGCCATGTGGCATCGACAGTGGGTTTTTTTGCATTACGATGTTCACTATTTTTACGAGATTGAGTCACACAGTTGGTCGTTTTTCTATGTTGTCACAAAAGCAGCAATTCTAGGGCCCTAAAACGACTAATTAACAACCACACCAAGTCCAAACTAATTACTTGACCCTTACTTGATTAGAGTATTTGGCAAGAAACATAGGGCAATCGGCTTAAACATAACAAAATAGTCCCTTACCTTTGATGCAGTGCCAATGACAACCTTAATTCACCTTAAAGGTATTATGCGCTTCCTATTTCACACCTAGATAGAAACACAAAATAATAAACCTGACATGAAACTTACTAAACGACCAACACTAGTCACAACCTCCCATTCGCACATAGAACACTAATTCCTAAAAGAGAAGGAATAGAAACACTAATATGCAGATGTGACCACAATACTAGATACTTCCAAGTACTATTAACAAAAAGAGCAACAAGAAGAATTGCAGATGTGCAATATGGTAAGTAGAAAAGGAAAATGTGAGTATAGCCAAACAAAAAGAGAAAAAGAAAATAAAAGGAAAGAAACTAGAGGAAACCAAAAGATGGAGTGAAAAATGGGAAAGAAGACGGCAAGAGAGAGTGTGGAAGAGTGGGACGGTTGAGTGGATAGTGGGAGAGATATTTTTGGGATATTACTTATTATCCTATCATATCTCAAAGTGATTGAAAATTGACCCACCCCTTGAGTCACAGACGACACAATAGTGAGGAAATAAAAAGAAATCTATTGTTTACACACAACAGGATTCAAACACGAGACCCCTTGGTAAGTTATAGCCTTACCACTGAACCAATAGGCTCTTTCTTGTCAATAACTAACAAGAATAAAATATGACCTACTTGTGACCAGTCAAGTGTAGGAATAAAAACAATAAAAACTCAAGAGAATGGATTTGAACATAGGACCTCTCACACACAAGCACTACACTTAACCACTGAACTAGATCAATTCACTTTACATAACTCCTACAACACTTATATAAAAATAGGACGTGATCACTCTCGGTCCACTAACCCAATTTCTACTAACCCAATTTTTTGGGATGTGACAACTCTCCCCTCTTTCAAATAATTTCATCCATAAAATTCTAGCTATCACCCCTCTCACTTAAGCACAATTTTCGTAACTCTTTATTCCAAACTAACCACCATGCTACCGCTGCACAACTTTGATTTCATTGCAATCTAGACAACATTTCTAACGGACTTTTTATAACACTGACACACATTGTCTTAAGAGGCTTCTATAGGATTATCACTAAAAATTTCCTCTACCCCAAATTCTCTAAAAAACACTATTTATAACAAATATTTGGGTGCAACAAATTCTTAATATATACAGGGTACAATTGGAAACAAGTAAAAGTACATCCATTGACGCTAGATCCGTCTCGAACCTTTCAACGGCTAACTGTATAATCTAGTCTCTGATTTTTTTCTTAGTCAAAGCTTGTATTTGACTAAAAGAATGACGTGCACAATCCTTAACATGGTGCTCAATGAACCCACATCTAAAACACACCCCCGTTTTCCTCCAAAACACACTCGAATGGCATCTATCATAGAAAGCACAAATTGGAGCCCGGTTTACACCCGCAGCTGATAAGATCAATTAACATTTACAATACAATTTAAAAACTTATTTGAGTTCAATCCAAACTTCTGATAGCTCTCATAACAATTTATAATTGGATAGAGACCAGATCACAAAATTTTCAAAACCGAAGCTGTCGTCAAAACGTTAGGGATTCCTTGTTGCAATGTCACTCACTATTTTACGCTCATCACGACGTGGTGAACTTATCGTCGTGACATCGATTTTGTGTCCAATTGATTTCCATCCTATCATTTCTGATCACTTACAATCAAATTTATATACCAGAATTATACCAATTTCACTGTACATATTATTCACATGAAACTATTTCTAATTTCAATACCATATGTTTCTAGATCAAATTTATAAGATTAACAAAACTATCAAGGTTTTACCAATAAATCCATTAATACATCATATTACAATTATTCACTTAAATTATTCTTATGTATTAGCAAATCTAGCACTTATAATAATTTCTTAGCATTACACTCTTTTGCTATTTTTCCTCCTCCTCATTCCCATTTCACATTATTTATGTACATGTATTTATATGAGAATTTATGGCTTTTAGTATTGTATGCCTATATGCAACATTAATTTCAATTTTACTAATTACACAATTTTAGCAAAGACGTCCACTTGAGTAGCAGTCACTAAATTATTTACATCTTGGTCTACAGTGTTCTAAATTAAGATTCGCTTGTTTTTTTGAAACTAGGCTCAATGACCTTTTTACCATAAAATTTTCCAAAATTGAACTTAGGTCAATTAATACATTAAATTGTTTTAATTTTCCCATGTTCTGTTGCTTGGCAGCTTTGAACTTTCTTCACTAAAAAATAATTATCTTTCAGTACGAGACTCGTACAATGTTTCTGTTTTGTTTTCCATTACAAATAGAATTATCAATATTTTAAGCATATAAATTTCATCTACTAAATATTTTTGTAAAATTTGTAATAATTTTTCAAATTCAAAACAGGGGAACCCGAAATCATTCTGATCTTGTCTCACAAAAATTCATATATCATAATCTACGATTCCATTACATACATCATTTCATTTATACAAAATTAGACTAGATAATATTTGATTCTATATTTAATACAACCTCTAAATCGATTTCTACCATTTTTGTTGAATTTTCAAAGTTAAACCACTACTGCTGTCCAAAACTATTTTAATGAATAGATGCACTTATTATGATTTATACCACTCATACCAATACTTAACATTTATTTTACTTATCAACTATTAAATTGTTATTCAGTATCACTTAATTATGTATATCATCACACTTAAATTATTATTCAATTTAATCATCACTATTTATGAATTACAATTTATAATATAATTTTCATCTCTACTACTTTAATAAAATTTACATATTTAACACTCAAATTATTACATATCAATGAAATTAAAATGAACACCTACCCCTTTTTGAAAAAATTTCACCTCTTTTTGCTTACCAAACTATAAAGAAATGAAAATCCCCTAGCACATATATATCTAAGTGATGTTGGAAGCATGGAGACTTTTCTTCATGTTTCCATGCAAATATCGTGTAACACCCTAAACCTGGTCTAGACGTCCAGACCAAGTCCAGAGAGTTACATCACTAATACTAAAAATACCACATCCATAATGCAGTCCAAATAAACCACTCATCACATAATATCCATCACAATAGTTAACTAAGTATAAAATCTTCCAAAACATCATAGTATCATAGAATACTGAAAGTCCTAGTAGTAGTATTTAAAATAAGATAAAAGCTTGACTGAGCTCCCGCAACGCCGACCCGTTTAAGTCTGAGAACCACTTGAAATTCATTCAATAACAAAATAAATTATGAACTCAATGCGTAAAAGATGTTTGTTCAATTAGAACACATTTATAAGATAGTTCTCAAATCTTAAGATTCGATTTGGTAACAGAAGCAATTTCAATTCAGATTTAGGACATATTAGTTACATATGCAAAAATAATTGCAGTTTCATATACAGAACAGATTAGATTCATATGCAAATATTCCTACCCCCGTCGGCTACACACCATCTTCGGCCATCCCAACACACTATTAAGGGTAATTAATGCCCAACCAACGCTACACACCCTAGAGTGTCTGTCTGACACGTTTACAGAGACACAACTTAGTTACCAGATCAAAATGTGACAAAGTGTCAGAATCAGATTTATACCCATTGGGGCTTAGCCACTAATTCAAAGTAGAATACTTCTTTCTTCACAATACCCTAACCCATACAAATACAAAGTACAAATATCCCCAATATGTGTTCAATCATTCTAAATCATTTCACAATTAGGTAATATAGTTGAATATTAGAATAACTATCACAGTGCACATACAATTATGTTATTCATATGCTACTCAGAAAGCATCAGATAGTTCTCGTACAATTGAATTTAAATCATTCATATATTGGGGAGGTCAATATCAGTGTTGGGCAACACTCATGACCTCAAAAAAAAGGATTCGAATCCTATATATATGCCACACGTCTTGGACACACCTTCATGTCCTCTGCCCGAGTGGTTCTAAAATATAGACAGTGAGCTACACAGCTTGGACACACGCTCGTGTCCTTGCCCATGTGAACCCTGCACTAACATGGCCACACACGGCCTAGACACACGTCCATGTGCCTTATCTGTGTGCTCCAAATTGATGAACAGTGAGTTACATGGCCACCTACACGGCCGTGTGGCTAACACGGCCTGGGCAAATGCCCATATCCCTGGTCGTGTGGCGTCGACAACCACATTTTTGGACGACCAAAATTCATATAAAATGAGGTTTTCGGTACGCACCTAAAGAGATTTTGAAGCGAGAATAGCATGGAAAGTCTCCAAAGCCTAAACCAATCGTACAATCATTCAATCAACCAAATTCAACAGCAACGAATTAAAATCACACAGAAATTTATGTCGAAAACTTCGACATGAAAACCTTCAACAGAATCGATACTTACAGAAAGCTTAACTACTCGAATTATCCTGTCGAGACTTGTTACTTCAAACTCTTATTCCTAAAATAAGGAACCAAAATTGTTTAATAACGAGAATTCATCTATTATCACAACTATCAACAATACCACACTGTTGTTTCTTAAAACTTTAACAAATTAACACAATCAACTTTACAGATGACGTACTTACCCAACCTATGCAATAGAATAGAATGAGAAGTTTGACAATCAACAATGGTACGCTCAAATGATGTAAAAAAATGAAAACGAAAGGGGAAAAATGAAAAGAAAGAAAAGAGAAAGAAGAAAATGAAGGAAAAATAAAAAAAAAACTTTTAAAAATCCTTTCTCTTAACCATCAGCGTATTTCCAACAACAAGCAAAATATTTCCTAACGTATACAATGATACTCAAATTCGAGACCAGATAGAATACAGATGCTTAACAAGTGAACCAGCAGGCTCATTTTTGACACAGTTTTACACAAAATTGCACTTGACTATGTAACGCATGGGTAGGGGTTGTTTTAGAAATAATAAAACTTTTAACGATGCAACTCGAACTCCAGACCTTAAATAGAATAGCAAAACACAGAGGCACATCTACAAAAATTAATTACTACAAATTCTCACAATTAAATTCTCAAAATTTTGGGACGTTACAACTCTCTCCCCTAAAAGAAATTTTAGCCTCAAAATTTACCTAAAGAAAACAGATACGGATATTGTTGTCGCATCAATTCTTTGGGTTCCTATGTAGCTTCCTAAGTGCTATGATTCTGCCACAGAACCTTAACTAAAGAGACATTTTTCTTCCTAACTACCTTAACATCACGATCTATGATCTGAATTGGTTCCTCCTTGAATGTTAAATCCAGACATAACTCGATCTCGTTGATAGGAACAATGTGTGCTAAATCAGACTGATACCGTCTCAACACCGAGACAAGAAACACATCATGAATTCACTCTAGCTCTGGTGGTAATTCTAACTGATACGCAATCGGTCTGACATGTTTCAAAATACGATAAGGCCCAATGAACCTCAGGCTCAATTTTCTCTTGCGTCCAAATTAGAAAACCTTTTTCCACGATGATACCTTCAAAAACACCTGATCACCTACAAAAAACTCAATATCTTTTCTTTTTAAATCTACATGCGACTTCTATCGATCAGAGATGGCTTTCAGACGAATTCGAATCAATTTCTCAATGCTATCAGTTTTGGAAACTAGCTCGGGACCCAAAACCCAACGTTCACTTATTTTTGTCCAAGATAGAGGAGTACAACATTGACAACCATATAAGGTCTCGTAGGGTGCCATCTAAATACTAGACTGGAAATGTATGCAAGCTTAGCCAATGGTAGGTAATCCTCCCAACTATCCTGAAAATCCATTACACAACCCCGAAGCATATCCTCTAGAATCTGAATAACTCCCTTAGACTGTCCGTTAGTTTGAGGATGATATACAGTACTAAAATTAATTCGGGTGCCTAAAGCATCATGGAGTTTCTTCCAAAATTGAGATGATAATTGCGGATCTCTATCAGAGATAATTAAGACTGGAATCCCGTACAATCTCACAATTTTGGCAATATATAGTTTAGCTAACTTTTGCATTGAATAATCTATTCTGATAGTGATAAAGTGAGCGAATATGGTCAACCAATCAACGATTACCCAAACTAAATCTATCTTAATGGGGGTTAAAGGCAATCCATTAACAAAATCCATCGTTACCCGCTCCCACTTCCGCTAAGGAATCTTAACTGGCTTGAGCAAACCGGAGGGCAATTGATGTTCAGCCTTAACCTTTTGGCACATCAGACAATGGGACAAAAAAATGACTACTTCTCGTTTCAATCCAGGCCATCAATAGAGTTCGTGGAGGTCCCGATACATTTTGTTCCCACCAAGATGCATAGCATAGGGACTACTATGCGCCACCTATAAAATCGACTAACTTAACTTTTCATCATTAGGTATGCAGATATGACCTCTGAAACACAAAACTTTATCGTTGTTCAAGCTGAAATCAGAAGTTTTGTTTGAACCAACTGGTTGCAGTCGCTGAACTAAGGACTCTTGGTTTAACTTTTAATTCAGCTACCAGCCCACTATCACCAACCAAACTCAGATGAGCTAACATTTCTCACAGATTAGTAACCGCTCTACAACTAAGGGCATCAACTACCACATTAGCCTTACCCGGATGATACTCTATCGTGCAGTCATAATCTTTTTGTAACTCATCCCACCTAAGCTGAGGAAGGTTTAACTCCTTTTGAGTTAATAGATATTCGAGGCTTTTGTCATCGGTGTAAATGATACACATTTCACCATACAGATAGTGTCTCTAGATCTTTAGATAAAACACGAACGCAACCAGTTCAAGATCACGCGTAGGGTAGTTACCCTCATGTGTCTTAAGCTATTGCGACACGTAAGTAATCACTTTATCGTCTTGCATCAGAACATATCCTCGCCTCATGTTTGATGCGTCGATGTATACGCAAACTCCTAACCCGATTCTGGTTTAAATAAAATAGGAGCTTCTGTCAGAACGGACTTGAGCTTATCGAAACTAGACTG
Source organism: Gossypium turneri (assembly GCA_008044935.1). NCBI lineage: Eukaryota > Viridiplantae > Streptophyta > Magnoliopsida > Malvales > Malvaceae > Gossypium > Gossypium turneri. The sequence continues at coordinate 34,400,071 of CP032579.1, read as the reverse complement.
TTGTGCCTCAGATCACACAAATAGAGCATTCTTATGTAACATTTTCGTCAGAGGTGATGCAATCAAAGAAAATCCCTTGATGAACCTTTGGTAGTAACCAGCTAAACCTAGGAAATTACGAAGCTTAGATACATTTTTCAGTTGCTTCCACCCAACTATAGCTTATATTTTCTTAGGATCAACTCAGATCCCTTCCACAATTACCACATGAGCCAAAAAAGTAACTTCCTGTAACCAAAACTCGTAATTACTAAACTTAGCATACAGTTTTTTTTCTCGGAGTATCTGAACTACAATGCGAAGGTAAGTATCATGCTCAGACTCAGTTTTAGAATAGGTCAGGATGTCGTCGATAAAAACTACTACAAATTCTCATTACAAGTTATTATTTTTTCCCCCTAATGTCAAAATTATAATCATAAATCATGTCATAATTGAATCTCCAATACATTCAAAACATCTAATAATACAAAGAAACTTGTAATTAATATATATTCTCAACTTTCTTTGAGGATTCACTCATCTTTGTGGGTTGTGATGGAGCAATTGGAACATATACGCTCATATAAAAATTCAAAGATGAGAAATGCTTAGATCTTGATAAAAAACCAACTGTAATGGGGAGTATTTATAACATATCAGCTTGATGTGTACAATACGTAAATCAACATAATCTCATGTTGAAATAGGAAGTTTATTTCTCATAAGTAATGGTTTAGACATTAATCAGAGGCGTTTAATCAATTATTTCTCTAAACCATTATGCGTATAAATGACAAGCTTTTAGGAAAAAAATTCAAACTCAATCAATATAAGACTAAGATATAAACTTATCAGTATTAGCAAGATGATTTGTCTTAATTGCATCATCTGAAATTAATTATTTAAACAAGCAACCTGACAAATGAAAGGTTGTAAGTTTATAACACATACGTGGTTATTTTGTAGATGCATCTACCAAAATCATATAATATCAAAATCATCCACATGGTGGATAAATGAGCCTATATTTATTTCAGAAATGCAACACATTAAATCTCAGCTTTAGCTAGTGAGTTTTTAACAATCAAATTTCATTAAGAACAAACAGAAAGTGAGAATTCTTTAAGTTAAAGAATCTTCTGGTTCTTTAATGAATGTCTATATGAATTATCCATTAATTTTCGCATCATATATGATCCAGGATGGTCTAACTGGTCACGCCAAGTAGTAAATGCATTTGTATAAGTAAACTGTTGGTTTACTTTAATATGCGTTTCAATTGTACTAAATTGTAACAAATTGATAATTGTACAATTGTACTATTGTGACATTTGCTATTGGAAATATCTAAATCAATGCGAAATCTATAATGTCACTAAGTCAATAAATATAATTTCCAAATAATTATATTCAATATTCTCTTTAGGGAATATGCCAAAATCTTCAAATGCGGGGCATTTAGTCTAGTGGTATGATTCTCGCTCCAGATGCGAGAAGTCTCAAGTTCAATTCAAAATACTTTTAAAACCCTTTTAACAAGAGTTTTGCATAATCAGTTAACTACCAAGAATAACTATCTAGGTTATATGTAGAAACAAGCCTGTACTAAATATATCAATAAACATCACATCTCAAAAATAAAAATATGATATAATTAAAAACTAGCAATTTATTTCATAATCATCATCATAAACGTGCATGAAATTTAACTCAAAATCCAACCATTCAGGCTCATAGAACTTTTCATTTACAATTGCTCATATCATTTCTCTAAATAATTAACAAATGAAATAATATAACACGTATTAATTACTACCTTTAACAATTCTTTAAACTAAATCAAATATGAATAACCATAAAATTCATTGGTTTGTTAACATAAATTTGCGTACTAGATATGTTTAAATATATTATTTAATTATAAAACCTACTATAGCAACATAAATAAATCAGTTAATATTCATTTTCATGAACAAATGAGATGCTTAAAACAATATGTAACACATGTAATCAAAACTTAAAAAGAAGATCATATCAAAATATTTAAATCATATATCAATTTGATTTAATATTTAAAGACGTACCTTTTTTATTTTCTTTTTTTTTTTGTTCTACGTTAAGTCTTGATGATAAGAAGTAAGTAAATTAAACTTCAGTAGTAGACTTTGGATCCAACAAAAATTTATTAATAGCAAATTTTGAGAGGAGATCTTATTATCCAAGTGTACTATAGGTACATAACCAATGACTCTTCATAAATAAATTGTCTCTCTTCTTAAAAATTTCTTCGAAATTTTGGTTCTTTTCTTGCTTTCTTCATTTTTCCACTTCTGGTGGTGAGAAATTTTATTATGACAATCCCCATGACTATTATTATAGTCAAATTTACTACATCCACGTTAAAGATTAGGTCTTTTAAATTTATTACATATTGTTACATTCTCTTTAGGGAATGGTTAGGTTTTGTGGTTAAAAACTTTTTTTCAATCATAAGTAATTTTTTTCATGGTATTAGTACCGTAGGAGCATATTTGAATCAAGAAAAGTTGAATAAGTTCTCTCTTGCAAGGTTCTCATCAGTAATATTTCTTCACGTAATTTTATTTGAGAACTTATTCTGAATACTGTAGAGTTATACTCACAGTTTTAAAAAACTTGCAACTTAAGGTGGATCCTATCATAACGAGTTTTAGATAAATTTACCATATTCTATTGCTCATAAGTAGATCTTTCATAGTCAAATATTTTACTTTCAACCCATTAATGGGGATGATGACAAAAGAAGATCACAAATATAGTCACGATCAATTCAATTTATAACAAAAGTAATAAATATAAATCAATAACTCAATCCTCTTTTGATTCATATGAAATATGATCTTTTATTCATTCACAATCCCAATATGGCATCCATTATAATGAATATCTTTTAAAACTAATGCATTAACCATCACAAATTTTATGTTTTTTAGATATTGAAATATTAGCTCTTTCGGAGCTTTCAACTAATTTTGTACTATCAAATATTGGAATAATATTTTTTTGTTTCAATACCAAATAAGATAAATATTTCTATTTGGAATGATAGAATTCATTACTACTGTAACACCCCGAATTTTGGGCCTAGAAGAAATAGGTTTTGAACAAAGGAACAGTTACGAGACTGCACATAAATATTTAGTTGTGCAAGGAAGTGACATAAATGAATGTCTACTTCAGTGGTTAAGTGATTTAGGAGTGTTTGGAAGTGTTTGACAAGTCAGGGGTTCAAGCCTTGGCTTATGCAAAATTTTATTTTAAGTGAACAAAATCCTTGGATCTAGATAGTGGGTTCTTAAATTATTGTGGTTAAAATATGATACAAAGGAGTTGTTGGTCTAGTGGTAAGGGGCGTGTGGAGTGCACATGGGGTCTAAGGTTCGAGTGGTGGCGCATAAAAAAAGGAGTATTTATTTTGCTACCCAATTCATGTGGGTGGTAGAGTTGGATTGAAATACTGCTAAATAGAGTTTGAACCGGTCATAGAGAGAATTTAGGAGGGAGATTAGGAGAGATTTGAGGAGAAAATATTGGGATTTGGTGAGGTTGTTGTTGTGGATAGATAATAGTAGAAAATTAAGGGATAGAAAGTGGATGGAGAGTGTGTAGCCAAATTAGAGGAGGGATTTTTGGGATTTGGGGTTGTTGTCGATTTGGTGAGAGTTAGAATTCGGGTTTCATTCATTTTTTATCAACCTTGGTCGAATACAGCTTCTCTCCTCCCTCACCATTTTTCTTTTTGGTTTTCTATCCTAGTTGATTCTCCCTTCTTCTTTTTTTAAGCTCTATCGAATAGCTCCCGACTTTAGCAAGGGTTCGTTGATCAATTGGGAGCACATGGTTTTTCTCTTCCTCTCCTTCAAGTGCTCCTTATTGGTCGAATACTGATAGATTAATCCCGATTCTTGGTTCTTTGTACGCTACATATCTGATCTGCAATTTGGTTCATCATTGTTGGTAAGTGGTTATGGTATGATAAGGAGTCATCTGTTACTTTTTGAGAAACAGTATTGAGTGGTAAGTGGGTTGCATTTGAGATGGTTTGTCAAGTATGAGTCTAATATAAAGATGGTGACTTTTGTGTAGGTAGTGGTCGAGGTTGATTGGCACATTGCCTGGGAATCAAGGGTGCGATGATCATTGATTTTTGGAATAAGAGTGTTCAAAACGAAGGGAATCTGTAAATAACATTAAGTGTGTAAACACCCCACTCTAATTGTAGAACGACAAAAGCTGAAAAGCCGGGAATACGGTGTTTGAGACCACACGAGTGTGCGATCGCTCGTATGGTAAGCCAAACCCACAAATCATGGGCGATAAACTATGGAGGCCTCTATGAACATTTTCATGAGCTAAGGCCGTAATAGGCTACGTAGGGTAGAAATGGGCCGTGTGGGCTCAATAGGCTCGTGGGCCCCACACGGATAAAATCCACGATTTGTGGTAAATACTAGACTGGGCTATATAGATCTCATAGCCTGCGAAATTTGGGCTGAATGGGCTGCACGAGCATGTGGGCCCAGTTGGGCCGAGTAATGGGCCTTGGGCCCATTTACACTGTTATGACCATTTAGGTTACCTGAGTCGCTTGAGGCGACTACAGACCTTTTGAGAAGTTGATATCTACACCGAAACCTCAAAATAGGTAAAATAACTAAAATACCCCCATAGGATAAAATGATTGAAATACCTCCATAGGGTTGAATGACCGAAATACCCTCATAGGGTAAAATGACCGAAATACCCTCATAGGGTAAAATGACCGAAATACCCCCATAAGGTAAAATGACTGTTATACCCCTAGGAGATGAAATGACTGTTATGGCCTTATGTTATGTATGACTGATTTGTTTTATGATATGTATGACTATGATTGAGCATGACATTTTGCATACATGTATGATATTATGTCACGATATATTGCATGGGGATGGGTTGTTATATTTGGAGGAAGTGTATTGTACTGATAAGGTTGCATGGGTCGACCAAGACGACTGTAGACCTACTGATGGCTATATGCCATTATTTTACTGGCAGCTTTGCTGCAATACTGTTTAGTGCCACAACCAGTGCTAATCTTGGTGTGTCTGGCTGGGTGGGTCGATTTTATCCCCACATGGTGTGTTTGGCGGGATGGAGTGGTGTGTAGAGGCTAGATTGGGTAGGATTTCTAGCTATATATCTGCACTGATTAATGATTACATACTGTTCACTGCATGACTGATATTTGTTACTGTTATGGGCCAAGGCCCTATTGATACTATTACTGAAATTGGGAATAGGCCCTACTGATTACTGGCATTGTGATGGGCTCAAGCCCAATCGTTTACTGTTACAAGAAAGGGCTTAGGCGCACACTGAACTGGACTGTTACTGTAATAGGCTCAGGCCCAAATTGCATTTATCTACTGTTTAATTGACTGTTTGCTTGTTAGGGGATTACACATTGAGTTTTCGTAAACTCACCTCTCTATTTCACTGTACAGGTAATCTCCAGTTGTAGGCAGGTCGGTGCTACAAGGGACTCGATGATGGTCACACAACCATGTCAGCTTTCGTTTTTATCCTTTGATTTATAACTAACTGAATTTGGGTATTTTTATGTAAAAAGGCCTCTTTAAAGTTATAAACTTTAAATTGGGTTTTTTATTTATTTAGTTTGATATAAATTGCTAGTTGTAGAAAAAGATGGGTTTTCAAAAGGTAACTGTTTTCAAAGACACCACGTTTTTGCAATATTTCAAAAAAAATCCGCAATAAATGATATTTTGGAAAATTTATAACGTTTTAAAGGTGATTAGCTTTTAATGATGCACACTTGGAAATGAACAACCTATTTTGGAACACCGTTTAATAACAAAATGATTAATTAATTTGAAACATTTCAACGAAAAAAAGTTTTACGCTAAACACCTCAATGTGACACCGCCAGACTAGGCCATAACTCCTAGGCCGAGTTTGGGGTCTTACAACTACATTCTCATATCCTTCCTCAAAGAAGATTAACAGAAACAAAATATTTGGGCATACGCCACTTATGTGGTCAATAATCATTCATATCACATTGATAACATATGTTATCTTTAACCTTTGAAGAGTTATCTTGAGAACTCTCATTTTACTCTTCTTTATCACTATGTTCCCACTTTTACTGGTCCATGACTATATCTTTTATTTTCTTTATATTTGCATTCACTTCAGGGAATGCAACTAATCTAGTATGACAAAATTCTAAACCCCTCCATTGATTCTTTATTTCATAATCACCATAAAAAAACATGCAAGGATTTCAAATCAAAATATATCTATTTATATTGTAATGATTAGTCTCCAATTATAATAAACATTATATAATAAATAAATCATAGAAAGATATACCTAATATTCTTTAACAGCATTGTTATCACCCTGGCTATTATCACGAGCATTATTACAAGTAGTAAAACAACTTTGTTTTCGTAATAACATTTATAATCTAATAGTAAAAAAATAATTTAATAAACAAAATCAAAATTTTCATGTATGATGCTTGAAAGTTATCCGATACACATTGTACCAAATTTCAGTACCACATATATTTTATAAAATCTTATGATGCTCTAATCAAATATTTATAAATTCAATTTAAAATATATAATAAAATAACTTCAAGCATATTTAATAACAATAATTTAAACATCAAAAAATTTAATCATCAAATATCATAAAAATAATTTTATCAAAAATCAATCAACAAAGGAGAAAAACATACCACGTAAGGATTATATAAATTTCTTTGCATAATTATTACCCATAATGCATAGGCCTCAATTGAAGACTAAAATAACAGTAGCTCTAGAAGGCACTCTACAACAGCTTGAGTAGGAAATTTGAGTGACCGGCTATTGCATTGGTGTTGCTTGAAAGGGGTAAGGTTTGGTGAAAGGGAAAAAAATTTGACTTATGGAGAAAAACAATTGACAGAGAATCGTGCTAATAACGTGTTATAAAATAAATAGACAGAGAGTAAAGAACAAAGAAAATGGAAGAGCAAAAGAGAGCGTATTTTATTGCTCAATTGTAATATTTACAAAGTTTCTTCGAAGTCTCTATTTATAGTCATAAGAAGTATAAATGAAGTAAAGATCAACTTCTAATGACTATTAGAATTTTAAGTACATCAAAACTTATCTTGATCTTGATGGACATCCACTTAATAAGATATTCATAACTGAAATCATTCAATTAAGAATAAATCTATTAGGGTAAAATGAAGAGATGAGCTATTCACTAATATCAATATATATATTTTTTATGTAATTAAACTTTCAATTTTGCTTTTATTATTTTATAATTAATTATGGTGAACTAATTGTTTTTATTGTCTTTAAGTTTTTAGAATTTTTGGTAGAATTACAAAAATAGAGAAAGGTTGAAAAAGAAGTAAGAGTTTGAAGTTTAAATTTTAAGGTGTAAGAGCAAAAGGTGTAAGACTAAAATAACAGTAGCTCTAGAAGGCAATCCACAACAGCTTGAGTAGGAAAATTCAGTGACCGGCTATTGCATTGGTTGTTGCTTGAAAGGGGTAAGGATTGGTGAAAGGGAAAAATTTTGTGACTTATGGAGAAAAACAATTAACATAGAATTGTGCTAATAAAGTGTTATAAAATAAATAGACAGAGAGTAAAGAATAAAGAAAATGGAAGAGCAAAAGAGAGCATATTTTATTGATCAATTGCAATATTTTCAAAGTTTCTTCGAATTCTCTATTTATAGATATAAGAAGTAAAAATGAAGTAAAGATCTACTTATAATGACTATTAGAATTTAAAGGACATCAAAACTTATCTTGATCTTGATGGGCATCCACTTAATAAGATATTCATAATAGAAATCATTAAATTAAGAATAAATATGTTAGGATAATATGAAGAGATGAGCTATTCACTAATATCAATATATATTTTTGATACAATTAAATTTTCAATGTTGCTTTTATTATTTTATAATTAATTATGGTGAACTAATTGTTTTTATTGTCTTTAAATTTTTAGATTTTTTGGTAGAATTACAAAAATAAAGGTTGAAAAAGAAGTAAGAGTTTGAAGTTTAAATTTTAAGGTGTAAGAGTCACAATCACAACTCTAAGAGGATGTTCAAAAGAATCAAAACCTTTTCCAAGTTATATACGGTGACATTTAAATTTTACAGAACTATATACATCATTGTTCTTAATGCTTTAAGACAAAGGCGGTAAAAAACTTTGAAAGAGTCTACTAAAAAAAAAGGTTTCAAAACAGAAGCTTTCGAAACAGAGCAGGGGAAAGGAGAAAAAGAAAAACTAGAGTTTGAAGGTTTAAAGCTTTAATAGGTAAGTCAATTAAGTCATTTCTTTTAATTTTGATGTTTTAGAAGCTTTAGAACAAGGTTTTGTTGAATTTAAGTTGAAGTTTTGAAAGTTCTTAGGTTTTTGAACATAGCTCATGTTGAACAAAATAATGAATTTGGGGTTCAATTGAATAAATTTCAAGTTAGAATTGATTAAAGGATTAAATTGTAAAGTAGGCTATAAGTTTTGTGTTGTAGAGATTAAATTGAAAGAAGTTTTAAATTAGGATTTTATTATGAACATTAGATAGTTAAGTAGAATATGGAAGGGAATTGAATAGAAATAAAGTATGAATTGAGTTAGAAAAGTAAATGAGTTAATTAGGATTAAATTGGAATTAGGGTATAAATTAAAAAGAAATTCAATTAATTATTGTAAATTTGTGCTGTAATTAATAATATAAATTATTATTATTTTCGTAGCTAACAAAGAGCCCAAGGCATCGGCATTGAAAAGAACGGAGAAAGCTATCGATGACTAAAACGGGAGATCTACGGTTTGTATTACTATAATTCGAATTAGTTTTTATTAAATGCTTTATATAAATTTTAGTTAATAAATGAGTATAAGGTAAGTATTAATATTTGAGTTGAATGGGAATTAGATTGGATGGTGAATGTGTATGTGTATGTATAATTGAATTGTATATTGATTTGAATGTGAAATTGAAATTGAATAGTGATCTTAAATTTGGTATGAAAGTGAAAATTTAATTGAGATTTGGAATACCCTATTAACTAGTCGGGCTAAGTCAAATATAGTTGGCATGCCATAGGATTTGGAAGAGTACGGGATTTATCGGCTTTGCCGATCAGGCACTTTATGTGTCGTATTTTAGGCACTTCGTGTGTCATTTCAAGCACTTATGTGTCGTATATTGATCAGGAACTATGTACCGTTTTAGGCACAATGTGCCGTACTGGTGTGTTTGGGTTGGAATCCGTGTATCCGTCGAAGTCTGGGTTTGTTAATAGGGTGAATAACCGAAATGAAAAAAGAATTAAATGAATTTGATTGATTGTACTATTGAAAATGTGAGAAAGTTGGATTGTGTATTGAAATTGAGATTGGAATTGAAAGCCATGGACTTAATGTTCATGTAGTGATTGAAATTGAGACATGATATGTGAATGAAATTGAAGAATAGCTCAAAAGATTATATTGTTATTGTTAATTAAAGAAAGTTTAAGAAATAAATTGATATTTGAAAAATGGATAGTTATATGCTTGATAATTATATTCTATTATTATTATTATTATTATTTGAATTATGGTAATACCACTGAGTATGAAGTACTCAGCGTACGGTTGTTTTCGTGCGCAAGTCAATAGGAGTCCAGAGTCCCGATCCAGATCTGAACGATCCCGACTCTAGCACAACAAAAAAAATTGTTGATGTTTTCGTCCTTAAATGAAAGTGGCATGTACATAGGTATTGTAATGGTCACTTTAAAATGTTATATAATTTTGGTTGTAATGAATGATATTTGGTACTTTTGATGCTAAGTTAAATAGAAATGAATGAAATTATCAATAAATTTTGAATGATATTATGAATGTTTATTTAATTAAAATATCAAGTTAATGTTTTAGATATAATTTAGGTGTATTTAAATGTGAATTGGATTGGTTGTGATTTTTGTTTGGATTGCTCTCGATTTTAATTTGCGGGGAAGGTTAGATAATTATAAAGGGGTTATATTGAGTTTTTTTTTAAATTTCCCGGAGTACTCGAACAAGTCCCGATTCACTTCTAATACGTATTTTGGGCCTCGAGGGTCCATCTAAGGGACTTAAGATTATTTTATATTATGTTAGATAATTATTTGTATATTAATTATAAAATTGTCCGATAGGTCCAGTAATGCTCCATAACCCTGTTTCGAAGACGGATTGGGGTTAAGGGGTGTTACAGTCATTGTGAAAAAGATAATTTGTTAGTGTTAATATTGTCACCGCCCTATTGAATACATGTTCAAGCATGATTATTGCTAGTGTTGATATATTCTATTATAAAGCATGTCATACTACATTGCATGGGGTGGGATGATATGTATGGAGGAAGAGTGACAATTGAATAATTTGCTAACAATGTGGTTTGTTCACAAACCAAGTGACAATTTGTTTAATCTGCAAATATGTTGTGCACCCACAAGAAGTGGCAGTAGCTGCAAATATATGGTTCGACCACGAACCAAGTGGCAATTTGTTTAATTTGCAAATTTGTTGTTCACCCACAACAAGTGGTAATAACTGCAAATATTGTTTGAAAAGAATCCGGTTTAAAAACGGTTTTCTTGCAAAGCAGAAAATTAAAATTTCAAAAATCAACCCAGTTTATGATATTTTTAGCAACAAACCTTAACCAAATTTGTACCTATGTGTTTAGATAAGCGGTTCATTGATGTTTTCCAGCTTTCAACCAAACGATCTTCTCTGCCATTCTCGTACCACGAACTGCCTCGAGTGTGGGCTCAAACCAATTGAATCAAAACATAAAACTACAAAAAAATTAACCCTGAAATTTAATAATAAAAATAATTAAATAAAATAACTATGTTTATATATATAATAAGAAATTAACAATGGAATAATATGACAGTATTTTTTATTTAATAACGTCTTAAAATGACTTATTAAATTTTATAAAAATAAATAAATTAGTTTAAATTAGTATTTTGTGAATTAATTTTTACATAATAAATATTTAACAAGATGAAATAATAAATAGTAAATAAAAATGCATTTATTTACAAATTGAATATAATTGTCCAGCAACACCAATATAAATCAATAATGAATAAGAAAAAGTTACATCTATTTTGTACTAAATAAAAAATGATGATAATATGTAATTTTATCATTTTTTAATTGAACAAAAATGTGATAGAAGTTAGAATATTTTATATAACATTTCTTTTATTTCTTAGTAATTTTTAATTACATGTGTTCAGTTTTAAAAAAATCCAATTTAACTTTAAGTATTTGTATAATATTAAAATATTATTTTGTAATAATGCTATGAATTAGTTTTTGATCAGTAAATTAGTGTGAAATAAAATATTATAAATAAAAGCATTTATGAATATAAAAAAAATCAACCTGCAACGTGAGTCATATTACTAGTAAATGTATATTTTCAATGAAGAAATGACTAAAGTTTGGAGTCATATTTTCAATGAAAAAATGACTAAAGTTTGGAGTCATATTACTAGTAAATGTATATTTTCAATGAAGAAATGACTAAGAAATGACTAAAGTTTGGGGTCATATTACTAGTAAATGTATATTTTCAATGAAGAAATGACTAAAGTTGAAAAAATTACTAAAGTTTGGAGTCATATTACTAGTAAATGTATATTTTCAATCAAGAATGACTAAAGTTTGGAGTCATATTACTAGTAAATGTATATTTTCAGTGAAGAAATGACTAAAGTTTGGAGTCATATTACTAGTAAAGTATATTTTCAATGAAGATGTGACTAAAGTTTGGACATTGTAATTGTTGAAAATTCTTTTATTTATTTAAATAATATACAATTACTTACAAAAAATCGTTACCATTTTCATTAGTGCCGACAACCTTTTCTTAAAGATAATTTTTCATTAGATTTGATAGCCCACAAACTTTATGAGCGAGTACGCTAACGTCAAATCTCGCCAAGGAAAAAGGTTTTTTTATTAATTTTAATGAAAAAGCTAACATAAATTATATAGGGGTGATATGAATCAGGGTAGTGTTTGAGAGTAAACAAAAATCTGTTGAATAAGCAGATAATTGATAAGCGGATCATTGATGTTTTCCAGCTTTCAACCAAACAATCTTCTCTGTCATTCTCGTACCACGAACTGCTTCAAGTGTAGGCTCAAACCAATTGAATCAACAAAACAACACCGTTGTTTCTTAAAACTTTAACAAATTAACATAATCAACTTCACAGAGGACGTACTTACCCAAGCAGTGCAATAGATCAGAATGAGAAGTTCGACAATCGACAACGGTATGCTCAAATTATGTAAAAAAATGAAAATGAAAAGGAAAAAATGAAAATAAAGAAAAGAGAAAGAAGAAAATAAAGTAAAAACAAAAGAACGTTTAAAAATCATTTGTCTTAACCATTAGGATATTTCCAAGAACAAGACAAATATTTCCTAACGCATACAATGAAGCTCGAACTTGAGACCAGATAGAATACAGATGCTAAACCAGTAACCCAGCAGGCTCATTTTTTACACAGTTTTACACAAAATTGCACTTAACTATGTATCGCATGGGTAGGAGTTGTTTTAGAACTAATAAAACTTTTAACGATGCAACTTGAAATCCAGACCTTAAACAGAATAGCAGAACATAGAGCCACATCTACAAAAATTAATTACTACAGATTCTCACAATTAAATTCTCAAAATTTTAGGGAGCTACAACTCTCTTCCCTAAAAGAAATTTTGGCCTCGAAATTTACCTAAAGGAAACAGATACGGATATTGTTGTCGTATCAATTCTTCGGGTTCCTATGTAGCTTCCTTAGTGTTATGATTCTGCCATAGAATCTTAACTAGAGGGACATTTTTCTTCCTAAGTACCATAACATCACAATCTATGATCTGAATTGGTTCCTCCTCCCATGTTAAATTCGGTTATAACTTGATCTCGTCGGTAGGAACAATGTGCGCTGGATCAAACCGATATCGTCTCAACACCAAGACAAGAAACACGTCATGAATTCACTCTAGCTACGGTGGTTATTCTAACAGATACACAATCGGTCCAATACGTTTCAAAATGCGATAAGGCCCAATGAACCTGGGGCTCAATTTACCCTTACGTCTAAATTAGAGAACCTTTTCCACGGTGATACCTTCAAAAACACCTGATCACCTACAAAAAACTCAATATATTTTCTTTTTAAATCTGCATACGGCTTCTGTCGATCAAAGGCGGCTTTCAGATGATCTAGAGTCAATTTCACAGTGCTCTAAGTTTCAGAAACTAGCTCGAGACCCAAACCCCGACGCTCACTTAATACTGTCCAACATAGAGGAGTACAGCACCGACGACCATACAAGGCCTCGTAGGGTGCCATCTGAATATTAGACTGCAAACTGTTATTGTATGCAAACTCAGCCAATGGTAGGTAATCTTCCCAAACTGAATCTATCTTAATGGGGGTTAAAGGCAATCCACTAACAAAATCCATCGCTACCCACTCCCACTTCCACTAAGGAATCTTAACTGCCTGAAGCAAACCGGAAGGCAATTGATGTTCAGCCTTAACCTTTTGGCACATTAGACAATGGGACACCAAAATGACTACTTCCTGTTTCAATCCGGGCCATTAATAGAGTTCGCGGAGGTCCTGATACATTTTGTTCCCACCAGGATGCATAGCATAGGGACTACTATGCGCCACCTATAGGATCAACTAATTTAACTCTTCATCATTAGGTATGCAAATATGACCTCTGAAACATAAAACATTATTGCTGTTCAAGCTGAAATCGAAAGTTTCGTTTGAACCAACCTGTTGCAGTCGCTGAACTAAGGACTCTCGATTTAACTTGTAATTCAGCTACCAGCCCACTATCACCAACCAAACTTAGAAGAGCTAACATTTCTCTCAGATCAGTAACCGCTCTACGACTAAGGGCATCAGCTACCATATTAGCCTTACTCGGATGATACTCTATCGTACAGTCATAATCGTTTAATCAATATTTCTCTAAACCAATATGTGCATAAATGACAAGCTTCTTCAAAAAAATTCAAACTCAATCAATAAAAGACGAAGATATAAACTTATCAGTATTAGTAAGATGAATTGTCCTAATTGCATGATCTAAAATTAATTATTTAAACAAGCAACCTTGTAAATGAAGGGTTGCAAGTTGATAACACATACATGGTTATTTTGTAGATGCATCTACCAAAATCATATAATATCAAAGTCATCCACATGGTGGATAAATGATCCCATATTCAGTTCAAAAATGCAAGACATTAAATCTCAGTTTTAGCTAGTGAGTTTCTAACAATCAATTTTCATTGAGAACAAGCAGCAAGTGAGAATTCTTTAAATTAAAGAATCTTATGGTTCTTTAATGAATGTCCATATGAATTCTTAATTAATTTTCGCATCATATATGATCCAGGATGGTCTAACTGGTCACGCCAAGTAGTAAATGCATTTGTATCAGTAAACTTCTGGTTTACTTTAACATGCGTTTCAATTGTACTAAATTGTAACAAATTGATAAATTACTTCAATATGCGTTTCAATTGTACTAAATTGTAACAAATAGATGATTTTACTATCATTCCTTTTACTTTGTATTCACATATAAGTACTATTGTGACATTTACTAATAGAAATGTCTAAATCAATGTGAAATCTATAATGTCACTAATTCAATAAATATAATTTCCAAATAATTATATTCAATATTCTCTTAGGGAATATGTCAAAATCTTCAAATGCAGAGCATTTAGTCTAGTGGTATGATTCTCGCTTCGAATGTGAGAATTCCCAAGTGCGATTCAAAATACTTTTAAAACCCTTTTAACAATAGTTTTGCATAATCAGTTAACTACCAAGAGTAACTACCTATGTCATGTATAGAAACAAGCCTATACTAAATATATCAATAAACGTCACATCTCAAACATAAAAATATGATATAATGAAAAACTAGCAATTTTTTCTCATAATCATCATCATAAACATACATGAAATTTAATTCAAAATCCAACCATTCAAGCTCATAGAACTTTTCATTTACAATTGCTCATGTCATTTCTCTAAATAATTAACAAATGGAGTAATATAACACGTATTAACTACTACCTTTAACAATTCTTTGAACTAAATCAAATCTGAATAACCATAAAATTCCTTGGTTTGTTAACATAAATTTGCATACTAGATATGTTTAAATATATTATTTAATTATAAAACCTACTATAGCAACATAAATAAATCAGTTAATATTCATTTTCATGAACAAATGAGATGCTTAAAGCAATATGTAACACATGTAATCAAAACTTAAAAAGAAGATCATCTCAAAATATTTAAATCATATATCAAGTTGATTTAATATTTAAAGACGTACTTTTTTTTATTTTATTTTTTTTTTTTTTTTGTTCTACGTTGAGTTTGGACGATAAGAAGTAAGCAAATTAAACTTCAGTAGTAGACTTTGAATCCAACCAAAATTTATTAATAGCAAACTTTGAGAGTAGATCTTATTATCCTAGTGTACAATAGGTACATAACCAATGACTCTTCATAAATAAATTGTCTCTCTTCTTTAAATTTCTTGGAAATTCTTGTTCTTTTTTTGCTTTATTCATTTTTCCACTTCTAGTGGTGAGAAAATTTATTACGACAATCCCCCATGACTATTATTATAGTCCAATTTACTACATCCACGTTAAAGATTATGTCTTTTGAATTTATTATATATTGTTACATTCTCTTTAGGGAATGGTTAGGTTTTGGGGTTAAAAACTTTTGTTCAATTATAAGTAATTTTTTCATGATATTAGTATCGTAGGAGCACATTTGAATCATGAAAAGTTGAATAAGTTCTCTCTTGTAAGGTTCTTATCAGTAATACTTTTTCACGTAATTTTAATTGAGAACTTATTCTGAATAATGTAGAGTTATACTCACAGTTTTAAAAAACTTGCAACTTCAGGTGCATCCTACCATAACGAGTTTTAGATAAATTTACCATATTCTATTGCTCATAAGTAGATCTTTCATAGTCAAATATTTAGCTTTCAACCCATTAATGGGGATGATGACAAAAGAAGATCACAAATATAGTCACGATCAATTCAATTTATAACAAAAGTAATAAATATAAATCAATAACCCAATCCTCTTTTGATTCATATGAAATATGATCTTTTCTTCATTCACAATCCCAATATGGTATCCATTATAATGAATATATTTTAAAACTAATGCATTAACCATCACAAATTTTATGCTTTTTAGATATTGAAATATTAGCTCTTTTGGAACTTTCAACTAATTTTGTACTATCAAATATTGGAATAATATTTGTTTGTTTCAATACCAAATAAGATAAATATTTTCTATTTGTAATGATAGAATTCATTACTACATTCTCATATCCTTCCTCAAAGAAGATTAACGGAAATAAAATATTTGGGCATACGCCACTTACGTGGTCAATAATCTTTCATATCACATTGATAACATATGTTATCTTTAACCTTTGAAGAGTTATCTTGAGAACTCTCATTTTTCTCTTATTTATCACTATGTTCCCATTTTTAGTAGTCCATGATTATATCTTTTATTTTCTTTATGTTTACATTCACTTCAGGGAATGCAACAAATCTAGTATGACAAACTTCTAAACCCTTCCATTGATTCTTTATTTCATAATCACCATCGCAAAACATGCTTGGATTTCAAATCAAAATCTATCTATTTATATTGTAATGATTAGTCTCCAATTATAATAAACATTATATAATAAATAAATCATAGAAAGATATACCTAAGATTCTTTAACATCATTGTTATCACCCTGACTATTATCACGAGCATTATTACAAGTAGTAAAACAACTTTGTTTTCGTAATAACATTTATAATCTAATAGTAAAAAAATCATTTAATAAACAAAATCAAAATTTTCATGTACGATGCTTGAAGGTTATCCGATACGCATTGTACCAAATTTCAGTACCACATATATTTTATAAAATCTTATGATGCTCTAATCAAATATTTATAAATTCAATTTAAAAGATATAATACAATAACTTCAAGCATATTTAATAACAATAATTTAATCATCAAAAATTTTAATCATCCAAATATCATACATACTATAATTTAATAAAAAGAATCTTAGTTTAAAAGAAACCTTAGAGTAATAATATTTTTCATAAAAATAATTTTACAAAAAATCAATCAACAAAGGAGAAAAACATATCATGTAAGGATAATATAAACTTCTTTGCATAATTATTACCCATAATGCATAGGCCTCAATTGAAGGCTAAAATAACAGTAGCTCTAGAAGGCAATCCACAACAGCTTGAGTAGGAAATTTGAGTGACCGGCTATTGCATTGGTTGTTGTTTGAAAGGGGTAAGGATTGGTGAAAGGGGAAAAAATTTGTGACTTATGGAGAAAAACAATTAACAGAGAACCGTGCTAATAACGTGTTATAAAATAAATATAAAGAACAAAGAAAATGGAAGAGCAAAAGAGAGCGTATTTTATTGATCAATTGTAATATTTTCAAAGTTTCTTCGAAGTCTCTATTTATAGACATAAGAAGTATAAATGAAGTAAAGATCTACTTATAATGACTATTAGAATTTAAAGTGCATCAAAACTTATCTTGATCTTGATGGGTATCCACTTAATAAGATATTCATAATATAAATCATTAAATTAAGAAGAATAAATCTGTTAGGGTAATATGAAGAGATGAGCTGTTCACTAATATCAATATATATTTTTATGTAATTAAATTTTCAATGTTGCTTCTATTATTTTATAATTAATTATGGTGAACTAATTGTTTTTAATGTCTTTAAATTTTTAGATTTTTTGGTAGAATTACAAAAGTGAGAAAGGTTGAAAAAGAAGTAAGAGTTGGACGTTTAAATTTTAAGGTGCAAGAGTCACAATCACAACTGTAAGAGGATATTCAAAAGAATCAAAACCTTTTGGAAGTTATATACACCATTATTCTTAATGCAAAAATAATTAAATAAAATAACTATGTTTTTATACATAATAAGAAATTAACAATGGAATAATATTACAGTATTTTTTATTTAAAAATGTCTTAAAATGACTTATTAAATTTTATAAAAATAAATAAATTAGTTTAAATTAATATTTTGTGAATTAATATTTATATAATAAATATTTAACAAGATGAAATAATAAATAATAAATAAAAATGCATTTATGTACAAAATTGAATATAATTGTCCAGCAACACCAATATAAATTAATAATGAATAAGAAAAGTTACTTCTATTTTGTACTAAATAAAAAATGAAGATAATATGTAATTTTATCATTTTTTAATTGAACAAAAATATGATAGAAGTTAGAATATTTTATATAACATTTCTTTTATTTCTTAGTAATTTTTAATTACATGTGTTCGGTTTAAAAAAATAAATCCAATTTAACTTTAAGTATTTGTATAATATTAAAATATTATTTTGTAATGATGCTATGAATTAGTTTTTGATCAGTAAATTAGTGTGAAATAAAATATTATAAATAAAAGCATTTACGAATATAAAAAAATTAACCTGCAACGTGAGTCATATTACTAATAAATGTATATTTTCAATGAAGAAGATGACTAAAGTTTGGACATTGTAATTGTTGAAAATTCTTTTATTTATTTACAATTACTTACAAAAACGTGACAATTTTCATTGGTGCCGACAACCTTTTTTTTAAAGATAATTTTAATAATCTCAAAGTGGGTAAGTTTTTAATTAAAATATTCTTAATAAATTCTACAAAATCTATATATTGAAAATCTGACAGACGAAATCCATACAGTTGATGTTGCCTTTTTCATTAAATTTGATTAGCGAGTAAGCTACCGTCAAATCTCGCCAAGGAAAACGTTTTTTCTTTTTTATTAATTTTAATGAAAAAGCTAACATCAATTATATAGGGGTGATATGATGCGGGGCAGTGTTTGTTAAAATGCAAGAAATAGAGAATGATCATAAGCCACAATGGAAGGGGACACTTTTAGTAAAACTAAAATAAACAATAGAAGATAGGGGACAAGAAATTGTTTACGTTGTTCAATTTACCTACCTGTAGAGTGTCATGCCTCAAAATATAAGAAGTTAATTATAATGAATAAACAAGAAAATGAAGTTATGGTCTTCCTATTTTCTTAATTTTATTTTTAGCAATTTAGGATTAAAAACCATAACTAAAATATATACAGTTGGGGATAGAGATTAAGAATAAGCAATAGGCTTAATGGTTAGGAGTTAACTTTCCTCCCTTGTGATCTTAGGTTTGAACCCTTTCTTCCCTTTTATTTCATAATTTTGGCAAAAAAAAACCCCCAAAATATACATATATACGATTAAGCGTCTAAAATAAATAAGAAATAGGCCTTAGGCCTGGTGGTTGTAGTGTTTCTATTTCTCCTTTGATGTCTTCGGTTCAAGCCCTTCCCTTCCATTTTCTTTTTAAAATTCGACCAGCTTTGGGGAAATTGTAAGTGACGCCCGCCCTAGGAAATTAACAAATTCTTTCCTAATTAGAATTCATATATTTCCCTTCCTCAAAATTCCATTAGAATTAGAATTCCACCATCTTTTTCTCTTCTTTTCCAAATTAGATTTTATATTGCCCTTTTTGGATCCTAATAGAATTTGCTATCCATCTTTTTATTTATTCTCTTTTTATTTTCTTTTCCTTCCTATACATCATATTTTCCATTTTAGGAGGAACCAGGGCCCCTACCAACCCCTGGTTGCATCTTTAGCGCACAACACCCCAACCGACAATACCAATGCACAAAATGTGTAAACAATTATACTTGAACAAGCATCCATATACAAACCCATATATCATAACAATAAAATGCAATATTATTATAATCTTAATGACATGTCATCATATTCGACAAACTCACACTATAATTTATCAGGATATTACACGATTAAGCAAGATAAATACAATCAATTCCATAATCTCTTGATTTTAACATCTTTTTAAACAACATTTTCAATAAGATTACAATTAACAATAGCTTACCTTAAACTTCCCTTGGGTTGCATGAAGCCAATCAAAGTAAATTTCATCTCGAACTTTATGCATACAAAATTAAATGATCCATTACCCTTACTCAATACAAAGACCATATCCAAAATTCCATAATTGATCTTTAATTCACCGAACAAACCTTAATCAATTTGTTTCCATTTATGGGCTACCTTTCTTATATTTAGTACTTAAGACTTGTATATTTATTACTTTTACAATCTTTTATACCAATTATTATTTTAACGATATAACGATCATATTTGATTCATATAGATATTAAATATATAATTTGACATAAATTGAAAATTTTTAACTATTTATTTTATGTAAAATATTTCAACTGTTCAATAAATATTAATATATAAAATATCATATCATAGAGATATTGAACCAGTTCAAAAATTTACATGCATGAAATACAATTATATCGATAAATTCAATGATTATATCGTTAAAATATTAATCATATGAAAAGATACGAAAGGATGTAAATTGTTTTACATTGATGTAAACAGGGATTGATCCGAGGGGGTGAGGAGGGCGACCTTTCAAATTTTTGAATTCTATATATAAATTATTATGTATTTTAGATTTGGTGTCCACATTGTATAACATTTGCCCCCTTGACTAAATTGTATTTCATATAATTCGTCCTCTTAAGCCATAAGGTTATACTTTATATTAACAAAGTATTTTTCAATTTTTAATTATATAACTTTAATAATAATTAAATATTAATGTATGACGGGCCTTGAAAGACTTGACTTAGAGGCCCAATATGAAATTTAAAGTCATATTTCAGAATTAATTTATTTGGCCCAAACCCATACATGAAGATTCAATTGGAGCATTTTCAACTTGATGCTCATCAAAGCACGAAGTTGCAGAAAGCTTCTGTGGTTGCGGAGTTGTGTTAAGTGCTAGTTAAGACAAATAAGTCAAGTATTTATCCTCTTCTTGATAGAATTATTCATCTTGTGCTAACTCTACTCATGTCTACTACAACAACCAAACGAACATTTTCAGCTATGAAAATTGGGAAGAAAAGGCTTCACAACAAAATGGAGGATGATTTTCTTTCAACTTACTTGGTGGCATACATTGAAAAAGAGAGAGCTGAAGAATTTTCAACAGATTCTATCATTGATGAGTTTGATCTTATGAAAAAGCGGATGGTGCAATTTATGATGCCTACTATTGAGAAATAGGACTAAAGCTAGGTTTTTAATTTAATTTTTGAAATTATAATGATATTTATGAAATTTTAGTATAGTATTAGTTATTCTTTTTTTCATATTGGAAAGAAATATTTATTTTATATAGTGTGATTTTTTTTAAAAAAATTTTACAGTTAAATCATTCATGTTTTTAAAAAACATTAAATTGATTTGTTTGATAAGAAAAAAAAACGTATCCGAGAAGAATTGACATTTTTTTACATTAAAAAAGAAAGATAGTTTGAATTTAAAAATTTTACCCCTTAGAGTAAAATCCTCAATCCGCCCCGAAATGCAAATGGATCCCATGCATTAATGGATTAATGGATTTCTTTCTAAGATATAAATTGAAATACTTTTTACCAGTAATACTTTAAATAATTACAAACTCTTCATACTCTTTCGTAACTTATCAAGTAGCATACAACATGTTTCTCAAATTATTCTATATTATCTTGCCATGTTCATTTAGCAAAAATAAACCATACTATATTACTAATTCAGTTATGAGTTGCCTAGTCAAATTCATTTGCTAATCTTTGTAGATGATCAACAAGCTATCGCAAGCCATTCTTTTGATTCTTTTCCATATTATTTACATTTACAATCATGCCCGGTAAATATTTAAATTTTATTTCGCACAAGCATGCTAAAACCTTAATAAGCTTCCCAGAACACTAGGTTCAACACCTAGCTTCAATCCACCAACTTCTCTTCACCCTTGTTCTCTTCTCTAGCGTCAAGCATATACAACCATTTTCCATAATAAAAAGTTACTATAAAACCAGCATTTATAAAAACCCAAACGTTATACTTGAACTCATGAATGCTATGAATGCACCCAATTTTCTTTCCTCTTTCTCCTTAAGAAATATTACTTAGGTTCTTCAACAACTCACAATCGAATTTCCTATTGGATGGGCAATATATATACGTGACCATTTGATAATTAAATTTCATTTAAAATTCAAGAAAACCAGCAGGGAGACTTACAGTTTCTTCTCTCGGCATTACGCTTCTCCTAACCGACTCTACTTGATGAAAATAGAAGAAGCCTCTCCTTTCTTCCTTACTGGAATTTATCTACTCCAACTTAATATAAACCAAGGGCTAAGATTTCTTATTCCCCTCCTTAGTGGGATCAATCAAATTTTAATTCAATAAAAATCTAGGCATGTTAAATCTTGGAAAAGCCCATTAGTCTAGTATTTTTTTATGCCTACCCTTGATCCAACGATTGAAGTTTTATATAGTATTGAATCGTGATGATCAACGGTTGAGATTTGTCTCAACCACTAATCCTTTTTTGCCATGGTACAATTACCACTTAGGTACTTTGTAAAATCTCTTTACAAGTCCTCTAATCATTCACAGACAATTCTGTAATTCAATTTATACCTCCCACTTTAAACTCTCTCCAATTTAGTCCATAACTTGATTTAACAATTCATATTTAGGCTCAGCTATTGATATTTCTCGGTACCTAATTTAATCCAAACATATAGTACAATTACTACAACACTCATTCCCGAGAATTTAAGCACTTTTCTATAGATTAAACCTTTATATGACCATTTTAAAAAATTTAATCCTTATGTGAACAATCCCTAAGAGGTTGAATTCAAATTTGAACATTTAACCTAAATATTCTGTATAAAAAGTACTTCAGTGAAGCCTTGGCTGGTCAAATATAATAATCTTAGAAATAAAATCCTGTATTTTCGTGTTGCAACACTTTATACTAAGTTATTCAAGTAACGTTCTGCCATGAACTTGTGCATTGTATAGTTTCCATTGTGGACTCTTAATAAGTAACTTGTTTATGTTATTTCAGGGTACATCATCCACTATTAATTGTGATTCTCGCCTGGTGGACATAGCATCAAGTTTTTATTTATATTTGTCACATCTCAAAAATGAGGTTAGAAGAATTGAATTTGTGATTAATTAATTGACTGGATTTAAGTTTGAATACGCATAATTATTAGATTTTGGTTACATTATGGATGACATGCATGTGCTTAGTAAATTATTGTTATAGATACCTGAATGACTTGCTAAACTTTGAGACAAGCTTAAAATGACCAAATGGTAAGGTATGAACCTATAATGCACTTAGAAATATATAAGATGCAAATTTGACATATTGAGTAATTTGAAATTGTGACTTTAGGTTTACATGCTAGTTTAGCAAACTGATTAGAGTGTTAAAATGTGTTCATGTAAGTTTTAGTGTAATTGAGCATGATTTGTATGATCTGTGTATGATATACGATATGTTAGAATAGGAAAATTAGCATGAAAACACGAAATAGTATTTATAGGTATCAATGTGTCATATCTTTGCAATTGAGTCCTGATTTTTATGCAAAGTGTCGAAACCACCTTTTTTGATAAAAGCGTCGACTTTTAAAAAAGATAAAATAGGAGTCGCCATCGATATTTTGTTAAGGTGTGATCGGATCACCTTGAAAAATAAACTTGGTCTACGAATTTTAAAACAACGGGTTCGGAAGTCAGTTACATGCGAGGAAGGGTTAGCACCCCCGTCATGCCCAAAATTGGTACCAAATAGATTAATTAATATCTTAAAGTCGAATATTGAAAATTTGAAGAGATCAAAACAATTCCCCTTTTAAAATCCTTATTTAAATTTATTATTTTGAAAGCTAAATAAAATTTGGCCATCTTACTTTAATGAAGAAATCAAAACCCCGTAAGTTAGGGTACGATTCTTTGAAGTTCTGATGACAACACACAAAGTTGTTTTTATTAAAAATCTCATCTCGAGATAACAAAACGTCGTATCCAGTGAGTTAGGATATAACATTTTGAATTCCCGAGAATAAGCTTTTATTTGAAATTTGTATGATTTTATTGAAAAGGGGATACTCGGCTATTTGAATTTAATGAGAAAAAATGAAGCCCAGCAAGTTAGGGCACAATCTTCTTGAAAATCTTGGATACCGAGTCTTATTTCATAAACTTTTGAATAAGAATGTAATGTGATTGAATGACAACATACGACGCAAAAAGGATAATTTGTAAATAAATCGTACATTAATCAAATAAACAATAGATGAATACAAACGAATAATACACATAGCAATAATAATCTCAATCATATATTATGCAAATGCTAACAATATCAACATCAAGAAAATTAAATGAATTATCAATCTATTTTAAAAGATATATAAAAAAAAGGAAAAAAATAATCAACAAATTATACATACAAGAATTCTAAAATAAACGATATATGAGTTTGAAATAGATTCAAAATAGAATTAGAAAAACATACACTAATAGTATTTATATGAATTTTAAAGCTAGTATTATACAAGAAGGAAATTAAAATATATCAAATAATGTACATATATTAATTTAAAATAAGTAATACATAGGCGTAAAGGAAACTTCATGCAAACAATAATATATAATAATATGCAAAAAGTGAAATAAACTAAATATATGAGGATATTTAAAAGAAGTAAAGTATCTATATATAGAATAGGTATAAATATATATATATATATATATATATAATATAGTTTAAAATTAAATAATATATATTACGTATATACATATATATATATAATAAAAACAGTTTAAAAATAATGGTAAATAATAAGGTAATATATATAAATAGGTAAATAGAAATATAATCAAATATAATAATATCAATAACAATAATAAATAGTAATAATAAAAATAATAATAAATAAATTAATAGCAAAAATATCAATCAGGACTAAATTGGAATGAAAACAAAAATTCTGGGGCAAATCCAAAATAAATAAAACGAAAAGGGCAAAATCGAGTGCACGAATAACAAGGAGGGACTAAAGCGAAAAATATCCCCGCTCTTCAAAATGCAGCACCTTACATGGGGCAAATATGAAATCAAAGCAAAATTTAGGGCAAAATTAGGAATAAAAGAGAATTTAATTACAAAACCATTAAAAGGCGAAAGGACCAGAGTTGTAAATAACTCATTTAACGAAAACAAGCAGATCCCCCCATGGAGCAGGTCGGGTCGCGCACCGGTCGCCCTATACGGCGTCGTTTTGGCGTTGAAGGCACTAACCCAAAACGGCACCGTTTCCAATTGTTATTTAAATAAAAAAAATTGTTTTTAAAAAAACATTTTCAGAAGGAATACTTTAAAAAAAAAGAAAAAAAAGAAAAGGGGCTCTTCTCTGCTAGGGTTTTTCCCCTAGCAATGCGCCGCCACGAACAAGGTTTTCCGCCATGGCTCCGCCACCGCACACGGCAGCCGGAGCCTCGAAAATCCCCTTTCTCTGGCGAATCAAAGGATGTATCCACTTCCTCTCATTTTATTTTTCTATATATATGCGTATAAATGGCTAAAATAAAAGGAACAGGTTTGGGAAAAATAACCTTTTTTTGATTTTATTTCTTTGCTCTTTTTTTTTTTTTTTTTTACAATCCCCTTTTCTCTTTTTTTTTTCATTTACAATCAAGTCTGCTTTTTATAGCAGATAATGGAAAAAGGAAAATGTAAAAAAAAAAATCTAACTTTAAATGCATTATTTGCCTTTGATTTGTGATTTTCTAATTTTTTTGCTTGTTGCCATTTTTGTTGTGCAGGTACAAGCTCGGAGGGGACGCACCCGCGCGGTGGTGCAGCACGCGCGAGGGAGGGCTTAGCTGCTGCGGCGTTGGGAGCTGAAGGCTGCTGTTGCTGCTTTGTTTTGGACTAAGGGGCTAAGGTTTAGGCATTTGGGCTGCTATAATTGGGTAGTAAATTTGGCCTTTAAGTTTGGGTTTGTAAAAAGAAACTGGACTGTTTTATTATTTTGGTTTTTATTTTGGTGCTTATTTATTTAATTGGGCCCAGGACAAATTTGGGTATTACAGAAAGCTATTGGAGTCCTTAAATGCTATAAAATGACTTGAAAAGTTGCAAGATTAAGTCTTATACGGATAATTCCATAATTTTACTCTCGATTTAAAAAAAAGGTTTTACTAAATTTACGATTTAGTCCTTAAACTTTGCTTTAACAATTAAGGGTCTGTTTGATTGTGGGAATTGATTTTCCGGAAATGGTTTTCCAACTTTTCCAGTATTCGTTTGCCGGAAAACATTTTCCCCGTATTTTGGAGTTCATTTTCCATTTGGAAAATGAACTCCAAAATACGGGAAAATGCCTTACATTTTTAGGGAAAATGTCTTACCCTTTCAATTTGCTTAAGACATTTTCAAAGCTCTCCTCTCTATCGATTTTCCAGTCTCTCCTCCTTCATTCCTTCATTTCTGTTAGAAAACTTCCCTGAGATTATCGATTTTCCAGTAATCCCCCACTCTCCTCCTTCATTCCTTCATTCCTCTCTGTCGATTATCGCCGTGGTTTTCTGTAGGTTCAAACTCGTATTGGAACTTGGACAAACGAATATTGCAGCTGCTGCAGTGCAAGCCTTTATCGGAGCAGTAGGTACATATATTTTCTCCCCCCAATGTAACGGATCTGTTTCGGATTTCTTCATTTGTGGTTTGATCTGCGGCTTTTGCCTCCGAACCATTTTTTGTTTAGTATTTTCTCTGTATGGGGTCAGATCCATTTTATTTTATCGAAGACTTTGAAGGGAAAACGAAAGCAAGATAAGATCTTTGTTGAATTATGTTTTTGTTCCACTTGCTTTCACTGATATTGATTCGTTTTGTTTGTTCATTTTCTGGCTTTGTTTTATTTCTCAAGGAAAAAAGTATATATTCTTCCTGGAATTAAATGTGTTGCTTGTTTTCACTGATATTGATATGGATGAGAAGATGGTGGAAGACTTTGGGATTTGATATGACTAATGTTGTTGAGGAAGTCAAGGATGATGCTGGAATTGATTTTAAGGACTACTAGACTGTGCAAACTGCTTGTATCAATTTTGGAAAGGATCGATTTGATATATTGAGGTTTGTATGACAGCTATGTTATTTGGTTTATAATGATTGGCATTGTATGTATAATGAAATGATTCTGTTTAGTTATTGTAGTGCTATGTTGCATAGAGATAAGTTTACTTGAATTCGAGCTTGGTTTGGAAGATTATTGGCATAAATATATACTTGTTACAATTTAATGTTGGTCCCTCTTTAGCAGTCTTCTGCTTCTTTGGCTGAATTAATATGTTCAATTTATGAAAAAATTGTTTATGGAAGGACTTATTTTGAACCACTTGTTTTGATTAGTGTTAGTTTGCTTGGCTCTGAAATAGAAAGTTGATTTCAGGTCGTTGTCGAGACAGGATATTCAAATTTTGGTTTGTTTTGGATGCCCGAATGTTGACAAGAAGGTGGTTTTCTCTGCAAAACTCTTAAGGAAACGTGTCCACCTTGATGAAAGAGATGTAAGTACTAATTCTTTTACTCTTTTGTTGTTTACTAATATATAATGTTTCTTTCTTTTTGGTGTTCTTCATATTTCGATTTTGCGACTTTTTTATGCAGAAGATTGCCATTCTTTCTTTCTGTTTTTGATAGTGATAAATTGTTTTGTGAATCAAGTTTGTAGTTCCTGCAGTTTGAGGAATTCTTGCGAGAGAAGATACCTCCTGACGAACAAAGAGGATGAGGCGCAAACTATTGATGTTATGCGTGTCCTAGTGGCCTATGGTTTTGATTACATGAATGGTTCAATGGTAAATGAATCTGTTCTGAAAAAGAAGTCTGTAAAAAATGACACCCGTAAGTCGCTTTATGAGGTTGTAAAGTTGAGTGCTGTTCCTATAGATCCAAATTATTATGAATAGTGAACATTTGTAGAAGTCCAAGTCTCAATTTTTCATATGGACGATGCACCATTGTATACATTTGATCCGTGGCCTGCATGTAGCAACTAGCTATACTTTAGAGGGTTCAAAATTCTAAAGATAACTTGTATAACCTTTTTGCGAATAATGACTGCAGGTTCGTCTAATTAAGGGCATAATTAATCAAGTTGAGGGAACAATTCATGTCTCTTGGGTGCAGCCAAGAGTTTTGGGGATTCCACAGATCAAATCCTTGCGTGACTGGTTGGATAATTGGATGGGAAAAGTACATAATGCTTGGTTATCAATTGAGGTTGAAACACTTGATCTCGTTGCATCATGAATATTTTTCTCCAGTTCCTTTCTGCCATTGTAACAATTTTGTTATTTGAAAAGGGCAAGAAAAAGGGAAAGTAAAATGATGAGCAATGAGGATAGAGAAAAGCGTTTATTATTTGCGGGTAGAGCCATCTTTGTATGATTCCTTTAGTAGGTATTGCTTGATCCTTAAATCTTTGTTCTGAAAGGAGCGGCTCATGTACTAAACTTTTAACTTTTTGGCATTTGTTGGATCTACAATGGCACTGGAATGCCTAAGGATATGGTTAACACTGCAAACACCAACCTTATCTTTCATTTTGTATTAGGATTTTTCATTAGATACAATCAGATATGATCCACTTTTGTGGATGAAAGTGCATTTTCATTTCAGATTAGATATTTTTCTACATGATCTATATATTGTTTGGCTTTAATATGTTACTAGACGAGCTGCTGCTACTTAGTTATTTAACTACAAATATGTTGATTAGTTTTTACCATTTACATGTGATGTGAATGAATCTTATAGGATGATTGCCAATCATGAACAATTAAACCATTTGATTGATATATTTAATTTGATTTATTTATTTATAAATAAATCATTGCAATATATGTATAAACAATTTAAAATATAAAAAATTATTAATATGTATATAAATTTATTAATATATGTAAAAACAACTTTTCCGGAAAATATTTTTAGGAATTGCCAAACAACAGAAAATATTTTACACAGATTCATCCAAACACCAGAAAATATTTTCAGTAA
Organism: Gossypium turneri; assembly: GCA_008044935.1. Lineage (NCBI taxonomy): Eukaryota > Viridiplantae > Streptophyta > Magnoliopsida > Malvales > Malvaceae > Gossypium > Gossypium turneri. Next base: position 34,370,792 of record CP032579.1, on the reverse strand, counting down.
ATCATTTTTCAGAAAAGTAAATCATTTTCCAGAAATCATTTTCCAAAAACATTTTACTGGCAAACAAACAGACCCTAAATAAATTTACTTATCAAGTTCTAGTATTTTCTTTCAATTATTGCCCTTGTTAAATTGTCTTATACTGTACATATGATTTAATTGTTGAATTACGAATGTTACTTATGTCGTATGTTAAATAAGAATTGAATATTAGCCTTGATGTATCTAAGTCATTTTATTAGAGTTTACTAAGGGTGAAATGAATTAAAATATTAATATTGAGACTTGACTATGAGTATTAATTGTTATTTATGAACTAAGGTGGAATGTGCTAAGAATTATAAGTTAAATAAGTCAATAAAAAGATTGAGTAAATGTGCAAGCTAATAAAGAATATGTAAGTTGAGCCCAAATAAATATATACAGTAAAAAATAGGATTAAATAAGAAATAGACTTTAGGCCTAATGGTTAAATGTTAGCTTCCCTCCTTAGAGAGCCTAGGTTTAAACCCTACTCTCATTTATTTTCCTTTTAATTTTCGACAACCTAAGATAAAAACCACACTAAAATAAATACTATTGTGGGTAAAAACTAAATAAGAAATAGGCTTAAGACTAATGGTTAGCACATTAGAGCCCTTCTTAGAGGTCCTAGGTTCAAATCCTTCCTTCTCTTTCGGCAAAATGTTAAAATATAAATTGTTGGGGACAAAAATAAACAAGAAATAGGCAATAGCCCAATGGTTACAGTGTTAGTTTCCCCCTTATGAGTCGATCAATTTTTTCCTAATTAGAATTCACAACTTACTCCTTCCTCAAAATTCCAATAGAACTAAAATTCCACATCTTTTTATCTTCTTTTCCTAATTAGATTTTCATATTGCCCCTTTTCAAATCCTAATAGAATTTCCTCTTCATCTTTCTATTTATTCTCTTTTTATTTTCTCTCCCTTTTCTTTACACCATATTTTCATCCTAATTATTGATAATTATTTTGATTTCTCAGATCAAATAATCCTCCATACAATCGTTTTCTCTATCGATTTCGTAATTGTTGTCAAATAACATCCTTAATCCTTGCCAAGAAACAGTAAGTCCCAAATTTTCATAGAATTTCTATCTGACGTTAATCTTTCAATTCAATTACTCAATCTTTTATGATTCTTGACAAATCTTTTCATAATCTCATTAAATCTTGAAATAAATCTTCAATACATGTGTAACTGTCGTTTGAAGGACCTGATTTAGGTGCGTCGGACTAGAATCGAGCGTAAGGAACGTCGAATGAATTCCCGGTGAAAGGTGTGTGCTCTTTTACAAGTAAATCAGGACAAAACTATGCCTAGAATAGGGTCACATGTACGAACCACATGACCTCTCACACGACCATGTTCCTCTAAAACCTTAGGATAGTTTGAATCGCACACGACCCAATACCCCCACACGGCCTAGCACACGGTTGTGTATTCCCTGTACCTTGATTTTGTAAATTCCACATGCCCATAGTCTGTTACACGGCCGTGTAACCCCTCTACACGGTCTAAGGCATTCCATACAGTTCGGTCACAAGGCCGTGTGTCCCCTATTTTTTAGTTTGTACAGATTTGCCTAGAATTTTATGTTTTATTCAATCTAGTCCCTAAATGATTCTCAAACTGTTTTAGTGTTTTAATTTATTCAATTAAGCCCCTAATGATATGAATTATGTTAGAATCCATGATTTAATTGACTGAATTTATATGATATTTATATATATATAAATCATACTTGGGATGACAACTTCACCAATGACAACTACTTTATCGGTTGCCCACTCAATAAATGGGGTTTCCCCTTTAAACTCGAAGCCACCGCAATTGGCCTATTATCGACGACGGAGGACCTGCCCCTTAATGGTTAAGGTGATGGTTGATCCCTTATAGCCCTCCTTTCTCTTGTAGACCTCTGAGTTCTAGCCACTGTTGATTCTTGCTACGAAAATCGTAGAAGAATAAACGAAATTCCAACAACAAATATTAGGAAAGCCCTTAACTCTGAAGATCGAAAAAAAAGTTTGCACGATTGAAGAAAACATAGAACTTAGAACTCAAGAGGAAAAAACGGTTTCATAGATGACTGAAACCTACATTTATATATTTTTTCAAAGTGACCTTCACAAATGCACCATTTTGAACTTAAAATGACATGACCAATGACATCCCTATACACCATGTCAGATGCCTTTCATCTTTTCTACGATTTTTCCAAATGTAACTGAGTTAAACATTACATTTATGGCAAAACTTCTAGAATAAGTATAACAACTCTTCATTTTTCCCAGAAGGAAGAAACATGTTTCACTATCCTTAAGCATTTAAACAAATCGTCGAAAGCCACTTTATAACCTCCCGTTCAACTTGGGGTGGACTATTGTTATATCTTCCACGTGTCAGCAAGACAAAAGGTGTTGACCTCCCTTTTGACTCCACCTGAGACAATGTCCTGGTGACCACTCGTCCCGACCAAAAGAGTGACACCCTTTTGTAATCAAAGCCATCCGCTAGATAAGCACTCCTAACAAGCCTTCCCTTCTTCGATAATGAGATGAGCACTTGCTTTTGAGGCACCTACTTTTAGGTGTGAACACATTCTCAATACAATAAGGGCCCCACTTGGGCGTAATAACCTCGTACTAATCGAATGCATAACATAATAGGTCCCACGGTGCACGTCTTTCACGCTTTTCATGATGACAACTTTCCTTAAATAACCTGCCATGTCATGCTAATGGACAAGAAGACCTTTCCTAAAAATACCCTCCTAATGATGAAGAAAGGATTGGCTTTTCGACCCTAAAGTTACTCTGAGTAAATCCAACCACTCTCTCTTAGTCACTTTGTCCTCTTGTTCATTTCCAACTCTTTACCTCTTTAGGTGAATCGGCCTCTTGTCCTCTTGTTCATTTCCAACTCTTTACCTCTTTAGGTGAATCGGCCTCTACAGAACCACAACTTTCCCTTCCTTGCTTCCTCCTTATCGCCTCCTTATTCTCCTCCCTTGTTGTACTCTATATCAACAAGATCGAAATTAATCAAACCGATCCAAAATCATCAAGCTGAGTCGATTGTCTATTAATATGTTGAAAAGATAGGTGAAGTCTATTTTCAGTTATTTTTAAACGGACTGACCATCGCTTTATCTTATTTTTCACTCAATTAATGTAAATAAACATTTCATTTGATTTGCACATCCTTGCCAAGGATATGTAAAGGTTATTCAATATTTTTCTTAGTGACCGATACATTTTGCTCAAGTACTTCAACAATCACTCATTCAGTATTATGCAGCCTACATGACATCAAACATCTAAAGAAAAACATAGTTCGGAACCTTGATTTAAGAAAGTGTCCCACCCCCCCCCCCCCCCCCCCCAAAAAAAAACAAAAACAAAAACCACCTTCTAGTCGTAAGAAACTTTCCTATCATCTTCAAATTCAACACTCAACATGTTGTTGCCATTGGCAAGACATTTTTGCAGTCTTTGTTCGAGCCTTCTCTTTTATACTTGCTGACTGATGAGTAAATGAAGAAAGCAACTTCTACGAACTGAAATGTAAGATCTTTTATTACAAGTCATTGGTAACAGGCGGGGTCCTCTAAGAGGGATAACCTTGGTTTCTTCTCACTGTATTCGACAATGGCTGATGGTGGAAGTCGACCAACACAGATTTCATGCACTGTTGCAAATAGAGGAAACAACTCTAGCCATCCGCGATGGCTTAAAACTTCATAGACCTCTCTTGCTGTGGATACACCCTAAGTAAAATAAACCAATACAAGAGGTTAATTCGGAACCGAGAAAATAGGCATTCAAAAACATCTTTGAAGCTGTTTGAGATTTACTCGAATTTGCCTATTATTTTCAAGACCATACTTTTAATGTTTTAAGATCTACCTGTAATTTCTGGCCCTGCAACATCTCAGCTTCTAGGTCATCAAAAGATCTGTATATAAGAAACAGTATGGTTAGAATTTGCATATTATAATGGCAAAAACTTGTTCACCAAATCGTCAAAGCTAACCTTTTTCCTCCATTCCTAGCAAATGCCTCTGCAACTTTTCGGTTTCTTCCCCCCACTGCGACGAATGTAATAGTTTTAGAACCAAAGTAGATTAGTTTTCTCAAATAGAAGGTCTGGATATGTATGTGCTCTTACAGCATGTTGTGATGACATCAGCAACTCCGCAGCTTTCAAAGAAGGTACTATCCCTAACAGATGAAAATAACAGTTTGGAGAAAGCTCTCATCTCTCTTAGACCAATTCGCATTATCGCAGCCTAATAATTTACATAGTAACAGTGAGAAATGACGGCCAAGAATATGAAAGACTTATTTTTAAAAAAGAAAAATCATATGTAAGAACCTTTGTGTTATTTCCCATCTCAAGTCCATCCACGAAACCTGTAAGATTAAGAATTAGGATTGCTTTTAATTCATAAGTTTGTGTAGAAGGATGAAAACATGTTACTGTATTACATACCAGCTGCAATGGCCACAACGTTCTTCAAAGTTCCACATAGTTCAACCCCTTCCACATCCTGGACCTGTTTGTTCGTGAAAACAGAAGGCCAAAATATTTCTTAAAATGCATTACATTCGTACTTTATGCTCTGTACCAATTCAACGATTCATGATTCTGATATTAATTAGAGCTCGAATGAAAAAGTGTAGCAATATTACTCACAGGAGTGACCATGAAATAAGGGGTACTGAATAATTTAACCCATTGCTCCGCAATCTCTCGATTGTCTCGATATCCAACCGTTGCTTCACTGAATTTCTCCACAGCGATCTATAGGCTCAACTAGTTACTTGTGAGAAACCAATGGCAAAATGACACTGTAATTTGTATGTGAACTTCTCAAGTATATAAACTGATTACCTCATTTGCGATATTTGCCCCCATTAGAACAGAACAATTGATGCCGAGCTGCTCGGATATAAGATTGGAGATCATACAAGGGCCTTCCATTTTGACCTCCATCCCTTTAATAAGAGAAATAGCCTCAACATCTCCCCTTACTTTACCAACAAGCCTCTTGCATATGCCCTCCATAAATTGATGAGGGGTCACAAAGACCAACATGTTTGCATCTTTTACTGCAGAATTTCGATTTCAACCGTAAACATAGTGAACATCTATCCCTAACTACCCTAGCTACAAGCATTCAAGAATCTAAATGAAGCAAAAAGGGTACAAGAAATGTAAAGAAAAAAGGGGAAATTGATTACCTGCATTGTCGAGGTCTGGATCCGCAATGACATTTTTGCCGAGCTTAATACCAGGAAGGTATTTAACATTTTCCTAGTGAAACAAAAGCAAGCCCACTTACAGGTTGAGAAAATCTACAAGAAAATAAACAAATGGACAGAAAATGAATGTTTTCAAGTGCTCACATTAGTTTTGTTAATGACATCTGTAAGCTTTTCACCCGTTTGCAATGTCTCCTCAAATACCCACATCCTCACTTCATCTGGATTTTTCATTAGAACAAATTGCAATTCAATTCCAAATCTAAAACCATAAAAACTTCCACTTAGTATTATCAAATCTCAATACTTCTAAACATAGTTAAGTAATCTTTTTCATCATTCCACCATATGAATCTCACAAGCTAACATCTTTGGTGAGCTTTTCCCCGGTTTCTAAATCACTGAAAGAAACGGATAATCATGCAAGAAACAAAAAGATGAGTGAAGGGTAGAGAAATACCATGAAAAGAGTTGAGCTTGAGAGTGTTAGAAGCAATAAGCTTAGCAGCAACACTACCCCAATTACCACTACCAACAACAGTGACCTTTGATTTAGAGACAACTTGACCATCATTCCCAAAATTGTTTACAGTGTCAGTGTGATGGGGTGTTGCAGTTTGGGGTTCAGCTTCTTGGTGTGGGGGAGAGAGAGGTTCAAAAGCGGGAGCCATTGAAATGAAAGTGGAGAAATGGGAGGAAGAAAAGATGAGTGGCAATGAAGAAATGAAAGTGAAGTTAGAAAAGAGGGAGAAAGAGGAAGAAGAATATAAGGGGAAATGAAAGCGCATGAGGGCGGAGATGACAGACACGTTGTCGTCACAAACTATGAAACAAAGTTATCTTTTATGCTTTCATTTGTTGAAGTTGGCGATCTACTCTATGTTGCTTTTGCTTTCTTCCTTCGGGTTTTCTTTCCAAGTCAAAACTACTGCAAGTTTGGACCTTACTTTGCAGAGTAATTTTGTAATGACATGGTTGTTTTGGCAATTTATCAGTGAATAAAAATGAAAGTGAAACCAATGAAGGCTATGATCCAAAGAACAAAAACCGTCGTGGAACTTGTCTTGGGTTCATTTCAATAAAGAAATATCTTAGACCCATTTTCTAATGGGTCAATATATTTTAGCCCAAAACTGGTTGGGTCAATATATAGAGATAGATAGGGAGATACTTGATATTCATGGTAAAAGCAAAGGTCTGCAAGAAGATGATATGAGATAGAAAGAAGTTTAGTAAATTGCAATTGGCATTTGCAAATGTTTGAGACAGTGACTGACTTTAATTAATCACAATGTAATAAACATACCAAAAAGCTTGAAGCTATGAGTGCATGCGGGAGATTGTGTCTTGCATTCCCACTCTACTCAATCACATTGCGGTCTAGCTCAGATATTCAGTTTCTCCATGATTTACGCCCAAAACTTGGCTTTTAGTTGCTCCTTTTTATATGAAAATTTTCTTCCTATAAACCATTGTTTGTTTCACACATCAAAACTAGATCGCATGATTATTACTATTATTAATTTTCTAAATTAAGGTTTTCCATTTTTCGTTGTTACTATTATTAATTTTTTAAGGAATACTATTACTATTATTATTAAGTTTTTATTAGTAAAATTCTATATTTTAATTTTTTTCAACGACAAAGAATATATTAATTGATCATTAATTGGGTTTGTTTGCATTGACATTGTGGTACTTCAAAAGCAATAACTTTTTTCGGTGACAATTATCCAAACGCTCACAACATTTTATATAAATACTTTTTCTCTTTTTCCATTATAATTAATGCTTTGGTTTGACTTTTTATCCATGAAAGCATTTAAGAGATATAAAATATATGCTTTTTATAGGAGAATTACCATACCTTCAGTCCAAACTGAAAACGTTATGTAGATAAAACAAGCAAAACTCTCTTATCAATAAAGACAATCACTTTCATGAAAAAGTACACTTTAGCCACTTATAGCAGATTAAATAAAAGCAACCCTAAACTGCAGTTGCATGCTTTGATCTATCAATACAGAAAATTACTACAAATTAACTGTATAGGATTAATGATTCCAATTTCAGGCAACATGCAGAGGTCGTCGTTTCATTACATTCTTAAAAGAAACAAAAAGACTAAATTATAATTAAACTGCTAATTATAAGTTTAAAACTAGCAGTGGGAACCCCTTCTACATTTGAGTGCGCCAGCAGTCATTGTCATTGTACCCACAAGAGAAGATGGTCTAGCACTAAGGCTCGAAGCCCTAGCAAAGGTTGAAGATGCACCAGAAGCACCGGTTTGCCTGAAAAAGGCTCCATTCAACATCAAGTCTCCTTCGGATCTCCAGTTCCAGCGTTTCCATTCACTCTCTGGTGCATTCTCATGCTTGGTCACCTACAAAAATCATTACATATGGTAGTGTGAAAATGGTGATATATATGAGTTAACTCGTGCTAATGAGGACTTTGAAAATTAATTACCTCTTTCTTTGATCTATCATTGGGTGCTAGAAACCTGTTTCCTTGGCTGTTGATAGTAGGGTTTGCACTGCCACCAATGGCGTACATTTCCCAATGAGTGTAATCGTTGTTCACCACATGGAAATATCCAAGTCTACACCTTGGCATTCTTTGAATTAGACCTTCCCCGAAATGGTTAAAGGCAACAGTGACTTGCATGTTTTTATCTTGCATATAGGAATCACTGTGGCCCAAAAGCATGACTTTATCATGATGGGTCATGTAGTTGTTTGATATAGTCACGGCGGTGGATCCATGGATGACATCGATGAGTCCATCATGACAATTCGACAATGAACAATGGTCAACCCATATATTCTTGCTGCCAAAGATTGAGACACCATCACCGTCCGATGGAGTCCAATGCCCTGCATGATGGGGAGAGTCTCTTATAATTGTACTACCCCCGGGTTTACAATCATGTATGTGGATGCCATGGATGATGATGTTCGACACATAATGGATGGTGATGCATGGTCCACCCGATATGTGAACGCTCGCACCTCGACCGTCTATTGTCTTGAAAGAGTTCATCAACAATTCTTGTTTCAACGTAATCACCATATCTCTCTTGAAAATAATCCACAATGGCTCGTCTTGAATCACAGCATGCCTTAAAGTACCCGGCCTAGGGTTCACCGGGTCGTCATCGCCGGCATCCGTAATAACATAGATTCGACCATTTTTGCCTCCCATGGCATGCTTCCCGAACCCAATCGCGCAATCGGCTAACTTTTGCCGGTTCTTCTCCCAGTTCGGATCACACCTCCAACAATCATCAATGGGATTTCCTGTTCCACATGACAAGTAACCCAAGTTCCTCCTCGAAGCATTGATACTCCTGCAAATGAAAACATACCAATGCATATATGTACACATTAATCTTATACAATATAAACATTGTAAGAGTATATAAATGAATTACTTGTGAACTTCATCAACAACAAATTCAGGATCTTGAACTGGCGAGGAAGAAGCTAGATTTGGAACAAGGAGGGAAATGAAGAGAATGTGAAAGATATATGAAAATGTTGACGATCCCATTTTTGGAATAGTGATAAAGTGGGAGCCAATGGAGGTAGTGGGGTGGCTAGGCATCGTACAATGTGGGGGACTTATATAAAGGGTAAAAGCCGAGAGGTAAGGCGTGATTAAGCTAAGCAGGTGGGTCCAAATAGCAATTTAAGGGTTTAAATTTGTTCAAGTCTTGGGGAGTCTTGTATGGGTAGTTTAAATCGTTAATCAGGCGTCAACAATTTCAGACACATATTAATCAAAGTCAATTTTATTGAATTTATTGAGTCTACTTTGAGTTTGCAATTCATCACACTAGGCATAAAAAGTGTCCCTTTAATGGCCCGCCCTTCTTGCCATTAGGGTATATAATGGAATCCAATAACTGAATCATGTTGAGTTGGTTAACCAAAAAGATTTAAGAAATATTATTGTATTTCATTATTTTCTTTAAATGTTAGATTTAGTTGAGAAATTTATAATTTTGGATGGATTTGAGTTTTGAAAATCGTAAAAGTTTGACATTAGTCCTTGTGGATTTAGTTTATGAACTTTAATTTAGTCAATTTTAGTCTTTATATTTTTTAATTTTAAAATTTCAATCTTAACCTAACGGTAATAATTAAATTCTACTATTAGTCTTGTACTATGTTTAAAGTTGTATATCTAGTCCAATTCCTCCAATTTTTATACATTTCAAATTTTAAAATTTCGATCTTGACTTAAATGAAAACCATTAATTTTATTAATTAGTTTTTTGTGAGTAATGTGCGCAAATAGTAAACTTACATAGCATTACATATGGAATAGTATGCTTGTTACATCAAATTTTAGAAATAACATCATATAACTTAATAAAATTAATAGCTATCATTTAGTTATAACTAAAATTTCAAAATTAAAAAGAGTACAAAGACTGAAAATGACCGAATTAAAGATATAGGGGTTAAATCCACAACTAATGCATGGTACATGGACTAATAGCATAATCTAACCTTTAAATAATGAGTATAGTTATTTGAATTTGAAGAATATTATAATGGACTTCAATTTTTTTATTATATTTTAAAATATGTGAATTTGATTATTAATATTAAAACCCATACTTAACATATTTTAATTCACTCTCTCGAATGATTCGAATTATTTTCTTAATTCGATTTTAATCAATATTTTGTCGAGGAAAGAACTAGTTCAAGAAATCATCAAACTTTCCAATTGTTGACACCATTTTTTTTGATTGAAAACGGGGTCGACTTGGGTTTTGACGAAAACAAAAAAAATGGGAGTCGCCACCAATCCTTTTTAATGAGGTGTGATTGGATCACCTCGAAAAGTGGTTGTTTTTAATAAACGATTTGATTTTATTAAAACAACAAGTTTGGTCCACGAAATTCAGAAAAACAGTTTCGGGAGTCGGTTACGCACGAGGAAGGATTAGCATCCTCGATACGCCCAAAATTGGTACCTAGTTGATTAGTTGATGTCTTAATGTCGAAAATTGAGAACTTTGAAGAATTTTTAAAAATACGATCCTTGTATTAAAACGTTGAAAATTTTCGAGAAAAGGGGCATATTTCACATTATTTGAGAAAGAGAATCATATCCAGTAAGTTAGGACACGATGTCTCGAATTCCTGAAACGCGAATGAAGAATGCTTATTTAAAAGATATTTAATTATCTTGAATTTAAAAAGGGATCATGACCAGTAAGTTAGGACACGATCCTTTTTAATTACCGATATTGTTTAAACTTGAGTTAAAAAAAAAAATTCGTGTAATAAAGTTTAAAAGAATATTCAATTGTTTAAATCAAATGAAGAAATCTCAACCCAATACGTTAGGGCACAATTTCTCAAAATATTAAACATTGAATATTGCATTTAGTTCGAAAAATCCTCGTCTCGAGAAAACAACGTGTAACATCCAATGCATTAGGACACGACGTATTGAATTCTCGATAACGAGCTTTTTATCATTTTTAAAAGAGTAATCTCGATTATTTAAATTCAACGAAGAAAATCGGAACCCAATACGTTAGGGCTCGATTCTTTCGAAGATTCAAAATACCGAATATTACTTATATTTTTAAAATTTCTTTTTTGAAATCTAAAAAATGGGTGTAATGAAATGATGATGATAATGTAAGTAAAAACAATACAAGCAACAATAAAAGGACACACATAAAAAACAATTATACATGAAATAATGAGTAAATAAAAAAAGAACTAAAGCATTTCATAAAATGATAACAAACACATAAATAAATAAATAAAAACAACAATAACAAAATGAATAATAAGAGATAAAGTATTAAGGTATATATATAAATCATATGAAAATAAGTAAAAAAATGAATATGCGTATGTGTTCATAAAAGTAAAAAATATGTGTATACATATATAAAGTATAGAGCATAAATAATGTATATCTAGGTAGGTATATACATATAAACTAAAATATATATATATGCGCGCACATACTATAAAAATATGTATGTATATACGTATATAGATTAAAGTATATAAAAAAATGTAAGCATGTACATATATGAAAATTAGAAATATGTAAGTATGTATATAAGTATGTACATATATATATAACAAATCTAAAAACATTATAAATAGGTAAATGACAATAATAATAATAATAATAATAATAATAATAATAATAATAATAATAACAACTAATTAGTTAAATAATAAAGAAAAGGGACTAAATTGAAAACAAAACAAAATCACAAGGAAAAATAAAAAATGAAATGAAGTAAAGGATTAATCCGTGACGCGCTTGAAAGGAGAGGGACCGAGGTGAAAAATATCCCAATCCACCAAAACGTAGCACTTCGAGGGAGTTAAATGAAATCAGAACAAAATTTTAGGCTAAAATTAAAAATAAAATAAACATAACAAAAAGGGCTAAGTTATAAAATGGGAGAAATGCGGAAGGGCTGAAAGGGTAAATAGACCCTTAGCCACAAAAACGCGCGGACCCTAGTCGGACGGGTCGGGTCGTGCGCGGGTTTTCCCCCACCAAAACGGCGCCGTTCTGATGGTTTATTTAAACCAAAGTTTTAACCAAAAATTCATTTTAGTTGCAGTTAAAATAAAAAAAAAACCAAAAGTCCTTTTTTTTCTCTGTTTCAAAAGAACCGATCCCCTCCCCTTTGAATCCGGCCACGGCGCCGGCGATCTCGCGCGAAGGCTTCGCCATAGCCTCGTCGCGGCTTCGCCTTGCCGAAAAAAGAAAAAAAAAAGAACGTCTATTCCCCCTTTAGCCCGCTCCTCCTTTGACGCAGCCTAAACGAAACCTCGAAGGGTTTCTACGGCCTTGGCGCACGGAGGAAAACACCGACGGTGGCGCGCCGCAGGTAAAAAAGGATACCTCCTTTTCGATTTAAAAAAAAAGAAATCGAAATAAAAAAAGATCTGAAAAGTAAAAGAAAACAGAAAAAAAGATAGGCAAAATCACCTTCAAATTTTTTATTTCTTTTGATTTCTGAAAGTGTTTGTAAAATAGGGGAAGCCGAATCCCTTACAACGATAATCTTCAGCTTTTTATAGCCCAAAAAATTTTCTATTATTTTTCTCTTTTTTTGTTGCTGTTGTTTGGTTGCTTTCTTTGTTTTCTTCCTTATAGGTGACGGCGCAAGTGGTGGTGGTGACGTGACCGTGGCGGTGGCGACGTGACCGTGGCGGCGTCAGAAGGCTAAGGGTCAAAGACCCTAGAGGCGGCGCCTAGGGTTTCAGTTTCTGAAACCCTAGGCAGATATCAATTTGGGGAAGTTGGGCCTATTGGGTTATTGGGCTTCTGGTTTGTTATTAGGTTAGGCTAATCGGGCTTAGTTTTGCACCGTTCGGGTTTTGGGGTAGGTTGGTATTTGGGTTAGGCTGTTGGGTTTATTTTTGTTTTGGGTTGAGGGTTTATTTGGGTTAAGGATTTGTTGGGCCCGGGCATGAAAAAATTGGGCTTGTACAGCTGCCCCTCTTTGCTCGTTGTCGTGTAACGATAACAGAGCAAAGACTAAGAAAGACCAATTTTTTGCCCGGTCTCGCCGAGGAAATAAGATTTGCCGTTGCGGTTTCGATCCTTTAGTTGTAATGTTGGGAAAGCAAGATTCGCCATTGTAGCTTCAATCTGTTCCACTGTACCGCTAGGGAAGTAAGATTCGTCGTTGTGGCTTCAATCTTTTAAATTGCAATGTCAGGGAAGCAAGATTCGTCGTCGTAGCTTCACTCTGTTCCGCTGCATCGCCTGGGAAGATAGAATTATCAGCTTCAATGTACTCCACTGTAGTCACAGGGAGGTAAAATCTGCCATCTTTGATCTTCAATCTATTCCACTGCCAACTAGGGAGATAGAATTATCGGCTTCAATGTACTCCACTGTAGTCATAGGGAGGTAAAATCTGCCATCTTTGATCTTCAATCTATTCCACTGCCAACCAGGGAGATAGAATTACTGGCTTCAATGTACTCCACTGTAGTCACAGGGAGGTAAAATCTGCCATCTTTGATCTTCAATCTATTCCACTGCCAACTAGGGAGATAGAATTATCGGCTTCAATGTACTCCACTATAGTCACAGGAAGGTAAAATCTGCCATCTTTGATCTTCAATCTATTCCACTGCCAACCAGGGAGATAGAATTATCGGCTTTAATGTACTCCACTGTAGTCACAGGGAGGTAAAATCTGCCATCTTTGATCTTCAATCTATTCCACTGCCAACCAAGGAGATAGAATTACTGGCTTCAATGTACTCCACTGTAGTCACAGGGAGGTAAAATCTGCCATCTTTGATCTTCAATCTATTCCACTGCCAACCAGGGAGATAGAATTATCGGCTTCAATGTATTCCACTGTAGTCACAGGGAGGTAAAATCTGCCATCTTTGATCTGCTCCGCTATCAGTACAGGAAGGCAAGATTTGTAACTTTAGTCTGCGCCGCTGTCAGTACAGGGAGGCAAGACTAGTTTCTTCGATCTGCTTCGCCGTCAGTACAGGAAGGCAAGATCTGCGAGTTCATTGATCTGTTCTCTGGGGAACATGACCTGTATGTTCTATTTTATGAACCTAATTATGCCTAGTGATTAGGATGACATGATCAAAATGAATCAAATGCTCCTAACTAGATGCGTATGAATGACATTTGAATGAATGCAAAATGTCATGAAAATGATTCCTTAATGCTTAGGTTATCATCACGCAAAAGCTTATTAAGGTTTTATCGCTGACGTGCTACAACACCTTCTTGCTCGACTGACAAATCCAAAGAAACACTTAATCTGATTGCCCCCCACTGTGAACTTCAAAGTTCAATCCACTGGGACGTAAAATTTGTATCATCAATCTCCCACTGTAACCCAAGGGTAGAAAGATACGGCTTTTCTCAATCTTCTCCTTTCTCAATTCAAGGATACAGAATGTGAAACTCTTTGGTCTCCTACACTATTCCTAGGGTGTCATACCAAATGTTCATGCACAATTACAAAATTTTCTTCTCCCAGAAGACCTTTTCTTATTGCTTGGTGAACATCGCTTGTTTGTTCATTGAAGCTCTGGTCTCTTGTCATTTTGTTCCATCAATGTTTGGACAACAAAATCCGAAGGATAGTCTTTAACTTAGACTCTTCCTTCTTAGATATTTCACCCTTTAAACTTGGTGTTTTCTAAACAATAGTCCTGTTTCAGGTTCCTATATTATTTAGAAACTTCTAGAGTAATAAGCAAAACTTCTATTGTGAATGTATTATTATTCCATTAATCATTATTCTAACGCAACATGCTTGCAAAAGATCATAACGATAGACAAAATAGAATTGATTTGAGAGCATAACTCGAAATGAATAAATTATCAAGGATAGTAAGAATAAAAGGGAATTAATTAGGAACATGTATCTTGAAAAAGAATGAAGTATTCCAAGAACAAGAAATTCAACATAAATAGTATGAGGACTAGATGCCCCAGATATCGCAGCTTGAACTTCTCTGTACAAACTCTTTGAAAGACCATTTTGAGTTTGACATGTGTTTAGGAGATCTACAGGACTTTGTCTATGCCCCAAGATGTTGCCTACCCTTTCCTATTGATTCAGGTATAGCAAGATCATCACATGCCCTAATTTGATCAAAATTTGAGCTGCTATGATCACCTCATGCCCCAATTTGATCCACAATTTGAGTCGCCCTTTTCGGGTTTTCAACTCAAGTCCTTTTGGTCTCAATGCGCCCTTTGTGGGTTTTCGCCTTGGCCTCTCCTTTTTTCTTTTTCTTTTCTTTTCTCTTTTTTTTTTTGATTGCATCTAAACTCATAGGATTAGGCATGTCCTTGTTATCCTTTCTGATCAAGACTGATGCTTTTCCAGATAAGGCCTTCCACATAAGGTTCTTCCCATCTTTTTGTGTGAGAAGGATCTTCTTCGATACCAAGTCTTCTCATGAAATCCTCTAGGGTGAAATTTTTTTGAGCTCGTATCATTTACTTTTGGCACATTTGACCATGATGGATAACTTTGAACATTCCTCTTCAATTGGGATTGGATCCAAAAACTCAAAGAGAAGAAAATCTCAACTTCAATAGGTGAAACCACGATAAGCCAAAAAGGAGGGCGTTGCCTCGGCAAAGTTGTTTTTTTTTGCGATATGGTGTTAATCTTGAACAGACTGTAAACTTCTGATATCGTGTTCTTGTTTAAATTTTTCAAGGTTTTGCTGACTGTCGACTTCGTGACACTGGCATATGAAGCAGCTTTCACCCACTTAGTGAAGTAATCAACGGTTGCAAAGATTAATTATTGACCGCCAGAATTTTTGGCAAGATCGGCTCAATGACATTCATGCCCCACATAGGTAGAAGTCGTAGATTCCAGTGATTCTTTGTAGGGTAGGATCTATTTTCCATCTTGTTCTACCATCCTTAATAAATCCGGAGATAGGCCACAATCTACGTCATCTTCAAAGTCGTGAGATCTCTCTAAACACATGTTTCACTCAAAAGGAGATTCTAAGTCTGTAGCAGTGTCATTCATGTCGTTGATATTTAGGGACCTATTGTAGGTACAAAAGAATATACAAAGAATATATGAAGTTATGTACAATACGACTATGAATGCAATAATGATTTGGAAGAAAGAATAAAAGAATAAAAATAATCATTCATAAGAAATGAAAGAATATTAGTTTAAAAAGATCGCAAAGATGCATTTCCATTAAAATAAAAATGTTCAGACATGAGCCTATTTCACAAAAGAGTTCTTGTTGCCTCTAGGCTGAAAGCAACAAGTGTATCCTGAATATTACTCTGAGTAAGCTCTTAATACTACAGGGGTTTCTTTTACAGTCTAATTATTCAGAACACTCCCAAGTTTATAAGGGTAAACGTCTAACAAGGTTCCTTCTTCAGTTGTGTCTTCATACATGTCATTGATGTGAACACTTCCCAACATCTCTTCATGCATCGCATTCACCTTATTATCAATCATGATTGGGTAACGGATTTTCTGCAGTAGATGAGTCACCCAACTTGACAATACCCATATTGATGAGTTTTTCAACTTGCTTTTTGAAGGTGATGCAATTCTCTATTGAGTGCCCCGTAATTCCTGCATAGTATTCACATTGTGCGTTTGCATCATACCACTTTGGATACGGAGGTTGTGGAGGTTTTGAGTAGGAAGGGGAAACAACATGCGCATCGAATAAATTTTGATATAGCTCCTTATATGACATCGGAATTGGCGTGAACTGGAGCTTCTCAGTACCTGGTTTCACTTCAGGTTCTTGTCTCAATGAGCCTTGTTGACTAGCAACTCCTTTACCTGGATGACTTACTGATCTTGAGTAACTTATGTTATTCATCTCATCTTCTTTTCTTCTCGAGACTGACTTTTTGTTACTTTCTCCAACATCTATTCTTCCATTTCTGATGGCGTTTTCAATCATTTCGCCATTCATAATTATGTCTGAAAAACTCTTTGAAGCACTTCCCAACATATGCGTGATGAAAGGGGGTTTCAGTGTGTTGATGAAAAGTATCGTGGTTTCTTTCTCTAAAAGAGGTGGCTGGACTTGTGTCGCGACCTCTCTCCATCTTTGGGCATATTGTCTGAAGCTCTCACTTGGCTTCTTTTCCATGTTCTGTAATGTTATTCTATCAGGTGCTATATCCATCACATGGCTGTACTGCTTCATAAAAGCCTGCGCCAAATCCTTCCATGAGTGGATGTTAGCCCGACTCAATTGGTTATACCATCTTGCCGCTGACCCGATCAAACTATCTTGGAAGCAGTGAATCAACAATTGATCATTGTTGATGTATCCGGTCATTCTTCGACAGAACATAGTGATATGAGCTTCGGGACAACTTGTCCCGTTATACTTCTCAAACTCTGGCATTTTAAATTTGGGAGGAAGGACCAAATTGGGTACCAAGCTCAAATCTTTAGCGTCCATTCCTTGATGGTAATTAGCATTTTCCATGGCTTTAAACTTCTCCTCTAGCCATTTACACCGGTCTTCTAATTGTTTTGGCAGATCCACTTTTGCTTTCTTCGTTTCTGCTACGTCGTCGAGATCAGGAACCATGGGATTAGTAGGATTCTCTCCAGGATTAGGACCTACTCCGATTTGAAAGTTCATTGGCATTGAAAGACCCGTCTGAGACTGCTGGGGTCTGATTGTAACAGAGGATTTGTGTCGGTACAGCTCAGCTTGAGTATGCGCGTGCGGAGGAGTAAAGCCTGGAGGGTAAAGGGGTTCATCATTATTTCCCTCTATTTCCCTCTTCAACATTAACTACAGGGTATTTTCCTTTGTCATTTCCTTCTCTCAATAGCCGTGTTAACTTTGCCATCATGTCGTCCTGGGACTCCCGCATCTTTTCTGTCATGTCTCGCTGAATTTTTTCCAATCGCTCTTGTATCTGGTCTTGCATATCTTTCTGAAGTTGTTCAAGCTTTTCTAATCTCTGATCCATGTTATTTGATTTCGCTCGAGTTCCGTAGGGGTGGCGATTTTCCAGGTTAACTGAAATAATTTTACCTAATTAGGGTCACTTTGTGAAAATTTAATGCATATTATGCAATGTAATGCAAATGCATGAAATGAATGCAAAAAGAGACGTTGATTCTTGGTTCAATTCTTATTAGACCAACTTTACTAGAAAACAGATCTCTTTACATAAAGCGGATATATATACAACCTTGCCCGTATATTCTAAGACAACAATCCTTTTCTTCATTCGTGCGTAAGATAAATCTCATGAACTCTTCAAAAGGGATGTCTCTTCCATCTCTTTTTTGCTTGATCCGGGCCGTAACTCGTTATTCACTCATCCTCGTGATGCTCGTTGCCTCCTTTTTGAGAAAATTCAACGGCTCTCACATAATCTTTGTTATCTTGAATCCTCGGGCAACGGAGCAATAGTCGTGTAGTCCTCCATTAAACTATCACGTTTTCTTGAGCCATATTCAGACAACCGTATTATTATCCACTTTATCAAGAAACCCATTTCCTTATGACAAGCTCTCTATTTAACAACCGAATGTGAACCAACACCTCTTTTTATGATGAAAATGCAATGCAATCATAACAAAAAAGAAAACATGTTAGTATAAAGCAAAAGCAAGCAAGAATAAATAGAACACCTATTCGGGTGAATACTAGGGGTTCGAAGTGGTTCTACCTAGGGTGAGCTCCTAAAGTTCACTACATGTGGTTAGGTTCTAAAGCAAAGGTACCCGAACCAGCAGATTCCTCGATCCTCACCCATTATAGGCTCATACGGACCGAGTTCAGTTCAGGGGAATACATTTCCCTATGGCTGCACGGAGATGAAAATCTCACGAAGACATAGGTACGGATGTATCCCGAAAGCGATCCACTATCCTACACGTAAAAACCTCACGAAGGAGTAGCTTCTCACTCCCACTTAAAAGGTGTGACCAACGGTCATGCAATGCAATGTGTAGAGATATATAAAATTTAAAATACAAAACATGATAAAAAACTATAACTCAAAACAAATGAGATGCAATGAAAGGATCATATATTTAAATCAAGTTTTCAATTTTCGACAAAAAGACAAAAGGTAATCAACTCGTGGCTCGACTCACTTATTTTGAAAAAGTCTCCAGTGGAGTCGCCAAGCTGTTGACACCATTTTTTTTGATTGAAAACGGGGTCGACTTGGGTTTTGACGAAAACAAAAAAATGGGAGTCGCCACCAATCCTTTTTAATGAGGTGTGATTGGATCACCTCGAAAAGTGGTTGTTTTTAATAAACGATTTGATTTTATTAAAACAACAAGTTTGGTCCACGAAATTCAGAAAAACAGGTTCGGGAGTCGGTTACGCACGAGGAAGGATTAGCATCCTCGATACGCCCAAATTGGTACCTAGTTGATTAGTTGATGTCTTAATGTCGAAAATTGAGAACTTTGAAGAATTTTTAAAAATACGATCCTTGTATTAAAACGTTGAAAATTTTCGAGAAAAGGGGCATATTTCACATTATTTGAGAAAGAGAATCATATCCAGTAAGTTAGGACACGATGTCTCGAATTCCTGAAACGCGAATGAAGAATGCTTATTTAAAAGATATTTAATTATCTTGAATTTAAAAAGGGATCATGACCAGTAAGTTAGGACACGATCCTTTTTAATTACCGATATTGTTTAAACTTGAGTTAAAAAAAAAATTCGTGTAATAACGTTTAAAAGAATATTCAATTGTTTAAATCAAATGAAGAAATCGCAACCCAATACGTTAGGGCACAATTTCTCAAAATATTAAACATTGAATATTGCATTTAGTTCGAAAAATCCTCGTCTCGAGAAAACAACGTGTAACATCCAATGCATTAGGACACGACGTATTGAATTCTCGATAACGAGCTTTTTATCATTTTTAAAAGAGTAATCTCGATTATTTAAATTCAACGAAGAAAATCGGAACCCAATACGTTAGGGCTCGATTCTTTCGAAGATTCAAAATACCGAATATTACTTATATTTTTAAAATTTCTTTTTGAAATCTAAAAAATGGGTGTAATGAAATGATGATGATAATGTAAGTAAAAACAATACAAGCAACAATAAAAGGACACACATAAAAAACAATTATACATGAAATAATGAGTAAATAAAAAAAGAACTAAAGCATTTCATAAAATGATAACAAACACATAAATAAATAAATAAATAAAACAATAACAAAATGAATAATAAGAGATAAAGTATTAAGGTATATATATAAATCATATGAAAATAAGTAAAAAAATGAATATGCGTATGTGTTCATAAAAGTAAAAAATATGTGTATACATATATAAAGTATAGAGCATAAATAATGTATATCTAGGTAGGTATATACATATAAACTAAAATATATATATATGCGCGCACATACTATAAAAATATGTATGTATATACGTATATAGATTAAAGTATATAAAAAAATGTAAGCATGTACATATATGAAAATTAGAAATATGTAAGTATGTATATAAGTATGTACATATATATATAACAAATCTAAAAACATTATAAATAGGTAAATGACAATAATAATAATAATAATAATAATAATAATAATAATAATATAATAATAACAACTAATTAGTTAAATAATAAAGAAAAGGGACTAAATTGAAAACAAAACAAAATCACAGGGAAAAATAAAAAATGAAATGAAGTAAAGGATTAATCCGTGACGCGCTTGAAAGGAGAGGGACCGAGGTGAAAAATATCCCAATCCACCAAAACGTAGCACTTCGAGGGAGTTAAATGAAATCAGAACAAAATTTTAGGCTAAAATTAAAAATAAAATAAACATAACAAAAAGGGCTAAGTTATAAAATGGGAGAAATGCGGAAGGGCTGAAAGGGTAAATAGACTCTTAGCCACAAAAATGCGCGGACCCTAGTCGGACGGGTCGGGTCGCGCGCGGGTTTTCCCCCACCAAAACGGCGCCGTTCTGATGGTTTATTTAAACCAAATTTTTAACCAAAAATTCATTTTAGTTGCAGTTAAAATAAAAAAAAACCAAAAGTCCTTTTTTTTCTCTGTTTCAAAAGAACCGATCCCCTCCCCTTTGAATCCGGCCACGGCGCCGGCGATCTCGCGCGAAGGCTTCGCCATAGCCTCGTCGCGGCTTCGCCTTGCCGAAAAAAGAAAAAAAAAGAACGTCTATTCCCCCTTTAGCCCGCTCCTCCTTTGACGCAGCCTAAACGAAACCTCGAAGGGTTTCTACGGCCTTGGCGCACGGAGGAAAACACCGACGGTGGCGCGCCGCAGGTAAAAAAGGATACCTCCTTTTCGATTTAAAAAAAAGAAATCGAAATAAAAAAGATCTGAAAAGTAAAAGAAAACAGAAAAAAGATAGGCAAAATCACCTTCAAATTTTTTATTCTTTTGATTTCTGAAAGTGTTTGTAAAATAGGGGAAGCCGAATCCCTTACAACGATAATCTTCGGCTTTTTATAGCCCAAAAAATTTTCTATTATTTTTCTCTTTTTTTGTTGCTGTTGTTTGGTTGCTTTCTTTGTTTTCTTCCTTATAGGTGACGGCGCAAGTGGTGGTGGTGACGTGACCGTGGCGGTGGCGACGTGACCGTGGCGGCGTCAGAAGGCTAAGGGTCAAAGACCCTAGAGGCGGCGCCTAGGGTTTCAGTTTCTGAAACCCTAGGCAGATATCAATTTGGGGAAGTTGGGCCTATTGGGTTATTGGGCTTCTGGTTTGTTATTAGGTTAGGCTAATCGGGCTTAGTTTTGCGCCGTTCGGGTTTTGGGGTAGGTTGGTATTTGGGTTAGGCTGTTGGGTTTATTTTTGTTTTGGGTTGAGGGTTTATTTGGGTTAAGGATTTGTTGGGCCCGAGCATGAAAAAATTGGGCTTGTACACCAATTATATCCATAATTTGCTCAACAAAATTAATGGAACGTGATTGGATCATGTTTTTCCCAACACTATTTCTTGCAAAACTTGAAATTTTTGGACGGGTTTTTTTGACTTACTAGCATGTCATAGAAAGCCAACTAATGAAGATATGTACGTACATTGTACCCTTTTTCTCATTGTTCCTTAATATCAGCTAAGGATCTTATCAACATGTACACTAGTAAGGATGAAAATTTTGACTTTAAGATTTAATATTGGGTTTTATTCATTTGAATTGTGATGATCGTTGTATGGAATATTAATGGATGAAAAGGTAATAAAATGGATTTTGACCCAATATTTTAATATTTTTGATGACTTCCCAAAATTATGATAGTCATACAATATTTTTAAGATAATTAATAATATTTCCTAATTTAACAATTAAAATAAACAATTAAAACT
This sequence comes from Gossypium turneri, assembly GCA_008044935.1. Lineage (NCBI taxonomy): Eukaryota > Viridiplantae > Streptophyta > Magnoliopsida > Malvales > Malvaceae > Gossypium > Gossypium turneri. The sequence continues at coordinate 34,348,633 of CP032579.1, read as the reverse complement.
TATTTCTTACCATAAGAAAATGACATTGAAATTGGGAAGTGGCAATTGGAGCTATAATGGCCTATATGTATGTATTATATAGACATCAACTAATTAATCGTAGTATATGTCCATTTGGTCTTTCTAGCATTTTGGTCCAAGGATATACAAAAATAGGAGGCTGAAATTTGGACCTCTAGTCCTTTACTTTATTTATTTATTTATTTTATTAATTAGAGGTATAATAATAACTACAAGTAACTAACATTCCTTTATTGTTTTGGCCTATAATTCTATATATGGTTCTTGCAGACCTAATATATTCAAAACGATATCATAGGTTTAACCACACTTAATACGGTATATTTATCGAAATTAATTTATCAGAATAATATTTGATGTATCATTAGTGTATAAGCCTTATACATTATCAATGAATAATAATATAACATATTATTATTAAATTAAAATATATATATATATATATATATGAAGAACTTCTAAAAAATACTAATAATTTTATTGAAACATAATTAAACATTAATTGTAACTATTATAAATAAATATTAATAATTCACGGATTTAGGATCTTGTTTTTAAGGGTTTGGGGTCTTGAGTTTAGAGTCAAAGGTTTCAGGTTTAGGTTTCAAGGTTTAAGCACTTATTTATAATTAATTATTATTTAATTATGTTTAAATAAACTTATTAGTATTTATTTATATGCCCTCCACTATTTTTTATTTTATTTAATGATGATGTGTCATGCTATTATTCATCGATAGAGCATGGAACCTATGCATCGACAATGCATCAAATATTTTCCTTATATATTTAGTAATTTTATTTTGTATCAACTGAGCCTATGGTATAATGGCAAGAATTTATCATTAAAATGAATTTTATATATCATATTTTAAAATTGATCCTTAGATACCCAACCTTTCCCTTATAAAATGAAAATATAATATTGTATCGATCGTCAATTTAGGTAGCAGAGAAAATGACAGATGAATTTTGACGGCCAAAACTAGATACCCAACCCCTCACCATCAAGTGGGTTTCACGGTTTCCGTCGATGTTGCTATTAATGAATCCTTTAGTGCTTATGATGAGGTCGTTCACATGTATATATTGGAATATGGTGTGCTTAGTGTAGTAATATTTTCTATATACTTGTAATTTTTTTATTAAATTGGTTTAATAAAATTTCATCATTATTATTAATATTTTTGTATAATGTTCTCAAACAATTTTCGCAAGAAAAGCAAATAAAAAATAAATATTTTCTTATTGATTATCTAATATTTAACTAATACTAATTTGCATTATGTGATTAGATCTGTAACACCCTAACTCGTGTCCATCGCTGGATTAGGGTTACGAAGCATTACCGATCAAAATACAACAAAGAAAAGACATCCATTTCAGTTCAAGTACCAAATAATATATTCATTCCAATTCTATTCATCCAGTATAAATTTAAATCAAACTAATACTTTCGATTCTTTAATTCGTATTTTTCCCAAATTAACATTCAAGCTTCTACTCAATTATATATAAAAAAATTTCATATATATATATATATATATATATATATATTAAATACTTAATCAACTAAAGTCAATTATGACTTATGTTTTATGACATATAAACAATCCATGCTTCAAAATTCAATATGTCAATATTATTTCTTTAACCAAAGTGTCGAATCAATTATCATGCATCAAGGTCATACTACATAGGCTTTATAAAGAATATTTCACACTTTATAACCATAAAACTTCATGGCATTCGAATGTCTAATTAAAAAAAATCTAACGTAATTTATTACATATACTAGGCACACACTTCACAACATTCATTTGTGTATATATATATATATATACTCCATTAGCTAATTATTGAGCATGTCATTTTTATCAACACATTTCGATGCTATTTATCTTAATCAAATAAGCAGTTAATACACTTCCCAACTATGCTCAATTCGGACTATAATAATGCAACCAGTTAAAAATGCATTTTTGCCTAAACCAATCGTACTAACATTGGACAGCATATGTATATACAAGGCATTATCTAACATATAATTTCCAGCCCCAAGACTTACCGATTCATGCGCAATTCATACTAAAAATACCATCCAAGATTATGCCAATTTCTATCATCACTCAATCAATCATTTAACCAACAATAAAACCACGTTAATTTAGTCAAATACTCACGGCATTACAAAACACATATAAATTCTATATGTCCCTAGCCGAATTGTATATATACATATTTTTATACCATTTTATCTCACAAAAAAAAAAAACCAAAGCAATTTCATTATTAACAATTTAACTAATACATAATCAACCAATTACCTAAATTATTCATTCAAACATTTCCAATTCATTAAAACGTTATAACCACATATTAAACCCTATAACATAGTCGCCATAATGATTTAAGTACAAAGTCGAATACACATCCACTTAAACAACATTTTTAAGCCACTCATAAGGCAATTATAAACACATATCATAAGTCAAAATGCATCCATCATTTACTTCATTTCTTAAGTCGAATTATAAGACCATCCATCACATAAGATATATTTTAAAACTTACTTTCAAAATAAGCTAAATACATTGCTGATTCACATCATAATTAATATCATCATCAAGCCATATTCGCATGGCTATATATATATATATATATATACTCAATTCACAATTTAACCAAACAAACACTAGCCTATACATGCCAAAGGATTATAATTCAAGCCTTTAAAATACCAAATTAACGGTCAATAGTGTGATGAACTTCCGTGGCGATCCCTGAGCTCGTAACTAGCTTTCCAAAAATTTATAATACACCGAATGAACACACAAAGTAAGCTTAGAAAGCTTAGTAAGTCATAAGCAATTAAAATATAATAAGGACATTAACCACATTTTTCTATTTGGCAGAATATAAATAGTCACATGTATATATAAATTACCTTTCATAACATGTATAAATTACATTATTAATTCAAGTGCTACTTACTATATTTTCATAAACATTTTAATTCACACGTGCCGAACCATTTAGTTAGACTTTCACATTCGATCGTAACTTGACATTTCCCAATAAATCATTCAGAATCAATAAGGATACTCGGATAGCTCCAAAAAGCTCGTACAATGCCAATGTCCTAAACGTGGTCTTACATGTAATTAAATATCGGTGCCACTGTCCCAGACAGGGTCTTACATGAAATCATATACGACGTCAATGTCCCAGACATGGTCTTACACGTAAATCTCAAATCGATGCCAACGTCCCAGACGTGGTCTTACAAGATAACACATTTCAACATTCTTGAGGATTCGTATGACTTTCGAATGTTGTAATTCAATCAAATTAAACTTGTAATTAGTCAACCTATGTTAAATACAACTCAACATTGTAGTATACATATACATATTTTGATTCTACATATTTTGATTCGGCTATGTATAATATAAGTACATTAAATTTAACCTCAATTATTTACTTACGAACTTACCTCGAACTAAGACGAAAAAATGGAATCGACTACTCGACCACTTTCGACTTTCCCCGATCTAATTCCGTTTTCTTTTGTTCTTGATCTATATAAATTCAAGTTTGGCTATTTAATAACACATTTCATTCAAATTTATTCAAAAACACATAAATGGGAAAATTGCATTTTAGCCCCTAATATTTCACATTTTTCCCAATTTAGTCCCTATTTTACAAAACACAAAATATTCAAAATTTCACCACACCCAAGCTTGGCCGAATTTCACTAGGGTCCCTAGCAGCCCATTTCTTTCATTTATTTCTCATTTCAACCCCTAAATTTAAAAATTTCACAAATAAATCCCTAATTTGGATTTTTATCAAAAATTACTTAACAAAATCTAATAATCTGTCAACAAATATTTATTTTTCATCATCAAACAACAAATTCATCATATTATCAACAATGGCAATTCTCAAATTCATTTTCAACTCCAACAATTAATACATGGGCTAGGTAATATACTAAGCAACGATCACAAAAAACGTAAAAATTATCAAAAACTAAGCAAAACACATACCAAATTTTAGCTTCCAAAGTGCCGAATAATTAAAACACAAAATATCTTCTTTGTTCTTCAAGTTTCGGCTAAAACAAAGCCAAATGCATTGCATTTTGTGTTTTATTTTATTAATATCATGTTATTTTCCTTTTTACTATTTTAACCTTAATAAAAACTTAATATAAATTACTTAATTCATGGACATAAATGTTCACTAACCTTATAATGGGATATTAACCTTTTAAGGACTTCCCATAACTCAAATCATAACAAATTAGCATTTTAACAATGAGAATGTCACTTTTACTTTTTCTACAATTTAACCCTTTTCACAAATTAAGCACACAAACGGATAAATTAATTCACGAAAATTTCACACATGTCAATTCACATACTATAAGCACGGAAAATAATATTAAAATTTTTTTTGACTCGAATTCGTGGTCTCAAAACCGCTACCCGACTAGGGTCTAAACCGGGTTGTTACAAGATCATAATGTGAGAACACAACTTGTATTAGTAGATAATCTAAATGCTCTATGGGCTAACCAAAATTGAGCTAGTCGATTAAAAGACTATTATGCCGCCTAGCAACTCCAAATATGGAGATACTTATCTTGGATGTCGGAGTGAATGATTCCCAAAAGATAGAGACATGGGTGCGACTGTTTGGACTGACAATATATCGGATAGACCCAAAAAGAATAAATCCTAGAATCGTTTATGGATTTATTCACTTGCGATGTTCTTAGTGTGACTTGCCTCAATCTCAAGTAAGTGATGGATTATGTGTAACACCCTAGACCCGGCCTAGACGTCTAGCCCGAGCTTAGAGAGTCACATGTAAAAATTAAATACCACGCAAGACACCAAAATACCAAATCGTGGTTTACATAAAGTTCAACCCAAATATTAGTTAAGTATATAATCTGCTACAGTCATCCTATTATAGTTTAATAAGGCTCCTACTAAAATAGTTTATAGAAAGTTAGTAGTTCGACTGAGCTTCCACGGCACCGACCTGTTCAACTCTGCGAACCACCTGAAATCGAAGTAATAACAGAGTGAGTTGTGAACTCAGTACGTAAAATAAAATATTCAATTAACAATCGTTATAGTGTAGTCCCAATTTCAGAGATTCAATTTAATACAGGAGTAAATTCAGTTCTGACTTAGAGCAAACCAATTACATGTGTATGTATATGCAATTTCAGTTCATATATGATACCGATCAGATTCAGATTCAATATTCCTATTCCCGCCCGCTACACAATGTCTTCGGCCATCCCAACACACCATTAAGGACATTCAATGCCCAACCAACCCTACACACCTCAAAGTGTTAGTTGACACTTTTACAGAAACACAACTTAGCTGCTAATTTAGTATGTGACAAGCGCCAGAATCAGATGTATACTCCTGGTGGCATAACCACGATTTCAGAACATATTTATTCCCCCTTCACAATATCTCAACCCATACCAATGCAAAACACAAGTACTAGTATTATGTATTCATTCATTCCAATTCATTTCACAATCAATAAGATAGTTCAATAACAGAATAAGCATCATAATGTACTTATAACTAAGTTATTCACAGATCAATCTCAGAGTATTAGACAGTTCTAATATCATCAATTTCCATCATTCATACATAAAAAAAGCCAGTGTTAGTGTTAGGTAAGATTTTGCTCTTAAAAACTAGTTTTGGGCCCCAATCACATACCATACGGCCTAGTCACACACTTGTGTGCCTTGCCCATGTAATTCTAAAGCATAAATAGTGGGTTACATAGCTTAGACACACACCTGTGTCCTTGCCTATGTGACTCACACGGCCTAGGTACACATTTGTGTCCCTGCCTGTGTGGCTTTTGTACCCCAAACAGTGAGTTACACGACTTGGGCACACACCCGTGTCTTTGGCCATGTGGTCTCATTCCACAAATAGTGAGTTACACGACCCATATACACGTCCGTTTTCGTTGCTCATGTGAACCTTACACTAACATGGCCACACACTGCCTAGACACATGCCCGTGTGGCCCCAAATCAACAAACAATGAGTTATACAGTCGATCACACGGCTTGCCACACGCCTGTGTGACTCACACGGCCTAGTCACATGCCCGTGTGGCTTACACGGCTTAGTTACACGCCTGTGTGCCTGGTCATGTGGCATTGATAGCCACCATTTTTGTGAGTGAAACTTGTAAAAACTAAGGTTTCCGATACGCACCTGGAAAGATTTCAAAGAGACAACAACTCTAAAGATCCTCGAAGCCTAAAACAAGCATTCAGTAACACAATTTAGCCAATTAATCAAGAGAAATTCTCGATTACTCACTTAATACCTACGTCGAAAGTTTCGACACGAAACCTTCTGACATCCCAAACTTATCGAAACTTCAACAACAATCACAAAGATTGTCTTGTTGCTATTCCTTGTTGTTAATAGCCTTACCTGCTAGGTAAATATACAATCTTAAGAAGAAATTCTCGCAACTCACAAAAATACTCCGTTCCAAACAATTTACAAAGCGAAGGAAAAATTGCGAAGATGCTCGCATTGAAAGGTACTTACCGATAGCCTTCTGACAAGTGACTAACAACAAAACTTTCATTAACCTCATATTCCCTCATCGCTTCCAGTTAACAAAATAATAAAAATGAAAAGAAGGAAAAAAATAAAGACGACAAAAAGAAAGAACAAAAATAAAAAATGGGAGAAGAAGAAACCATCGTTAATTAATTTCCTAACTTCCAAACAGATTTCTGGCATTTGAAAAAAATATTTTCCTAACGTATACGATGGGATTTGAACTTGGAACTAGACAGAATACAAACAGATGCTTAACCGATGAACTAGGAGGCTCATTCTTGTCATAATTTCACATTGAATCGAACTTAAGCGGGTAACGTGTGCTTATAGGTTGATTTCAAAAACAACAACTTTTAATGATGCGACTCGAACTCTAACCTTAAACACAGAAGCAGAACACAGGATACAGAAATCTAATTACTATAGAATCTCACAATTAAATTCTTAAAATTTTGGGGCATTACACTATGTGTCCATGGCTTGTATAATTTGATGTGTTAAAAGTCTAAGTTCAATTGGTAATAGAGTCAAAAGCTAGTACGTTGGGTGTACAACTTCAACATGACATAGTCTCACTTACAATAATGGAAATCATAACCCATAAAATGTAAATGATATCTTCTCATCGACATTGCATGATATATGGAAAAGTAACATGGTCACAAGTCATTTATCTTAAGACAAAAAGTTTAAAATCCATGTGTTAGTAATTGACTTTTTCATGAATGAAGATGTAATGGTTATCATGAGATAAAGTTGGATCATATTGGGAGAGTAAATTTTATCCAAAAGAGATTAAGGACATCTTATGAGAATAATACACAAATGACAAGGTCATTGGATGAACAGTTGGTAAATAGCTTTCGTAACGGTCTATAATGGGGAGAGCTTGTCACCTCCCAAAAATAAGGTTAGAAGAAATTGGGTTAGTGGACCATGAGTGTAACACCCTAAACCCGACCTAGAAGTCTCGACCCGAATTTAGAGAGCTACATTAGCCACTGAAGTGACTCTCCGTTGACTCCCAACCTAACTTCCAACGCACCACTTAAGTCTTTAACATTAGTTGTGCTAACTCAAAACACAGCAGGAAAAATAGAATGTAATCATGCGAGCTTCATAACTAAACATAAGAAGGTTCGCAAGCTTAAAAACATAGTTAAGAGTTCATAGCACAACTTAGAGTTACATTCAACAACATAGTTTGCAAATCAGAAAAACATATGCAATGCAATGTAGAACATAAGCTCACATATTTAAGACGCTTTTCAGGAAAACACATAGCCTAAGTGTTTGTATAATATCATCAGTTTATAGAAACAACATGCATTTACAAATAAGCAAACTTCACAAACAAAAGAGCATGCATGCAGAGGATATCATACTTTAGTAAGATTCACGTAAAAACATGTGTTCGCAAGCATACACGACTTGGCACATTTTACCAGTGGTTCACATGTAATAAAACCACTACAGGGGTACGCATGTAAATATGGCACGCAAAATAAATCACAATATACTCATGCCTAAATAACATCATTTTTTATTCATGAAATGACCAGATACTTTAAAAACATGGTTCACAAATCAATATATTGGAATTTAAACGTAACAAAACATCTTAATTATCATTGTCATAATCATGGAATCAGAAATGTTGTAATAATTCTTAGAACCCATAACAATAATTCAATCACCTTTAACCCAGGTTCACCGACATCTACTTAGGAGTGCACCTCGCCACATCATCGACCTTGCCAATGCTAATCTACGACCTACTTAGTTGAGAAGAAATAAGAAAGGAGTGGATGAGTTCATGGTGAACTTAGTGAACAATCAGAAACCTTCGATATGTTCTAGAAGCAGATTTTTTAAAAAATAAAAGAAACTTTAGTCTTGAAACCGTTTCGTGTGTTGGGTTTGTGGGTGACGTTGTGAGACCTAATTTGCATATTCTATTAGGAAACATGTCTTCAGAAAAAAATATTTGAAAACCCATTAGCCTTTTCTTAAAACATACTTGGTAAGGCTCACCTTAAAATCGTAAAGCCTATTTCGTTTATCAAAGTCCTTTTAAAAATTGAGACTGGGTTTGCCCTGAAATTGTGAAACCAGCTTGCACTTTTCAGAAAAACCTTTTCATTGAACAGGGTCTGCCTTAGCCACAAGACCAGTTCACACTTTCGAGCATAGTCTACCTTAGGTCTCAAGAGTGACTCGAACTTCGTTGATACACAACTTGTCACTTAAGCTCGCGTAGGGAGTTTTACTATTACACAACTTATCAATAAGCTCATGAGGGAGCTTCGTTGATGCACAACTTATCAATAACGGGGGAGCTTTGCTAATATACAACTTATAAAACCATTTTTTAAGCATTCTTTAAAACTTTAGCTCTCATAAGAGCTCACACAAAACTTTGCTTTAAAAATCATATTTTCGAGCCATATCTGAAACCAGAGGTTCGTAGCTTTAAAATATATCTTTTCAAAAAACTTGACTTTGAAACTTGTTTCAGAAACAATTCTTTAACAAAAAAATATCAGTATAAACTGAACAACATGGCAGTTAACATACTTCAAATAATTCTAAATCACTCACCGAAAAATGAAGAATCTTAAACAAGTTTAGCTTGCCTTTATCCTTACTGGGGCACGGTCCGGTGGTTCGTAAAAAATATGCACACATATTACTTAAGCAGAACAAGACATACAGAATTCATACAATATGAACCTGGACAATCACACCCAATAAGACAAAGACTACCTTGATAGCTACGATCTAAACTTTGAACAGAGACTTTGATGGCAGAATATTCAGTGAATAATTTCACAAAATTAAGGGTCATATTTATAGACCTAAGAGTCTTGATAGTTTTTGGATACCCTACTTGACTTAGGAAAGTTGTTACTTGTATGTAAAGTATTCCTAGACTCACTAAATCTTTATTTCCTAATTTGAGTCTAATTGTATCTTTGACTAGCGAACCCCAGCTCACCAATACATTAGTGATCTCAGAGAAATTGGTGAACCCCATACCACATCTTTAGGCATACACTACAACTGGCGAACCCTTCACTTGCGAGGCCAAAATTTCCAAGCCCGTCTTGGGGATGTTATAAAGAGTTGTCACGCTGTGACTTTTAGTTAAAAGTTGTAAACTTATAGCAACATTGAGTTATTGTCTTAGTGGTGAATAAAGAGACAATGTAATTAACTTAGAGACCCAAGTTTGATTCCCCTTGCTCACATTTTCTTTTTCATTTAAGCTTTGTGTCGCTCCCTTTTATTAACCTAGGGTTACTTATCATGTTTGTTATTTTATTTTATTTTTTTATGTTGTAGAGTCTAATTACTCTCATTTGCTATTGTCCTCTAATATTCTTCTTTCCCACTCTATTTGTAACAACAACCCATTTTCAGTGGTGTCAGAAATAGTAGTTTCAAGGCCACAATTTTGAACAATGAGTCGATATTTTATTATTATTTAATATTTATAAGGTTATTAATGTGTCGTATTAAAATTTAGTTAGGAAATTTTAACGTGTAGATAACTAATTGAGTAAAAAGGACTAAATAATAAAAGCTGCAAAAGTTAGCCATTATTAAGTTATATGTGTTAAATGAATATACAATCATGAATGAATGGTTTTAATTAGGAATTAAACCATATTGCCTTAAGGTGGACGGTTAATGAATAGAAAATAGTAAGTTATATGTTAATTTTAATTAAAATGTTATAATAATATTAGTTAAAACATAAACCAAACTTTCTCATCTTCTTTCTTGTTTTTATTTTCAACCGTTTCACCAATTTTGAAAGCTTAGAGGTTCAATCGAATATAGTCCCTTGCAAGTAAGTCAGTTTTTATTTCGTTTTTAGTAATTCTTATATATTTTAGATCGTTGTAGCTTAATCTAGATAACCCGAAGACTAATTTGGAAAGTTGTTAAATGTTTAAAATTTTACCATGAATGAATTTGTGATGTTTATGAATTTTTATGATAGTTTAGTAAGCTTGATAGTTAAATAGGATTATTCTGTAAAGTGATTTTAGGTAATTTTAAAGTTTAGGGACTAAGTTGTTAAAATTGTAAAATATCATGTAATTTTTGTGATAAAATGATAAAATTGGACTGTTTAGGAACCATATAAAAATTGACACAAGATTTTTTGGGCTAATTTATGATGATTGTGAGAATTTCAGTTTTAGGGATTAAATTGAATAAAAAGTGAAAGTTTAGGGTAAATGTGTAAAATGTTATGAAAGGGTTAATTTCATAAATTTAAGTGTTTTAAGATGTTTGATTTGTTTAATTGAATTAAACTATTATATTTAGATCAAGAAATAAACTAGACTGTTGATAAATAGGGAAAGGAAAAGTCGTTGAGTAATTATCGTCCCATGTTGTTAGCTATTGTGTTTTGGTTATTTTGTATTAAATTACTATGTTTATAATTATTATACTTATTACGTGTTTAATTAAATGAAATTGAAATTTTTTGTGATTAATTTGATGTTTTATGAAATAGAAGTAGAAAGTTGAGTTGAAATGTCTCGAAAAAACAAGATAAGCCCATGTGAACTTAGTGCATAGCAAGCTTCGTGTTGGTGTATTAGTAGGCTTCGTGCCGGTGTGTTTAACAGGTACTATATACCAGTGATGGATACTGTACCGATGGCTTGAGGTCCTGCATGTGTTGTGGATTCTCTAAAACTTGTGTGAGTAGTATCGTGTATCGATTAATGTCCTTATGTTAGCTTGTAGGAGCATTTTCTTCTCGTGTATCTGAAGTTGATTTGCTATGGTTCTTTGGGCAAAACAATTATCTATTAGAAGGAAAATGGTATGAGATGTTATGATAATTTGTATCTTAGTGTATGGTTATTTGATACATTATGTTTTGATGATATGATTCATCCAGGTTTATGTATTTTGGGAAGTTGAATGATGATATATGGCCAGGGTTGTTAATTTCATGTTTTGTACGTTTTATAATTAAGTTAACATGTATGAGTTGTTTTGGTTACAAACTTACTAAGCTTATTGAAGTTTACTTTCTTTGGTTTCCTTCTTTCCAGATAGTCAGACTTTTGTTGTCGATTGGAACCTTGTGGAAGATCACATTATCTGAAAACTTATTCGGTAGTTATTTGTTTATTTTGGCCTATTTATGAGTGGCATGTAAATAGGGTTTCTTTATGTATATGTTTTAATAATTTAGGTAATGAGTTATATGAACTTGAATTATAGTTTGTTTTGCCATTTTTGGTATTTTGGTTGATAAAGTTGACATAAGATGCCAATGAATTGGCAACTATATTTGGTACCTTAATATAAATGGTCATTTGGAGTATGTTATGTCATAGATGGAAATAGTGTATATGTGAATGTGATGGTAGGTTGAATGGCTAATTTTGTTATGGAAGATTTGGATCTTAAATGGTTGTTACATTTGAGTTTGCATGATTGAAGTTATTTTATTGAATTGTTGTGCCAATAAGGGCATATTGGTTATGCACATAGGTTGGATGTGAATGGTTATGTTTTGGCAAAATTTTGATATATGTTAGTGATGTTTAGAGTTGGTTTAGTGCATGACTTGAAAGCCAAGTTTGTGTGGTGGAATTGCCTTGTGATGTAAGGCAAGTTTAGTGCATGACTTGAGGGCATATTGGTTATGCACACAGGTTGGATGTGAATGGTTATGTTTTGGCAAATTTTGATATATGTTAGTGATGTTTAGAGTTGGTTTAGTGCATGACTTGAAAGCCAAGTTTGTGTGGTGGAATTGCCTTGTGATGTAAGGTATTTTTAGGTACACACGGTTTGCCACACGATCATGTGATATTTAAAATTTGGTAAAGTTTTAGTCCACATGGTCTTAGTGAGTTATATAGCCTGGCGACACAGTTGTGTGACCCCTTTTTCGAATCCTACATGGTCTAGCACACGGCTTGTGACATGGCCGTGTAAAATTTAGTTTGAAAGCTACACGGTCTATCACAAAGTTGGCCACATGGCCATGTTCTGAAGCCATACGGGGTGAGCTTTATCACACGGCGTGTGACCCCTATTTTCACTTTTTCTTCAAAATTTTGTAAAAGTTTCAATTAAATCCAGATTTGTTTCCAGCTTGTTTTAAATGTTCTGAATACTCGATTTAGGTCCTAATTCGATTGATTAGCATGGAAATGATTGCATATGAATTATTTTAGTTATGTTTGATTAAAGTTACGAATAATGTTAAAGTTTTATTGTTGTATCATCTTATAGCTCGAGTCAACGTCCAGACCGGGTATAGGGTGTTACACTGTTCATTAGTTTTTGTTCTCTTTTCTCTTCTCCTTTTTAGAACCATCTCCCCTCCCCTTTCTAGCATCCATTTTGCCATCCATTTCTTCTCTTTTGGAAGTGATTTATTGTTTGTTTTCTCCATCATTTTTCTATTGTTTTCCACTACTTTTCTAGTCTCAAATCTGTCATTTTTATCACTTAAAAATAGCCTCCATTATTGCCACGGAAAACACCATTGTTGCCCCTTCATCTGTCTTGTGTAAGTGTCATTTGATTATCTTTTTCCCTTCCTTTTTGCTACCAATTTATTTTAGATTCGGATCTGGAGTTTTCATGATTAAATTTTTTTTATCAAGAAATTTTTTCTTCAGCCCTTAAACGTTCCCTAAAAGCCGCCTAAGTTAGCCTTTTAATTGTTGTCGTAAGGGTGTGTTGTCTCCCCCTTAAAGCCTCGATTGTGGCTGCTAATTGGTAAAGTTTAAAACACTTTTTTATGTTTCAATTTCAGCCCTCCTTTTTCTTATTTTTCAAGCCTTAAACAATTCCTAATCATCCCCTAAACCCCTTTCACTATGTCGATACAAAACAGCCCTTCTTTGAGCCACCCTTAGTGTTACACTGCCCCATCTAGCACCATTTAGGGGTTGTTGTTCGTATCGCGTTTGCAACCCTTTCCCAACTTTTAAATATTGTTATTTAACTCTTCTAATCAGCTTTAAATGATTTTTTTTAGGTTTTTTCGTTTTCCCTACGTTTGTCAATCTGGAAGTAGTAAATGTGTAGAGTAAATGCCGATATTGCTAAAAGCTAGTGACAAATTATTTTCGCTTATAGTTGTTGTTTTAGTTATATTTTCATAAGGTTTTTTTTACATTTTTTAATTACTGATTTTTAGTATAAAATCGATCGTAGGTACTGGTTGTAGCATCCCAGAACCAGTAGTGAAGTTGGGTTTTATTCGCACACTCGTTAGGCGTTGTAACAATGTAAGTTTCCTTGTTTTAGCAAATTTGAAAATTCGTAATTGAAATGTTGTTTTGGCCGAACTCTTGGAATGGTTTCAAGTTTGGTTTTAGGTGTTAAATTAACAATTAATGTTGTTTTTGGATCAGCGGTCGTTTAATGTTTAAGGTGCGAAAGTGCAGATTTTTACGGTGTAGTGCTGCGAGTTGCGAAATAAGGTGTGAGTTTTAACAAATAAAATGTATGCATTAATTATTTTTTCACATTAATAAATTATGTTTAATATATGAATAATATATGTTCCGAAACATGATTAAGTGATGATTGGGAAGTGCTAAAATGCTTATTGATTATGAATCTAAGGTAAATGCTCTGATTTGAATTCTATGATGTTTAATTTGTTGTATGATAATGAAATATGTTATGTTATGACACTCGTGTTTTGTGATATTATGACACGATTTTGTTTATGTTAATTTGATCTCTTAATACGAGATAAATTTATGAAATCACCATATTTGATTGCATGTTAAGCATGCCCATTGTTCTGATTCTGTTTCTGTATGACATGTCACATAACATGGGGTTGGGATGATATTGAAGGGAGGAAGATTCTAGAAGTTTAATGACCTGCATGGTGGTATATCCACATATCTATTCTAGCAATATATCTACAATTTTGGTGGCTCGTCCACGTACTTGTCTATTTTGGCAGCTTGTCTGCATTATTTGGTGGCTTGTCCACAATTTTGGTGTGTTATTGGATGGATGAGTTCTGAGGAACTCTTTTTTGATGTATAGTGGAGTTGGGTAAGAATTTTTTCTGAAAATTCTGCACTAATTTCTGAAAACTTTGCATTGACATCATCATGCATATCAAGATTTTGTGAATTTGCACTACTTATATATTTTCTACTATATTCAAAAATATATGTTTTAAATGGCAATTTGTTATAAGTTAAAACTTATACTGAACTCTTTAGCTCACCCCCTTAGTTTAATGCTTTTACAAATAACCCCTATAACACCCTATACTCGGCCCAATCACCGAGCCCAAATATCAGGATGCCACACCACCTTCTCACATCACATAGAGTACAAATGAACTCAATACTAAAGAAACGTCTTCCATTTTAGCATTTACTCGAGTTTTAAGTCAAATATACTCCTAATTTTCATTAAAACTTGCTACACACATTTTAATTGATCATATAATAACATTCGTACATACATGAGGACCACTTAGCAAAATTTCCAAATTGACTACGTAGGTATTGATACTAGAACATGGGTATCGATATTTTCCTTACACGGTATCGATACCGATTGAAAAACCGATACCAAAACAACATTTTGTTTCTCACCCAAAAATAACACACTAGAACTTATCGGTACTTTTCGAAAGGTATCAGTAATTTTACCTCGAGTATCAATACTCGTGATATAGTACCGATATCAAATTACGATTCTAACTCTCTGCACATTTGAAAATCACAGAGGTATCATTTTTAGAACATGAATATCGATACCTCTTCTCCTGACCTTAAAAATACAGCAGTGCAAGCATACAAACCATTCTAACTCAAGTCTATTAAAAATGCATATTTTACCATATCAAATAAGTGTCAAAACGACCATAATAATAGTTTTAAACATAAAAAATAAGTCCAAGAAAAAATCAACATATCTCGATTCAATTCTTTAAATCCTAAGAACAAATAAGCTATGGAGACATCCAAAAATATTATGGCAAATATCAGCAAAGAGTCTACCACATTGCTTATTCCCAAAACTTAAACAAATAATAAACACCTACGAAAAAGTGAAATTGGACTTGCTTGGATCACCCCACGGAACCACACCATTCACATCAACACTTAACTAATCTACAATGGTTAAAAAGGGAGTGAGGTTAACAAGCTCAGTGAATGCCTAGAACAACTACCATGCAAACATTTCATCAAGCATTATCAAATTAACCATATAACATAATCTCAACAGTTCCAACATTAGTGTCATATTTTACTTAATCATGCATATCTAATGGTCCATTTACATAGTCATCACATACACTTTCATACACACATCATAATACATGCAATCATATTTAAAGATAATTTGGCACTTGAGTTATGAAACATGAAAGTGGGCTCTACCATCACAAATCAGATACACAAATCTCCAACACACCAAATGACTACTAGAGTCGAACATATCCCAAAAAATGAAGCACATAGCTAACATTCTCCATCACACCAAACATTCATCGTTGAATGGATCTTAGCTCACATTCCCTTATCTCTCTAAACATGTCTCAGGGCCTCAATGCCCAATTCATATAACACATACAGGTGAGTACTCACAATCCTATAGCATGCCAACTATATCCAACGGTCTCCTTGATAAAATATGCAAACATTGAGGTTTAAGTTTGACATTATGCCTTTTCAACTTTACCAAGCAACTACCAAACATGTTAATGGAAAAAAAAATTATTTTTTATCCTTCTAGTTTTTTTTTCTAATTTCCATCCATTTTTTTCATCGTATCAAGCAAAGCCTAAAGAGTAAATTTTGTGTTTTTTAAGATTTTGGATGAAGGAAAAAAAATTGTGCATGGAATCGTGAGAATTTGAAGATTTGCTTTTGGATGAAAATTGAAAATATTTTTCTTTACTATTTTTATATAAATTCATTATCTTTTTGTAGTTCTCTAAAATTTTAATTATTTTTTGAACTTTTATATGTATTTATTTTTGAAATTTTAGATTTTTTATATGTTTTAAAAAATTTATACAAATGTTGGTTTTTTTAAATGATGGCATGACATTTTACCATGTGCCTTGTCACATCATCTACAACTTCTGACATTATAAAAAAAATATTAGAATAGTGGATATAAAAAAAAACTTGAGCATTAAAATGGGATAATTAAAAGTACAAGTATAGGGAAAAGTGCTAAGTTGAGTGAAAAAATGAGCATTTAAGCTTTTGGAATAATAATATTGCATTTATTAATATTTAATGTTTATTAAATACTTTTATCTGAAAAATAAATAAAATTTCTAGAAAATAACCAAACGAAAACCATTTTTTTTTCTTTTAATCATTTAAACATAAGAGATTCTCTACTTTTAAAAAAAAATCATACTTTAAAAAATTCGAAAATAAATTATATGAATCAACTAACAAACATTTATGGGAAAAAATTGTGAATCAAACACATCCTAAATTGTTTATTCTTTTTCATATATAATTCTTTTTGAAGTTACAATTTATAACTATATCAATATTTTTCATTAGAACTAATTGTAAGTAATGAACTAAATAATTAACTCAAATGAAATTAATAGTTAACACAAGTGGAACTTAAACATGAGCACCCATGATCTCAAGACCTTACTTTTGTTATTTGAGCCAAAACTTCATTAACTTTCCACGTAACTTAAAACATGAAAACCTAGTATTTTCTTAGTAAAAGTACTGTAGAGGCCCTTATATATTTAGGAGTCAGATTAGATTTTGCCTCTTCTACTTAAAAAATAAGTAAATTAATCCATATACATTAGATTAAAGAGTAAATTAATCCTCCTGTTAAAAATTTTCTCCATTTCTACTATTAAAATTTGGTCTCTTTAAGTCAGAACGAGATACATGTGGATGAAATTTTCACATGTATTTGTTTGGTTATTTTGTCAATCACACCAGTTTTTTACAGTATTAATGGATGAAATTTTCAATAGAAAGTGCCAATTTTCCCTTTAATCTAATATATAGAGAGTCATTTGCTCATTTTTTAAGTAAAAAAATGGTAGAATGTAATTTAACTCCTAGTACAATACCTCCTTGATTTTTTTTACTCATTTTCTTTAATGTCTAGACTTGTTACTGTTTACAATTTTTACTCATTTACGTAAAATGCTCATTTTTATAACAAATGAACGAAATGGTTGAATTCTATGGTTAGTCCTTCTACTTTGTGAATGTTATAAATTTAGGGTCCGTTTGTTTACATGTAAAATGTCTTACAGAAATGCTTTCTGCATTTTCCTGTGCTTGTTTCACAGAAAATAGTTTGGTCAATAAAAAATGACTTACAAGTCAATGTAAAATAAGCCCTTTTTTCCTGTAAAATGACTTACTCTTTTGAAAAGCATTAGTCATTTTCCGGTAAAGAGCTCCTATATAGATAATTTTATTTTATATAAAAATTAACTTAAATCAAGCTTAATATTATTATATTAATAATAAATTTTATTTTTATTTTTAAAATATTTAAAATATTATATTTTTCAATATTATTAAACATACTTATTTAATTATTTATATTAGTCATATAATAAATTATTAATATAATTTATTGTTTTAATAAATATTTCAAATTTATTTAATAATAAATTTTAAAAATAATAATTTTAAATAATATTCATCACATATTATTGAAAATATTCAATATTAATATTTTAATAATAAATATTTATTATTCACCAAAAAAATAATAAATATTTATTATAATTATAAATATATTAATAATAAATGTTTGAAGTATAAAGGTTAAAATATGTCATAAGTCTCTATATACTCTTTACAAATTTGTAATTTAGTCTCTGTACATTTATTTTTAAGAATTTAGTCCCTCTACTTTTCAGATTTGAAAATCAAGTCCAATTGTTGACATTGTTAATTTTTTTTGTCAATTTTGTTGATATCACATTTTTAAATAAAAAAATTCACTTGGTAATCATGCAACTAAAAAATGGCGTTGTAATGAACCTAAATTTAACAAAATATTTTTAATATATGTAAAAATAATGTAAAATATAAAAGTATAGATGTAAAATAAACCCAATTAAACAATTAAAATATAAGAAAATCTCGAATGTAAGTTCGTTTCATTGAAAACAAATTTTATAAAATATTTTTAAGAAATCTGTCAAACAATAAAAATATTTTACATAGATTCATCTAAACACAAAAAAATTTTAATTTTTCTAAAAAAGTAAGTCATTTTTTAAAAATCATTTTTCGAAAATTATTGTAAGTAAAACAAGGGAGCACTCTCCACCGACTGGACATAATTATTTTAAAATGATTTTCATCATTTAATTTTAGAACAAGAAAAACATTGAATTCTGGATCTAATAATACAATGTTGTATTGAAAAGGCCAAAAAAAAGGGGGCACTCTCCACCGACACTTTCCCTTCTTCTCTGTCAGTTACTTTTACGGAGGGTTTTATATGATAACAATAATGTTGCAATAAAAAAAGGACAACAATATAATAATTACACTCGTATAAACCTGGGAGTACATGGGTAAAAGTTAACGGCTGGGATGGCCTCGTACAGATCATGTCTTTGGCGTTCCGTATCTATATGTCGCTTCTGTCCTATACCGATATCAAATTATATGTGTTTTATTTTATGTTTTTATTTTTTGGTGTTTTGGTCTGTCTCAACTAATATCAATTTATATAGATGTATCCTTACTAATTGGTACAAAGTTTTAATATTTTAAATAAATTTTTAATATTTTTATTTTTGACCAATTAATATTCTTTTTTCTTTATCTTTTTATTTTATGATTACATTAAAAATAAAATCTATTCATTAAACAAACTAAATGAAATTATTTAACCAAATTAATATTGTGCTGACTTCGGTTAATATTATGCCAGACATATAACTTGCTTTATTTGTTGGCATATTTTATCAAAATATTTTGATGATTTGCTTCTCTCTTTTTAAGGATTTTGCATCCAATCTTGTGTTTACCATTTAAGAAAAGATTGAATCAAGTAAGTTTATTTTTAAAGGATTCTTATGCGATCTACTTACTTTGTATATTGATATATGCAATCTAAGAATATATAGACTGACTTTATGATATTTTTTTTTTATAATTATATGACAATTGATTTCATGAGATTTGGGCAAATCAAGATGGAGTAAAGCTTACCTTGTGAAGATGGTTTTGTGCTCTAAATATGTAAGGCCTGATCAACCTTGATAAAGGAGGCAAGTGTTTTTGAAGTGGCTATCAAAGTGCTAGCCGAAAATGGCCACTTCACCCTAACACTTCGACTGGCAACATAACTTGTCTTATTTGGAGTTGGAAATCTTTTCAACCAAATCACTTGGGCAATGAATTAAATGATTTTGTAGTCGTGTGCTGACCCATATTTACAAATCCATCTCGTGAAGCAACAAATCTTTAAAAATTGGATTGGATCCGAACAAATCAAGCATTCGAATCCCTTGAAATATGAAGATTGCACCAGGACTACATTAAATACATACTTCCAAGTATTCTACTTTATATTGAACTTTATTAATACATTGTATCTTGCTATTACATAGGGATTGAAGCTGATCTCTAGTATGCAAGCAAGTCTCGAATGTTTATATATTTGAGAGGTTTGTATAGGTTTATGTATCGAATATTGAGAGCGCTTACTTATTCATCGAGGAACGCATTTTTTTACTGCAATTAAAGTGTAAACAAGTTGTGTTTACAATCTAAATTCTCAAAAGGAGGACTTAGAGGTGACTGCGTATGTCGGTGTTCGTTCACTGAGTAGAGACTTAGCACAAAATATAGAGAATTAAAAGCGACTTTGACTGCAAGTGTGACAAGTCAGTTGTAATATTTATAAGTGTTACAATGTAACACTCAGAGTATTCCAAGGATTGAACCCAAGGGATTGTTGGAAAAAAAAATCCGATTTTAAAACAGTTTTTTGTCATAGTGAAAAATTAAAATTTTGACAATCGAGCAACTTGTGATATTTATAGCAATAAACTTTTCCCAAAAAGTACCTATGTTTTGTACAAGACATATCCTAGACATTCCCGACTTTTAATCAAACGATCTTCTCTGCTATTTTCGTACCATGAATCGCTTCGAGTGTGGGCTTGAACAATCACGAATCAAACATAGAACCAGAAACAATTTCTTACTTTTAGTAGGAAAGTTATTCTCACTCAATAGAAACTGGTAGAATTGTTATTCCTAGAAAATAAATTTTATACTTAGAAAATAAATTTCTCACTATTTTCGCGCAGAATAACAATATCTCAAAGTTATGTATATTTATAACTCTACCAGTGTCATCTATTTATAAAGAGGGATAGAAAAATCCTAGTTAAATTAGTAGAATGCAAATAATATTTATTTAATAGAAAAACTAGTCTCCTAGTTTAACTAGGAGAAGGGGGTAGCACACCCTAGTTAAATATACTAGGGTTGTCGCCCCTCATATGTATTATGAGGAGATTTTGAGCCTCTTCTATATTGAGTTCAATTATATGTGCTTCCTGGATTTTTAACCCAACACTTTATAATTTAATCCAACCCAATACATGTTTTTTTCTATTTCTCAAAATAAATATTAGTTATTAAATTAATTTTCCAATTAAAGTATTTTCTCAACCCAATTCTAATTTCGTTAAAGCCATAACAACTTTACCATAAAAGAATATATGAGAAAATATATTTATATACATATTCAGCAGATTCACCACGACTAATTAATTTTATTTATTTTCAAACTTCAAATATTTGATTAAATAATAATTCGAAAAACTTCAATTAATTCTCAAGTCATTTCCATATTTAGTGAGAAAACACATTCATTTCTGAATGCGACCCGTTTCTTTAACTTTATTATGTCCATGAATTTCTGTTCATTTGATTCTATATGTGATTCTAGTGGAGAGGATATCATTTATGTAACGACCCGATAGTCACAGGTGTCAAAAAGTGCATTTTCGAGACTCCGTTACCGTAAATCAGATTAGTAAATATTTATTAAAATTATTTGCGAAGCTAGTTGTGAAGTTAATTAGGTTTTGATTAGGTGAATTTGCTTGAATTAAAAGTAATTAGGCAAAAGGACTAAATTGCATAAAGGGTGAAAGTTGAATTATAGATTAAAGAAAAATTAAAGGGACTAAATAAACAATTATGCCAATGATCATAATTGAGGCGGCATAAGATAGATATTCATAAAACTTAAAGTTAAAATATATATTATAATATTATAATATTATATCTTAATTATTAAGTATATATATTATATTATATATATTATATTATATTATATTATATTATATATTATAAGTAAATATAATAAATAAAAGAAACAAAAAGAAATAGAAAGAAACATGATAGAAACGAAACGGGAAGAAAAAGAAAGAAAAGAAAAAGGAAAAGAAAGGAAGGAGAAATTAGGGTTTCAAAGTTAAAAGCTCAATTGGTTAGTCAATTTAATCCATTTTCTTGTAATTTTTATGTTTTTGAAATCCTGGTATTAAATCCTACCCGACCCATGTTAAAATTTTAGAAATTATTAGGTTTTAAGTGATGTCTTTGTTGAATAATTTTAGTATTAGGGATAAAACTGGTAGATTTTTAAGTTAGAAATGAAAAACAATTAAATTGTAGAATAAATTGTAAATTTTGAGTAATAGGGACTAAATTGTGAAAAATTTAAAATTTAGGAATTTAAGTGAAAATAGGGAGTTAAATTTAGTTTAAAGTAGAATTTGCATGAAAATATAAGATTAATTGTGAAGAAATAAAATTAGTCTTGGTTTAGGGACTAAATTGAAATTTAGGCAATATTTGAGTAAAAATTGAAATATTCAATATGAAATTGAATTCTGTTGTATTGATGATTTTTAATTGTTTTAATTCTGTAGCTAACGTCGTACTGGAATCCTCGACTAAAAAGGGGAAAGATAAAGTCGACAAGGAATAGCTCGAAATTTCTGGTTTGTATTTCTATAATCCGAATCTAGTTATTAATTATTAATTTTGATTTAATGTTTATGGTAAATAGTTGAGGTGAGTAATTGATATTTTGATAATTGATTGAATGAATTGAATTAGTAGATATATATACATTGAATGGATTGATTTTTGAATTGAAATGAATATCTGTGTAATTATGTGATTATATGAAAAATCAGTATTGGATATAGATTATATCTGAAATGTGAAATTAAACCCTATTAACTGTATCGGGCTGAGTCGGATATAGATGGCATGCCATAGGATTGGAAAAGTTCAGGGATTTTTTCGACTTCGAGTCGATGAGACACTGGGTGTCAATTTACTACTTTAGATTAATTCGATGAGGCACTGTGTACCAATTTACTTCGGTTTAGCAGATGAAACACTGGGTGTCAAATAATTACTTTGAATTATCCAATGAGGCATTGGGTGCCAACCTAGTGTGTTTTGGTTGGATCCGTGTATTCGTTCGAGTTCGAGTCCGAGTCATGTTAATGGGGGTAAATGAATAATAAAGTTTTATAATTTATATCAAAATGGCATGGTATGAGAAATGTAAGTGAAATAGTGATTTGAAAATAGAATGTGAAATATGTTGCAAATATATGAAACATATGAGTTACATACTCATGAAATGAATATGGAATGGATAATACAATTGTATAATGAAATGTGAAATAAATTGTGAAAATATTTATATAGCTAGTATGAGAATTGAGATATTTGTGAAACAAATGAAATATGATATGGTTGTTATAATATTTAACTATTAATATATGTTTATATTTCAATTATACATTTGTAATCTATTGTCTTTATTTATTAGGATTATAGAAATACCACTGAGTTTTACTCAGCGTACGGTTTTGTTTTCCATGCGCAGACTAGGTACAGTGATTTTAAAGAGTTGTAATTGAGGTTGTGAGCATCCATCTCATCACATCTCCAAGTGCCAAGAGGTTATGTTTCAAAATTTTGAATAGAATGACATGTACTTTGGAAGATCAAGTATGTTCCAAGTAGTAGGGACTAAAATATAAGTTATAACAATTTTTTTTAATGTTCAAAAATATTAGTGATTAGCCAAAATCACTTTGGCACCAAATGTAATATTCCTATATCAGGTTCCTTGGGTCGAACCGGGTATAGGGGTGTTACAATTTACCAATTTCTTGGGCTATGAATTCCACTATTGTAAATGATGTTATATGGTAAAGAATGAGATGGATGAATGCGTAAGCAAATTGTAAAGTTTGTAAAAGTCGTGGATTTATCTCAGATCTTTAGACGAACATAAATTGAAACGAGAAACAACAAAAATAGATTAGTTGTCACAAAGGAGAGTCAAACAAAATTAAAACAAAATAAAGATGAACTGGCTGGTAAAGAGTCCAAAAGAGAACAAATTAAGGTTTCTTGGATGGAAAGAAACCGTCCTTGGACCTCAAGAAAATATCCCAACCAAATTTGGAAAAACAAAATAGAAACAGATTTGTTAAAAGTGGTTTTAAAGACAAAATCAAACTGTTTTGTGTAAGAATGTTTGAAACAACAAGAAAAGATTAAAACTCCTAATTTTGATGTGTTTCTTGATGGAACAAGATAGGAGAACGTATTTCTTGAAGCAACTTTAACCTAGAACGGAAATCAATAAAATCAGTAAGCCAGAATAGCAAGAACTAACTTAAATAATAGAGGAATGGTAAATTAAGGATAGAAAAGAGAAGATGACGTCCTAAGAAGCCTTAGAAACATTAAAAATCCACAACTCCTTTCAATGGCTCTAATTCTCCCTTTAAGAAAAAGATTTTGGCAAGAAAAAGCTTAAAGATGATTCCCACAACCTGAAAGATTGTTAAAACAGCTTCTAAAAGAAACTCAAGAACAATTCTTGAAGAAAAACTCAAAGAGAATTATTATTAACTTAAAAAAACATAAATCAATTGTGTGTGTATAAGGGTGAACGTCCATACTACTTATAGGCCCCAAAAATAAGTTTTCCTAACCATAATGGAATAACTAACATGACCACTCATCAAATAAAAAAACAAAATAATTCCATGTGTGGACTTTTAATGGGAATTCAGCCAAATGAATTAAATGGGCACATTGGGCTGAATTCTTACATGATGATCAACCTATTAAAATAAAATTGGACCTATAGTTTAAATATTTTACAATTTGGGCCACTTTGATAATTTGGCCTGATATTCAATTAAATTACTTTCCAAACTTTAAGATGGGCTTGTAGACATCTTAATGGGCTATTTTTTTAAGAACTTGGTCTTGTGATCCGTTTGCTCTCGAAATTGGCTCATTCAATCTCGTACATGAAATTCAATGTGCCTTGGCTGGAAGATTCAGTTTCTTGGACCAAGATTTCCAAGATTTGAAATCTTGATTCTTGAAATTGTCCGAAACAACAAAATTGGACTAAGATTTGGTTTCTTGATTTTCTTGAAAACAAGAAAGTGAATCTTGATTTTCATTTTCGATTGTGTGCGTATCTAGGGCCTTGGTAACGAAGTCTTGGATGGTCCCGTTTAATCTTTCTTGGATTTGCTTGGCCTTCGACCTAATTCTTGGGCCTTGAGGAAATTTGAGCCCATCACATTCATGAGGCTGATTTTGGGCCTTAAGACTCTCATCATTTCCCTCTTCTTCAAAAAGGTTCGTCCTCAAATTTGAAACATCAAAAGGAGATAAATTAGCAATATTAAAAGTAGAACTTATATTGTACTCACCAAGCAGATCTATTTGATAGGCATTGTCATTGATTCGCTTGAGTACTTTGAAAGGCCCATCGCCCCTAGGGTCTCCAATTTAGTCCTCATTTTACTTTGAATAGATCAGTTGTATGCAAATTCAAAAAATGGTAAACATTCTTCCAAATTCTTAAGGTTTTTACCCACAACAGCTCGTAGTAAAGCACCTAAAACTTGATTTACTACCTCAGTTTGGCCATCGATTTGGAGGTGACATGTAGTGGAATATAATAATTTAGTACGAAGCTTACCCCATAATACCTTCTAGAAGTGTCTTAGGAAATTTACGTCTCTGTCAGAGATAATTGTGCAAGGTATTCCCTGTAGTCGCACCACCTCTTTAAAGAATAAGTCCGCCACATGTGTAGCATCATCTGTTTTGTGACAAGGAATAAAGTGTACCATTTTTGAAAACCTATCAACAACCAAATATACTATCTCGACCATTTTTAGTTCACGACAAACCAAGAATGAAATCTATGGATAAATCTACCTATGGTGAAGAAGGAATCGACAAAAGAGTATAGAGTCCATGAGACATTACCTTAGATTTTTATTATTTACAAGCAATGCACTTAGAACATACCTTTTCAACATCATTCTTCATGTTCGGCCAATAAAAGTGTTATTGTATAATATCTAGTGTTTTGGCAACACCAAAGTGTCACATTAAGCCTCCATTGTGTGCCTCATGAATTAGTAACTTTCTCATGGAGCAATTTGTCAAAGGCACTATTCCCACAATTAGCAAAGATATGTGCAAAATCAACATCATTTGTGTACAAATATTTTATATGCTCAAATCATAAGACTTTAGTATTTAATGTAGTTATCAAAGAATATCTACGAGATAAGGCGTCAACAACTACATTTTTTTTACCTGTTTTGTACGTAATTACATATGGGAATGTTTCTATAAATTCTACCCATCGGGTGTGTGTTTTGCTCAACTTAACTTGTCCCTTTAGCCATTTAAGGGACTCATGATCTGTATGTATAATGAACTCATTGGGCAGCAAGTAATGTTGCCACACTTGGAGAGATTGCACCAATGCCAATAACTCTTTATCGTAAGTTGAGTAGTTCAATTGTGCCCTATTTAATTTTTCACTGAAATATGCTATTGGCCTTTTATCTTGCATCAACACAACACCAATTCCAATACCTGAAGCATCACATTCAAGTTCAAATGTATTAGAAAAGTCAAGTAATTCAATAACTAGAGCAGAACATAACTTATCCTTTAAAGCTTGAAAAGCCTTTTCTTGAGCTTCACCCCACTTGAAACCCAATGTTTTTTTTTTATAACCTTAGTTAATGGGGCGACAATAGTGGAGAAATCCTTCACAAAATGTCTATAAAAACTTGCTAAACCATGGAAAGATCTCACCTCGGTAATTGATTTAGGAGTGGGCCACTCATTTATTTCCTTTACTTTATCCTTATCGGCATGAATACCTTGAGCACTTATTATAAACCTTAAAAAACTAGTTTAACAAATAATTTTTCAGTTCTTAGAATGTCCAAAACATATTTAACATGAAAAACATGAGCATCTAAAGAAGTTGAGTAAATTAGCATATCATAAAAATATACTACCACAAATTTACCCATATAAGGCCTTAAAACATGATTCATTAATCTCATGAAAGTACTAGGTGCATTAGTTAGACCGAAAGGCATAACAAGCCATTCATATAATCCAAATTTAGTTTAAAAGGATATTTTCCATTCATCCCCTTCCCTCATACGAATTTGATGATAACCATTTTTTAAGTCAATTTTAGTGAAAATTGTTGAACCATGTAACTCATCAAGCATGTCATCAAGTCTAGGGATTGGGTGCCTATACTTTACCGTTATTTTGTTGATTGGGTGACAATTAACACAGATTCGAAATGAACCATCTTTCTTAAGCACCAATAAGACAAAGACGACACAATGACTTAAAATTTCTCTAATGTACCCCTTGTCTAACGTTCCTCTATTTGCCTTTGCATCTCTCTTGTCTCCTCGGGATTGGTTCGATAAGCTGGGCGGTTTGGAATGGATGCTTCGGGTACTAAATCAATTTGGTGCTCAATTCCTCATAAAGGTGGTAAACCTTTAAGGGCCTCATTGGAAACACCCACATAATCCTGCAAAAGAGATTTAAACACACTAGACAAAGATTTGTTAAGTTCAGTTAAAGATAAATAATTTTGCCTAAACCACACAAAAATACAAGTTTGTTTTTTTAATAGGGCTCTCTGCATATCTTTTACTCTTGCAAATAGAATTTTCACTCTGTTTTTACCACTAGAGGATCCACTCACCATTGGGCCGTTTGAATTTTGACTTTTAGCACTAATTGTCTCTTTTCTCTCAGTCTTTTTTGTTTGACCTTTCCCCTTAACCCCCTTACAGAATTTCATCATCTTCATTTGATCTTTATACATGTCGTTGGGATTCAAAGGGGCTAGAGTAAATTTCTTCCCTTTAAAGATAAGGGAATATCAATTTTGTTTGTCATGGTGTATTATATCACGATCAAATTGCCATGACCTTCCAAGAAGTAAATGTGCGACATGTATGGGGATGATTTCGCACCATGCCGCATCCTCATAATTGCCAAGTTTAAATGTAATCAAGGACTTTTTTGTAACTCGTGCTTCAAAAAATTTAGTATGCCATTAAATGTGGTATGGCTTAGGGTGTTTTGAACAAGGTAATTTCAAAGACTCCACAAGATAACTACTAACAACATTAGCACAACTCCCACTATCCACAATAAGCGAACACAATTTACATTAATGAAACACTAAGAATGGAATATATTAGTCCTTTGACTGTCAAGATCATTCCTCATTTGGATATTGAGGGTGCGACATACTACTAGGCAATGGGATTCAACAAAATCCTCTTTCTCATTTGGTGGTTCTACGACAGCCTCTTTCATATCACTGGCATGGGTCATATTCTCTATAAATTTAGTCATATCCAGAATGTCTGAATCAGAAGTATATTCACCATTTTCTTTGATAATGAGAAGTCTTATGTTAGGGCAATCTCTACTACAGTGCTGACGTCCTTTACATTTGAAACATTTTATCTCATGAGTTTTTTTGGTGTTTGAACCATTTGAACTGGGCTGTTTAGAAGGTATTTGCATTTTCATAGGAGCCCCACTCTTCCAATTTGATTTCTTAGTATCACCACTTGAAGAGAACTTGTTAGCATTAAAAGGTAGTTTCGAATTCTTAAAGTCAGAATTAGAACTATTACCTTTGTAATATTGTGAAGTAGAGAATGAATGAGAGCCTTGTTCCTTCAATTGTTGTTTAATCTCAATGGCTTTGTGAACTGTCTCCTCTATATCTATGTAAGTTTGTAACCACAAAGTGTTGGCTATAGGTTCATTGAAGCAATCAATAAAATGTATCATAGTGGTCTCATCATCCTATTCCACATTTGCTCGTTGCATGAGCATCTCCATCTTCTTGAAGTACTCATCAACTAATCTACTACCCTGAACAAGTCGTTGAAGTTTGGTTTTGACCTCCCTATAGTAATGAGAAGGAATAAAGCATTTTCTCATGACTTATTTCAAATTATCCTATGTGGTAATTTCTCTCTTGTATTTTCATTGACGGCTTATTCCAAGTTGAGTCCACCAACTCAACGCATAGTCTAAGAATTCAAGGGTCACCAGTGGGACTTTCTCACCTTCTAGGCATCTATAGTAACGAAACATAAGCTCTATTTTTTATTCACACTCATAGTATGCCTTGGGATCATTCTTTCCATGAAATTGAGGGATTTTGAAATTCGGTTTTGCCAAAGAAGGCGTCCCACAGTCATTAGTTACCACAGGATCATCATTTGCATGAGGGACACATCTAGCATATGTCTGCGAGCACCAGGTTTTTCAACCTCAACATCATCATTAGCACCCCAATTTTGAGTCATTTGCTCAATCCGCAACTGACGCAAGGTATTGTTCATTATCTGAAGTATAACATCCCTTTGTCTTTTGGTTGCAGCTCGATCCTCTAGAGTCTGTTGCAACCTATCGAACCTGTTTTCAAACTTATCATTAACTTCATTGACGTCACGTTGTAATTTCATTGTGAAACCAATAAGATTTTTGATGGTCACTAATGGTGTGTCACTCTAGTCATCACTCCCTTTGCCACTATGAGACATTATGACAAATATAAAAAAACACAACACTCAAAAAGAAAAAATTAAACAAATCTCACTGTTATGCACTCAAAAATAAAATAAAATTCTCAATGAGGTAAGAATTAATCTTGTGAGTCCTTTAGGAGTATTTATGACAATCAATCAGAATGTTAAAGAATCTAGCTACCAAATATCCTAACGGCACTAGGAGCCCAAAAATGGCTAGACACCAACTGTTTGTGTTGCATGGAGGAAGGAATGTGCAACGTGCTTTAAGCTACTAACACAAGAAAAAATAAAGTGTTAGAATGTGTATAGGAATAATAAAAAGCAAAAACAAATGAAAATCTAAGGCTAAGAGTCAATAAAATTATTGAAACTCGAAAATGTAAAAAATTGTGAAGTAACTTGACAAACTTTGTTCAAGGTGTTCCCAATTTTAAAAATCACGAAATTTAAACTGGAGCCTTCTCAAATAATTTAGATCTAATCTAGAAAGTTTCGGCAGAAACTTCAACCCAAAAAATATTTTTTTATTTTTTCTGTTCATTTTGTATTTTTTTCTGTACTTTTTCCATCACTTTTTTCATGGGAACTATTTTTTATATTGTAAGACAGTGCCAAGAATCAGTATATAAAATTTCAGATCAATTGAAAAACGTTTACTCACTCAAAAATATTTTTTTTCTGAAAAAATTCTGGGTAAAAACTACTTATAGGTTGTTTTGCAATGGAAATCAAATTAGAAATCAACCATGAACACCCAAAATGCCCAACTCTAATACCAAATGGTAAAAAATGATACGGGTGAATGTGGAAGTGGATCGTAAAGTTTTTCAAATTTAGATTTATCCTAGATCTTTAGACGAACGTAAATTGAAACGACAAACAACGGAAACAAATTAACTGTCATAAAGTAGAGTCAAACGAAATTAAAACAAAAGAAAGATGAATCGGCTGGTAAAGAGTCCAAAAGAGAATGAATTAGGGTTTCTTGGATGGAAAGAAACTGTCCTTGGACCTCAAGAAACGCCCCAACCAGATCTATAAAAACAAAACACAAACAAATTTGTTAGAAGTGATTTTAAAGACAAAATCAAATTGTTCTGTGTAAGAATGTTTTAAATAACAAGAAAAGATTAAAACTCATAATTTTTATGTGTTTCTTGATAGAACAAGATAAGAGAATGTTTTTTTCTAAGCAACTTTAACCTAGAACGAAAATCAATAAACTCAGCAAGCCAAAACAACAAGAACTAACTTAAATAAGCAAGGAACGATAAATTAAGGATAGAAAAGAGAAGATGACATCCTAAGAAGCCTTACAAACATTAAGAATCCACAACTCCTTTCAAATGGCTCTAATTCTCCCTCCATGAAAAAGATCTTGGCAATAAAAAGCTTGAAAATGATTCCCACAACCTAAAAGATTATTAAAACAGCTTCTAAAAGAAACTCAAGAGCAATTCTTGAAGAAAAACTCAAAGAGAATTATTATTAACTTAAAAAAACATAAATCAATTGTGTGTGTATAAGGGGTAAACTTCCGTGCTACTTATAGGCCCCCAAAATAAGTTTTCCTAACCCTAATGGAATAACTTACATGACAACTCATCAAATAAAAAAGCAAAATAATTCTAAGTGTGAACTTTTAATGGGAATTCAACCAAATGAATTACATGGACACCTTGGGCTAAATTCTTACATGATGATCCGCCTATTAAATATTTTACAATTTGGGCCACTTTGATAATTTGGCCTGATATTCAATTAAATTAGTTTCCAAACTTTAGGATGGGCTTGTAAACATCTTAATGGGCCATTTTTTCAAGAACTTGGTCTTGTGATCCGTTTGCTCTCAAAATTGGCTTGTTCAAGCTCGTACATGAAATCCAATGTGCATTGGCTGCAAGATTCAGTTTCTTGGACCAAGATTTCCAAGATTTGGAATCTTGATTTTCTTGATTATTGAAATTGTCTGAAACAACAATATTGGACCAAGATTCGATTTCTTGATTTTCTTGAAAACAAGAAAGTGAATCAAACTAAGGCACCACAAAAACCCCATACAAATTTTGGCATGGTAGGAAGCTAAATCCTAATCATTTTAGGATTTGGGGATGCCCGACCCACGTATTGGAAAAGGATGTTAACAAGTTGGAATCATGGACAGAATTGTGCATGTTTGTAGGATATCTAAAGGGAACAAAGGGTTGTTTGTTTTATAACTTGAAATAGGAAACTGTATAGTGTTAACTCATGCTACTTTCCTTGAAGAAAGTTACATGAATGACTTTAAACCTCAAACTAAAGCGGTACTCAAGGAAATTTTAGGAAATATACAAAACCATACTGAAACAGTTCCAAAACCAACTCCTAATAGTAGACCTACAAATAATTAGTAGCATAGGGTGCTTTGTCATAGTGGGAGGATCTCTCGTAGGCCTGAGTTCTTCCAATCTAGTAAAAGTGTTTTTAACACTGAGTCTGCCAAATAAGAAGATGATGACCCAGTTACATATGACGAAGCGACGCAAAGTGTTGATTCCAAGCTCTAAGAAATAACTATGAAAGCTGATATGGACTCTATGTATTTCAACTCAGTGTAGGAACTTGTAGACTTAGCGGAAGGGATAAAACCCATAGGGTGTAAGTGGATCTATAAGAGGAAAAGAAATGTGGATGGAAAAGTGGAAACTTATAAGGCTAAACTTGTAGGAAAAGGTTATACTCAGAAATAAAGTGTCGATTACAAAAAAACATTCTCTTTGGTTGCCATGCTAAAGTCAATCTGCATATTACTATATATTACGGAAGCTCTCAATTATGAGATCTGGAAAATAGATGTCAAGACAATGTTTTTGAACAACTATCTTAAAGAGAGCATCTATAGATGCAACCTACCAGCAACATAAATTTTTCAAACTCTTTAGATCCATATATAGACTTAAGCAAGCATCTTGCTCATGGAATTAAAGATTTCATCAAGCAATCAAGACTTTTGGATTTGAGCAAAATGTAGATGAACCTTGTGTTTACAAACATTTAGGGGATGAAAAGTTGTTTTTCACATTCTATATATTGATGACATTTTACTTATTGGGAATGATGTATGGACATTGACATCGATTAAACTATGGTTAAACCAACAGTTTAGCATGAAGGACTTGGGAGAAGCTAATTATTTTCTAGGCATTCAACTCCTAAGGGATCAGAAGAACAAAGTGATAACACTATCCCAGGCTTTATACATAGACAAGATATTGGAATTTTATTCAATGAAGGGAAACCAACCCTCTGTATTGATATTTCATCTCTCTTTACAGGATTGTCCTAAGACAGCGAAAAATAGAGAAATCATGAGAAAGGTTCCTTATGCTTCGACAGTAAGAAGTCTCACATATGCTATACTATGCACATGCCCAGATATCTATTTTGTACGGGCTTGGTGAGTCGATATTAGGCAAATCCAAGACCAAGACAATAGTAAGCAGTTAAGCATATACTCAAGTATTTACAGAGAACGAGAGGTTATATGCTTGTGTAATCCAAATGAGATCTCACTCTTATTGGATATACTGATTTTAACTTCCAAACATGTCAAGATCCGAGGAGATCTACATTGGGCTATGTTTTTGTCCTTGGCGACGGGTCCATTGTGTGAATAAGTTTCAAGTCAGGTTGAACTGGTAACTTCACCATGGAGGGCCGAATATAAGGTATAGAAAAACTATGACACTATAATAGTATAGATATAGCTAAACCCCAATAAACCACACAAGGACAAAACACATTAAGGGAGACGATAGTTTTTGATAGAATAGCGGATGTAGTCAAAGATTGCATCTGAAGACAAACCCCTGGGATTTGCTTTGCCAAGACTCTACTAGTTAGAGAGATCTTTAGGAAACATATAGAGCGGCATATGAATGAGAAACATGACTCATCTGCTTCACTAGGGCAAGTGGGAGACTATTGAGTCTAGTTCTCTAAGTGTAGTATTTTCGTCTAAGTACAATTGTAATTTCAAACAAATTGGTTAATAAAATTATACATGAATTAAATTAATACTTTTTATATTGTCCTCACGTGGGTTTTGCTTGCAAAGTAAAATGGAAGAAAATGTTGCTTATTGGTTGTCTAATGTTTAACTAATACTAAGTGGTATTACGTGGTCAGATCGTAATACGAAAAGATAACTTGTATTAGTAGACGAACCTAAACATGTCATTAGTCTAATAAAAAAAAGAGCAAACCTATTAAAAGACTAATATGTTGTATATCAAGTCCAATTAGGGAGATCCCTTATCTTGGTCATCAGAGCAGATGATTACCAGAAGATAGAAACATAGATGAACATAGAAGTATGCTAAAGAAACTTAAAGGTTAAAAACTATGACTTCATAACTTATCAACTCTGGGTTAGTAAATGGCCAAATTGTCATGGCTCTACCGTCAGATAATTAGCATTGTTTTTAATGATTTTAAGTTAAGGAAAGAAATTATTCTAGCTCATTCATCCCATTGTGATTAAACTTTTGTTATTGTATACTACTCATTATTCTATGTTAACATTCTCATTTTCCTTGCATACTTAGTAATCTTAATTAGGTTAATTAGTTAATTCAATTCATGTTTAATTATTTCAATCACCAACTTGCCAATTGATAGTTTCACAATTTTTTCCTTACTTATATTGTCTCTTTTGAACTCTGCACTTACTACTTTATTACTTGTTGATGACTATGTAAATCTGCACATCATTCGATAATCTCGCGACAACATGGGATTGACACCATTGTAAGCAACAGTGGTTTGATTGGCACTATTATATTTGTAAAGCCATATGTAAAAGAGCTAGTCTCGAAATTCTATGCCAAACTATTGCTCTATATCATTGATGTCAACAACAAATTATTTCAAAAGGTGTATATGTAACAACCCTAACCCATATCTGTTGCTAGAACAGGGTTACAGAGCATTACTGGAGTTTACAAAACAAATACAATTAATTCATATCATTTACTATTCATATATGAAATTATATTGTCCCTTAAATGGACCCTCGAGGCCCAAAATATGCATTTAAAAAAAGTTAGGACTAAACCAGGAGCTCAAAGAATTTTTCATAAAATTTAAAAATTTTTCCTAGGTGCAGGGGACACACGCCCGTGAGGCTAGGCCATGTGGCTCACACGGCCAAGAGACATGCCTGTGTATTAGGCCGTGTGGGCATTCGAAATAGGGGCACACAACTGTGTCCTAGCTTGTGTCCACTTTAGGTTGCTTATTAACTTGGGTCACCCGGCCAAGCCACACGCTCGTGTACTAGCTCGTATAAACAATTTAATTCACATTAATTAGGTGTAGGGATCACATGGCCAAGACACACGCCTGTGTGCTAGGCCGTGTATCACACACGACTGAGACACACGCCCGTGTCTTTGCCCGTGTGAAAATTACCTGAGCATTCTGTTTCTCAATTTTACAGATGCGTGGGTCAAATGGCCAAACCACACGTTAGTGCGCATGGCCGTATGTCACACACGGCTGAGACACACACCCGTGTCTCTGCCTGTGTGGACGAAAATAGGTCATTTCTTAGGCCACTTTTCTCACCCAATTTGCCTTCCACCTACAACAACATTTAAGCACATTCACAAGCCAATTCATAACCCTCAAATCAAGCCAAAAACTAAGTCTTATGCATGATATATCATCACATTTATTCAAGTATTAATCTTACCAAATTGACCAAATATTCATTTACGCATGTTTATACCTAATATACTAATCCAACCAAATACAAGTACACACATACCAAACATAATGTAATCTTATATATATACACCAAAACATGCCATCACTAGCCATTCCAATGGCTAATTACAACTAAATATTTATATGTCATCATTTGACTAATTTAACATATACATGCCATTATACCCAAAAGAAATTTGCTATATATACCAAAACGAGCTGAAGAATAGTGTGATGTTGTTCCGACCCACTTCCAACCTTTACGACCTTCCGAGTACTATAAAACAGAGGAAATAAAATAGAGTAAGCATTTAATGCTTAGTAAGTTCATATAACAAAAAATTTACTTACTATTAATATTCATTAAAATAAACATATAAAATCCAAGCAATTTGGCTAATAGCCTAAAACACACAACTTCATCAAACATGTTAGTCATGTATTTTGTATGAATAACAAGCATAAGGATGAGCTCATCAAATATCATGTTTCGATGTAAATACAGGTAACAATATATTCAAAATTCATCTTCACTTATATAAGAATTTCACCCATTGAATCCTTTGAAATCTCGATGGATACAAGGGTAGTACACACGAAGTGTACAATAATATAAATCTGTCAATTCATATTCAGGAGTGCTTATAAAAGCACATAAATGGGAAGCTCATACGAGCCATGTAACGGGAAGTCTATTCGGGTTATAACAGGAAGCTCATAAGAGCCATAATCAAGAAGCTCATACGAGCCAATAATGGGTAGCTCCGAAGAGCCATTAACGAGAAGCTCTGGATAACCCTATATCGAGAAGTTCAAGCCAGCCATAGCGGGAAGCTCACAAAGAGCCTTTAATCGGGAAGCTCACGAAGAGCCATATAACGGAACGCTCATAAGAGTTAACGTGTGTCCAAAACACATGGAGGATTACAACCTATCGGAATGCTCCAAAGAGCTATAACGGGAAGCTTGCAAGAACCATATAATGGGAAGCTCATAAGAGTTAATAACGGGATGCTCTTTCGAGCTATGGTGTGTCCGCAACATATGCAGGACCACAACCAATTCGGGAACCCTGTATCCATCAAATCTCATTTATCCAAACGAGACTTATTATTTATCAGGTATTATCAGATATGTGATCAATTTCATACATATGGCATTTATACAATTCATATATACAACATCCAATTCAAACATATAATATACACAATATAGTTACACGAACTTACCTCGACAATGTTTGTGTTTGTAGAGTACTAATCCAATACTTTTTAGTTTCCTCGATCCAATTCTGTACTAGGTCTATCCGGATCTATACAAGTAAATTTAACTCAATTTAATACACTTCATATTCAATTCAATTAATTTCAATTTCATCCCTAGGCTCAGAAAATGAAATTCATGTAATTTAATCCTTATTCCAAGCCTAACTGATTTTTACATATAACAATAACAGTCCATATATTTCACAAAAATCAAAATTTTTCCATGAATTTTACATCTTTTCAATTTAGTCCCTAAATCACAATTTCATGAAAATTTCCTTTACAAAAGTTGTTTATCTATCAACAATCTTCCCATTTCTACCATAAAACTTCATAATTCATGCATATTTATTCATGGAAAAACTTTAATACTTTGATAAATTTGCAAATTAATCCCCAAAATAACTAGATTAGGTTATTACGATCTCAGAAATGTAAAAATTACTAAAACCGTGACAAGATTACTTACCCAATTAAGCCAAGTAAGCTTGCTTGAATCCTTTTCTCTTAGCTAGGGTTTCCATGAAAATAATTTAGGGAAAGATGATGAAAAAGATGATATTTTGTTATTTAATTAATTATCATCTTTTTATCTTTTTATTTCCAATTTAGTTCATTTCTTTATTTAATTTTCCATGGATGAATCATCATAGTTATCTACTAACTCCATTTAATGGTCTAGTTGCCATTTAAGGATCTCAAATTTTGAATTCCTTAGCTATTTGATACTTATAGCTACTAGAACTCAACTTCTGCATTTTATGCAATTTGGTCCTTTATTAAATTAGACATGTAATCGGTACAATTTTCTTAACGAAATTTTCATACGTTATTCCTATCATCATGCAAATCATGCACTAATATTAAAATAATTTTTCTTTCTGAGTCAGATTTGCAGTCTCGAAACCACTATTTCGATTTCACCAAAATCAGGCTGTTACAACTCTCCTTCCTTAAAGAATTTTCGTCCTCGAAAATCTTACCAGTAAAGAGGTTTGGATATTGATTCCTCATTGTTTCCTCTGGTTCCCAAGTAACTTCTTCTATCCCATGTCGCTGCCAAAGAACTTTTACTAAAGCTACCTTTTTATTTCTTAACTCTTTTGCCTCACGTGCCAGAATTTTAATCGGTTCCTCACTGTAAGTCATGTCAGGCTGAATCTTCACATCTATCGAAGAAATAATATGTGAAGGATCTGACCGATACCGTCACAACATAGACATATGAAAAAAATTATGAATTCTTTCAAGCTCTGGTGCTAATACTAATCAGTACGTAACAGGTCCGATTCTTTCAGTGATCTCATATGGTCCGATGAACCGTGGGCTCAGTTTTCCTTTAAGGCCAAATCAAAGAACTTTCTTCCAGTGCGATACTTTCAAGAATACCTTATCGCCAACTTCAAACTCTATCTCTTTTCGTTTAAGATTTCCATAATATTTTTGATGATTAGAAGTTGCTTTTAAGCTATCCCAAATCACTTTTACCTTTTCTTCAGTCTCACGGATCAAATCAACTCCATGTATCTTTTTCTCACTGAGTTCAGTCTAATACAACAGAGTTCTACATTTACAACCATACAGAGCCTTGTACGGTGCCATTTTAATACTTGACTGATTACTATTATTATATGCGAATTCAACCAAAGGCAGATACTTTTCCCAATTACCTTCAAATTCTAACACACAGCACCGAAGCATATCTTCGAGAATTTGAATCACACACTCTGACTGGTCATTAGTTTGAGGATAGAATGCAGTGCTAAAATGTAGTTGTATACCCAGAGCTTCTTGAAACTTGTTCCAGAATCGGGATATATACCATGGATCTCTATTGGAAATAATAGGGACTGGTACCCCATGTAATCTAACAATCTCAGAAACATATAACTCTACTAATCTATCCAGGGAGATATTCATACGTACCGGAATAAAGTGTGCAAACTTTGTCAAACGGTCAACAATTACCCAAATGGCATATTTCTTTTTCAGAGATAGGGGTAATCCCGATACAAAGTCCATAGTAATTCTTTCCTATATCCATTCCGGTATTGTTACTTGTTGTAATAATTCCAAAGGCACCTAATGTTTAGCTTTAACTTGTTGACATATCAAACATTTAGATGCAAATTTAGAAATATCACGTTTCATTCCCGGCCACCAGTACGTCTTTTTCAAATCATTGTACTTTTTATTACTCCCCGGATGAACAAGCATAGTATCATTATGAGCTTCATACAAAATCTTCTGTACAAGTTCTGAATTCTTTGGTACACACACTATGCCTCTGAATAATAGACAATCATCAGACCCAATATGAAATTCTGAATCAAAAATTAATTCACACTGTACCCGTTTAGCTTGTAATTCATCATCATTTTTTTGAGCTTCATAGATTTACTGCAGAAATCAGTTTAGCTTTTAGCTCAGCTAAGATGGAACCATCATCAGACAATGACAATCGGGTGTTCATTGCTCGCAAGGCAAATAGAGATTTTCTGCTCAGAGCATCTGCAACCACATTTGCTTTTCTCGGATGATGGTCAATAACCAAGTCAATCCATTTGCGACATCAGATACTTTAAACTCTTATATGACACTTTTCACAGAACAAGTAATGTCGCCAAATTTTTAGTGCAAAAATAATGGTTGCCAATTCTAAATCATGTATCGGGTAATTCTTTTCATGTAGTTTTAGCTGTTTAGAAGCATAGGCTATTAATTTTTCTTCTTGCATCAAGACATAGCCCAAATCATTCAATGATGCATCATTGTAAATTACAAATTCTTTACCCGATACAGGCTGAACTAGTACTGGTGCTTCGGTCAATAAGGCTTTCAATCTGTCAAAACTCTACTGACATTTATCTGTCCATTCAAACTTTACATCTTTCTGCAACAACTGTGTCATCAGAGAAGCTATCATCGAAAAACCTTTTACAAACCTTTGATAGTAACCAACTAATCCCAGAACACTTTTGACTTTGGACACATTTTTCGGTGGTTTCCAATTAACAATTTCTGAAATTTTATTTGGATCCACTCTAATGTCTTCAATAGATAGTATATGTCCAAGAAAACCAACTTTCCGAAGCCAAAATTCACATTTACTAAATTTGGCATATAGTTGTTTCTCAAACAAAGTTTGCAGATCAATTCTCAAATGATCAACGTGTTCATTTTCATCTCAGGAGTACACCAAAATATCATCAATAAACACCACAACAAATCTATCCAGATACGGTCTGAAAGTTCTATTCATTAAATCTATAAATACTGCAGGTGCATTAGTCAAGCGAAATATCATCACAAGAAATTCATAATGCTCGTACCTAGTTCTGAAGGTTGTTTTTGGCACATATGACTCTTTCACCCGTAACTGATAGTAACTAGAACGGAGATCTATCTTTGAAAATACTACAACACCTTTTAACTGATCAAACAGATCATCAATACGAGGCAGTGGATACTTATTCTTAATTGTGTCTTTGTTGAGCTATCTGTAATCAATACACAGTCTCAACAATCCATCTTTCTTCTTAACAAATAAAATCGGTGCACCCCAAGATGATGAACTAGGTCGAGCAAAATTTCTATCAGTTAGTTCTTACAACTGTGCTTTTAACTCTTTTAACTCTGTGGGGGCCGTTCTGTAAGGTGCTATAGATATCGGTGTTGTCCCTAGAATAAGATCTATAGAAAATTCTACTTCTCTATCCGGCGGTAATCCGGGCAACTCCTCTGGAAATACATCCGGATATTCACAAACTATTGGCACTGATTTAATCTTCAATTTAGATACTTTGGTATCCAACACATAAGCAAGATCAGCGTCATACCCTTTTCTGACATATTTCTGTGCTGATATCACATTAGACAACCCGTCCACTTTATCAAATTCAATACAAAACATTTCACCATTCTGACATTTCAGTACAATAGCATAAAACATACAACTTCATCAAATATGTTAGTCATGTATTTTATATGAATAACAAGCACAAGGATGATGTCATCAAATATCATGTTTCGATACGGGTTACAATATATTCAAAATTCATCTTAACTTATATAATAGTTTCACCCGTTGAATCCTTTGAAATCTCGATGTATACATGGGTAGTACACATGAAATGTACAATACTGTAAATCTGTAAATTATTATTCAGGAGTGCTTATAAAAGCACATAAACAGGAAGCTCATATGAGCCATGTAACAGAAAGCTTATTCCAGCTATAACAGGAAGCTCATAAGAGCCATAATCAGGAAGCTCATGTGAGCTAATAACGGGTAGCTCCGAAGAGCCATTAACGGGAAGCTTCAGATAGCCATATATCAGGAAGTTCAAGCGAGCCATATCGAGAAGCTCACAAATAGTCTTTAATCGGGAAGCTCACGAAGAGCCATATAACGGGACGCTCATAAGAGTTAAGGTGTGTCCACAACATATGTAGGACCACAACCTATTGGAATGCTCCGAAGAGATATAACGGGAACCTCGTAATAACCATATAACGGGAAGCTCATAAGAGCTAATAACGGGATTCTCTTTCGAGCTATGGTGTGTCCGCAACATATGCAGGACCACAACCAATTTGGGAATCATGTATCCATCGAATATCATTTATCCAAACGAGACTTATTATTTATCAGGTATTATCGGATATGTGATCAATTTCATACACATGAAATTTATACAATTCATATATACAACATCCAATTCAAACATATGAATATACACAATTTAGTTACACGAACTTACCTCGACAATGTTCGTGTTGTAGGGTATTAATCCGATACTTTTTGTTTTCCTCGATCAAATTTCGTATTAGGTCTATCCGGATCTATACGAGTAAATTTAACTCAATTTAATACATTTCATATTCAATTCAATCCAATTCACATCTTAGGCAAACGTACCATTTTGCCCCTGTACTTTTAATTAATTCCAATTTCATCCCTAGGCTCAAAAAATGAAATTAACGTAATTTAATCCTTATTCCAAGTCTAACCTATTTTTACATATAACAATAACACACCATATATTTCACAAGAATCAAAATTTTTCCACTAATTTTATATTTTTCAATTTAGTCCTTAAATCACAATTTCATGAAAATTTCCTTTACAAAAGTTGTTTATCTATCAAAACCCTTCCATTTCTGCCATAAAACTTCATAATTAATTCATATTCATCCATTGAAAACTTTAATACTTTGATAAATTTGCAAATTAATCCCCAAAATATCTGGATTAGGTTATTACGATCTCGAAAATATAAAAATTACTAAAAACGGGACAAGATTACTTACCTAATTAAGCCAAGTAAGCTTGCTTGAATTCTTTTCTCTTAGCTAGGTTTCCATGAAAATAATTTTTGGGAAAGATGATGAAAAAGATGATATTTTGTTATTTAATAAATTATCATCTTTTCATCTTTTTATTTCCAATTTAGTCATTTTCTTTATTTAATTTTCCATGGATGAATCATCATACTTATCTACTAACTCTATTTAATGGTCTAATTACCATATAAGGACCTTAAATTTTGAATTCCTTAGCTATTTGATACTTATAGCTACTAAAACTCAACTTTGCTTTTTATGCAATTTGGTCCTTTATTAAATTAGACATGTAATCGGTAAAATTTTCTTAACAAAATTTTCATGCATTATTCCTATCATGATGCAGATCATGCACTAATATTAAAATAATTTTTTTGACTTGAATTTGTGGTCCCCAAACCATTGTTTCGATTTCACTGAAAACGCGCTATTACAGTATATTTGAGGAAATTAGTACAAGTTCAATTGTGTGCTGACCTAGAAGGTGCTCAAATTCTACAACAGGAATATGGTTGAATTGGATGAATCTCTAGTTTCCACTGCTATTGCCATTACCAACAACATCTACCAATTGTGGCTTGGAAAAGGAAGCACGAGTGCCTCTTCATTACCTACTGTGTATGCATCCTTGTTTGGAATTGCAACAAGTATTTGGGTCTCAAACAGTCAAAGGGAATCAGTGAGTCAGAAGGCTGATGTGCTGATTAGAAAGGCAACGAAGATGATTAAATTTGATTTGACTCAAATTATGTTTGATTAGGTAGTAAGTCATGTTGAGAAAATACGTGTTATACATATTTTACCTTTTCAATCTTTGATTTCCATGTACTGACAATGCAAAATCCAAAGCTGGTGAAACCCCTAAAAGATGTGAAAAGATTGTCCCTTAGCTTCTTTTTTTACTAAAAAGTTAGAGGGTAAGCATGTTGTAACATCCTGCTCAACGAAATCTTAGTATACGAATACTGTTCAAACGAATAAGATGGGTAGAATAAGACAGATAGAATAAGTCTAGAAGCAAATAGAGTCAAATCTAAAAACCATGTGGGTGCACCTGTGACGCTTTTGGATTTGACGAACACAAGGTTAGCACGAAATGAATAATAAGTAAGTCGTTAAAGAAAGGTTCACCCCAGAAGCCTATGTTGGCATGCATAGGATGGGCAGAGTCTATTATAGGTAAATGAACAAAGTGACGAACAGCATAAGTCAGAAATAAAGAACACCCCTAACGATGACCTTGAGCCAATTAAGATATAAAGAAATTATGGTTAAAGTTTAGTTGTATTTGAACTAAATAGCTAAGAACCGAAGTGAAAGCACTTGATTAGTATTCTTTGAATTGGGAAGATTTGGATAAGACCACCAATTGACTGATGTGATGTTTGTTGAGTCTCAATAAAGTCAAGGTACAAGTCAAAGCGTATAAGATAAGAAAGATATCATATCTCTTTCCTCTAGAGAGC
The DNA here is from genome assembly GCA_008044935.1 of Gossypium turneri. Classification (NCBI taxonomy): domain Eukaryota; kingdom Viridiplantae; phylum Streptophyta; class Magnoliopsida; order Malvales; family Malvaceae; genus Gossypium; species Gossypium turneri. The sequence continues at coordinate 34,305,147 of CP032579.1, read as the reverse complement.
AGAACCAAAAGAAGATAAGAAAGCTCCTCTAGGTCAAGTATAAGGTGTTACGAATGGCAAGCCCTATAGTTTATAGGAATGTAAAAAGTTATCCATCCTACCAAGACTTTTCATGTATATATGGGCGTGTAGTTTATAATGAAATCTAATGCAAGATGTCGTTAGGGAAAGTTGCCTAGTAAAGCACATAATGGACTCAAGTAATAGAATCGTCATCAAGAAGGCGTGATGCACCAAGGCGTAATCAGTTAGGCTAATCGACTACACCTAACGAATGATAAGTTAAGATCCAAGAGTATGTTATGTGAAAGTAAGTATACCATATGTGTTTCTTTTATAGCTATCGTACATCTACCTAGTGAATCACATGAATTAATACACATGTCGAACATCCATTAGAACAAAGGAAAATATCTATAACGGTAAGTGTTGTGAACTATTCATTACTTCCTTATGAACTATCCCCTGTCTATATAAGGATGAGCTGAGGGGAAAATCATCTCATCCTTTATGATGAGTGTGGGTTAAGTTAGGAATGCCCCTTATTAAGGTAAGAATCGTGACTCTGCATGTTATGCTACTAAAGAGCATATTTTTTAGCTTGATGAAGCAAGTATGGTGAAGTTTAGCTATGCAATTCTAATGTTCAAAGTGAAAAGGAAATGAGTTAAGTAGATAGCTCTTGACGAGTTTTTATGGTTTAACGTTTAGGGGTTGCTGATTCTACTCGATGGAAGCCTAAATCTGAAGTTTAAGCTACCTTTGAGGCTAACAGGTGAGTCTCTAAAATGACTCTTACTTGCATGTTTACTTGTTAATCACTTATGTTCTAAACGACTAGTATATTAAATGAAAACATAATCTATACGAGTTTGATATACTGACTCTGTGAAAGATGTATGCTTGATAAGTTTGCATGTAATGCTTGAAGGAAGATATGTCTTTGTTATGAAAAGAAGAACATGTATGATGAATGTGTAAAAAAAGCATGAGTTTGATGATATGATTCTATCATGAACAAGTCTCTGCATGAAAGTGCATAGGTTATATGTCAAAAACTGTAAATGCAACAGTGTGAAGAAGTCTGAAAGAGTAAGTTTGTTAAGTATTACATGAAGAGTCTGCTTGCTGTGAGTCCGTCGGGACATTAAACAAGAATTTTGATAAGAAAAAACGATGGTCATGGCAAGAAGAACATATAGTATAAGGCCTAGTCATGGTGGTTGTGGCATCATACGGGGAATTAAAGACCATATAGTTTAAGACCTATTCATGGTGGTTATGACGTCATATGAGGATAAAAGAACCATATAGTGAAAAGACCTAGTCTGAGACTATTGTTTCATGTGGGGAAAAAGATAAAGGACGGTTTGGCGAGTATCAGGCGATAAGGGGTGAAAAGTTGAGTTTAGGCAAACCCTTATCGTTGAAAACACCATTTACCGGAAAGTGGAAGCCTTTGTGGTTGTTCTCAAATATGTGGAAGCCTTTGTGGTTATTCTCAGATAATATTTTATATGTGAACCTTTGTGGCGAAATATGTTATATGTGGAAGCCTTTTTGGATGTTCTATGTTATATGGAGCCTTAGTGGTCGACTCTATGAATGCGCTTTCGTGGTGAAATATGTTAAGTGAAAGCCTTTGTGGTCGACTCTATAAATGCGCTTTCATGGCGAAATATGTTAAGTGAGAGCCTTTGTGTTGATTCTGTTAAATGCGCCTTCGTGGCGAAGTCTGTTATATGAGGACGCCTCTATGGTTATCTTATGAATGTGTTTGGACGCCTTTGTGGCTATCTATTTGTATGGATGCCTCTATGGCTATTTTGTGCACGTATTTGGACGCCTTTGTGGCTATCTATCTATTGTGAAATGAAGACTTCTGTGGTTATCTATGTGAAGGGAAAAGTACGCCTTGTTGGCGTAGTCTAAAGAATGACCTTAGTGGAAATGATTCGACGATAACGCCGATTAAGTGTATTCTAAAAGAACAGTATAATGGTGATGATGAATGTTTCATGTCGAGGAGCGGATGTAGTCCTTTTTGCCCATAAGAATGAGAAGAAGAATCAGAGAGTATGCTACGAGTGTATGACCATGGGTAAGACAAGCGATTTTGAATAAGGTATTGTCTCTAAACAGAATATGACAAAGGAGAATACGGTAAGCACAACCTAGAGATGTAGAGAATAAATTTGGTAAGTATTCGCCAAGAGGAAAAAGGGAACTATCAAGCACTAGACTTGTTACGATGAAATAAATCAGGTACTTATATTTTATCTCACTAAGTTTTGATGAACTTACTATGAATGTATCTGATTTTCAAGAATATAAAGAAGAGTGTGTCAGGAGGCGATGCCAAGGCTACGCTAGGAAGCGGTGGTCCATGCTGATATGCATACAGAGGAAGAATGAAAGAAAGATGTATGAAAAGTCTTAAGGTTATATGATAAACGACCAAGCTCCGTATTAGGGAGTGTCCGCTGAAGGCCGATCGGATGCAAGCTCCGGATACTGGTATAACACAGCCACAAATGTAACACCCCTTACCCGTATTTGACATCGGAATAGGGTACGAGGCATTACCAGAACACATACACTTATAAATGTATTGAACCGAGTTATAAAAATTCCATAAATTGTTAAACCTTCAAATTATTAACATGCTTTTATCATTCTTCACAATATAAATAGTGCAACATTTCCTACCAACCACAATCAAGCTTCCGATAATCATCTCACTGCATCTAATAATTGTACATATTACCAATAATAATTCAATTTCAATAATAAAACACATATCCATATAATATTCATCATAAAATAACATTCACTTTAATTAAAATTATACATCATATAGTTCATACGAACTTACCAGGCTAATATGCAAAATACCAAGATACAAGGGCATTTTGGTAATTTTCCATTTTTCTCGATTTTCTACCCGATCTTGATCTAAATTAATTTTTCATTTAATAAAACAACTCATTTCATGCAATTTGGTCATTTTGACATTTTTCCAAAATTACCCCTAAAGTTTTACTTTTATTCAATTTAGTCCCCGAGCCCAAATCATGCAAATTAACCATTTATAATGCAAACCCATGCTAGCAGAATATCCATACATTTATTTTCCTCCTCCTCCTCTCCATTCCACATCCTTAATATATATAACATGCTTATATGTAACATTATCTATAATTTCACATTTATTTATATTCATTCAAAGCTATCCACTTGAGTCATAGTCACTAAATTATTTATATCTTGAGATACAAAACACAAAATTGAGATTCGTTAATTTTCTCTGAAACTAGACTCACATATCTTCTTACCATAAAATTTTAAGAATTTTTAGTTTAGCCAATAAGTACAGTTTATTCTTTAAATTCACCCCTGTTCTGATGTCTGACAGTTTCGACCCTTCTTCACTAAAAATTAATTATCTCATCGTACGGGATTCGGATGATGTTACCGTTTATTTATATTAAAAATAGACTCAGTAAGGATTTAAACATATAAATTTAAGCCTCTAATTATTTTTCTCCAATTTTTTTATGATTTTCCAAATCAGTACAGGGGAACCCGAAATCATTCTGACCTTATCTCACAAAACTTATTATATCTCATAATTTACAATTCCATTGCTTACACCGTTTCTTTTATGAGAAACTAGACTCAATAATCTTTAATTTCATATTTTTTTCATCCTCTAATTCAATTTATACGATTTTGGTAGATTTTCAAAGTCAAACTACTGCTGCTGTTTCAAAACTATTTTAGTGTAAAATGTTGATAACTAAATTTATAACACTTTCCTTTCCTTTCTCTTCAATATTTTCCATCACTTTCTCTTATTTCCCTTTACTAACATAACAAGAATATAGAACCTTATATAATGAATCTTTACCTTAACATTAATTTCCTACTTTTTCAATAATATCAAACTCAAAAGTATATAAAAATCTTGATGTTCTTACCTTATGCCATTGATTTCAATCTTTAACTTGATTTTCTCCCTCCTCCAGCTTCTATTTATTGAATCTAACTTGATATTTTAGCTCCCCATAGTCTCCTTGTCATCTTTATCTCTTGATGGATATGGAAATTCTTTTGATTTCTAAGTGAAAATGGTGGATTTTTGGTGAAAGGACCAAATTGTAAAGAAAGCAAAGCTTTCTTTCTTCCCCTCTTCTTCTTACGTTAATGCATGCAAAAATGGTGGGAATGGATGGATACTTTTCATCCTTCTTTCCACATATATATATACTAAATAAATAATAATAAAATAATATCATTAAAAAAAATCAAATTAAAATATTAATAAACTAATATTTATTTATTAATTAATTTAAAATATCTCCAACATCATCATTATCTTCTAGATTTCTCTCTCTTCTAATTGACCATTTTGCCCTTTATGATCTTTTAAAATTCCATCCTTGAGTCATCACTTAATTTGGTAAAATTGTGATTTAGTCCCTCAAACTTCTTCACCTTTTTCAATTTGGTCCTAATCCATCCATTTTTCTTAGTTTCTAGATTATTCCTCCCTTAAAATATTTACACTATTGGTCCTTCAACTTTTTCATATTTACACTTTAACCCCTCAAGTTTTGAATATTTACTCTTGGGCAACAAAACTTTTCTCACTTTTGCAATTTAATCCTTTCTTGGATTAATATGTCATAAATATACTTTCCAATGTTGGCATAACTCAATTACCCTTTTTATCACTATATTTTCTTATTTTACCATATCAGTATTTTCATGCAACCTTCCTATCATAATGCAACCCATGTCATAATTTTAAAATAAATTTTTCCTTGTCGAATTTGTGGTCTCGAAACCACTGTTCCATCTAGCCCCAAAATCGGGCTGTTACAACTCTCCCCCCTTTAGGGATTTTCGTCCTCGAAAATCTTACCAGAAGAAATTACTTCCAACTTCATGAAATACTTTCACTAACAATCTGATATTTCTTTAAAAAACTGAGTTTGTTTATTACACTAGGCTCAACTCTGTTTGCATTACTAATTATTTGACCACTGAACTCTTTAGTTCACATTTATGAATTTATTCAACATGATTCTCGTAAAAATTTCGTCATAAAACAATACCAATAAGGGGGTGAGGTCGTAAAGCCTCTAACTTATTCTCATAAATACATATATAAATGAATTAACATTCATCATCAATGTAATACCATCATAACCACCTAGTTCATTCATATATTTTATCACATATAGGGGTCACATGCCCTTGTGTCTACCCGTGTAGACAAAAATTAGGCTATTTTTCAAACCTTATTTCTCACTTATTTGATCTTTTACCTTCACCAATATTTTAATACATTCAAGTACCAATTTAAGATATTCAACTAAGCCTTATAGTTTTCACCATTTGTTCATTTCATAGCCATACCAATAACCATCATTTTCTTGTATTTTAGATAAATACATATATTTAAACATAAACATGCAATTCACTATTCTTACTGTCAATCACAATTTAAATGACAGATTCATGTAAATGAGCTCAAAATCATTAGCTATTTAATTTCTGTCACTTAATTTCACATACACATAATTTATTAACATAACCTGTCAAACACAACATCTGGATGATGAGATCACATAATTGAGCTCAATTTCACTGTTCAATATGGTTTTTCACATAAAATTTGCTTAACACTTACCACAATTTGTCAAATTAGAGAACGCCTTACAGAATTGAGTATCTCATTTTCTTGATGCCATAGTCCAACTATGGTCTTACATGTAATCACATATCACATACCGATGCCACAGCCCAGCTATGGTCTTATACGGAATCACATATCACTTACCGAAAGTACTCATACCTGCGTTCCACTCAATTTAATTTTTCAATTCAATTCCAGCAAGCTGATTTTCTGCGTCATGGTCACTAATTTATTTTTATCTGGAGTTTTAGGGCTCCAAATTGAATTCTGTAAATTTTCCCCAAAACTAGACTCATATACCTTTCTACCATAAAATTTTCAGAACTTTTGGATTAGCCAATTAGTACAGTTTATTCCTTAAACCTTCCCTATTTCACTGCACCACAGTTCTGACCCTTCCTTACTAAATTTCTCTTAAATCTCTGTAAAAATTTGAAAAATGGTCTCGTTTGTTTCTATTAAATTCAAGCATGTAAGTCTCAAGCCATAATTATTTTTGTACAATTTTGGTGATTTTCCAAAGTTAGAACAGGGGATTTCAAAATCAATCCAGCCCTGTTTCAGTAAAATTCAGATATCTCCAAAAATACAACTCTTTTGCTTACTCTATTTCTTTCATATAAAAATAGACACATTCAGCTTCAATTTCACATATTATCCAACTTCCCATTCATTTCCCACCATTTATGGTGATTTTTCAAAGTTACCCAACTGCTGTTGCTCAATACAGTTTTGCTTTTAAATTGTTCCTTTTTCGTTTTTTTGATTTTTTCTCCCATCTCATACATGGGTTGATTTAGTATCTAACTCAATATTTACCCCATAAACTTATCCACCACATAGTAATATTCACCTTCCAAATTTTCTCGTTGAACACTCGGAATGTTAACCGTTATCGGTGGATCTCGCACTTAGCACCACCACTGAATCGGGGAATCAGCACACAGCAACCCCTTTTTTTTCATCTCAAAGATATGGTGGATCTCGCACTTAGCACCACCAATGAATCGGGGAATCAGCACTTAGCAACCCCTCGGAGGAATCAGCACTTAGCAACCCCCTTTTTCATTTCAAAGATATGGTGGATCTCGCTCTTAGCACCACCAATGAATCGGGGAATCAGCACTTAGCAACCCCTCGGGGAATCAGCACTTAGCAACCCCCTTTCACATTTGATATTACGGTGGAATCAGCACATAGCAACCACCAATGAATAGGGGAATCAGCACACAGCAACCCCTTTATATAACATACTCCGGCTTATTCCGAGTGTTCAACCCAAAGACCATATTTTGCAACCCCTTACCACCTTTCCCGATTTAACAACATTTTATGATCTATATCAAATATTTATTCCATATTCAATCATATCTCAATAATATATTAAATAAAATTAAAACAATGCATTATTCACATACAAACCTTTCCAATAATTCGTGCATTTATGTCTTCTCTATTTTTAAGTAAAACAAATCTCATCAGGGTCAAGAGATATCACACTATCACAGGTTATATGATGACATGTATTTCCAAGCTTCACATATGCTACGTTCGGTCCGAGAATCGACTAAACCGTAGCTCTGATACCACTAAATGTAACACCCCTTACCCGTATTCGACATCGGAATAGGGTACGAGGCATTACCAGAACACATACACTTATAAATGTATTGAACCGAGTTATAAAAATTCCATAAATTGTTAAACTTTCAAATTATTAACATGCTTTTATCATTCTTCACAATATAAATAGTGCAACATTTCCTACCAACCACAATCAAGCTTCCGATAATCATCTCACTGCATCTAATAATTGTACATATTACCAATAATAATTCAATTTCAATAATAAAACACATATCCGTATAATATTCATCATAAAATAACATTCACTTTAATTAAAATTATACAGCATATAGTTCATACGAACTTACCAGGCTAATATGCAAAAATACCAAGATACAAGGGCATTTTGGTAATTTTCTATTTTTCTCGATTTTCTACCCGATCTTGATCTAAATTAATTTTTCATTTAATAAAACAACTCATTTCATGCAATTTGGTCATTTTGACATTTTTCCAAAATTACCCCTAAAGTTTTACTTTTATTCAATTTAGTCCCCGAGCCCAAATCATGCAAATTAACCATTTATAATGCAAACCCATGCTAGCAGAATATCCATACATTTATTTTCCTCCTCCTCCTCTCCATTCCACATCCTTAATATATATAACATGCTTATATGCAACATTATCTATAATTTCACATTTATTTATATTCATTCAAAGCTGTCCACATGAGTCATAGTCACTAAATTATTTATATCTTGAGCTACAGAACTCCAAATTGAGATTCGTTAATTTTATATGAAACTAGACTCACATATCTTCTTACCATAAAATTTTAAGAATTTTTAGTTTAGCCAATAAGTACAGTTTATTCTTTAAAGTCACCCTGTTCTGATGTCTGACAGTTTCGACCCTTCTTCACTAAAAATTAATTATCTCATCGTACGGGATTCGGATGATGTTACCGTTTATTTATATTAAAAATAGACTCAGTAAGGATTTAAACATATAAATTTAAGCCTCTAATTATTTTTCTCCAATTTTTTTATGATTTTCCAAATCAGTACAGGGGAACCCGAAATCATTCTGACCTTATCTCACAAAACTTATTATATCTCATAATTTACAATTCCATTGCTTACACCGTTTCTTTTATGAGAAACTAGACTCAATAAGCTTTAATTTCATATTTTTTTCATCCTCTAATTCAATTTTTACGATTTTTGGTAGATTTTCAAATTCAGACTACTGCTGCTGTTTCAAAACTATTTTAGTGTAAAATGTTGATAACTAAATTTATAACACTTTCCTTTCCTTTCTCTTCAATATTTTCCATCACTTTCTCTTATTTCCCTTTACTAACATAACAAGAATATAGAACCTTATATAATGAATCTTTACCTTAACATTAATTTCCTACTTTTTCAATAATATCAAACTCAAAAGTATATAAAAATCTTGATGTTCTTACCTTATGCCATTGATTTCAATCTTTAACTTGATTTTCTCCCTCCTCCAGCTTCTATTTCTTGAATCTAACTTGATATTTTAGCTCCCCATAGTCTCCTTGTCATCTTTCTCTCTTGATGGATATGGAAATTCTTTTGATTTCTAACTGAAAATGGTGGATTTTTGGTGAAAGGACCAAATTGTAAAGAAAGCAAAGCTTTCTTTCTTCCCCTCTTCTTCTTACGTTAATGCATGCAAAAATGGTGGGAATGGATGGATACTTTTCATCCTTCTTTCCACATATATATGTACTAAATAAATTAATAATAATAAAATAATATCATTAAAAAAATCAAATTAAAATATTAATAAACTAATATTTATTTATTAATTAATTTAAAATATCTCCAACATCATCATTATCTTCTAGATTTCTCTCTCTTCTAATTGACCATTTTGCCCTTTATGATCTTTTAAAATTCCATCCTTGAGTCATCACTTAATTTGGTAAAATTGTGATTTAGTCCCTCAAACTTCTTCACCTTTTTCAATTTGGTCCTAATCCATCCATTTTTCTTAGTTTCTAGATTATTCATCCCTTAAAATATTTACACTATTGGTCCTTCAACTTTTTCATATTTACACTTTAACCCCTCAAGTTTTGAGTATTTACTCTTGGGCAACAAAACTTTTCTCACTTTTGCAATTTAATCCTTTCTTGGATTAATATGTTATAAATATACTTTCCAATGTTGACATAACTCAATTACCCTTTTTATCACTATATTTTCTTATTTTACCATATCAGTATTTTCATGCAACCTTCCTATCATAATGCAACCCATGTCATAATTTTAAAATAAATTTTTCCTTGTCGAATTTGTGGTCTCGAAACCACTGTTCCATCTAGCCCCAAAATCGGGCTGTTACAACAAAGGGCAGTGTACCAGCCACCGAGGGGCCGTGGACAGGCTAGAGGTGATAATGGTATGGGTCGTGGGCAGAGAGCACTGGGCAGAGGTGCTGGACAGGTTGAGGTGAGACAGTCTACCCTAGTTTATGCTGCTCGTCGCCGAGAGGATGGAGATGCTCCGGATGTCATCACGGGTACATTCTTTATTCTTGATGTATCATATATTGCCTTGATAGACATAGGGTCTACTCACTCATACATAGCTAGCAACTTATCTGGAAACTTGGGGATTCTGGTTGAGAGTACTTCTAGTGAGGTGGCTGTGATGAGCCCGCTGGGGAAATCTGTTCAAGTTAGCAAACTGTACAGGGATGTTCTTTTAGAGGTTCAAGGGACGGTATTTCTTGCTGATTTAATGGAGCTTCTATTTAGGGAGTTCGATATGATAATGGGGATAGACTGGTTGGTCAAGCATCGTGTCAGTTTGGACTGTGCGACTAAGAGGGTTGTATTGAGAACTGAGGAGGGTAATGAAGTAGTTGTGATTGAGAAACGTGGGAGTTACTTGGCTAACATGATCTCTACATTGGTAGCTGAGAAACTGGTTCGCAAGGGATGTGAGGCCTATTTGGCCTACGTAAGTGTTTCCGCTTCTGGGGACTCTACTGTAAAGGACATCAGAACTGTGAGGGATTTTTCGAACGTCTTTCTTGAGGAGCTACCGGGTTTACCTCTGAATCGGGAAGTATAGTTTGGGATTGAGCATTTCCCTAGTACAGCTCCGGTGTCTATCGCTCCCTATCGAATGGCACCGATGGAGCTTACGGTGCTTAAGGCTCAAATTTAGGAGTTATTAGATCGTGGGTTCATCTGCCCTAGTGTCTCTCGTGGGGAGCACCGGTAATGTTTGTTAAGAAAAAGGATGGATCCATGAGGATGTGTATCGACTACCGATAACTAAATAAGTTGACTATTAAGAACAAGTATTCACTTTCGAGGATTGATGATTTGTTTGACCAGTTTCGAGGGGCGTATATGTTCTCCAAAATTGACTTGCGATCTGGGTATCATCAGTTGTGTTATGGTCAGTACGAGTTCATAGTGATGCCATTTGGACTGACTAATGCAACGGCAGCTTTTATGGATCCGATGACCTGAATGTTTCAGCCCTACCTAGATTGGTTTGTAGTGGTGTTCATTGATGACATATTGGTTTATTCAAGGACTAAGGATGAGCATGATGAGCACCTTAGGATTGTTCTTCAGATTTTGAGGGAAAAACAACTTTATGTTAAGTTTAGCAAGTGTGAGTTCTGGTTACGTGAATAACATTTCTAGGTCATGTGGTGTCTGCTGAGGGGATTCGAGTTGATCCTCGAAAAATTGAGGTTGTATTGGATTGGAAGCAGCCTAAGAATGTATCTGAGACCTGTAACTTTTTAGGGCTGGCAAGTTATTACCGACGGTTTATGGAAGGATTTTCACAGATCGCAGCACCCTTGACTAAGCTGCTACGTAAAGGTGTACCGTTTGATTGGACTAATGCGCAGCAAGAGAGCTTTGAGAAGCTTAAGACTATACTGACTAAGGCTCCTATTTTGGTACAGCCTGAACCTGGAAAGGAGTTCACAGTTTATAGTGATGCATCACATGTCGGTTTGAGATGTGTGTTGATGCAGGATGGTAAGGTGGTTGCATATGCGTCTTGTCAGCCTAAGACAAACAAGACGAACTATCTGACGCATGGTTTGGAGTTGGCCGCCGTAGTCTTTCCATTGAAAATCTAGAGGCATTATCTGTATGGTGAGAAGTGTATCTACACTGATCACAAAAGCCTCAAGTATCTCCTTACTCAGAAGGAGCTGAATCTAAGGCAGTGAAGATGGGTTGAGTTGCTTAAGGATTACGACTGTACTGTTGACACCATTTTTGTTGATAAAATGAGGTCGACTTGGGTTTTGGAAAATGAAAACGAAAATGGGAGTCGCCACCGATCCTTTTGATGAGGTCTGATCGGGCCACCTTGAAAAGTGGTTGTTTTTAATAAATAATTGACTAAAACAACGATTTTGGTCCATGAAATTCAGAAAAAAACAGATTCAGGAGTCGTTTACGTACGAGGAAGGATTAGCACCTTTGTAACGCCCAAAATTGATACCTAGTTGATTAATTAACGTCTTAATGTCGAGAATTTAAAATTTTGAAGAGATTTAAAATACAATCCTTATGTTAAAAAACTCGTATAAATCAAATTAGCCGTTAAGACCCTCTCGTTTCGGAGAGAGAAAATGTCATACCCAATGAGTTAGGGCATGATATTTCACCTCCTAAAAAGTGAGCTTGTCCAAAAACTCGTGCAATAATATTTAAAAGTATATTCAATTGTTTAAGTCAAATGAAAAAATCGCAGCCCAATACATTAGGGCACAATTTCTCAAAATTCTAAACATTGAATATCGCCTTTATTTTTTTACAAAAATCGTCATCTCAAGAAAACGTGTCATATCCAATGCATTAGGACACAACGTATTGAATTCCCGATAATGAGCTTTTTATTTATGTTTTTTTTATTAAAGAGCATTTTCGATTATTTAGATTCAACGAAAAAAATTGGAACCCAATACATTAGGGCTCAATCCTCTCGAATCTAAACATGAAATTTTGCTTATTTGAAAGTCGAAACTTATGCGTCGAGATAAATTAATCTAACTTGAAATAGTAGAAATGAAACACGAGGTTAATATGCGTACAAAGCAATATTGAATGTGATAGTATAAAAATAATACAAGCAACAATAATAAAAATGAATAAAAAGGGGCAAATGAATAACATGCAAAATAACAAGTATAAGCAAATAAAATTAAAATATTCTTTTAAGTAATAATAGAACACAAATAAATAAATAAATAAAAGAGATGAAGAAAATTATAAAAATATAAAAATATATGTATATGTGTATTAAAATTATGAAGTATAAAAAATATATGTGTGGATATATATATATATATATATATATATATATATATATATATATATATATGTATATGAATTGTAAAATATACGAAAAATGTATATGTATCTGTGAGTCATAAAATATAAAAAAACTATATATATAAAAGGGGTATGTTTTAAAATATAAAGAATATATATAGGTATATATATATTTATGAAAGTAACATATTATGGAGATACATAAGTGTGTATAAATTATAAAATATATAAAGAAATATAAGCATGCATATATACATATATATATATATATAAATAAGTTATAAAAATATGTACATGTCTATGTATATATATATTATAAAATGTATGTATGTATATATAAATTATAAGGTATATAAAAATAAGTAAGTATATATTATGTTGAATTAATAAAATAACACATTACAAAATTATAATAATAATAGAAGTAAAATTCCAAATGATAATATATAATAAGATAATGAAAACATGACTGAATGTACCACTAAAATAATAATAATAAAATAGTTAATAAATTAATTAAAAATGTTAAAAAAAAGGATTAAATCGCAATCGAATCTAAATTAACAAGAAAAGAATAGGATTATAAACAAGACGAGGGGTTAAAGTGCAATATGCGGATTACATGGGGACAGATTGGAAATATTTCCTCGCCCCCAAAACGCTGCGCATTGTTCAGGATCTAAGTGAAATAAAAAAAAAAATGTATGCTGATATTCAAATAAATAAAATTTGATTTGAAAACACTACAAAATAAGAGGGATCGAATGCGCAAATTACCCAATGGAACAAAAAGTGCGGATCCTTCCTCGGGTCGGGTCACCGAGCGAGTATAGCCATTAAACAGTGTCGTTTTGACACCTGAAGGCCTTACCTCAAACGGCGCCGTTTTGAAAGTCTTTAAAAAAACTAAAAAAAAACCCTAGCTTCGTTTTAACAGCTTCAAAAAATAAAAAAAGGGCACCCACTTTCGGCCCTCCAAACCCCAGCAGCAACCTCAACGGCGATTCGTCGTATGGCCACCGCGGCCAAAGACCGACGCGGTGCGAGGAAACCCCCTTTGCCCGTGTTCCGATATAAACCCGAATATATGGGTTTTCGATCCCTAAAATCGAAGAGGAAAGACCCCAACCTCTCCTTTTTCCGATTTCGGTCTGGCGACGATGCAGGTAAGGTTTCTCCTTGTCTTTTCCCTTTTTTATTTTATATATAATCTTATATATATGCTTAAAAAGGAAAAAAGAAAGAAATAAATCAGGAGATCGAATGAAAAAGAGGAAAGAACACATTTTCTTCAAATTTTTTATTTTTTATTGATTCCAATATTTTTTTGTATTTTTTAGTCAGTTTTTTTTTTACAATCCCCCCTTACATTTGTTTGGTTTTTGGGCTTATATAGCCAAATACATCTTTTTTGCTACTGTTTGTTTCTGCTGTCTCTGTTTTTGTCTATTGCCTGCTGTTTTCGTCTATTTTGCAGGTCATGAGGAGTCAACGTGCAGAAACCATTGCCATTTTGGTGCAACCTCGGTGAAAGAGTCGTCATCTGGCGTCGTGCATGCCGAGGGCGCACATGGGGGAGGCTGCGGCGCAAGAGGGGAAGGGAACCCTAGGGTTTTCTGATTTTGTTTAGTTTTTTAGGCCATATTGGGCCGTTAGGGCTTTGGGCCTATCTGGTTTGTTGTAAATGGACTGGGACTATTAAAATTTTTTATTGAGCCTGGGCAAAAATGGTCTATTACATGTACCATTGAGTACCATCCTGGCAAGCCAATGTGGTGGCCGATGCATTGAGTCGTAGGGCTATGACCAATCTAAGAGCGATGTTGGCTCGACTTAGCCTATTCGACGATGGAAGTCTGTTGGCAGAACTTCAGGTCAAACCGACATGGATTGAATAGATTCGAGGGAAACAGTTGAGGGATAAGTCTCTAAGGTTGCGTTTTCGTCAGGTTGAGAATGGTTGCACTATTGACTTTGGGATAAACAATAATGGGGTACTTTGTTTCCGCGGTCGAATTTGTGCACCGAATGATGAGAATTTAAGGCAGTCGATTCTAAAAAAGGCGCATAGTAGTCCCTATGCTATGCATCCCGGTGGGAACAAGATGTACCGAGATCTTCGAGAATTGTACTGGTGGCCAGGGTTGAACCGTGAGGTTACTGGCTTCGTTGCTTGCTGTTTGACTTGTCAACAGGTTAAAGTTGAGCATCAGTTACCTTCGAGTTTGTTGCAGTCGGTTAAGATACCGTTATGGAAACAGAAACGAGTAACGATGGACTTTGTTAGTGGGTTGCCTCTAACACCCACTAAGAGGGATTCTGTGTAACACCCCTTACCCGTATTCGACACCGGAATAGGGTACGAGGCATTACCAGAACACATACACTTGTAAATGTATTGAACCGAGTTATAAAAATTCCATAAATTGTTAAACTCTCAAATTATTAACATGCTTTTATAATTCTTTACAATATAAATAATGCAACATTTTCTACCAACCACAATCAAGCTTCCGATAATCATCTCACTGCATCTAATAATTATACATATTACCAATAATAATTCAATTTCAATAATAAAACACATATCCATATAATATTCATCATAAAATAACATTCACTTTAATTAAAATTATACAGAATATAGTTCATACGAACTTACCAGGCTAATATGCAGAAATACCAAGATACAAGGGCATTTTGGTAATTTTCCATTTTTTCTCGATTTTCTACCCGATCTTGATCTAAATTAATTTTTCATTTAATAAAACAACTCATTTCATGCAAATATGGTCATTTTTGACATTTTTCCAAAATTACCCCTAAAGTTTTACTTTTATTCAATTTAGTCCCCGAGCCCAAATCATGCAAATTAACCATTTATAATGCAAACCCATGCTAGCAGAATATCTATACATTTATTTTCCTCCTCCTCCTCTCCATTCCACATCCTTAATTTATATAACATGCTTATAAGTATCATTATCTATGATTTCACTATTTACTTGTAAATTTATTCAAAGCTATCCATCTGAGTCATAGTCACTAAATTATTTTTATCTTGAGTTACAGAACTCCAAATTAGTATCTGCTAATTTTTCCTGAAACTAGACTCACATATCTTCTTACCATAAAATTTTCAGAATTTTTGATGAAGACAATAAGTACAGTTTATTCTTTAAAGTCATCCCTATTCTGCTGTCTGACATTTTCGACCCTTTTTCACTAAAAATTAATTATCTCATCGTACGGGATTCAGATGATGTTACCGTTTATTTCTATTAAAAATAGACTCAGTAATGATTTAAACATATAAATTTAAGCCTCTAATTATTTTTCTCCAATTTTTGATGATTTTCCATAGTCAGTACAGGGGAACCCGAAATCATTCTGACCTTATCTCACAAAACCTATTATATCTCATAATTTACAATTCCATTGTTCATCCTCTAATTCCATTTATACGATTTTTGATAGATTTTCAAAGTCAAACTACTGCTGCTGTCTCAAAACTGTTTTAGTGTAAAATGTTGATAACTAAATTTATAACACTTTCCTTTCCTTTCTCTTCAATATTTTCCATCACTTTCTCTTATTTCCCTTCACTAACATAACAAGAATATAGAACCTTATATAATGAAACTCTACCTTAACATTAATTTCCTACTTTTTCAATAATATCAAACTCAAAAGTATATAAAAATCTTGATGTTCTTACCTTATGCCATTGATTTCAATCTTTAACTTGATTTTCTCTCTCCTCCAGCTTCTATTTCTTGAATCTAACTTGATATTCTAGCTCCCCATAGTCTCCTTAACATTTCTCTCTCTTGGTAGCTATGGAAATTCTTTTGATTTCTAGGTGAAAATGGTAAATTTTTTTGTGGAAGGACCAAATTGTAAAGAAAGTAAAACTTTCTTTCTTCTCTTCTCTTCTAACGTGAAATGCATGAGAAAGATGATGGGTTGGTTGGTATTTTTTTTTTCTTTCCACATATATATATATATAAAACAATAAAATAATAAAATAATAAAATATTAATAAACTAATATTTATTTATTTATTAATTTAAAATATCTCCAACACCATCATTATCTTCTAGATTTCTCTCTCTTCTAATTGACCATTTTGCCCTTTATGATCTTTTAAAATTCCATCCTTGAGTCATCACTTAATTTGGTAAAATTGTGATTTAGTCCCTCAAACTTCTTCACCATTTTCAATTTGGTCCTAATCCATCCATTTTTCTTAGTTTCTAGATTATTCCTCCCTTAAAATATTTACACTATTGGTCCTTCAACTTTTTCGTATTTTTACTTTAACCCCTCAAGTTTTGAGTATTTACTCTTGGGCAACAAAACTTTTCTCACTTTTACAATTGGATCCTTTCTTGGATTAATATGTCATAAATATACTTTTCAATGTTGACATAACTCAATTACCCTTTTTATCACTATATTTTCTTATTTTACCATATCAGTATTTTTATGCAACCTTCCTATCATAATGCAACCCATGTCATAATTTTAAAATAAATTTTTCCTTGTCGAATTTGTGGTCCCGAAACCACTGTTCCATCTAGCCCCAAAATCGGGCTGTTACATTCTGTCTATGTCATCGTGAATCGATTGGCCAAGTCTGCTCACTTCATCCCGGTAAAGACAGATTTTTTCTCTTCAGAAATTAGCTAAGCTCTACATATCGGAAATAGTGAGACTGCATGGGGTACTTGTCTCGGTCATTTCTGATAGGGATCATTGTTTCACGTCTTGATTCTAAAAGAAGCTTCATGAGGCTCTGGGTTCAAGATTAGACTTCAGTACTGCTTTCCATCCTCAGACAGATGGTTAGTCAGAGAGGGTGATTCAGATATTGGAGGACATGTTGAGGAGCTGTGTTATTGATTTTCGAGGCAGTTGGGAGGAGCACTTGCCGTTAGCGGAGTTTCCCTACAATAATAACTTCTAGTCTAGCATCCAGATGGCACCTTACGAGGCACTGTACAGTCGTAAGTGTCGCACTCCTTTATGTTGGACTGAGTTGGGAGAACGACGTGTTCTGGGTCCTGAGTTGGTCTCTGAGACAGAGGATAAAGTTAGATTGATTTGGGATCGTTTGAAAGTGGCTTCTGACAAGCAGAAATCTTATGCGGATTTGAAGAGGCGTGAGATCGAGTATCCTGTGGGGGACTTAGTTTTTCTCAAGGTCTCGCCATGGAAAATGGTTCTGAGGTTCGATCGCAAGAGTAAGCTAAGCCTTCAGTTTATTGGACCTTACCATATTCTGAAACGTGTGGAACATGTCGCTTATTAGTTGGAGTTACCTCTGAAGTTGGACCGCATTCATGATGTATTTTACGTCTTGATATTGATGCGCTATCGCTCTGATCCCACGCATGTTGTTTCTGTTGAAAAGATTGAGGTTAAGCCAGACTTTACCTTCGAGGAGGAGCTAGTTCAGATTCTAGAGCATGATGTAAAGGTCCTTCGGAAAAAGTCTATTCCCTTAGTGAAGGTTCTGTGGCATAATCATAGCACTGAGAAAGCCACGTGGGAGCTTAAATATGCGATGTGTCAGCAGTATCCTCACCTATTCTGATCAGGTAAATTTCGAGGATGAAATTTTTTTTAGGGGGTAGTAACTCCCCAAAATTTCTAATTTCGTTATTGTAAAAAAAATATGACACAAATATTTGTCTGCTTCAGTGGTTAAGTGTTCTAGATGTGTGTATGAGGTCCCAAGTTCAAGCTTTAACTTGGGAAAATTTTAGGATTTTTATGAATAAAGCCTTATCTCTGGTCAATAGGCTTAAAGTTAAAAGTTGGTAAAAATATATCAGAATGGGCCTGCTGGTCTAGTGGCTAAGGTGTGTTGGCGGGTGGGAGGTTTGGAGTTCAAGTCCCTCGGCGAGCAAAAGAATTATTTTTCTTTGTTTGGCCGTGTGGCATGGTGGAGTCCTAGTCAAATTGAAATTTCAAGTAGTGGAGTTGTTGTGGGAAGTTAGTGAGAGAATTAAGGAGATGAGTTACCAGATTTTTTAAGCATTATCTTTTTGTTTAGTTTTTTTTAAATTTTGGACTCTTTTTCACCTTTCTGATGTTTTCTCTCTTCTCCCCCACTCTCAATTTTCGGTTTTCCACTTTTTTCTAAATAATAAATCCTTGCTGCTGAATTTCCTTTGAATTTCCCTTCTGTTTTCGTTATCTTTCTTCATCTTTTCCCCTTTGTGCAAGCGTGCAATTGTGTTGTACAGTAAGTTTCCATTTTATTAAACTCGAATGTTACTCTGGATAAGGGATTAAGGGGTGTTTTGTTGACTGTTTAGGAGTCGATCGTGAGGCTGGAATTAACATTCGTCGATTTGACTTGAAGTGGTGATCGTTTGGTAAGCGTATAGGGTATGCGTTTTCTTGTGTTGTTTGGGCGAGTGGTTTTGGCTTTGAATTCGTTCTTAACTTTGTTGAACTATTCATTAATGAGGAATGGTTATTTTTACAGCAGCGAATCGTTTCGGTTGCTATCTCCCTCGTGTTAAGTAGTGGTGGAATTGTGCGAAGTTAGAAGGTTTTTGGTGATCTCGGGATTACGTAAGTAGCGAAAATGATACAGGTGTGTACCCGAAACACAGAAAATGGGATTCAGCGAAAAGTCAAAATTGCTTATTGTTGAGAAATAAGAGAAATAAGAGAAAATGATGCAAAAAATTGTAAAGAAAGGAAATAAGGGTGTTATAATCTTGGAAATCAACATTTTGCACTAAAATAGTTTTGGACAGCAGTAGTCGTCTAACTTTGAAAAATCATATAAAATAGTGGAAATTGAGTTAGAGGTTGAATAAAATATGAAATTAAAGTTTGTTGAGTCTAGTTTTTCATGGAAGAAACAGTGTAAGCAATGAAGTTATAAGTTATGAGATATAATGAATTTTGTGAGATAAGGTCAGAATGGTTTTGGGTTTTCCTGTTCTGATTTTGGAAAATCATCAAAAATTGTAAAAAATAATTAGGGGGTGAAATTTATATGTTTAAATCCTTAACGAGTCTATTAAAGAGAAACAAATGGAAACATCATCTGAATTCCGTACTAAGAGATAAATAATTTTTAGTAAGGAAAAGTTGAAGATGTCAAACAGCAGAATTGGGATAGATTTGAAGATTTTACTGTACTTATTTGATAAACCATAAAATCTAAAAGTTTTATGGTAGAAAGGTATTTGAGTCTAGTTTTGAAAACAAACGGATCTTAATTTGGAATTATGTAGCTCAAGATATAAATAATTTAATGATAATGACTCAAGTAGACAGCTTTGAATGAACATATAAGTAAATAGTGAAAACATATATGAATATTTAGCTAGCATGGGTTACATTAAAAATGGATCACATGGCCAAGGCCAATTTGGGCCGAGTGGGCCACACGGGCACATACGGGCGTGTCGACCCAGTTTTACCGAAATGATTCTAAGGTTGCACGGGTTGCCCAAGTCGACTGTGAACCAACTGTAAGGTTGGTAAGCGCTACTTAGACCCTTAAATGTGTGAAATTGACTGAATGATATTTATACTGAGCATGTTAATATCTGAACTGAATATATGTACTAAAATTGCATAATAACATATCATCTATGGTATGTTGCATTGCATTGGGTTGGGGGTTGTTATTTGGAGGAAGTGTACTGAAAGGCTTTAAGCCTAATTTACTGGCAGCTCAGTTGCAAACTACTGTTTTGTGCTGCATTCGGTGCTACTTGGAGTGTAGGGATGGGTGGGTTGATTATATCCCTACATGGAGTGTAGTGTTAGACGGAGATGGTGTGTAGAGGCTGGTTGGGTAGGATTTTGCTATTGCTTAACTGTTACTGCTATTGATACTGTGATGGGCTAAGGCCCTACTGCATTTTTGACACTATACTGAGATGGGCTAAGGCCCAAACTATCACTGATACTGAAAAGGGCTTAGGCCCAAACTGTTCAACTGTGCACTGTGAATACTGATTGTTTGTTTGTTTCTACGGGATTACACACTGAGTTTACGTAAACTCACCCTTTTTGCACATGTAATCCCCAGACTTAGACGGTTCGGCGCGATGGAGGACTCAGCGCTGACCACAGTAATTTTTGGACTACATGGTTTTCAATTTACGATTTATGATTCGATTATTATTGATTATTTGGGTTGTAATTTAAGGACTCTCTTGGACTTTGGTTTTAAATTTTGGGTTTTTATTTATTTATTTTACTTTATGGATTTATACCTACTGATAGTAGGAAATTCGATTTTCAAAAAGTTAAAGTATTTTCTAAACGCATGATCACTTAGACTGTTTTATTAAAGCTTCCGCTACGAGGGATGTTTCAAAATAAATGTTTTAAATGAATAAAGGCGACTTCCTAAGTTCTAACAAAGGTTTACTAAAGATAATAACATGGAATGTTTTCATCGTAACAACGAGGTTTCAAAAACACTATCGTGTGACATTGCCAGATACGACCATAATGTTTAGGCTGGGTTTGGAGTGTTACAAGAAACCAATCATTCGCCATTGAATATTGGATTAGATTGGATTTGAGTGAATAAATTAAGTCATTAGAATATAAAGATCCGTTCGAGGTTGTGTTGCTAATTTTGGATAACATACCTTTGATTGATTGTGCTTTTAATGTTTATGTTGTAATAGCTATTTTCAATGAGTTACGTTATATTCACTTAGACTTTATGTTAGCAAGCTGAAACAAATATATGCTATAAGACTTGTCTAGGTTATGTATGAGAGTTTATTAAGAGCTCTTCAATCTGTTCATTTGAGGAATTGCTTTTGAAAGTAAGTGCAAGCTAAATTGTAAACATGGAGTGTTTGCTGCCCAAGTTCTCAAGGGAAGAATTTGGAGGTGAGTGTTCTAGTCTTTAGGTACAAATGTGAGATCTCTATACTTGGAGAGTGATGGAATATGAATCACTCATTGTATTTGTGATTAAAGATAGTGATGAGCTAGGCTCTGTAGACATAGGGAAACCAAACTGCATAAACAACTCTTTAGTGTCCTTTGTTTTTGTTTGTACAATTTTTAGTAGTGCTATGCCGTAGTGACCACTAGACAACATATGTTTCAACTTTTTTAAGCTTCTTGCCAAAAAAAAAAAAATCATTTTAAAAGGTTGCTATTTTTACTAAATTGGAAGTAAACAAAACTAAATACAACATACTCAAATCAAACCAAAATTTAATTTATACTAATCAAATTTATTAAACAAAACAAATAATGTGATACTTACATATCTCAATCCCTAACTGCCAAAGTCCTAAAGGAAGAAGCAAAGTAGATATTTGATGAATGTTGACAAACTCAAATAAAATAGAAAAAGTGAGGAAAGAGTTTTCCAAAGATTATTGACGAACCCCAAATTGGAGCTTTGTAGAGGTGTTCAACCTGCATGTCACGGAGGCTGCCAAAAAGGTGTAAGCAAAAAGCTAAAAAGGTTCTCAACAAGGGGACCCTCAACTTTGCACTTTCTCATGCCTTTCTTTCCTGATTGGCTACTGGGTTTTTCTCTGTTGACTTCCACCATATTTTTTGCCATTAAGTCGCCCCCTCCATGCCCTTATTACATTCCTGTTTCATTAGTCTAACCTTAGGTGATTGGTTTTTGCTTCACTATCATACACTTACTGAAAAGTAATAATTTTTTGCTTTTCTGGTTTTTGAACTTCACATGAAAGCTTTAGTTTCTATGATTAATTTCACTTATAATTAGTAAATTACTTTCACAATTATTATATCTAATATGTTTCCCCATCCCTCTAAAGGAGGACTTAAAGTTTTAAACTACAATACAAGACGGCCTGACTCACTCGGCCCGATTTTTAGGTAAGATGTTTCTGGTTTGGACTTCATCAACTCTATTTCAAATTAAATAATAAAATATTTTTATTTAAATTTATTATAAAATATTTAAAATTTATATTAATAATATTAAAATATATAATTAATAAACATTATCTAATAAGATTGTTACACATACCGTCACAATTACAATTATAAAGAATACATATGAATAATTATAACCAGAATTAATCTTATAAAGCATGATCGATAATTAGAATATATCCAGATCTATACCTTATTAAATATATACAAAGTTCACATATAGTAGGACATAAACTAAAATGAATGTTGTTTGACAATTCACACATGATTTATATCTTAAAGTTCCAGGAGCGTTAACTTCGTGATTAAGCTAAGGCCTTTTGAGGTAGACCAACTCTGTCGAGAAAAGTTTGTAAAGTGTTGTTCGTCAGAAGCTGACAAACCCCTCAACAGGTCAATATTATCTACAATGGGAGTTTTACCTCCCAACTCTAATAAAAGCCAGGTGCTTCAAGAAGTGGCAAATTCATAAAGTGAAAGTAGTGATAAAAAGGACCATATAGATGGACATACCCACCCACCAAAGAAATCTCAACATTTGTTCAATGATATTTGAACTCATGTCTTATAACACTTATTAGTAACTACACAACTACTTGAGTCAACAATAATAAATATATTTTAATTTTGTCATCTTTTTCACTTTTTGTTTCTTGTTTAATAATTTCTTATGTAAATACATATTAAATATTTGATTATTTAATTATAACATTAACTTTGATATTTTTTTACTTTTATATTTTAATTATTTTTTTCATTATCGCAATTAATTGATTTTATATAAAATAATTTCATAAATCGATATCAAAGTTACATATCTTATTTTAATTGAAGTCAGATATAATTTTTTATGAAAGAAATTAAATATATTTAATTTTATATCATTTTAATATTTAATTAATATTATTTATTTTTGTAATTAAAAATAAAAATAAACTAAATAAAATACATAAATAAATAATATGAATATAATTATTTTTTTATTTAAAATTTGCTTAATAAATAGATGTCAAGGAAGGTTTAAGAGAATTTTAGAGTAAAGGTGCTTGGTATCTGAATTTTAGCCTAATTGAAATATAATCTTATCTTTCTTTATTAAGCAAAAATCAAACATTTTCCTGTCTTGGCCAATTGGTATCCCTAAAACCCCAACCCTATCTATAGCAACGAAATCCAGATAACAATACAATCTAATCTCCTTCCCAATCATCTTCTTCCACGTGTACATAAAGTGCCACCCCCAATTAACCCAATCACAATCACTTTTCCCCTGTAATTTTCTGACACTTAAGCCTCTTTCCCTTCCATATTGTAGATCCCGCTCTGTTCCCTTCCCCTCTTCAAAGGTCTCTTCTATCTTTTTTTTTCTTTCCATTTTCTCTCCATCCAAACAGAAATATGTGCAACAATAACAACAGTACTAGGCGAAGCAAAAGAAAACCAAAGTCTCGTAGTTTTTCTCTGAAACATTCTCGGAAAACCCGAACTAAAACTAGGAGACCAAAGTACCTTAGCCTTCTTCACCTTGAAGAAAACTTACCCCAAATGCCATTAACCAACAACAACGATAACAACAACAAAGAAATTACAGATAAACAGCTTAATCTTTTCCCACTTCACCCTGAAAATTTAGTTGAAGATCGTGATACACAGTACGATAATGTTTCTTTGCTTTTCGACACGACAGAGGGAGACAGTGATCATGCTGTTACACTTAACGGTCTTTTAGACAGCGAAGGTAGTGATAATTATAAGAATGAAACGGCGACGGCGACGACCACGACGACGGCGACTACGGTGACGTCGGAAGAGAGTCCTTTGTCGCCTTCTTTTACGTATAGGGGGTATAGCTGTGAAGATCGAACGAGGTTGTCGCTTGTACGGGCGGCTATGAAAGGGAAGAAGGAGAGAGATGAGAGTGAGGAGAAGTGGGTGGTTTATTCTGATGTTGTGGAGAAGAAAGAGATGGAAGAAGTGAGTAGTGGCGGCGGAGGAGACGGTGGTTATGATGGCGGTGCATGGTGGAGTAAGAAGAAGATGAAAAAGTTGTTGGCTTTGAAGCTTGACTATGAGGAGATAATGAATGCTTGGTCTGGTAAGGGCCCCCTTTACATTGAAGGAGAGTCCCCTCAAATTGTCCCTCACTTGCATCAACCTTCTCCCAATGTAAGATCTTAGCCCCTAATCAATCATTTCTTTTCTTTTTAACTTTTTCTAATGTTAAAAGTTAGGAGTAAGTTAATAAAAATATTTAATTTTGGACTTAATTAGATTTCTTTTATAAAATAAATCATTCAAGATGTTTTTTTTATTTAACTTCAAAAAATGTTTTTTTATGCACAAATAATATTTTTATGAGTTCGAATTTAATACACTAACTATATATATTAAAAAAATTATGTACAAGTCAAAATAAATCAATGGTGTATGGTAATAAATTGGAAGAGTATTGCATACATAGATAAATAATAATTGAACATCAATTATAAATTTGGTGATGGCAGAAATAGTGAATTGATTTTATCTTATATTTTTTATGTTAATTGATAAAAATGTGTAAGAAAGCGGCATATGGGGGGGAAGTTGAGCCCATGCTAGCTTTGTTTCTATATGAGATGATGATAGGCTCAATGTAGCTAATGAAAATTATGTTTTGCACTTTTTGCTTTTTTCTTGATGGGCCCTAGTATACCTTTTCAGCCAGCTGGATTTTTCATTTGCGGCCCAGCTTAGTGACATTTTGTTGGTTGGTTGGGTTGATATTAAAAATATTATATAGTTTTCCGTGACAATATTTTAAAATTTAAATTAAGTTGTGCGTCATCTTTTTACCCTTTATAGCATAGCAAGCCTTTGGAAATATACCTACTCACTAAAAATAATAGGATTTCTCTCATTAATCCAATGTTTTTGGATTGCTAACACCTTTTTGTTTTAACCCTTTGTTTTTTTCACCGAATGTGTTGAAATAAAAGTTTTAAATAAAATTAAGGGAAAATTATTTAAATTTGGAAAATTCTTTTATATTGGGCATGAATTTTTTTTTCTAAATTAAACCCTAAATTTAAAAATTGTTTTTACATTGGAGCTTAAGTTAGGTAATTGTTTTTACATTGGGTTTTAGCTTTTTTTTTATCTAAGTTAATCTCTAAACCTGTTCACATCTGTTTTAGGAAGTAACTTTTTTTATCTAAGTTCAACCCTAAATTTGAAAATTGTCTTTTATATTGGAGTTTAAATTTGGTAATTGTTCTTACATTGGGGTTTTATTTTTTTATCTAAGTTAATCTCTAAACTTGATAATTGTTTCCACATTGGGGCTTAAACTTAACAATTGTTCACATATTAGGGTTTGAACTAAGCAATTGTTTTCATATTAGGGCTTGAACTTGGAAATTGTTCTCAAATTAAAGCATGAGCTATAGGATTTTCAAGGACTAACTTGAAAAAAAAATGTTCCAGTATGGGGACAATTAAGGGTCTAACTTGAAAAAATATTCAAACCCCAATGTGAAAAAAATTACTAAGTTCAAGTGATTTAACCTTAAAATTTGTTTTTCCAATATTCTCGTGTGTGCTTAATCAACCTGTCATGTATTATACTATAACTATGTTATTGGGACTTGGGTCTCGTGAGTTTTGAATAATAAATTAGGAATTAACATAGAGGTATACCTATGTTGATCGAGCAGGTGGTAGTGGATGGTATGGGAAGTGCATCCAATGTGTGGAAGGTACCAGAAATGGCAAGTGATTTGAAGATAAAGGAAGAAATAGAGGAGAAAGAGGAATGGAGAAAAGGGCACAGAGAAGCAAGTGTGTTGAGATACAAAGAGAAGAGGCAAAATAGGCTTTTCTCTAAGCGTATTCGTTATGAAGTTAGAAAACTCAATGCTGAAAAGCGCCCCAGGTTGAAGGTACATACATGCATGCATGGGTTTTTTTTTTCCCTTTTTTTGATGAATAGTTGGAGTTTTGGATAAGACTAATTGAAACTTGTATATTTTTACCGTGTTTCGCGTTTTGTAGGGTCGATTTGTGAAGAGAGATTGAGAAGTGGAAAGAGTATACTCAGGAGATGGAACAACTGGGGCCTTGGGTTGTTCAAATGACCCTTTATCATATTACAATATCAGTGAGGGATTCAATGTGAACTATAGTTTATATCTGAAACTTGTAAATATGAAGGCTACGATCATTTGGAGCTAAACAGTTAACATTATTTTCCAAATTCTGCCTTGATTAAAATTATACAGGCTCATGTAAAATGATTTCAATTGTGGATCACTAAAATCACAATAAGTTTAAACCTACGCAAACTCTGGGTTTAGTAACATTTGCTACCATTTTTTTATTTCAATACCCTAAACTCTTTTCTTTTCCTCAAAAAAATTGAACAAAATCACGATTAAACAATGATTATGCTGACCACGGTGTCATACAAGATCGGCCTATTAGTGTTTGTACAATGCCATACAAGATCTTGACCAAAGTTATTGTCAATAGACTTATGAGCATTATGCCCAATTTATTTGCTTCAAATTAAGTTAGTTTTATGTCCGAAGGGTGTATTACATATGAATATTGTTATCGCTCGAGATTATTCATTTCATGAGAAATTGAAAATGCAGAAAGGAGTAGATGATGGTTAAAGTGAATTTAGAGAAGGTTTATGATCGAATTCGTTGGGGCTTTATGGAAGATTCGTTAGTGGATGTTGGGTTGCCATCTGAGCTAATTCAGGTGATTATGAACTATATCTCTTCCCCCTCGATGCAGATTCTTTGGAATAGTTCTTTCAACGAGAACTTTTGTCCAATAAGGGGTACTCAACAAGACGATCCTTTATCTCCATATTTATTTGTCATTGGAATGGAAAGCTTGGGGACATCTTGTTCACGAAGCCGTTGAAAGTAATCTATAGAAATCAATCCGATTATCAAGGATGGCCCGCCAATTTCCCACCTGATCTTCACTGATGATCTAGTTCTATTTGTGAAGCAGATGTAGAGCAAACTCGGTTTGTGAGTATGATCCTGGACCAATTTTACTATTTTTCAAGTCATAGGATTAATGCTCAAGAAACCAATATGTTTTCTCTTCGAACGTGAGCAGGAAAGATGCCAAGATCATTAGCAGAGAAATGGGTTTCCTACGAGTCAATGATTTCGGAGTATATTTGGGTATGTCTCTTTGTCACTAAAGGGTAATGTTAAACTCACATTATATTTGTGGCCCACTAACCTAGTGCTTAAAAAAACCACTTACATAAGGTAATAACCAAAAAAAGAAACATGTATGTTTCTATAACGGCTAATTTACCAAAAAAAGTCGTTTTTTTCAAAATTTATCGAAATGGGCTGATTTTTAATTATTTACCGAAATGGGCCATTTTCCGCGAAATCGCGTCCACGTAAGCGCGATGTCAGGGTACGTGTCAGGACGTCGCGTCCACGTCAGCGCGACCTGCTGACGTGGAAGGAAATCGCGTCCTTGACGTGGACGCGATGTCCCGCGAGCGTGAACAGTGCCCCAACGGTCAAAATTTTTTTTACTATAAAACCCCCTACCCCCTTTTTTTTTCACAAACAAATCCTATCTCAATTTCCTTCCAAAATTCTCTCAATTTCCTTCCAAAATTCTCTCAAACTCTCAAATTCCTTCCAAAATCCTCTCAATTTCCTTCCAAAAATCTCTCAAATCCATATTAAATTTCTTTTTCCATTCAATTTCAACTTTTAAGAAAATTTTAAATATTTTTATATTTTTTTAAAATAATTTTAAATTTTTAATATTTTCAACAATGGCCGGATCATTGATTCGTCTTGATAGGAATCACATATCGGTGGAGCAAATGAAAATGGTAAGTATTAAATTTAAATTTTAAATATTATTTAAGATATTTTTATTTATGTATTTTTAGATAATTATTAATTTATTATTTGTTATAAAAGTCTAAAGATCGGGTATTGGAATGCAATATTCGGAATATGCATGCTCCTCCATCACCGTTAGTAGAGAACTACCTGCGGGAAGCGAGTTTTTGGCACGTGGCGACGGTAGGCCGGGGATGCAAGTTGGAGCCAAAACTAATCAGTGCGTTGATCGAGAGGTGGAGACCCAAGACGCACACATTTCATCTTCCATGTGGAGAGTGCACTATCACTCTAGAAGATGTCCATCTGCATTTGGGATTGCTGGTGGACGGGCACCCAGTCACCGGGTCTGCCCAATCTAGCAATTGGGAGGCGGTGTGCTACGAGCTTTTGGGCGCTGTTCCGGATAAAATGGATGGAGGTAAGGTGGAGATGGGCTGGTTACGTGCCACCTTCCCCGATCCGAATGTAAATTCAACCGAAATTGAAAGAATCCGATATGCTCGATCATACATTCTTCAAATAATTGGAGGTTATCTGATGCCCGACACGTCACGGAGCCGTATACATCTAAGGTGGCTGCTAAAACTCGTTGATTTTAGAGGAGCCGGTGAATTTAGTTGGGGGTCTGCCGTCTTGGCAACATTATATCGGGACTTGTGCGGGGCGACGCGACCGAGGAGAGCAAAAATCGGAGGTTGTCTGTCACTACTACAATCATGGGCACGGTTTCGCTTTCCATTTCTACGTCCTCGAGTGAACCACCCATATACATTCCACTCGTAATGAGGTAAATTTTATATTACATTTGAAATTGTTATGTAGATTTTGTAAGAATAAAAGTATGCTAAAAATTTATTTAATTAGGTGGAACCATCCGGCAAGTTATCGTGGATTACCGTCTGAACTTGAAGATATACGGCTTCTATTGGAGCAACGGTCGGAAGCAGAAGTAAGTATTATTGCAAATAGATATTTCCATACATTCGCTAGTGGATTGATATTTAGTATTTAGTATTTAGTATTATGTATATAAGTAATATTTCTATCATGTTCATGTAGTTTCAATGGACACCATACGAGGATTCGGCAATCCGGGCAGTAATTCCGGAAGAGTTTTTACAAAATCTGAACGCTTGGCACGTGAAAGTGGTGTTGATCAACTATGCAACCGTGGAGCCCCACCAGACAGACAGAGTCCTACGACAGTTTGGATGTAGACAACCGATTCCTGCGGACCCTGAGGTGTTTGACGATCACCACAAAATCGACCTTCGGCTATTAGGCACGGATTGGCCTAGATACTGGTCAGAGTACACGGAAATGTGGGAAAATCAGCATGAATATCTACCTACTCGGGAACAAATTATCGTTCCCGAGTTAGCGTGCGTTCCAGAATACATGCCATGGTTTAGGATCCATGGGAAGCCATATTACTTACGCCAGAGGAGAGGGCAGCGGCAAATATGTGTCAGAAGGGAAAGACGCGGGCCTCTAAACCCAAGGGGACAAGACTACGAGGGCAGCCTCTCAACGAGGCCCAGACATTCACTCGGCTCATCATCAGCGGCCATGCAATCACCGTCCCCAACGAGAGCACCGACGCAGCCACCTGACGCAGCAATTCAACAGATGATACCCACGCAATCGCCTTTCCCTATGATGCCAGGTATGTTTCCTAGCCCTTATATGTACCCTAACTCGTACATGTATCCTTTTCCGAATCCTATGGCAGGTTGGAGCCAAATGCCCGAATCAGCTCCATTTCCTATAATGCCGAGCGGACCACTGATAACTAGGCCAGCGGCGCGGGAGGGGTCGCAAGGGGGGCCGTCGGGGAGCTCTCCTTTTTACCAATCACCAGCAACGCATGGCTTTCAAACTCTGTCGCCGTTCATGATGCAAACACCTCCACATACACTATTCTTTGAAGGTGGATCATTGTCCCAAGTCCGACAACCAGATGCCGAACCGGAAGAACAACAATCACCACCGGAGGAAGAACAACCGCCGCCGGAAGCTAGAGGAAGGAGGAATCCAGCGCGTAACCGTCGACGGCCGCTATGTGGAACCGAATCCCCGGTCATAGACATTGATTACCGTATTAAAATTTACCATTTGATGGAAGGAAATAGAAGGGGACGACGAGGGAAGACACAGAGAAAGGGGGCCGAGGGAGGGGAGAGGAGGGGAGGAAAAACCCGAACCCGAACCGAAGGGAAGGAAAAACCCGAAACCCGAACCGAGGGGAAGGAAAAACCCGAACCGAAGGGAAGAAAAACCCGAACCGAAGGGAAGGAAAAACCCGAACCGAAGGGAAGGAAAAACCCGAACCCGAACCGAAGGGAAGGAAAAACCCGAAACCCGAACCGAGGGAAGAAAAACCCGAACCGAAGGGAAGGAAAAACCCGAACCGAAGGAAGGAAAAAACCCGAAACCCACACCGAAGGGAAGGGAAGGAAAAACCCGAACCGAAGGGAGGGAAAAACCCTAACCCGAACCGAAGGGAAGAAAAAACCGAAACCCGAACCCGAACCGAAGGGAAGGAAAAACCCGAACCCGAAACCCGAACCGAAGGGAAGGAAAAACCCGAAACCCGAACCGAGGGGAATTAAAAACCCGAACCGAATTGAAGGAAAAAACCGAAACCCGAACCGAGGGGAAGGAAAAAACCCGAACCTAATTTAAGGAAAACCCGAACCCGAACCTAAGAATAAAAAAACCCTAAACCCTAACCCTAACCTAATTAATTAAAAACCCTAAACCCTAACCTATTTTAATTAAAAACCCTAACTTAATTTATGTAAAAACCCTAACATAATTTTACCTAATTTGATAATCTTACTAACCATTAACACACTTTTTTGGGCTTAATAATTTTACATAATTTGATAATTTTACTAACCATTAACAAAAGTTTTGGGCTTAATAATTTTACATAGTTTTACATAATGTTGGATTTCGTAAAATGTTTTGACTGGTACTAACATTTAAGAAATTAAAGTAATTTGATAATTTTACTAACAATTAATACAATTATCAATTAATAATTGAATAAAATGTAGGTTTTTCTAAAATTACATTCAACTATTGCGATTAGGGCATGATCGACTTGTATGGCCTGGGTTCCTACACATCCGCACAACTTCTGTTGACTGGCTATTTCTCGGATATCCATATTGTTCCGTATTCTAGTGGAGCAAGGTCGACCCTTCGGCTTGCGACGCAATTCTCTATCCGGTAACAGCTTAAAAGGAGCAAGAGATACTGGCGGCCACTTACGTTCATCTGGGACCGGTGGAAAACGTGTCTCCATACGTTGTACATGTTTCTAATTTGTAAACTTCGTCCACATAACTCAGCGGATCCAGATGGAGTTTCTAACAGGCTGCAATAACATGAGCGTATGGATAACGAAGTGCATCGAACTTCCCACAGTCACAAGTCCTGTTTCGCAAGTGTACACGATATTCCCCGCCAACAACACCTTGGTGCGGTCTGTCAAACTCCGTCACGTGAAACCATAAATTGTCTCGATCGTGACACACTGCGTGCATGATGTTTGCCCTCGCCTTCGCCTTGTTAATTTCTTAAACTACCTTACTGCACCATACATGCCCACCTTGCATCTGGCCTGCATAAGTTGCTGCTCGCTTTGGAAATAACGCCGCCAAACAGAAATATGTCTCTCGCACAACCGATGTTATCAGTAGATGGCGCGTTCCTTTAAGAACAGAATTTATGCATTCTGCCAGGTTCGACGTCATATGGCCATATCGTAGGCCTCCGTCGTATGCTTGTGCCCACTGTTCGAAACGTATGTTGCAAAGGTAGTCCGCCCCTTATTCGTTTTGGGATCGTAAAATTGCCAACATCTCGTGAAAACGATCTTTATTTATTTCATACCCTGCCAATATAAGTTCATAGCGAATATTTTATACCAGTTCTACCAATAAAACTAATTCAAATTGACAATCGAAATAATACAGTTGTAGAGTAAATACCCATGTTGGTTACTTGTCATCGTTCGCTCTTGGATGGATATTGCCTGTAGTAGTTCGAAGCAACGTGTCTTAGGCAATATCTATGGTGTGTGCGCTGCCACAAGCTTTCTTCTCGATCAAATGCAGCTAGTATACCGGTGCCCCGGTCTGAAATAACACAAATATCAGGTTGGGGGCACACATGCCTCCTTAACCTAGAGAGAAAGAAATCCCAGTCATCAGACGACTCCCCCAGTGTTATTGCGAATGCAATTGGAAGAATTCTCCCACCGCCGTCCTGTGCCACTGCAACCAATAGCCGATGAGTATACCTACCGAACATGAAGGCACCGTCAATTTGTACCAACGGCTTGCAGTATGGAAATGCGTCTCGGCATTGCTTAAAGGTCCAAAATAGGCGTTTGAACACTTGGCATCCACGTAGCAATCGGCCGTTGTAGTACGCATGTTCCGTTTGAAGGTCTGTGATGGCACCTGGGACGTATCTCTCTAGCACCTGACACCACTGCCATATTTCATTATATGAAGCGTCCCACCCACTATGCATCTTCTCCAACGCCTTTTGCTTAGCTATCCAAGCCTTGCGGTAAGAGGGCGTGTACCCCATTTGGCTACGGATATTGGCAATTATCACCGGCACTGAAGTCCTAGGATCTGCTTTTATCGTGGGCATTATCAAGCTAGCCAACATAGCTGAATCCATTTTTGGATGATCTTGTGAAACACCTACAGAGGGAGTACATTAAATAATGCAACATTGCAAAATAAAATTATTATTGAGATACATTCAATACTGTACCTGCAGCACATGTATGTGGACCTTTGTACTTTTTTATCTCCCACAACCCTGTCCTTTTCCTTAATGAGGTGACGATTTTCCATGAATATGTGCCGTCTTGCACTGCACACTTCGCCTCAAACTTATCAGATTTTGATTTAATGACGTGGTAATTAACGCCGTTTTGATGCTATGCTATTTCAAAGCACAATAAAACTATCCTTATTGGTAAACTGATTACCAACTTCAAGTTCACCAAAATCTACCCCCCGAACTTGTACGATCGTGCAACCGGTGTGGTAGATCTGGAAACTCTAACGCATCATCTGCTGACAGATTGACATTATGCATGTGGGTTGGAGGTGAGTATGCTCTGAATCGTGGATTTCTTCATCATCTGAACTCCTTTCACCATCTTCACCTTCTGTTGGAATAGGCTCCGGTTCAGAAAATAATCCCACCTCTGCACCATCCAGCCCGGGCTCTCGAGGTGGATCCACATCGGAGTCATCTTCAAACCCACAATCATCTGCAGCGTACGACGTCCCCTCACCGGTTGATGTCGTAGGTAGTACGTCATCCCTTCTTCTAGGCATTTGATAACGTCCCCAATTGGATGTAGATTGCCATCCACTAGAACTTGATGCAGTTCCCTAGTACGTATTCCCAGCGTCAAACGTCGAGCCACCGACGTACATGTCCCATCCACCGACAGAGTGTCTTGCAGGGGATGTGCATTCGACACCGCTACCGAACATGGGCTGTTCCGTATTTTGTAACCTGCTAACCGAGTGTCGGCCAGGGGTTGTGTATACATCTCGAACACCGGATGGAAGTACATCAGTTGGCGACGTAAATTGTACATATAACTCAATATAAGTTGCTCCGCTAGCAATAGGAGTCTACACCATTGCCTCCAAGCTACGAGCACCTTTTATGTCGAACGAGTCATATGTCATCGGATCAACACAAGAACAAAATCGATACGTGATTGACAGAACTTTCATTGGCGTCATTCCGAAGATTTTACGCCTAATTCTTTTACGAAGTTCTGTCAAATCTATGTTCTGGTTAAATGACAGTCGCACCGTATTCTCCGACAAAAAAACAACACCATTCTCGGTGTGGCAAACCTCACCATCGTAGTAAATAGCAGCACTAATACGTTCACTCATTTTGAAACTCTAACTTTCTTAGCCTCTCTAAAATGTTTCTGCTATGACTTATGCACTCTAAGAACATTTTCTGCCTAATTTATAGCCTCAGCCAAAACTTGCTACTGTAGCAAAATCGCGTCCACGAGGGTGCGATTTTAAACTATTTGCTCAGAAACGTTAAAAAAATTATTTCTTACATGACCAACTGTAGCGAAATCGCGTCCACGAGGGCTCTATTTCACAATTTCTTCTCAAATAGCATCCTGGTAGAATCGATTTAATACTATTTGCTCAGAAACGTCAAAAAAAATTATTTCTTACATGACCAACTGTAGCGAAATCGCGTCCACGAGGGCACGATTTCACAATTTCTTCTCAAATAGCATCCTGGTAGAAGCGATTCTATACTATTTGACCAAAAACGTCAACTCAAAATAATTTTTTTCGGGACCCCTAAACCCTAAAAAGCCTGCACCCCAAACCCTAAAAGCCAGAAAACCCAAATGTGAAATCAACGTCAAAATCGCATCCCCGGGAACGCGCTACGTGGCAGGACGTCGCGTCCACGTCAGCGCGACCTGCTGACGTGGAAGGAAATCGCGTCCTTGAGGGTGCGATTTCCTTCCACGTCAGCAGGTCGCGCTGACGTGGACGCGACGTCCTGACACGTACCCTGACATCGCGCTTACGTGGACGCGATTTCGCGGAAAATGGCCCATTTCGGTAAATAATTAAAAAATCAGCCCATTTTGGTAAATTTTGAAAAAAAACGGCTTTTTTTGATAAATTAGCCATAACTTGTCATCTTCTCTCATCTATCACATAAAATTTCTGGTGCAACAAAATCTAGTTATATTGACAACTTGAAGTAAATTTGATTAAAAAAAGTAAAAAAAAAAAAACCAAACTTTAAAACAATTAAATAATATTATTATAGAGATATTTATGCCTTTTAATATTTTTATATAATATTTTTAAGAAACCTTAAATATTTATTTTTAAAAAAACTATCTCCCTATAAAGTTATTATATTTGTACATATTAGATTATGACACACTCATGATGTGAGTGAAAATAAATTTATATAACAAATATATTTATAAAACTTGATATTAAAAAAAAAAAGCATTAGTTGAAATCATATGGTTAACCCATTAAATGTTATAATGTTTTGCATTTGAATACCATAAAATGCATTTTTTAGATTTCACCTAATTTATATACAATGACAAAAATACCCTTATAGTAATGTTTATTATCTTATAAGAAGAAGAATTACTTGTAATTATTCAACTAGTTAGGACCTAGTTAATAACTAACAATATCTCAAACCGCCCTTTAAATGTAATATATATAATTTATATTAAAAAAACTAACCACCCGGTGCTATAAGAACATCACCCTTCCTTGAAAAAAATCAGCAAATCATTTAGGTAGAGTAGAAAAAAAAGAAGGAAAGATGCAAAATTGAATAAGTAGAAAAATAAAAAGATAGAAAATACAAATTTTCTTTCTATAAGTGTGATTGGTAGAAAAGAAAAAAATAAAAAATATGGAAAGAAAATGTCCATTGCTTGTAGAGTTGAAAAATAAAATAAAATGAAAGGAAAGAAAATAAAATAAAATATTTGAATGATGCATAATTTTGAACTAAGATACACCCCCTCTCATTTTCTTTCCTCTCATCATTCCAATTTGGAAGAATTGATTTTTATGCATCAGGATGGAAAATGATCTATCTCTCTTTTTTTTCCCTCTCACTTTTATTCCCTACCAAACACACTCAAAATTTATTTTCTTTTCACTTTTTCATTCTCTTCTTCCATCCCTCCACTTTTCCACCCAACTAAGCATACTCTTAAAGTTATACAATAGTAAAACCTCTATAAAATAATACCCTTGGGACCCAAAAAAATTATTATTTTATTGACGTTATTAGTTTATCAATAAATTAATATTTATTAATTTAGAGAATATTTCATACTTTATGCATGGGGTTTTTTTTATTTATCAAAATCCAATATGCATGTAGGTGCAATGAATCAAAGTTAATTGGTTCATGTAAAAAAAAAGAATTAATTAATTGGTTCACGTAAACAAAAAGAAAAAAGAGTTAATGGTTTCAAAATCTAATACGTATATATTCATTGGATAGATTAAAAATTTATTATAAATAAACACATGTACGTATCAAATTATTGTAATTCATATAATCTTTTTCTCCATGGCTTCCCATTTGAAAGGTGTAAAAAAATCTACATTGACAGATGAGGTGAGAAAAGCTTTATGTGAGTACAAAAATGAGCATCCCTCTTCAAGTCAAAAAGATTTGTAAAAGTGGGTTCAACAAACATTTGATCTCTCTATTAGTCAATCAACAATATCAGATATTCTTAAAAGGTCATCTGAATATTTGTCAAAAGAGATAAAGAATAGCAATGTTAAAAAGCACAAATAAGCCAAATATCTCGAATTAGAGAAGTTATTGTATGAGTGGTTTCTCCAATATTAAGAGAAAGTAAACATGAATGGATAAATGATTCAAATTAAAGTAAAAGAGTTTCTACAG
This sequence comes from Gossypium turneri, assembly GCA_008044935.1. Classification (NCBI taxonomy): domain Eukaryota; kingdom Viridiplantae; phylum Streptophyta; class Magnoliopsida; order Malvales; family Malvaceae; genus Gossypium; species Gossypium turneri. The sequence goes on along the minus strand of CP032579.1, from coordinate 34,268,210 downwards.
AAAATGTATGGTGATGCAAATTTCAAATTTAACTTCTCAATCGTTTGGCTAGAACGGTTCAAGGCAAGACATGAGATTAAGTCTTATAGAAGATTTGGTGAAAGTGGTTTAGTTGTTATGGAGAATATTGAAGATGTTTTACCTCAAATAAGAGCTAAATTGGAAAATTTTGATTGGAAGGATATCTAAAATATGGATAAATCAGACTTATTTTATCGTTTGCAAGCAGATCATTCACTGGCTACAAAACAATTAGAAGGACAAAAAAAAAGACAAGGAAAGACTTATTGTTGTGGTTTGTTGCAATGGGTATGGTTCAAATAAAGTGCCTCTTTGGGTTATTGGTAAGTTTGCTAATCCTAGATGCTTTAAACATGTGAATATTGACAATTTTAACTGTCATTATCAAGCCAACAAAAAAAACATGGATGATTGGATTACTTTTTCAAGATTTTGTTCGCTGGTTTGATGCTAGAATGACTGGTAGAAAGGTATTGCTTATAGTAGACAATTGCCCAACCCATTCCAAGGTTATTTAAAGGCTTTAGAAACATTGAATTGTTCTTTTTGCCTCCAAATTCAATATAAAAAATTTAACCATATAATGCTGGAATTATTAAAGTAGTTAAGATTTATTATCGACATAGCTTTTATTCTAGCATCTTGGAAGGTTACAATAAAGAAGAAATAAATCCTGAAAAGATTAATGTATTGGATGCAATCCATTTTATTAATGTTGCTTGGAATATTGATGTAAAACCTACAACTATTGCAAATTGTTTCCTATTAAAGATATCAACACCAGAACACCAACACGTGGTCATTTGTTGATCGAGTTTATCTCCATATTTCCTTTGTTTATTAGCTAGCCTTGGTTACTTAGTTGTTTGTTGTTACCGAATCTTTAGTGGATCTATTTTGCCACGTTCCTATGACCCGGTGAACATAACGTTGGTGCAACATGTGTCTTTGTTAAGCCTATAAATTGGCAGTCATTTCATTGAACAAAATTGTCTCTTTTGCAGCCTTATTCTTTTTGTGAGTTATATGTTCTTTTTTTTGTCGTTTGTCAGCTATTAGTTCTACAATCTGGTATCCGAGCCAAGTTCTCCTGGGCTCTGTCAGGATGGGCGATCTTCAAGTGGTTGGTGGAATCAAGAAACTCAACAACCAAAACTACAATTTTTGGTCTACATGTATGATGTTGTACTTGCAAGGTCAAGACTTGTGGGAAATAGTAAATGGAAATGAGGTTACGAATGGTGTCTTACGAAAGTGGAGAATCAAAGCGGGTAAAGCAATGTTCGCCTTGAAGGCCACAGTCGAAGAAGATGTGCTAGAGCATATACGTGATGCCAAAACTCCAAAGGAAGCTTGGGATACGTTCGCCAAACTGTTCTCAAAGAAAAACGATATGAAGCTCCAACTCTTAGAGAGTGAGTTGCTGTCGGTGTTACAACGTGACATGACGGTTTCATAGTACTTTCATAAAGTAGAGACATTATGCCAGGAGATTTCTGAGTTGGATCTAGAGGCTCCTATTAGTGATACTAGGATGAAGTGAATCATCATTCATGGTTTGAAACCAGAATTTAGGAGTTTCGTTGCTGCCATACAAAGATGGCAAACTCATCCGTCGCTTGTAGAATTCAAAAATTTGCTAGCTGGCCAAGAAGCCTTAGCTAAGCAAATGGGAGGAGTCTCGTTGAAGAAGGAAGAAGAGGCACTATATGCTAATAGAGGCAAGTGGAATTCCAAGCAACATACCACCAGTAGATCCAAAAAGAATAATGACAAGGCAAGAAGTCATCAAGGCGAAGAGAGCATTCGTGCAGGGGGAGCTTCGAAGAATCAAGACAACAGTAAAAAGTTTGAAGGAAACTGCTACAATTGCGGGAAGAAGGGTCACATGACAAAAGCTTGTTGGTCGAAGAAAAAGTTAGTAGAGAGTAATATAGTTGCTTCCAAAGCGAAGAAGAATGGGATGTTGAGGCACTATTTACAGCAACAACATATGAAAACATTGATTACAAGAAAGATTGAATCATCGACTCGGGATGCTCAAATCATATAACGGGTCATAAAGAGAAGCTGTAGAACCTGTCAGAGTATAAGGAAAGTCGGATGGTCGCAACGACGAATAACTCAAAGTTACCGATAGCTCACATCGGTAATACGGTAGTTTCTCCTCAACATAGTGATACCGAGGTGCCACTCCAAAATGTTTACCATGTCCCAAGTATGAAGAAAAATCTTCTCTTTGTGGCACAATTAAGATCTTCTGGCCATTTTGTTTTCTTTGGTCCACAAGATGTGAAGGTTTATCGGAACCTAGAGATTATAGAATAACTCATGATGAAGGGACAAAGGTTGGAATCAGTCTACGTAATGTCTGCAGAAACCGCATACGTAGACAAGACGAGAAGGAATGAAACGACAGACGTGTGGCACTTGCGGTTAGGTCACGTTAGCTATTTCAAATTAGATGTGATGATGAAGAGGTCAATGTTGAAGGGACTTCCACAACTTAAAGTGAGAAAAGACACGGTATGTGCAGACTGCTAGTATAGAAAAACACCAGTTGTCTTACAAAGAGTCCAAATTTAAAGTAAAGAAACCATTAGAGTTGGTCCATTCTAATGTGTTTGGACCAGTTAAACAAGCTTCTATTGGTGGGATGAAATACATGGTGACTTTCACTGACGATTTCTCAAGGTATGTGTAGATTTACTTCATGAAGAAGAAATCTGAAACTCTTTCAAAGTTCAAAGAGTTCAAGGAGGTAGCAGAAGCGAAAGTTGGCAAAGGAATTCGTTGTCTATGTAAGGACAATGGGGGAGAGTATACCTCAGACGAGTACGCCATCAGTTCACATGTGCTAGCACTCCACAACAGAATGGTGTAGCAGAAAGGAAGAATAGGCATCTGGCAGAAATTTGTCAAAGCATGCTTCACGCGAAGAATGTACCAGGAAGTTTTTGGACAGAAACAATGAGGACGGCTGCATTTTTGATCAATAGGCTTCCTCAACTATCAAAGAAAAGGGTGGAGATGTTGTAACCCGACTACCAAAAAGTGCTACACATCCCGGAATATGGTGTTCGATGAAGCTTCTTCATGGTGGTCCTCAAACAAGGAAGTATTGCCAGACTCAAATGGTTTTAAAGACGTGGTGCAATCTTCTCAAATCCAATTGGGTTTAGGTGAAGTTAACGATATAGATGACGAAGGCAATGTCGAAGAAGGTGTAGCTCAAAGTCTTTGACGAACTGGTATGTATCAACAACTAAGCGAACAAAATGAGCTTAGTGGAGTGGAAACACTAACTTCACTAAGAAGGTCAACAAGAATTAGAAAGCCAAATCCAAAGTATGCCAATACCGCCATAGTGGAAAAAGCAGATGCAAAAGAGCCGGAGACATTCGAGGAAGCGTTCCGGAATCCAGAATAGATTAATGATATGGAAGAAAAATTACCGCGCTAGACAGAAATCAGACTTGGGAGCTCGTGCCAAAGCTAAAAGATGTTAAGCCTATCTCTTGCAAATGGGTATACAAGATAAAACGCCGCACAAATGGATCAATAGAGAGACACAAGGCTCACCTGGTAGCTCGAGGGTTCTCTCAACAATATGGATTAGACTATGATGAAATGTTCAGTCCAGTTGCAAAGCTTACAACTGTACAAGTCCTATTAGCACTTGCAGCTTTCAAAAATTGGAATTTATGGAAAATGGACATGAAGAATGCATTTTTGCATGGGGAGCTAGATCGGGAGATCTACATGGACCAGCCGATGGGCTTTCAGAATCAAGATCATCTTGAGTATGTGTGTAAGCTACGAAAGGCGCTTTATGGATTAAAATAAGCACTGAGGGTTTGGTATGGTAAGATTGTTGAATTTCTTACTCATAGTGGTTATTTGGTGACAAGTGCGGATGCTAGCCTGTTCGTCAAAGCTAAATGAGAGAAGCTAGCTATCGTGCTAGTATATGTGGATGATTTAATCATCACAGGAGATTGTGAAGAAGAAATTTTTCGAACCAATGAGAACTTCTCAGTTCGCTTTCAGATGAAAGAACTTGGACAACTCAAGCATTTTTTTGGTATAGAGGTCAATCATTCTCAAGAAGGAATATTTCTCCATCAGCAAAAGTATTCCAAAGATTTGCTAAAGAAGTTTGGAATGATTAAGTGTAAGCCAATCTCGACGTCGATGGAGCCAAACGCCAAAATATGTGCTAATGAAGAGAAAGATTTAGAAGATGCTACAATGTAGCGGCAGTTGGTGAGAAGTCTTATCTACTTAACTTTAACAAGACCATATATTTCTTTTGCTGTTGGTGTGATGAGTCGGTACATGCAACATTCGAAGAAGCCTAATTTGGAAGCAGTTCATTGAATTCTAAGATATGTGAAGAATACGCTTGGCTATCGTATTATATACAAAAGAGGTGGAGACTGTAAACTAGTTGGCTATTGTGATGCTGACTATACAGGTGACCATGATACTCGACGCTTAACTACCGGGTATGTTTTCATGTTTGGGTCGAGAGTAATTTCTTGGTGTAGCAAAAGACAACCAACAGTGTCTTTGCCAACCACCGAAGCGTAGTACCGAGCAGCAACGGTGGCAGCTCAAGAGAGCAGTTGGCTTATGCAACTATTAGAAGACTTGCATCAACCAGTGAAGTATCCAATTCCTTTGTATTGCGATAATTTGTCAGCAATGCGTTTGGCAGAGAAACCAGTTTTTCATGCAAGAACTAAGCATGTGGAGGTGCATTACCACTTTATTCGAGAGAAAGTCTTGTAAGAGGAAATTGAGTTGAAGCATGTTAGAACGGAAAATCAAAATGTAGATTTGTTTACAAAAGGCTTGAGTGGCAACAAGTTCGAAAGTTTCTATCATCAGCTTGGCGGGGCAAACAAAGAAGAAGCTGGTGTTGAGGGGGAGTATTAAAGATATCAACTCCAGAACACCAACACGTGGTCATTTTTTGATCGAGTTTATCTCAATATTTCCTTTGTTTATTAGCTAGCCTTGGTTACTTAGTTGTTGGTTGTTACTGAATCTTTAGTGGTGACCTGTTTTGCTACGTTCCTATGACCCGGTGAACATGGGAGAACGTTGGTGCAACATGTGTCTTTGTTAAGCCTATAAATAGATAGTCATTTCATTGAATAAAATTATCTCTTTTGCAGCCTTATTCTTTCTGTGAGTTATATGTTCTTTTTTTGTCGTTTGTCAGCTATTAGTTCTACATTTCTGACATTGCAAAATTCGATCCGAGGAGGATATGCCTCTCGAACAAGAAATTGGTAATGTTGAAGGCATTCGTAAATTAAAAGAAGTAATTCTTATTTACACTATAGAAATGCCATGGATGTTGAGCAGATTTTGAATTATCCAAGTGAAAATGAATCTTTGATGGAGTCACCTACGGATGAAGAAATTATTCAAGGAGTAATGGATATGCCAGCTGATAACAAGCATGATCCAGATAACAATAGTGTTTTACCACATGTTTCTCCAAAAGAGGCTTTTCTAGCTGTGGATACCTTGAAGAATTATTTAATACAACACGAGAAGAATATATCAGATTTGGTTTATGCCCTTCTAAAAATTTAAGATAAAATTGTATTTGGTTCTCATGCAAAGAAGAAGCAGTTAACTATAGATGCGTATTTTAGCAAAGAATCAAATTGAAAAAAATAAAAGTTTTCTAGAAAGTACTTTAGTTTTATGTATTGTATATAAAATTTTCAGTATATTTAATGAATTATTATTTTATATTTTCATTGGGCCCTTAAGGATTTTTCTAAAAATTATTATCTTATGCATTTATCGAGGTTATTATTTTATCCCCTTGGCCCAAGTCGAGACCGAAAAAAATTATTATTTAACCAAGATTATTAATTTATCGAATATTCATTTATCAAGGTTTTATTGTAAATCCTATCCTTTTTTTAAAAAAAAAATATACTAAATCTATATTTACTTTTCTCTCTTTCGTAATTACTTACCAATCGTTTTTTAAATATATAGAGAATAATACATAGTGTGTATTTATTTCACGAAAAATGACTTACGGGAAATGTTGAAAGCATTTTCATGTGTTTGTTTCATTAAAAATAGTTTAGGTAATAGAAAATGACTTACCGATCAATAGAAAATAAACACTTTTTTTATGGAAATTGAATTCCACTTTTGAAGAGCATAAGCTACTTCTCTAAAAAGAGCCTATTATGAATAATTTTATTTTTATATAAAAACATGCTTCCAAAAACGAAAAAAAGAAACTTGAAGCAGGTAAATATTATTACATTAATAGTAAAATTTATTTAATTTTTAAAATATTTAAAAATAATGACATATTGATTTCAAATATTATAATATTAAATATTATTAAACACATATTTAAATTTAATAATATAATAAATTATTAATATATTTAATATAATTTTATTATTTTAATAAAATTATTTCGTATAACAAATTTATTTTAATAATTTTAAATTTTAAATAATATTTTTAATATTTTATTGAAATATATTTTATGTTAATATTTAATAATAAATATGTATTATAATTTATAAATATTTAGTAAATAAATATTTTATACCATAAAATATGAATATTTTAATAACTTTATTTAATATAAATTTTAATTAGGCATAGCTTATTATTAAATCTATATAAGGTGTTAGTTATTTTTGAATATTATCTTATTATAAAATAAATTCTTATTGTCAATGGGGAATGCTTCCATATTGATTTGTAACAAATATAATATATGTTGTGATTGTTTTACTAAAAACAACTTTTAAAAAGAGATTTCAAGAAAATAATTAACCAAATAATAGAAAATACTTTTGTAACACCCCTTACCAAGGTTTTACTGGTAACCTGAGCAACGGATACCACATTTGAGCAATTGAGTCACTTCAATTTTAATTTCACTTTATACACTTCATTTCAACTTATATAAGCTTATTTAAGGCATTTTGAATCATTCCCAAGCACCCTTACAATTTGATCGCAATTGGAGATCAAAACGAATGAAGGTAATAAGAGAAACTCAAATAACATGTTAATAGTACAAGAAGAGTCCTTGTCGCGACAAGAAGGTGATCATTGAGAGTCCTTTTCGTAACAACAAGGAGTCTTGTTGTGACAAGGGGCCATTGATCCAACTATGAAATTTGCATTTCAAATCTTTGTTGTGACTATAAGAAAAACTTTGTCACGACAATGCTCTTATTGCAACAAGGAGAAAAGTTTTGTCGCGTCAATGCCCTTACTATTGGAAGAAAAGAGGCAGACCTATCATTGTCGTGACAATAACATTGACGTTGTAACAACATTGCCCTTGTAACAGCCAAATTCAATACCAAACATCTCCAAACACATACCAATCATTTCCATACATATACCAATCATTTAAAGCAATAAAACGCTCAAAATACCATGTAATTCATCATATACTCAAAGCATAATTCAACTAAATCTACAAGGACATCAAAATATTTAAGCTACATTAAGCGTATTCACTAGTTTTGTTATACATAGACCTTAAAATACTTATGCACATGCTATAAAGTAAATCCAAAAGTTCGATTTCATACTCTCTTCCAAGCCTTGTGATGTGATGAGATGTATTTAGGTTGAAATTTCGATCAAGAGCTTCGAAACAAACTTTTACCTACGCGTTAGAAAATAATGTGTTAGGTGACATTGTAACTTAGTAAGTACATAAAAAATTTAACTTACCTTTACTAAAGTTGAATTTTACACGTCAATACATTAAATAAAATAAAATGAATTAAGAGAAATGAACACTAAATGTATATTTTAACATTTATTCTTAGCATAATTCATTTACCGGTTTACTACCGATGTCATTCATCACTTTTCATTTAGTCCATAGTAGACTCAACTGAACAAGCAAGATTTGTGAAAATAACACTGAAATCACTAGCACGAATGTGCTTATCACTAAATGCACCAAAGTGCAAAGTCACTGAAATGCACCAAAGTGCATTATCATTAATTTCCACTAAAGTGCCACTACACTAACACACTCAAGATTTTCTAATGGCACGCCAATTATATCCAACTAGTTCACATCTTGTCTACATGGACCTTTAAAATGTTATTAACATTAAAATCATTTATTGATTAGCATCATATAAAACTTTACATTCTTTTTAATTTAGTCCTTATTAGTATTCACTAATCACTATAATCTCAATTTGCATTCAATTCACTTTCATATAACACTTCACTTGAACATCTTAACATAAATTTCTTAACTTACATAATGACTTTTAAACTCTTTAGAATTTAGTCCCTTTTACCACAACATCATTACACTTAACCTATTCGCTTGCAAATGAAATTCAATTCATATCATCACTACTCTTTAATCAATTTCATAATAAATATTAACTTATTCATACATAAATTAATCGTATAATAATTAATATAACAATTTTATTATAATTTGCACTTAGGTTTAATTAAAGTAAAATTCTTGAGGTACTTACAACCAAATGCTTGGATGAGCTTTCTTCCTCATTCACTTTTTTGCTACTTCTTTCCCTTTATCAAGACCTTGTTGATCGCTCCTCTTCTCTTTCTCTTCATTTTCATATCACAAATACACAAGTTTTAATATAAAAACAATAATCAAATATTATTTCTTTAAATTTTTTAAACAAATAAACATGAAATTCATTAACAAACCTTATCATCCTCACCTTCTCTTCTACACCAAACCTTAACTTCATCTTTCTCTCTCCTCCAATATGTGCACTAGTTGTCTCTACAACAAACTAAGCTTGCTATAATATTGCTTTATCGATTTCACTAAAAATCCATGAAAGAAATTGAAGAAATCAAGTTTAGGATAGTTAATAACGGTAAAAAGTACCTATTTAGAATAAAATGAAAAGTTGAATAAATGAAGAAAGGAGAGTGGCATGAGCATAGAGGAGAAATGATGAAAATTCTACATAATTCTATAAAAAATATCTAATTATTTTATCACTAAAATATTAAAATATTATATAAAATTTTATCAATCATCATTTTAATTTTTAATGGTCATAATTTATTCTAAATTTCAAAAACCATCTAATGGCTCAAATTTCACCAACTCTCAATTATTTATTTATGGAATGACTATTTTGCCCTTAAATTTTCTCTATAATTTCATCTTGATTCATGATACACTTTTGATATAATTACACTTTTACTCCCTCTTTTTCCTTTTAACTCAATTAAATCCTTTAATACTTTTAATTTTCACACTTTTATTCCAACACTTTTCACACTCTTATGATTTAGTCAATGTCACACCTAGATATTTTTAAGGACTCAAATTTAGAGGAATTTTGGGACTTAATTGAACAAAATAGAGAATTAACGAGACTCTACTAGGAATTTTGGGGAAACTTTGTAACTGTCGAGTAAATAGTTGAGTTCTAATTCTGGTTTGGTTAGATTGGAATCGGTTGGTTTCATAGTGGGGGACATAATGATTTCTGACGATTAGTTAATAGAGTTTAGGAGACCATGTATAAGAGATATATAAATAGCTGAAAGTGGACATTCTAGCAAGGAAGAAAAATTATCTTTAATTCAGTCTGTAAATTTCTTTTTACTTTGTTTTTCTTATTCGATTGCTTCGAAGAATAAGAGAACTTAGAAGGGCTCTGCATAGAGCAGAAGTTGTGAGAATTGGAGTTTGGAAATAGAGAAAATCGAGTGATAGGTAAGCTTTCTTAACCTTCTGTACCCATAGATTTGAAGAAATGAGAGTAAGGGCTGCTTACTAAGTTTTTGTAAATTTGGTTCTGGGTTTTAAGGTCAAATAACCTCGATTTAATCGATAAATGGTTGTCATGCTTAGCTACCAAGATGAAAGAGACTCTGACGTTTGGACAAGCTAAGCTAATGAGGATTAAAGAAACAATGTGAGTTTCTATGCTCCATCTGTAGGTGATTGAATATATTGAACTGATGATTGATACGTGTTTATGTTTGTTCTGTGTTGTCTGAAACTGTAGTAGTGTATGAACATGGTGACTGAGTATGCTTGAATGCATGTATATTAAATGCTTATTTAGTTATGAATTGAAGTATTAATGGGTGAAGAACCACATGTTAATGAAATTAATATAAGTGTTTTATGTGAAATTCTTGTAATATATATACGATAAGTGGGGTACGGGGGGAAATACCATGATGGGGTGGTCAAAGATAGGAATAAGTGGTGGAATAGAGGAATGGGCGGGTTGTTAAAGGAATTCAAGGGATTTTGGTTGTATTGTGGAATGATATCAAATGGTTCACTAAAATGAAACTGTGATGACATATATCGACTGGTCCTTCAGGGCAACACAATGACGACGGTTTATAGGTTCCATAGAGCAACACAGTCACGACAGCCTACAGACTCTATGAGGCGGCACCGTGGCAATGGTATATAGTACCTACAAGGCAACACCTCAAAAGAGGTTAAGGTATAAAACCATGGCTCAACTATGGAAACCAAAGTAGTCTGCCAAGATATTAAATACGGGGTTACATGTGTAAGACATTAGCTCGGCTATGGCGACATGGGTAATCCATTAGGACAATAAACACGGGTTAGTCCGTCAGGACATTAAACAAGGGATTATATGTACAAGACCTTAGCTCGATTATGGCGACATAGGTAGTCCACCGAAACAGTAAACATGGGGTAGTCTGCCAGAACAGTAAACACAAGGTTACGTGTGGAAGACCATAGTTATGACAGCATGTGAAGTCCACAAATCAGTGAATTGGGAGACCCACCACAGTATAAAGAAGAAGTCGTGTTGTGAATTGCTTGACAAGTCAAAAGACAGAATGGACTTGGTGTGTCTGGGGAAGCAGGCTAACGAGACAACTAAGGGGTTTGCCAAAGGCAATGATGAATGGAGCCTAGGAAGAGTCTTAACTTAGTTATGCATAAAAAGAGGGAAAGACTCCTTAGACAAGATGGTAAATGTGATGTCTTCCAAGAAGAGTCCGCTAGAGAAGTCGCGGATTCCATATTGTTTAAGCAAATACAAAATAGGTTATTATAAGATACAATCTTAAATTGGAAATTGACAAAAGGGTAGCTGAAGGAATGAGTAAAAGCCAAGAGTATTCATGGGAGGAAATGTCAATGATTAATAAAGTCTTCTAGAAAATAGTAATAAGTTGAAGTCTACCAAGAACTTGAAGCTTTGGAAAGATCTTGTAGGTCTACCAGGGGTGGGAACCTGAGTAAGAGGTAGTTTGTTGTGAACTACCTGTCCACTAAAGTATCTTAAAGAATAAGTACTATAGGGTTACTTGAGGGTACGATTTTACCAAAGAAAAAAGGATTGTGTTAAAGATCCACACTCAAGGTAATTAATTGAATAACCACAAATAGTTGTCGCCGGTCAGCAATAGAGAATAGGGGACAATATTGTAGCATATCAGGAAGGGTACAATGAAAGCGGAAACAAGGAAAAACCAGGGTAAGACCCTGAAAAGAATATATTTAGATAAAACGTGGACATGATCAGATGAAGATTTATATCGCCAACATTCGACTCAGAGTAGTGGTAGCTGGGCTACACCAACTAAGTTCGCAGATTTCCCCTACGAAATCAATGGAGTTTAACTTTATGCAAAAAATCTCCTTTCTTAGTGAGACCTATTCATTCAACTTTATAAAAGACTATTTATATTATATAAAAAAGAATAATAATTTATTTGGTCCTCCAATTTTACAAAAAAATTAGTTTAGTCTTTCATTTGATTTTTTGTCATCTCTTAGCCCTTAAACTTACATTATTTGTCCAATCATCCCAAAATAGATGAGAAAGTTAAAGTTTGTTTGCTGATGTGGTGGCATCCACTTGTATGCCACGTGTGTCAGCAATTAATTAATTTTTAAAATTTAAAAATATTATTATAATTTTTATACGTTTTAATAATGTTAATAATTTATTTAATAGTTTTTTAAATTTTAAATATTAAAAAATTAATTAATTGCTAATGTGGCATCCACATATATGTCATATCAACAAAGTTCTATTAACTTTTTCATATATTTTGAGATGATTTGATAAATAACACAAGTTTAACGTCTAAAAGAGATAAAAAAATGAAATGGATCGCTAAAATATTTTTTAATAAAATTAAATAACCAAATATATCATTATGCCATAAAAAAATTATTCAACCTTAAAATTCTTAAACCCTAATTCAAATGGTGAAGGGCTAAACCGTCGTAAAATTTAAAATGATTCTGTTTAGCTTACTTTTCTTTAAAGGTGATTCTCTATTTCTCTTGAGAATCAAATACTATTATGTAACAATTATGTTAATCAGTATGGCTTGCCCATGCTTCGCATTGGGTAGTTGTTTGTTTTATCAAATTATAGAGTAAAAATTTGAATATTAAAATATACTTTAAATATATTTACTTTTTGTACATTTGAAATTTAGTATATATGTTTTAATTTGACATAATTAATTTAGTTCATATAATTGACACTTTTAATTATTTTGATTAAAATGATGATGAAATTGTTTTTTTAAAAGAATACGGGTCCGTTTGTTTGACTGAAAATGATTTTCAGAAAATGATTTCTAAAAAATGACTTATTTTTCTAGAAAAGCTAATATTTTTTGTTGTTTGGATAAATCTGTGTAAAATATTTTCTGTTGTTTGATAGATTTTCTAAAAATATTTTGTAAAAACTATTTTAAATGAAACAAACATTCATTTAAGAATTTATTGTATTCTCATTGTTTAATTGAGTTTATTTTATATTTATTAAATTTATATTTTACACAATGATTTATTTATAGATAAATACATCAATTTAAACATTAAGAACCAGTGCCAAAGAAAAGGATTCAAAGAGAAAAAAATCAATTACAAAAAGAAATTCCCTAGTCTAAGAAAATAGATTACACAAGAATATGTATACACAAGAATACATAGTTTAGACACATCCTCTATGCATAAAAGTCCATAATTCCATTTCCATACCAGTCATTTACATCCAACTACTATGTTAACATGATTATGACTTACAATAAGAGAGGTAAACAGAGAGACGAAGTATACAGATAACTAAAATATTTAACACTTACAATCATTCTTATCGTCAATGGGCACATTTGGATGGAAGATAGAGAGAGCACGAGCAAACTTTTCAAAACCTATAATTCCATTATGCTTTGTATCAAACAAGTCAAATATCTACAATGAAATCAGAAATATATTGACAGCAACTCAAGTGATATTATGCTAACAAGAATTATTCTTTCAAGGATGGAGACATTATTAGTTAACATTTGATAAAACTACCTAATCATCAAATATACTCTCCTTTTTGTTTGTTTTGAAGAACGCCAATTGGAACTCTTCTTGTCAAACAGTAATATAAATAAAACTTAAATACTACAAAGATGAGAGTGAAAGAACCAACTCAAGACAAGGAGTGATCATCAAGCCAAAAAACTTGGCTTATCTTCTATAACAACATTGCTTATCTTCTTGAAAAGCTCATAAAGTGCTTCTATTTCACTTACACTAACTGCATGAAGATAAGCAAAAAAAATTTTTCAGTAGAATGACTCAAGAACTAAAATAACACATGCAAAGACTGAACAAATGTTAAATCAAGCAAAAGCATTGAATTTATCTCATAAGCAATATAGAAGAATATTTAAAAAGAAAAAAAATGATAACATACAAACGGTCTCTCTTGCAAGAAGTTTACGATCAACAAGACCTCTTGATTGCTTGTACAAATCATTATCACATCATTGCAGCACTAAAGCAAATAAATGCTTCAACCCGTCTATGCACTGCAACATGATATTCTCTTCACATCAATACACTCCATACCTAGGCAACAGCAAAAGTGACCAGAAATCCCATTCATGTCATTCTTTCCATACACACGATCATTCTAAAAGCAAACAACAGGACTAACCTTTTAACCATTTCCTAATTTTGCTGACTGAAGACCAAATATTGGAGTTGGAATCTGATAAAGCCGGAGACCTCAAGCTCAAAGTGAAATCAATATATGTCTTATAAATCAAACCATGATCTTAACCTTTTAACCTACTTGAATTTTCTTTTGACCTAACGGATTTAAAAGCATTCCATAAGTGTTTCCCCTTCCTTATTTTTTGTGCATGGAGGAGCACATAAAGAATTAACTCCTCCATGTCTATTTCTCATACATGGGAGATCAACAAAATACAATCAAGTAACACATACAACACTATTTATCATGAATCAAGAAATGCAAAGCAGAAGATAAAAATAAGTAATCCAACCAAACAAAGAATTAGCCATTTCATCCATTTTACAAAATTAAGGGTGACCACAAATCACCCATCTTTGCTAACATCCATTCCAGTGTTGTAGTATAAAACAGACAATCTAATAAAGAGAAGTTGTTCAAAATCAAATACCCATAAAATCAAACACATCAAAAGGCCCAATTCAAACAAAAAATCATTAACTCCAGTACAAATTGAACTTGATCAGGATCCCATCTAATCAATTCCACAAAAAAATAAAATTCATTTAAAAAAATATATAAAGAAACCGAATTGCCAATTTAATAGATCTATTGAAGCGTAGGAATTAATTAAAACTACCTACTTTAATCTCACATCGATTCAAAAAGGTTTCTTTTCAATTATTATTGAGGAATAACCAGAGGGAAAACGAATATATGAAAACAAAAATGTTATTACATTTTGCTAAGAAGCAAGCAAACAAATCATATAATTCCAAAACGATTCTAAATTTCTCATTATTTCCCATAGTTAATTGTCTCACCGTCTATTTTGACAATTGATTTTCAAACTTGGATCGACTGATTTCACTTGAAGTGGCAAATCGCTGAAGGGAAGTAAACGAAAAAATTGAAGAGAAAAAATCACCAAATTGTTGAGAGTTTCATTTCTGAAAAGACTAGAAATGGCTAGGGCTTTTTTCTTTTTGTCAAAAAAACTACTGCTGGTTGTTTTTTCTACAGTGATGAATCCTGGGTCGGGGACTCAATGAAGGGAAGGGGAAGGAGAAGGAGAGAACATTAGCAAGTTCTGATGCTGGGATGTGAAGAGGAAAAACTTTGGAAAATGTCTTACCAAAATAAAAAAGGTAAGACATTTCCCCAAAAAAGGCCTCCTTTTCCCGTGTTTTGTAAAATATTTTATCGTGAAAAATCATTTTCAGCCAAACAAACATCGAAAAAGACTGAAAAGCTTTTACAGAAAAGCTTTTACAGGTAAACAAACAGAGCCTAAAACTTTTCAAATAATCATGCTAAAATAGATTTTCCTTTTAATTGTTAGGAAGTTACTTTTTTTTTAAAATTATATGTTTAAGTATTTGGACCGGCTAATATCACTACAAAAGTAGAGAACCAAATTATGTCAAATTAAAACATAAAGATTAAATCTCAAGTATGAGTATACTAAAAGAATAAAATATACTTTGACTATTATTTTATATTAAAAGAATAAAAATAAAATAGTTGTATATGTATCATGGAGAAAAGCGTAGGGAATTAATTTTATTCGTATATACATAATTTTTCTCAGAAAATACATTTTTAACCTACAAAAAAAGTTATCTCTATATGATAAGTTAGAATGTGTACTTTTCAAAAAAAAAAAAATTATACCTCAACATTTTAATTGAAATAGTTGTGGATAATAACGATATGAATCAACTAATGTTAATAAAAAAAATAGAATACAAATTATGTCAAATTAAAATAAAGATTCAATTTTAAGTGCGATTCTAGTAGAGAGATTCGACTTGAAATTTGACCACTATACAGGTGTAATAAAGTATTAAAAAATAAATATTTAAAAAAGAGAGAGTCATGACAATTTTATAAGATTGTTTATGTAAAAAAAAAAAAAGTACATTACCAATGTAACAAATACTCACTTTTTTATTATATTTTAAAAACAAATGGCATCCAACCCATACCCGCTTTTAGAGTTTTTTTACTCAAAAGGTAATTATCATTTAAAATTTTTTGACTGAATTTAATATAATTAATTAATCCAAAAAGAAGATAAATAAAAAAATACATTAATAAAATTAAATAAATAATTAAAAAAATCACTCCCCACTTTTTCAAAAGAGTTAATTTGTATACGTGCAATTTGGCCCAAGCAACAAAACCATGGGCCGAAAGAGGACATTGCAGGCTTTTCAAGGTCAGAAACTGACATCTATTAGGGCTTGGGCCTGCTTCATTTCCATTTTCTGGAACATCTCTTAGAACAATGATAGATGCTTACGTAATTAATTTATCCATAAACTTCTGGAACTTGCATTAGATATAATGTTAAAATAATACTTGTCGACAACCTAGCTTCTTTATTGATTAAAATGCAAGAAATTATTACGACAGAAGATCGTAGAAGAACATATGAAACTATTTCATTGTAAAAATCAAGAAAGTTCAAGAGACAGCTTATTCATCCTTTATATATGAGAAGTTCCATTTGTACATTATATTGATCATTACTGTATTCCCATTTCATAGAATCCAGAAGAAAGATGGCTCTCATCTCCCAATTATTTGGCGATGAAATTTACGACCCTTTCCTTTCAATGGTCAACAAATGTCCAGTCCTTAACACCCCAACAGATTGGAAAGAAACCCCAGAGGCCCATGTGTTCATATCTGATCTTCCAGGGCTCAACAAAAAGGAAGTGAACGTTGAGATTGATGATGAAAGGGTGCTCAAAATATATGGAGAAAGGAAGGAGGAGAAAGATGATAAAAATGTTAAGTGGCATAGAGTTGAGCGTTGCAGAGGCGAGTTCCGTAGGAGTTTTAGGTTGCCGGAGAATGTGAAGACCGATGGAGTTAAGGCATCAATGGAGGACGGTGTGCTTGTGGTGACTGTCCCCAAACAAGAAGTGAAGAAACCAGAGAAGAAAATGATTGAGATTGAGGAGATCAAGGGTTGAGTGAAAGAGATTTTAGAAAATTTTCATGTTTTGTTTCAGTGTTTTCTTTGGTGTGTTTCATGTGTGTTGTTGTTGCTGCATTTTCATGTAATGTGTATGCTTCTGGCATGTAATACATGGATGTAAAGTTATGAATAAAATGTTTACTGGTTTCTCTTGAGAACGCCTTGTTCTTATAACTTAACTCAAGCCAAAATTCTCAGTAAATCACTGAGAAAAAACCTTTGAAATAAAATACATGTAAGATAACTTGAAGATAATGGGACATGCGCAAAAATTTCGTTAGAGAACTTGAGTAAGAATATAGATTCGAAAAGTGAGTTTGAACGAAAAATAAGACCTGTTTTTTTTTAAATAGGTTAGGCCTTAAATAGGATTTTTTGACTCAGGCCGAATCAATTGTTTTGTTGTCATTTCGATGCTATTTTGTTGCCATTAGTTTGCTATTATTTTCTTGTTACTGTTTGGATATTATATAAATTTTGTTTTATTATTAATTTTGCTACTATTTTTGAGACATTTGCTTGCTAAGTTGTAAATATATTAGTATTATTTAAGTATAAAGATTTTAGTTAATGGATTTTCGATTTGTTGAGAAACATTTATTTTAATGTTTTTAGTGTATTTTATATATTATATTTTTTAAAAGTTTTTATATAAAAAATAATCTAAAAAGATTAATATGGGCGGGTCAAGTCAGGCTCGATTTAGTATTTTTAATCTAGGTCGGACTTGAAAAAAAATTAGATCCATTTTTTGGGCAGAGCCTATACTTAAAATTTTTCATTGATTTAACCTAAACTTGACTCGATTTGACTTATGATCAGGTCTAATTCAACCCAAAATCATGATTAAAAATTGAATAAAAAATTGAAAAAGTTAAAAAATTTGTTTTTGGTTGAACTAAGTCCAATCATCTTAAATAATTTAAAATTGGAAATTAATAATATAAAATTTCTATAAAATTATTGTAAATAGAAGAGAAAAGAAATATATAAACAAATATGTTTTTAGTAAGTATAATTCTTTATCAAGTAGTTATACTATCAGTCTAGACTATTATTTTAAGTGTTTTATTGAGTTGATGTCACCCTTAACTGGATTACTAATTCAGTTGTTAAATTACGAAAATGTTCTTTTGTAATTAAAACAAGTTATAATCTTTTAGGGTACTTTAGTATTTTTTTTCATTTAAAAAAACCAATAAAAATATGCATATGATGTTATTTAAACTCAAACCAATTACATTAATAAAACCTTTAATTTATCACTCAACTAAAACTTTATTTTGATTTTTTTTATACATTTTAATTTTAATTATGTACACTTTATTACTTCCATCAATTGTATATCTAAACTTAATATTATTTAACTGTTTTACTGAGTTGGTGTCACCCAACTGGGTAATCAACTCAATTGTTAAATTAAGGAAATGTCATTTCGTTATTAAAATAAGTTATATTATTCGAAGGTATTTTAGTCTTTTTCATTAAAAAAATAAAAATATGCATATAATAGGTTTTGAACTCAAACCAACTAGATCGGTAAAACCTTTAATTTACCATTTAGATTAAACTTTATTTTTATATTTTATATATTTTAATTTTAATTATGCATACATTATTACTTATATTATTTTTAAACACACATTTGTGTTCTATATTTGTGGTTTTCACACGCATACATGTGTGATAGGATTTCTGTAACACCCTATACCCGGCTTGGTCGCCAAGCCCGAATATCAGGATATCACACCACCGCCTCATGTCATACTCATAGTAAATTATCACATTATTCAGAAATCATCCTCTTTATTAGTGATCTTATAAATTTTTAGTCAAATATATATCAATCATAATTAGAACACGCCAAACATACTTTAAATAAACTTATAACAATAATTGAACAAGCATTAGGGCAACTTAGCAAAATTTTCAAGACAATCACGTAAGTATCGATACTAGGATAAGGGTATTGATATTTTCCTGGTACGGTATTGATACCGTTTGTAAAATCAGTACCAAATCAGTATTCTATTTCTCGTCCAAAAATTAAAACCTAGAAAATATCGGTAAAATTGAAAAAGTATCGATAAAATCACCCCGAGTATCGATACTCGTCATAAGGTATCAATACCAATTTTTGATTTTGACTTCCTGAACATTTGAAAATCACAGAGGTATCATTTTTGAAACCCGAATATCGATAGCTTTACTTTAGATAGTAAAAATTCAGCATATTTAAGCCTATAAACTGTTCCAACACAAATATATTCAACATGCATCTTTTACCATATCAAATAAACTCCAAAACGACTATAATCACAGCTTCAAACATCGAGTATAAGTTCAAATGATAATCGACATAATATAATTCAATTCTCAAAATCTTAAGAGCAATTAAGCTATGGAACTTCCAAAGCATCATGACAATTATCATTTAAAGTCTATCGCATTGTCTTATTCCCAAAACGAAAACAAATTACAATAACACCTATGAAATAATGGAAAAGGACTTGCTCGGATCACCCCCTGGAACCACACTGCTCACACCGGCATACTACTAATTTGCAATGGTTTAAAAAGGGAGTGGGTGAGCTTAATAAGCTCAGTGAATGCCTAGAACAACTAACATGCAAACAATTCATCAAGCATCAATGAAACAACCATATAACACAACCTCAACAGTTCCAACTCTAGTATTATAGTATGCTTACTCATGCATTATTACTAGTTATTTACATAGTAATCATATTCACTTTTAAGCATATATATCATATTACACATATAATCACGTAACATTCAAGCATATATCATAATACTCATATAATTACATAACATTTAAGCATATATCACAATACTCAAAATCATGTTTATAGATAAATTGCATAATGGCCACATGTCATATAAACACATATCACAACACACACATATTCATAATTTAAGATAATTTGACACTTGAGCTATGCAACAGAAAAGTGAGCTCTATTATCACTCATCAGATACACGGATCTCCAACACATCACATAGACTCATAGAGTCAAACATGTCCCAAAAGTGAAGCATAAATCTAACACTCTCCTTATTTCCCCTCACATGTCCCATTGAATGGAGCTTAGCTCGAATTCCCTTATACCTCCAACATGTGTCAGGGCCTTAATGCCCAAAATCACTGTACATATAGGTGAGTACCCACAATCCTATGGCACGCCAACTATATCCAATGGTTTCAAGATCACAAGACCAAAATATCCGAAACAAACACATATCACTTACCGATTATCCATGCACTATCATTGCATCTTTGCATTTTTAGCAAAACACTGTCACTATCATTTAACATATACATAGCATGTACACATTTGCACTTTCACAACAATTATTATAACCTCATACATGTTATAACATCTCATCCCAATTCACATACATAATTCACAAGATAAACATAGTATGAAAAAGCTTACACTCGAAATTAGAGTAGGGTTTAGGCTACTACAATAACGTATTTAATCATGTCCACAAGCAATTATTCCAAACACTCACCAATACATTTTCACCGAAAAGTCGAAAGATCAAACTAGCTTTTCCTTGTCTTTATCTCTATTCGTAGAAGGTCCTAACGAATCTGAAGCTTCAACATAATAATTCACACAACAATACATTCAAAAATCAACTAAGGACTCACCACAAGCAATAAAAACCATAAGCCTAAGCTATGTTCTCATGTAGCTGAAACCTTTAACATAACCTACTTGAAATCCAAATATCTCGATCTACACTTAATCTTTTCGCCTAAAATGAATTTCATTCATCTAATTATTCATCAACAACTAATTCCAACCTTTAAATTACACAAAACTACCCAACTCATGGTATCGACTTTTTCGACATGATTTTGGCTATTTTTACGAAAATTCAATAAAACTCAAAAACTCTTTATCGAAACTTCGAAACAAGTTTAGAAACCTCTTAATCATGTCAAAAATAATTGAAAAACACTTTGAAATCATTTTTTACTCAAAATCTCGATAATACAAGTTTAAAAACCTTTTAATCATGTTTTTGGCTCAGAGACTAAATTGTAAAAGTTTAATTGTAACACCTCTAACCCATCTCCATTACTGGATTAAGGTTACGGGATATTATGACATAACCTATCAACCTTGTACCATGCGCAACATAACCTATTGGCATGCTAACCGTACTTATCCTACGTTCATCGGTTCAGAGTATTCTAACATAAAACAATATATGAATAACTCACTATCTTATATTCCGTATATAGGCATTAGTTCAACAACCAAACATTCATCAACTCAAATATCTCGTTAGTGCTCAATGCTACAACAATCCACTATTTCATTACTCACATACATTATTATAATGTTCAAATCAAAATAATTTAATTCATTTAATATGCATTTAAATATATTAAAATAAAACTGAATGAACTTAAAGGATTAATTTGCAGTGTAACAGCCCGTTTTCAGTGAAATTAGAACAGTGGTTTCGGGACCACAAATCTGAGGTCGGAAGAAAATTTATTTTAATATTATTTTATGGTCTATAGTATGATAGAAATATCGTATGAAAATTTTGTTAAGAAATTTTATCGTTTACATGTCTAATTTGATAAAAAGGACCAAATTGTATAAAGTGCAAAACTTGAATTCTAATAGCTAAAGTTATCAAATAGCTATGGAATTTAAAATTGGAGGTCCTTATATGACAAATAAACCATTTAGAGGAGTTAGTAGATAAGGATGATTATTCATCATTAGAATTTAGTAAATTATTAAGGTTAATTTTGGAAAGTAAATGATAAAATGATGATAAATAAATAAAAGAAAACAAATTATCATCATTTTCATCATCTTTCCTAAAACAAAAATGTGGAAACCCTATCCATGGAAGTTGAGTTCTAGCAAACTTATTTGGCTTAATTAGGAATGTATTCTTGTCTCGTTTTTAATGATTTTTATATTTTCGAGATTGTAATAGCTTAATCTAGCTATCTCGGGGAATAATTTACAAAAATGTTAGAGTTTAGGGTTTTTCCATGGATGAGTATAGTTTAATTTTGAAGTTTTATGGTAGAAAATGAAAGGTTATTGATAGATAAACAACTTTTGTAAAGAGAATTTTGATGAATTTATGATTTAGGGACTAAATTGAAAAGATGAAAATTTATGGAAAAATTCTAAATTTTGTGAAAAATATGGGCTGATATTGATATGTATGATAATCGGTTAGGGTTGAAATAAGGATTGAATTGTATGAATTTTATTTTCCGAGTTTAGGGACAAAATCATAATTAATTAAAAGTATAGGGGAAAATAGTAATTTTTCCAAAGATGTGTATTGGACTGAATTGAATATGAATTATATTAAACTGAGTTAAATTCATTCGTATAGATCTGGATAGACCTAATACGGAGTTAGATCGAGGAAAAGAGAAAGTATCGAATTAGTAGCCTACGAATTTACATACACTTGTCGAGGTAAGTTTATGTAACTAAATTGTATATTTGTATGATTTCAATTGAATATTGTTGTGTCTGTGATTTTTATAAATTTCCATGTATATTTTTTATCACATATCCGACAAGTACTGAGTCCCATTTGAACCTTAAAAATTCGAAGGATACAAATGACATGTCATTAGGGTTCCCGGATTGGTTGTGGTCCTGCATGTGTTGCGGACACACCACAGCTCTTATGATCATCCCGATATTTGGCTTGCATGAGCTTCTTGATTTTTGGCTCTTATGAGCTTCCTGATATACAACTTGATTAAGCTTCCCGTTATACAGCTCACATGAGCTTCCCGTTATATGGCTCGGAAGAGCTTCCCATTTACATGTTTGTATAAACATACATGTACATGAATTGACGGATTACGGTTTTGTACACTTTGTGTGTACTACCCGTGTATCCAACGATATTTTAAATGGTTCAACGGGCAAAGTTCTGATATGAGATATTATGAGTTCGAAACGAACTATTACCCGTATATACATGAAGTACATGGAAATATATTACCTGATATATTGATGCATGAATTGGTTGTTATTGGAATGTGGAACTTGCTTGATGACTTTGTTCATCCATGATTAAGGGCTATTATATATGATTACTTGGCTAACATGATGAGGATATGTGTTTAGGCTTTTGGCCAAGTTGGTTTGGATAATTTTTATATGTGAAATAATGGTAAGTTAAATTCCATGTTATACGAACTTACTAAGCTTAAATGCTTACTCTATTTTATTTTCCCTATTTTATAGTAATTCGGAAGCTCGATTTGGTTGGAAGTTGGTCGAAGTTACTTCACACTATCTGTCGGCCTATTTCGGTATATATAGTAAATCAATTTTGGTTATAATTGCATGTATAAGTTAACTTGGCCATTGACAGCATATAAATGTTTAGATGAAACTAGCCATTTGAACGACTTGTGTTAGTATATTTTGATGTGTATATAAGTGGTTTTATAATGTTTGAAATGTGAGTTTGATTATGTATATATATGTATTTAGTTATCTAGATAAATATGAATATTTGGTTGACATGTCTTTAAATTGTCATTTAAGGTGCCTAAGAGCACAATTGTTGTATGTGGTAATATATCATGTTTAAGACATGATTTTGGCTTGTTTTGGTTGATTTGTTATGGCTTGATGATGTCCATAAATGTTGATTTAGGTGGATGACAAATTGAGTGAGAAATATGATTAGGAAAATGACCTATTTTTGTCCACATGGGCAGCCGTGTGTCACACGGCTAGGTGACACGACCGTGTGTCACTTGCATCTTAAATTAGCACAAAATAGAATGCTCACACGGCCTAGCACACGGGCGTATGGCTTGGCCGTGTGACCCAAGTCAGAGAGCTCATAAGTTTGGACACTCGCTGGGACACGGCCGTGTGTCCCTATTTCGAATGCCCACACGGGTTGAGACACGGGCGTGTCTCTTGACCATGTGAGACACATAGCCTGGCTACACGGGCTTGTGTCCCCTGCACCTTTGAAAAATTTAATGTTTTCTGAAAAATTCTTTAAGTACCCGATTTAGTCCCGACTTGTTTCTAATATGTATTTTGGGCCTCGAGGGCTCACATAAGGGACATTATGCTTGATTTCGATGGTTTCTGATATGAATGCTATATGATATGAAATATTTGTTTATTTGTTTTGTAAATTCCGATAATGCTCTGTAACCATGTTCTGGTGATGAATACAGGTTAGGGGTGTTACATGCAGTAACGGTCCAGAGTAGCTCAGTCAGTGATCAACGTTGTGTCAATTCATTATTTCCATTTTCAATTACACACATCAATATAATCCAACATTTATGCAATTAGGTTCATATAATACACTTAAAATGTACTAAAATTAAATCATATAAACTTACTAAACTAAACTGCAGCAACGACAAAGTATAGGGGCTATTTGGTAATTTTCTCTTTTCCTCGGCTTTCCACTCATTTAGGATCTCCTAAATTGAAGAACCCTAGTTGGCTGAAAGTTTCTTCTCCCTTCTCCCATGGCTATACGGTTTTTGCAAGAAGAAAATCTAAAAGATGATAGTTTATTTAGCTTTTATTTTATTTACATTATGTTTAATATCCAATTACCATTTTACCCTTTTAATTTCCATTCAATTTTAACAATTTCAAGCCCATTACCGTCCACAATCATCACCTATGGTATATTTACCATTCAAGAAGGGTTTAATTGCACAATTATTCCTTCAATTATATTAAAGTCCAACTAAACAAACTTAATTTCAATTTAACCCTAAACTAATTAGGACCAAATGAGAAAATAACCCAAAAGTTAGTTGATTTAATCATGTCAACACTGCTTGGACTTTTTGACCATGGTTTAATTACCATTTTGGTCCTTTTAGCATTTTAAATCTATAGAGATTAACTTTTACCTCTTTTACAATTTAATCCTTTTACTTTAATTAAGCAATCAATCATCAAAATTACCAAACCAAACTTCAATTCACCTATAATACGACTCTGTAAATATTTAATAAAAATATTTACAAACCTAAATTATGGAAATGAGGTCCTAATACCTTGTTTTCAATAACCACTTGACTTTTGAACCGAACTACTTATACTAACTTTTAATTCAATTAGTTAAATCAAAATTCAATATAAAATTATTATTGACTCGTATAATTTAAATACTAATTATACGAACTTACTCATCGAATTTGTGGTCCCAAAACTACTATTTCTGATACCACTGAAAAACAGGCTGTTATAGTAGCATCCCAATCGTTCGGCCAATTGACTAGCCAAACCGGAGATGCTACAATAATGCTAATTTCTAGTTTGAGACTTTAACATGTGAACTAATGATGATTAACAATAATAACTTCGTTAAATTGAAACAATCAACCTATGTTGTAAAACTACAATATTGTTCAAACTCCGTTACAAAAATTTATGATCCTGAGGCTCAGCCCACATGTCTCCCCACTATATGCATGTTACAAATGAAAGGAACAAGCTCACACAGGCTCAAAAGATTCTAACTTAATCCCTCTCCAGCTTCTCGTATAGCCTACTTTACGTGAAAAGCATAACAAGAAGCTAGATAAGTTCAAAATGAACTTGGTGAGCTTTTAATATAACACACCCGATTAAGATATTATCGTATGATATGACTTCAATGGTCGGGTCTCATGTTTGACATCACTTGCATGAGGTCAGATTGTACGTCTTCTAGGTGCACACTTGACATCATTCACGTTGGTACAACTTGCAAATTGGCCCTTTTCTACACATTAACTCGGTTCTTCACTTTCATTGTTCGTGCACTAGTATATCTTTTGGGATGATTTCGCTTGCGCATATGTATTGATTTCATACATGTGGATTCATATATACGGATTCATACATGCAAATTTATAGATACAGATTCATACATGCAAATTTGTATATGCGGATTTGTGCATGGGAACTCATTCTTGGTGGAATTAGATTCACGGAAATATACCTTGACGACTTAGACTTGAGAATTCATATTCTTCAGTTAGTTCATGCGGACTCTTGCTTGAGAGATAGTCCATGCAGACTCTTGCTTAAGAGATAGTCTATGCAGACTCTTGCTTGAAAGATAGCCCATGTGGACTATTGCATGAAGGTTCTTACTCAAATAGTATTTCCATCATAAAATACTTGAGAAACGACCAAATTTCCATTTACGACAAAATAACCATTTTGCCTATTATTAACTTTTTATACAATTTCTTCCCAATAATAGGTAATTATCAATCTCAAATCTCATAATTCACTTATAATATTTAATATACATACATAGATATTGAAAATTACATCCTTTCCTTCTCTCGACAGAATTGGAAAATCTACAATTTAGTCCCTATACTTTTGAATTTCTTCCAATTTAGTCCAAAAGTGATTTTTACCACACTAACATATAATTCCATATGTTTCCATTCCAAATAATCAATAATAGTTCATTTTTTCCATTTCGGTCAAATTTGCACTTTAGTCTTTAAAATTTTCAAAATTTATAATTTGGTCTTCTTTTTTTTTTTCCATATTTTCATTTTTTTGAAATTCTTCGCATTAATTTCCAAACCCAAAATCAACTTTATTCTCATGATAATCCTTTTTCTGACCTTTTTTTTTTAATTTTCTTATAAATTTACTTATTCGACACTGACATGGCACCACGTGCCAAATAAAAAATTTGTGGTGTTACCTTATCTGTAAGAAATTTTTTTTTTATCATGAAGAACTATTTGAATAGTATGATGTCACCCTTCATAATATCAAACTTTTTTTTTTTTTGCAAAATATATCATTTTAAGAAATAGAAATAGATAATAAACATAAAATATGCATGACATATTTAGTCATATAATATGTGATAACATAAATATAAATATATTTTAAATTTAATGAAAGAAATCATTTTTTTTTTTCACAATGGTCTATGAAAGGGGATTAGAAACATCAAAATCAAATTTTCAAAAAGATTGATTACCACAAAAGAATCAATAAGTTGAGACAAATAATATTTTAGTGTCATGTAAAGATCATTTAAATGGTTTTGGAATGATACATATTTGAGACCAATGACTATTACTATCATTCCTATAGAAAATATTTTTGTTAATTCCAAAGATAAAATCACCAATTCAATACTCTTTTTTTTTTTATCATGGCCTCTTAGATTTTTTATGAACTTAAAAAATGCTACATTCACTTCAGGAACAGTATTAAATTAGTCGAATAAAATTGACCATATAAATTCATATTGTAAATAAGGTTAATATATTTTCACTTAAAATTTGAAGGCTTACCATCTTTTTTTTAATGCGAAGTCTTACCATCTTAAATGTATTAAATTATAATAAGCTTTTGGAAAAATTAATGATTTTTGTGTTCATATTATTCCTTTAAATTATTTCAAAGATACTTATAGTGGGTTTAGACGAACAATGCAGTGTGGTGCGTTTAGCATACTTTTTATTTCATGTTACAATATCTAATTTCATTGTCACCGCTATTTTTACATTAATCGTAAATAAGGACACCGTCCATCTAAACTCACCCTTAATTTTCTACTATCACAAATCATCTTAGCATTAACATGAATGAAAGTATTCATGTCAGATCATTTCTTTCAAAGATCTCATGGGGTATGAATTTAAACTTACAAGATTTGACAAAATATGTTCAATGTAACGTACATACCATGTACCATATAAATACATGAATTTCATAAAAGCATACTAATTATCCTTTATGTATCTATTCATCCACAACATGTAAAGTGCCCTCAATTTCCATAACAACAACAAAATATTTTTTAAAAAAATTTAAGATAAAAATGAAGAAAAAGCAGTATTGTTTAAACCAGATCAAATTTATCGGTTGGATTGAGAATTGATTGAGGCACAATTCGATAAGAGGTATAAAATCGATTGATCCGTGAATCTGTACAAATCTGTTGAACCGATTGTTATAAATTTTTAGTAATTAATTTTTAATTTTAAATAATTTATTTCTTTTGAACGGCTTGGATTGATCGAACTGAGAATTAGTAGATCAGTTCAACTACTGATCTGATTCCAAAAACATTAAAAAAAAATCTAATATTTTTATTAAAAATATTTTCAAAATTAATAATTAAAAATCTAATTTTATGAGTTTTCAATTTTTTTACCAACTTTCTAATTTTTTAGTTTAACTTGTACAATTAAATGGGTATGGGATTGAATTGATGAGTTCAATTTTATTTTTATTAATCTTATTATAGGTTCTGCTATTTTTTTATACAATATTTAAAATTAGTTATAGTCCCTCCTCAACTCATAAATAGGAGGGTAATGCGCTTTAATGTACTCGAATCTACGTCTTCCTACATTAGCAACAATAACCATACCAATCGAATTAAAACTTAATTAAGAGTTAATTTTAAATGAATGTGGAAAATTAAAAAGTCAACCTGCGGAATTCTGTTTTGAGTTGAAACAAATCAATGTAAGGAATGATTCTGTTGGCCAGTTATAGATTATAGAATTGAAAGTTTTCTCAAAGTAGCAGATTTGCTTTTAAACACAAGGAACGTGCAAAACCTGTCATGGGACCATATGTGTTTAGGCGTGCAAGTATATAATCTAGGAATGACTTTTGAATATAAAATGTTTCCCCTTTAATCGAAATTATTTTTTAGGATCTAACTTTCGCCTTAGATAAACTAGTTAACCCATCAACTGCCACCTCTTCTTCCTTCAAATTTTCTCACTTTAAGTCATCTTCTCCTTAATTTTGATGATCTTTTTATACAATTCACAGGATGCTTGTAATTGAGTTGAATTCAAAATTAAAAGCAGTTTAATATCAATTCAATATAAAAATTGAATTTCTTGAGCATAGATTAGGCTTGTGTACCTAGTATTTACATACCCGTTCCATTATTTATGCCTGAGTTTAAATTGGAGTTTCGATGATAATTAAAAAATATTTCAATTAGGCTCGTACGTTGTTTGAATCAAATTCAAAATTTAACTTGCTTGATAGTTTAGATTTTATTTGATAATAATCGAATTGAACTTAAATAACTATGAAGAGTAAGAGAAATATGAGTAAAAGTATAACATAAAATTAGAAATAACATATTTTTATAATAAAATCATTACAAACGAGGAAAGAGATGCCATTTTCAGAACTTGAATCCTAGACCTTAAATACCGACGTATAGCTACTCTGGTCGTTAGCTATAACCATATTAAACTATGGAAAACTATGTGGCAATGCATCTCACTTTCCTATTGAATTATATGTAGCTTTTTAATACAACCCAAGTCCCTAATCTAATCAAAGTGAAACATTGAAAAAGATACTTTCACCCATAAATTTAGCACTTTCTTGGCGGTTAGTGAGTAGAAATATTTTGGTTGTTTTTAATCAGAGTCATACACTTATGGTGCAATATGGAGTGCCAATTTGTTGGGTTCCTGCCAATCTATGAAGCTTCTTCATTTCCTTAATGGCTGGATCTTCAAGCAAAAGTACTTTATCTTTGTCTTTGACCCCAACCATGTGTAAATATTCGTCATCTTCCCTTTCTTTCCCTTTGAATAATAGCCTTTGCTCTCTTGGCTCCAAGCTTGTTATCAATGACAAAATCATCTTCAATTCCCCTGGGAAATTTTCCCAAGATTTTTTTAGGACTAAAAATTCAAAATCTTAATCCAGGATTTTTTAAAAAAATGAGGTATATGTTGAAGGTATATAAGGAGGGCTTACCAAAAGTGGAAGTTGATTCAATGGAAACATCATGGCATTCAGAAACAGTTGAGACTCTAACAGTGATCATCCCTTCTCCAACACTTGAACCACTGCTTTCTCTCTTTTGAACAAGCATCCCACCAGGCCTAAGTTCCCATTTGATTTCACTTATAATAGTATTATCATTGTTTCCGCATCTCTTTTCACCACCTTTTACACTATTTCCACCATTGCCAAACTTAAAGCTGCCTCTGCAAAACCTCTTTGACTTCAACTTCATCATTTGTGTTTTTGCCCTTTTTTTCCCCAGGCTGATCACTAGCTATCAATGTCTCTCCAACAAAAGATGAAGCAGGTATTATATAATAGTGGGAAAGCATAGGTTGAGGGGAAGAAAAGAAGTGAATTAAAAAAAGAAAAAAGAAAGCCACCTAATGCTAAAATGCATTGGCCAAAAATGAAAGATAAATGAGAAGAAGACAAATGGCAAGAGTTATAATATGGACGTGGGTTTCATTTGCTGCTTTTATGGGAGGCTAAAGCACATGGGGCGTGGTTGCCATGGACATGCTTGCTTGATTGGCGGGCCAAAAACACTCAATCATAAACAGTGTCGGCTGACAATTTTTGCTCATAAAATTAATGGATTGGATGGAAGTTCTTTTTTCTTTGGATGACTTTAGGGAACTTATTATTTTTATGATCTATTCAATTGGGATTAAACTTATTTGAAACCATTTTTGATATTTTATTATGATTTTTTTGCCTCTATGATATATTTAATTTGGATATGTATTTGTTATATTTTAATTTGGTATAATTATTTTTTATTCTTTTGATAAGGAATTTTTTTTTAAACCTCAAACATGATTTTTCAATTCCATATTTTTTATTCTTTTGATAAGGATTTTTTAAAACCTCAAACATGATTTGTTAATGCCATTCAGAGGAGAAATTAAAAAAATTAGGGTCGGAATTGAATAATAATTATTTTAGAGGCCAATATATAATTTTATCATGGTTATCAGCATATCCACTTTGATATAAATTTTAATTTTCATCATTCTACTTTACAAAAATTAAGAAGTAAATCCCTCTAATTTATCATAATTTGATCATTGTACTTTAAAAAACTAACAAGTTAATCTAGTTGTTCATAAAAACATATGAACTTAAACTACTATTTTTTCTATTTGTCGCATATAAATTGCTAAACTGTCAATTTTTATTAATTCTTTATATATAAATTATTGAACTATTTAATTTTATTGATTCTTTACATATAAATTACTGAATTGTTGATTTTTCAAGCCATCGATTTAACATGAAGTTTTAGCAGTGATACCAAATTGGACTAACTTCTCACTTTTCATGACGTATGGGGATGAAATTTACAATTAGACATAATTATTTTCCACAAATTATGTTGGAACATTTTCAAATATTTATAGTATCCCAATAACTATAAATGAATGGGTGTAATTAATCAAAAAATAAATCTTTTGGTCATTGGTCAAAAGTTATATCATTTGATTTTTTAAAAAGAATTATAACTATTCAAAAAATATTATTTGAATAGTTACAAAATTAAATGAATAATTATTATTTATTTATTCATAAAGACACCTATTGAAAGATGTCTCTATGAAGAGACATGAAAATTCCTATAAATAGGAATGAGATTTCATTTGGCAAGATATCAACAAATTCTAATATTCTTTCTTTCCTTCCTTCATTTTCTAATATTATTAGATTATTCTATAAAGTATTACTGCAGAAATCCTTTGTAGAAATTAAGTTTTTTGTTATACATTACTCAGTGCATAGTGGACTATTCTCGTCAGTGCAAAACGCAAATAGTCATTAGCTTCATTGTATCCTTGAGGTTAATTTGCTTGGAACTCATTTGCACACCGAAGGTAGGTGGGGGCGAATATAACCTTAAAGATAGTGGCTTGATACACGCCTTGGAGCCTGTCCTATTTCTTCTTTTTCTGTTCGAGTTTCGATTGTGTGTTCGAGATTTTCCTTACCGGAGTTTTAAGCTAACAATTTTAAGGTTATATTTCATGATGACTACCACAACACATGAAAGTGGAACACCAAGGGAGTTGGCTTCCAACTTTGTTAAACTTGATCGGTTTGATGGTGGCAATTTTCAACGATGGCAGAAAAAGATGCACTTCTTATTATCAACTTTGAAGATTGCTTATGTTTTGGATACTCCAAGACCTGAAGAGAATGAAAACGAATCTGTTGCTGCAACCCGAGAAAGACAAAAATGGGACAATGCTGACTACATGTGCATGGGCCATATATTGAATGGTTTATTTGATGGTTTGTTCGACACCTACCAAAACGAGGTCACCGCTAAAGAATTATGGGACAAATTGGAGGCAAGATACATGACTGAAGATGTTACAAGTAAGAAATTTCTTGTCAGTTGTTTCAATAATTATCAAATGGTTGATGGTCGTTCTATTATGGAACAATTTCGTGATATTGAAAAGATGTTGAATCAATTTAAGCAATATGATATGAAAATGGATGAAATGATTGTGGTATCCTCCATAATAGACAAACTTTCTCCATCTTGGAAAGACTTTAAAAGAAGTCTAAAACATAAGAAAGAGGAAATATCTCTTGAGGCTTTGGCAAATCATCTTCGTATTGAAGAAGAGTATCGACAACAAGATCAGAACCAAAATTCTGAAAATGCCAAAGTACATGTTACGGAGGAAGTACAGACTACTAAACCATTCAAGAGAAAATTCAAACAGACTGATAGAGCACCTAAGTTTAAAAAGAAACAAAAGGGCTCATGCTATCATTGTGGAAAGCCGGGACATTTCAAGAATGAATGTCGATTTTTAAAGAAGAAATCATCTTCTAAGGCTGATAATAACGAAAAGTTCATTGCAATGATATCTGAAATTAATATGGCACAAGATGATAATACATGGTGGATTGATACCGGAGAAACCAAACATGTGTGCAAAGACAAAAGCATGTTCACAAAGTTCACACAATGTGAAAATGACAATGTCTTGTACATGGGAAATTCTTCCACTGCAGCAATCAAAGGCAAAGGGTCTGTTGAACTACAATTCACTTCTGGAAAGGTTTTAAACTTAAATGATGTATATTATGTACCAAAAGTTAGAAAGAATTTAGTGTCTGGAAGTTTGTTGAATAAGTTTGGTTTCAAACTTGTTTTTGAGGTAGATAAGTTTATTTTGTCTAAGGGAGGAATTTTTGTGGGGAAAGGGTATATGTATAAGAACATGTTCAAACTCAATATTATTAATAAGAATAAAAATACTATTTATGCTTATATGGTTGAATCTTTTTATTTGTGGCATTATAGATTAGGTCATTTGAATTATAGAAAATTGAATGACATGTATAAATTAGATTTAATTCCCGTTTTGAATAATAATATTGAAAAATGCAATACATGTATGTTGACTAAAATTACAAGAAACCCTTTCTCTAAGGTTAAAAAGAAAACAAAATTGCTTGATTTGATACAGAGTGATTTATGTGACATGCATAATACTCCTACATTAGGTGGAAAGAAATATTTTGTTACTTTTATTGATGATTGTTCTAGATACTGTTATGTATATTTATTACATTCAAAAGATGAAGCGCTTGATAAATTTAAAGTTTATAAATCTGAAGTTGAACTTCAGTGTGAATCATTTATCAAGTGCTTAAGATCGGATAGAGGTGGAGAATACTATAATCCAAGTTATTTTGAATTCATTGGAATTGTCCATCAAGTTTCAGCCTCGTACACACCACAACAAAATGGTGTAGCTGAAAGAAAAAATAGAGTCTTGATTGAAATGGTAAATTCAATGTTATCATATTTAGGTCTTGGACAAGGTTTTTGGGGAGAAGTTGTTCTAACAGCTTGTCATATATTGAATAGAGTTCCTAATAAGGAAACTAAAATAACCCCCTATGAACAATAGAAGAAAGGGAAACCAAACCTTAATTATTTGAAGGTTTGGGGTTGTAGAGCTATTATAAAAGTTCCAACACCTAAACGTAAAAAGTTAGGTGAAAGAGGAATTGAATGCATATTTATAGGTTATGCACATAATAGCAAGGCATATAGGTTCATGGTAATTAACCAAATGATTTAATTTTAATTAATACTGTTATTGAATCAAGAGATGCTATTTTTGATGAAAATAGATTTAATTCTATATCAAGACAATTACAACCGCAACAATTGATTCATTCTTCAAATGAGAATGAGATTCCATTGAAACAAATTGATAATAATGATAAATCTTGTCAAGAATTAAGAAGAAGTAAGAGGATTAAAAAGGTCAAAGATTTTGGACCATATTTCATTATGTTTCTTGTAGAAGGAAAAGGTGAAAGTATATGCAATAAGATACCTTATTGTTATAATACTGAATCTGATCCTATTACATTTGAAAAGGCAGTGAAATCTCAAGACTCTACTTTTTGGAAAGAAGCAATAAATGATGAGATGGATTAATAATGGGAAATCAAACTTGGATCTTAGTTGATCTTCCACCAGGTTCCAAACCAATAGGTTGTAAATGGATCTTCAAAAAGAAAATGAAGGTCGATGGAACCATAGATAAATTTAAAGCAAGGTTGGTAGCAAAAGGTTTTACAAAAAGACAAGGTATTGATTACTTTGATACCTATGCTCCAGTAGCAAGAATTGCTACAATTAGACTCTTAATATCATTTACCTTTATATATAATTTGGTTGTTCACCAAATGGATGTTAAACTGCATTTTAAATGGTGAATTGGAAGAGGAAGTGTACATGGAGCAACTGGAAGGATTTGTTGTTCCAGGACAAGAGCATAAGGTATGTAAGTTTGTTAAATCTTTATATGGGCTTAAACAAGCACAAAAACAATGGCACCAAAAGTTTGACAAGGTTGTTTTAGCTAATGGCTATGAAATAAATGAATTCGATAAGTGCATATATAGCAAATTTGAAAATGGAAAAGGTGTCATAAATTGCTTATATGTAGATGACATACTCATTTTTTGCACGGATTTGGAACAAATAGAAAACACAAAGAAATTCTTGTCAAACAACTTTGTTATGAAGGATATGGGTGTAGCAGATGTTATTCTTGGGATTAAAATAACCCAAGATGAAAGCACTATAGCTTTATCACAATCATATTACAATGAAAATGTGCTTAAAAAGTTTGATCTTTTTAACTGTATACCAGCATCTACACCCATGGATTATCAATTAAAATTAGTATCTAATGCTGGTAGGAAAATTGATCAATTGAAATATGCAAGTCTAATTGGTTGTCTTATGTATATAATGACTTGTACAAGACCAGATATTGCACATGCTGTTGGAAAATTGAGTAGGTACACAAGTAATCCAAGTAGTTTGCATTGGCAAGCTTTGAATAGAGTACTTAGGTATTTAAAGAAAACTATTAATTATGGATTGTGTTATAATGGATATCCTCCAGTTTTAGAAGGGTATTCGGATGCTAGTTGGATTACAAGTTTGGAAGATCATGCATCTATTAGTGGATGGATCTTCATTCTTGGTGGAGGAGTCATTTCTTGGGGTTCCAAGAAACAAACGTGTATTACTGATTCCACCATGGTAGCAGAATTTATTGCATTAGCTGCTAAATCTAAAGAAGCAGAATGGTTAAGAAATTTGCTTTATGATGTACCTTTATAGCCTAAGCCAATTTCACCTATTTCTATCCGTTGTGATAGTGAGGCTACTCTAGCAAAAGCATATAGCCAAGTATATAATGGAAAGTCTAGACATTGGATTAAGACATAGTTATGTCCGACAATTAATCTCTGATGGAGTGATCACTATTAATTATGTGAGGTCAAATGAAAATTTGGCAGATCCTTTGATAAAAAGTCTCGCTAGAGATGTAGTGAAAAGGTCCTCAAAAGAGATGGGACTCAAGCCTATTAATTAGAGTCACCCATGATGGAAACTCGACTCAACGCTTGGTATAACGTCAAGTCTTGAGTTCAATGAGATAAAGTACATCATTAGTATGTGACTGTTAGCACTATAAATAAATCCATCCTAAAATTAAAGTTCTAGGTACCCGTAATGATAAGGGAAAGATGAGTAATGTACTCTTAATGGACCCATAACATAAATATGTTAGAGT
The DNA here is from genome assembly GCA_008044935.1 of Gossypium turneri. Classification (NCBI taxonomy): domain Eukaryota; kingdom Viridiplantae; phylum Streptophyta; class Magnoliopsida; order Malvales; family Malvaceae; genus Gossypium; species Gossypium turneri. The sequence continues at coordinate 34,232,203 of CP032579.1, read as the reverse complement.
GTTATAATTACGGGAACACTTTTGATGGGATCTACCTATGTGAGTGGAAGTGTGGCCGCTTTCTAGGAGCTTAAGGGCTTGGCTCTGACAACACTCATGAAAAGAGGATATAGACACATGGCCATAATAGTGTCCCTAGATACTATGTATTGACCGATGTTGAAATCATTGTGTGAGATGTGTTCAGTTAATCAAATGGAATAGTTGGTTCAAAGCTTAGTCTACCATGCAATTTCGATTAACTTTAACATGTTTTCACTAAGTGAAGGTTCAATCGTAAGACACCTTTATTTATGCAAATTGATTTCCAAGAATATCAAAATCTAATATTTTGAAAATGGGGGGAGATTGTTGGAACATTTTCAAATATTTATAGTATCCCAATAACTATAAATGAATGGGTGTAATTAATCAAAAGATAAATCTTTTGGTCATTGGTCAAAAGTTATATCATTTGATTTTTTAAAAGAATTATAACTATTCAAAAATATTATTTGAATAGTTACAAAATTAAATGAATAATTATTATTTATTTATTCATAAAGACACCTATTGAAAGATGTCTCTATGAAGAGACATGAAAATTCCTATAAATAGGAATGAGATTTCATTTGGAAAGATATCAACAAATTCTAATATTCTTTCTTTCCTTTCTTCATTTTCTAATATTATTAGATTATTCTATAAAGTATTATTGCAGAAATCCTTTGTAGAAATTGAGTTTTTTGTTATACGTTACTTAGTGCATAGTGGACTATTCTCGTCAGTGCAAAACACAAATAGTCATTAGCTTCATTGTATCCTCCAGGTTAATTTGCTTGGAACTCATTTGCACACCGAAGGTAGGTGGGGGCGAATATAACCTTAAAGATAGTGGCTTGATACACGCCTTGGAGCCTGTCTTATTTCTTCTTTTTCTGTTCGAGTTTCGATTGTGTGTTCGAGATTTTCCTTACCGGAGTTTTGAACTAACAAATTATTCATTTAAAAAAAATTCTTTCTCAATCTCATAATTTAAGCTATTTTATTTATTTTTAAAAATTTTCATATTAGCTGATTAATAATTTTTTTAATAGTGTTATGATATGAATTAAAATATAGCATTAATAATGGTAGAAGATTAAATTCTCAAATTAAATATATAATAAAAATGAGAATCATGATTACAAATAAATGCTCGAGCAATTATAACATAGAATAAAAATGAACTAGACAAAACAAATTTACGATATACACATGATAAAATTGAAAATTCATAAATCGTAATTACAAATTATGAGACTCGAATATGAATAAACTCAAAAATCATAATTTGTTAGCTTTTTATTGACGTAGAAAAGAAATGGTGTATCATGCATCATGCATTCTTTCCTTGTCCAATTTGTAGAAACAATTGAGGGAAACTATAACGATTTTATGACATCTTCCTCTCGCTTTAGTGTTAAGACTTGCGTGGATATTGTTGTCATTCAAGAACCAAAAGATAAAAATTTCCCTTCATGAAATAACTTAATTATGTGAAAATTGTTTAGCTAAATTAACCTTTTTGGAAATAATTACTTCTTTAAAGCAATATATTAAATTTTGCTGACTATGAAAAGACTTCACTCACAGACTATATGTTAAACCAAAACTTGGTTATTCAATAACTAATCATAAACATATCATGTTTCTTTTCTTTTACTCTTTTGTATTAGTGTCAACAATATATTATTATCTATCAACCTTTCTATTAAACATAAAGATAAATTTAAAGTAAGACAAAACCTCTGTCTTGCCAGAAAATCAAAGGTCCAGATAAAACCTGAACTTCACCACGAATAGAATCAGTAAATTCATTCCAAATTAAGTTACATGTTATTATTTACTATCATAAAATGTTAACTCAAATTAAAAGTGATCTAGTATGGTTAATGTTTATTATTGACATTCATATCTGAGACAAATATGTATAGATAGTCTTACTCAATTCAATCTCTTTTCCTATCATGCAATAAGCTAGATAAAAAAGATATTAACAACATATCAAAACTTTATCACCAAAACTGCTTCAAGTCAATTGTTAAGTTTCCTTCTATAACACCCTAAACCAGCCTAGACGGGAAGACCAAGTTTAGAACGCCACATTAACTTACCAGAACATAGTCATACTTAAAGCAAGCCTTTCAACCATTGTTAAGTTGTGAAAACATTCATTATGCGAAACATAGTTAAATCTTAGAAGCTTAAAATACGAAATCAAAGACATAGGTTCACACACGCACACACACATATATATAATAAGTCTGATAGATGACCAAGTCCTACGTTCGCCGGCCGCTTAGTCCTGTAAGTTCCCTGTTATACATTCAAATAGTTAGTGTGTTGCAGTGTAGAATTTAACATAAATAGACTAGCCTATGTATAAAAGCTCAAATGTTATTGAGTGTTCAGATAACAAGTCGATCTCATCAGTCAAATAATAACCTAAAACAGATTCGGACACAAACAATTTTGATACGTAGCTGATCAGCTACAGACGCACGTATAACACAAATACGATAGAAAATATAGATGCCACAGGGGCACAAATACAGATGCAATTCCCTATTCCAACCACTACATACCAATAGGTATATAATACACTTCCATCCCTACACACCTCATAGTGTCGATATGACACGTTGCAGTGTTTACAGTCTCACTGCTAGTTCAAACATAATTATGGGTGGTTTGACCACCAATTGAATACAGAACACTTCCTTCAATACATAACTTCTACCCCATGCAGTTGCAGAACAAATAACAGACTTGTATATGTAATGCAACTGCAGATACAATCACACATTTCTAATATAACAAAATGATGATATCATTAATATTTAACTTATACAGATATCCATAATCAACTAATATTCATGATAAACTAGCTCATACAATTCAGTTCAATTCATACTCATCCTACAAACGACTTACTCCCGCCTCGCACATCAACTACAACACTAACAGAATTTCGGTATCCAGGCTCACACGGTCCACCACACAACCATGTGTGTCGTTGACAATCCCGTATCTAACAAATAAAATTGCAAGAAAAAAAGGGGTTTCGATACCCACCTATTACACGACATTGTAGAAGCACCACAATGCAAATTCCAAGCCTAAAACAAGTTCCAAACATCCAATTCAATAAAGCATTCGTAAATACGCAATTGAAAACATTTGCAAATATGCAATTGAAAACAATCAATTTTTCACCGAAACCTTCGACTCACTACACTAAACGAATGGAAGTCAACTTACTACGAATTCCCAGTACACACTCGGTCTCTAAGTAAAACGAGAAGCGTTAGGCGTCTCTTAAGTTCCCCCTAGCGCATCGGAACACAACAAACAACAAAATTAACAACTCAGAATTTTGAAAAATTTTCCCCAATTCACACAACAACACAATATAACAAAAATAGTCGACCCAATTTACCTTAAAGCGCACCGGAGCAAACAATATCACAATCCAACATAGCAATTTCACAGGATGAACAAAGCAAAAAAATAATTTCGAGAAGAATGCAAAACAAATAAAAGAATGAAAGAATGAAAAAGAAACGTCTACACACATTAGAGGGAAGGAGCATTTAAATTCATATCAATTTTTACGGAATGGTGCAAAAACATAATTCTTTAATGCATACGTAAAGACTTAAACACGAAACCAAAGAATAGACAAATTCTTAACCAGTGAACCAACAAGCTCATTCTTGATACAAAAATGCATAGAATTAAACTTAAGCAAGGAATCCTAAGCCAAGGTTCAAATAAGGAAATTAATAAAATTCCAAAATTTAAGCAATTCGAACCTCAAATCTCAAGTGAACAAATAGAACACACAACCACAGAAGCAAACACATATTCATTGACACAACTTAATAATAAAACTCAAGTTTTGGGGCGTTACACCCTCTTTGACTAAAAATCTTTCAAGAATGCCGATTACTTCTTGGACTCTCAAAACCATGAAACATAAGTTCTTAGTTGATTTAAGGCTCCTCCCAAACTTGATTCTTGTGGATCGATGTTTTTTGCTACTATATATAATAATTAAAATGATAATGGTAAGCACAAAGTTAAAAACTATAACATTAAAAAAAATATATGCATAGATTGCTTGAGAGGTATGGAATGAGATGTGTTAACTCCAAAGAAATTCAAAGTCTGGTAGTGAGGTATGATAAGTGTAGTGTTGGATAATATAGACGTCAAATATATATAATAAGAAAATTATTTATTATTTATTATTATAAAAGGTTAGCCCAGATTAAAAGTGATCTAGTATGGTTAAAATTTATTATTAATATTCAGTTATTAAATAAAGTATGGGTTAAATATGTTTAGATATTTTAGTAACTAATTTTTAACTGATGATAGGCTGATTAGAAATTCATGTTAATGTGGAAAAGTTATATATTAGGGTTATAATCCCTAAATTTCACATATGTAACTTTCTTGACATCCTATCTTTAGAAAAGAGAGATTTACTTTCTCTAAAATACTTGTGTGTTAATTTGGAACATCAAAACCACAAAAATTGAAATCAAAAGGTCCAAGTTCACTTCAGCATCTAATTATTTTCTTAATTGTTTGAGATGACAAATCTTGGTTTATTAAGTTGTAACGCCCCAAAATTTTAGTTTTTGAATTGTTAAAACTTGTCAAGTAATTTATTATGGTTCAGTGGTTAAGTGTTGTGAGTAATGTGTATGAGGTTTTGGGTTCAAATCTTTTTCAATTAAATTTTGTTAATTTTTGCCCAACCACTAGCTTTGGATATTAGGGTTATATATTATTTTCTCTTAACTAATGACAGAATTAGCTTCTTGGTACGGTGGTAAGGCTTTAGCTTACCCTTTGGTCCTGTATTTGAATCCCTGTGCGTGTTAACGAAAATAATTTTTGTTAATTCCCTTGCCTATGCTGCCCATGTGGTGGAGGTTGGGTAGAATTTGAACTCTAGAGAAAAATATGATAAGATAACTAATCAGAATTAGTGGAGATATGGGTAGTTTTATTTTAATTCCTTTTTTTGAAAATTTTCTCAAAAATTCTCCTAAAATCCCTCACACTTTTTACCATCCCTCTTTTCCAGTTTTTCCATGTAATACCCCGAAAATTACTACAGTAAGAAAGTAAGATAATACCCTTGATATAGTAAAATAAGGAAATAAAGTGATAAAAAGGGTAATATTGAGTTATGTCAACATTGGGAAGTATATTATGACATATTAATTCAAGAAAGGATTAAATTACAAAAGTGAGAAAAGTTTTGTTGCCCAAGAGTAAATACTCAAAATTTGAGGGGTTAAAGTGTAAATAAAAAAAGTTGAAGGACCAATAGTGTAAATATTTAAGGGTGGAATAATCTAGAAACTAAGGAAAATGGATGAATTAGGATCAAATTGAAAAGGTGATGAATTTTGAGGGGCTAAATTGCAATTTTACCAAATTAAGTGATGACTCAAGGATGGAATTTCAAAAGATTATAAAGGGCAAAATGGTCAAATAGAGAGAGAGAATTCTAGAAGGTAATGATGATGTTTGTGATATTTTTAATTAATTAATTAGATAATTATTATTTAATTAATATTTTATTAAGATTTTTAGTATTATTTTATTATTAAATTATTAATATAAAAGGGAAGAAAGATGATGAAAAATCATCATCTTTCCATGCAACCAACGTTAGAAGAGAAGAGAAGAAAGAAAGTTTTACTTTCTTTACAATTTGGTTCTTTCACCAAAAATTCACTATTTTCACCTAAAAATGAAAAGAATTTCCATAGCTTCCAAGAGAGAAAAATAATAAGGAGACAATGGGGAGCTAGAATGTCAAGTTAGATTCAAGAAATAGAAGCTGGAGGAGAGAAAAAATCAAGTTAAAGATTGAAATCAATAGCATAAGGTAAGAATATCAAGATTTCAATATATTTTTAAGTTTGTTATTGTTGAAAAAGTATGGAAATGATGTTATAGTAGAGTTTTCTTAAATAGCATCTTATGTTCTTGATATATTAGTGAAGGGAAATAAGTGAAAATGATGGGAAATATTATAGAGAAAGGGAATAAGGGAGTTATAAATTTAGTAATCAACATCTTTCACTAAAACAGTTTTGGACAGCAGCAGTAATGGAATTAGAGGATGAACAAAATATAGAATTAAAGCTTATTAATTCTAGTTTCTCATAGAAGAAATGGTGTAAGTAATGGAATTGTAAATCATGAGATATAATAAATTTTGTGAGACAAGGTCAGAATGAATTTGGGTTCCCCTGTTCTGATTTTGCGAAATCATCAAAAATTAAATAAAAATAAATAGAGACTTAAATTTATATTTTTAAAATCCTAAATGAGCCTATTTTCAATAGAAACAAATGAAAACATCTTTCAAATTCTGTACAAAGAGATAATTAATTTTTAGTGAAGAGGGGTCGGAACTGTCAAACAGTGAGACTAGGGAAACTTTAAAGAATAAAATGTACTTATTGGCTAAACCAAAAATTCTGAAAATTTTATGGTAAGAATATATGTGAGTCTAGTTTCATAGGAATTTAGCGTATATCAATTCGGAGTTTCTTAGCTCAAGATATAAATAATTTAGTGACTATGACTCAAGTGGATAGCTTTGAATTAATATATAAATAAATGATAGAATTATAGATAATGTTACATATAAGCATATTATAAATTAAGGATGTGGAATGGAGGGGAGGAGGAGGAAAATAAATGATTATTCAACTAGCATGAGTTTTCATTAAAAATGGCCAATTTGCATGTTTTAGGTTCAAGGACTAAATTGAATAAAAGTAATATTTTAAGGGTAAATTGGTAAAAATGTCAAAAAGTGACCAAATTGCATGAAATGAATTGTTTTATTATTTAAATTAATAAATTGAATGAAATATTAATTTAGATCATGATTGGGTGGAAATTCGAGGAAAATAGAAAATTACCAAAATGTCCCTGAATTTTTGGTATTTTTGTAATTTAGTCTGGTAAGTTCGTGTAACTTGAATTATATTCTTAAATGCTTGAAATGTATGTTATTGATGTGAATATGATTTGAATGTTCATTGTATGAAAATTGATGAAACATTGATATATTTGATAAAAAGGGGAATAATGTATTGAATGGATGTATGAATGTTTATCACACTATCCATTAATTCTATCGGTAATTTTGGATGTTTTGATTCTGGTTATAATGACATGTATGAGTTAAATTAGCCAACGTTAGCTCATTAATGTTTTGATTTTGATCGATTTAAATATGAATGCTTGATGAAATGAAATGTCTGTAAATTAATTTGTAAACTCCGGTAATGCTCTATAACCCTATTCTGGAGATGGATACGGATTAGGGGTGTTACATTCCATATTTTGGTTGGGTTGTTCTTCCTTTTCTCTTTTGTTGGCCTCCAAAATATAATTTCAATCTTTGTTATTCTATTGATGTTCCTCTGTTATTGTTTTTCTGACGGGTAAATCTTGCAAGTGGGTTATTCGGTGGTAAGAATAATTAGTTCGTTTCTGCATGTCGATTAAGGGTATAGTATTTTGTAATCTTCGTTATTGATCGTTTTGGTTTTCCGATAGGAGAAGAATGTGGTGCTTACGACGTCTCTCCGGCAACCTAGGCACCATTTTAGGCTATTGTTTTCTCAAGGGTAAGTGATCGATTTGGTGTTAAGCCGAGTGCCTATTTGTTTAGGCATAAACTGTAACACCCCTAACCCGTATTTGTCGCTAGAACAGGGTTACGGACCATTACTATAATTTTCAAATTAAACAGACATAAATTTCCAACTTTTAAAATCATATCAACTAACACATTAAAATCAATTCAAAATATTCATATCGTCCCTTAAACAAGCCCTCGAAGCCCAAATTATGCGTTAGAAACAAGTCGGGACTAAATCAGAAACTCAGAGAATTTTTCAAAAAACAATGAAAATTTTCAACACTGCAAGGGTCACACGGCCATGTGGCTAGGCCGTGTAACTCACACAGCCGTGTCCCAGCCCGTGTCCGTGTCCATGTAACTCACTGACTTGGGTCACACGGCCATGCCACACGTTTGTGTGCCAGGTTGTGTATTCTTCAAAATAACTCCACACGCCTGTGTGCAGGTCGTGTGCTAGGCTGTGAACTACCTGACTTACAACCCTTCGAAAGCTACAGGGGATCACACACGGCTGAGACACACGCCCGTGTCTCTGCTTGTGTGGATGAAAATAGGTCATTTTACAAGTTATTTTTCTCACACAACTCACCATGTACCCATAACAAAAAATACACATATACACAAGCCATAACAAGGCACCAAATTCATGCACAACCAAGTCATATACATATAGTACATTATCATACAACCAATATGCCTTTAGGCACCTCAAAATAACAATATGTAAACATGTACAATCATGTAATCAACTTGGCCAAAGAAATCAACTAACTTACAATCAAGATTTCATCAATTCAAACTATTGAATTAATTTACCATAACCTATCAAATAGTACCAAATATATCATTCAATCACTAACATTATTAGACATATATGCCTTTCATAACAAGATATCAATTCACAACCATTTACTAGACTTATGCAATATGCATATTCAACTATCATTTCATCTTTCATCATTCAACTATATTAAATCATTCATCAACCATTATGAAGCTAATATTTACACAAAATATACCATTTCACCAACAAAATGCCAAAACACAAGTCAAGCAAAATGACCATTTCAACAACCCAAATTCATGACCAACATTAGTCAAAATACCTATACATGCCATTATAACTGCACTTAAAAAATCCATAGGTACCGGTAAAGCTGATAGATTGTGTGATAGATCTCTGACGACTTTCCAACCCGAGCGAGCTTCTGACAACTACAAATAAAAAAATAAACACAAAGTAAGCATGTCATGCTTAGTAAGTTCGTAACAAATATAGTCTAAATTTGTCAATACATTAAACAACCACAAAGCATGTATATCCCAAATCAACATAAGCACAACTAATTCGAAAACTCATATATATATACATATTTACTTTTAATTTCCACAAAGGTTAACATTATCTACCTTTCATCATATTAATTTAATTTACATTGAAAGCTCTTACCGAAGCTCACACAAGGTAATAATACGATGGTTGACACATACTTTTTCGTAACTCGATAACCGAAGTTATCCCTCTTCATAGTTCGACAGCCAAAGCTATCCCTTTTTATAATTTGATGGTCGTCACCATCTTTTTCATATTTTGATGGTCGTCACCATCCCTTTTCATAATTTGATAGCCGAAGCTATCCTTTTTTAGAGATTGATAGCCAAAACCATCCCTTTTCAAAGATTGATAGCCGAAGCCATCCCTTTTCATAGTTCGATGGTCGTCATCATCCCTTTTCATAATCGATAGCCGAAGTTATCCCTTTCCATATTCGATAGCCGAAGCTATTCATTTTCATTTGTCGATGATTGTCAATATGCCATTGGATTTTTCCGTCAACACTCAATTTAATATTATACAATAATAGCATTCAACCCATAAATAAAAACGAAACTTGAATGTACGAACTTACCTCGACGATAAACGTAGAAAATGAAGTCGACTAATCTGAAGCTTTTTCTTTGCCTCGATCTAAAGCTGTATGTGGTTTATCTTGATCTAAATGAATAAATTCAACTCAATTAAATAATCATTCTATTCAATTTAACTCAAATTCACATTTTAGTAAAATTACAATTTTGCCCCTACACTTTTGATTTCTTTACAACTTAGTCCTTAGACTCATAAAATGAAATTCATTCAATTTCACCCCTATTCAAGCCCAGCCAAATTTCTTACAAGCTTATAGCAGCCCAAAAATTTCATTATTTTACAATTTACACCAAGAATATTTGACATTTTCCAATTTAATCCCTAAAGGACAAATTCATCAAAAATTACTTCATAAAAGTTGTCTACCTAACAACAAAGATTTATTTTCTATCATCAAACTTTACAAACAACATGAATTCCCTCATGAAAAAACTGTAATATTTTAACAATTTGTAAGTTAGTCCCTGGGCTAGCTAGATTAAGCTATAACGACTTCAAAAACATAGAAATCATTAAAACGGGATAAAAATTACTCACATGCAAGCAAAGGGGTGTTGGCCGAATCTCAAGCTCCTCCCATGGTGTTTCTAAACTTAATTTTTGGTGGACTCAATTAGGATAAAGATGACAATTTGTTTTCTTTTAATTTTTACTTAATGTATTTACTAATTTACATAAATAACCTTATCATTAACCTTTAATAATCATTTAAAGATGTCTATAAAAGTCCACTCAACATTCTAATGGTCTATTGACCATATAAAACCCTCAACTATTTAATAGCATAACCATTAGATTCTTTTAATTTATAAAACTCAATTTTTGCACTTAATGCAATTTAGTCCTGTTTATCGAATTATGCTTGGGTTGTTACATAAATTTTAGGAAGGCAAAGGTCCTATCTCGAATTGGTTGCTAATAAATTTAGGATTTTAGGTATAGAAATTACAGTTGTTGGTTTTGCATTGGGAAACGACCAGGTGTGTAACGAAAACCCTGAAAAATAGCGAATGACGTAATGTCAAAAAGCCCACTATTGACATCACACAACTATGTACCAGGTCATGTGACAGACCATGTGAGCCATACGGTCATGTAACAAGCCGTGTGGGCCACACGAGTTGGGTCATTTGGGTTGTGTGGGCCATACAGACGTGTGTTAGGCCGTGTGCCAAGCCGTGTGGACCATAGGGACTGGGTCAATTAGGTCATTTGGGCTACATAGACGTGTGGGCCCAATTTTTGTAAATTTTAGTTAAGGTCGTATTTGAAGTGCGATTAAAGATTAGTCACTTCATAAGCTCCGAACTATGTTATGTATGATTTATAGTTATGAAATTTGATATTTTGTCTCTATTTATATGATTTCTGAAAGCATGATTTTATAACCTGATGTGTTAGCATGTATAGCATGTATGTATCTAATATCTAATTAGTATTGCATGAGCATTGGGGTGGGATGTTGATAAGACAGATGAAGTGTTGGTTGTTTAATAGTTTACCTTATTTGATGGCCTAGTCCACATATTTGTTCTGGTGGCATTGCCACAATTATCTATTTTTGGCAGCTTGATTGCACTGTTCTGAAAAGTGACATACGCTCACTTATAGGTGTGTGGGATTGGATGGGTTTTTATTATCCTAATTGCTGTATAGGGTTAGACAAAGATGGTGTGTAGCGGATTGGGGTAAGATCTAAATATGTACCTAAAATTTGCATCTGATTTTGTATCTGAACTGCAGTTGTATATGTATTTGTTATTTTATATGCATCTAATCTATCGTGTAGGTTGAGTTATACATTGGGCTCGTAAGCTCACCCTTTTGTTTTATCCTCTCAGGTAATCAACAAACCTAGGATCGAACGACGTGCAAAAACTCGAGTTTAGATTCATATGATAAACAGTTTAAATGAACTTTATGTTTTAATTTGAACTTTTCGGACTTATGGACTATAAATTGTTGTGGACTTTTCATTTTGTTTGTTTTTTACTTATTTTTTTGGGCTAAAAAGTATTATAATTCCATTTGAAAAATGATCTGTTACAAATTAAACCACGATTTTCAAAACCTTATAATTTAGTAAATTTGCTGCATAACAAGATGATCTCTTAAATGGTTTCTTGTAATAAAGTAATGATTTTAATGAGGTTTTTTCCCTAAAATTGGAAAATAATATATCAAATTTAACAATGATTTACCACACGATTTCAAATTCAATTTTTGGGTTTTCAAATGAGTTAATGTAGTTCCTCAGGATTCGACCATAACTTCAAGGTCGGGTGTGAGATATTACATTTGGTGATATCAGAGCCTAGGTTCAAAACTAAGGCTGTGATTTTTGGGTTCAAATTTTTTTATGGAATTTGTTTTAAATATTTTTTATTTTTTATTAATTCTAATAAATGGGTTTATAAATGGTGAATTCGAGTCTTCGTCATCGATCCAAGTAAGTATTTTTAGATACTTTATTCAATTGAAAACTGTAGAGACTGTAGAGTAAAACTCTTCTACTTTAGAAAAGAGACTGTGATAATTGTGATAAAACTATAGACTTAGGGTTTTTAATAATAAACCTAAACTAATGCATAAAATTATGAATTGTAGATAATTAGTCATAATGAGTACACGAGGAACTAGTGGACGTGGTACCCGAAGACATGGTGTGTGCCGTAGAGAGGCTCGAGTTGAGCAATCATCTATAGGTAGTATGCCCAATTTAGAGATTAGTGAGACAATAGAGACACCTACTACTGAGACTGAGTCCCAAACACAGAATGTAGGGGACGACGCACTATCCTAAGCTATGCTAAGGGTATTGTAGAGGGTCACTGTGGCCCAATCTGAAACTTGGAATCTAGGGTCGATAACTAAACGACTTTGGTCCAATGGGGCTGAATTATTTAGGGGTGCCATTGGGGTTACCCCTAGTGTGGTTGAATACTGGTTGAAGACCATCGAGAGGATTCTAAATGATTTGGACTACACCCTAGGGCAGAAACTAAAAGATGTAGTATATTTGCTTTGCAATGAAGCATATCAATGGTGACAGTCAGTTGAGCGGGGTACTCAGCCTGACAGTGTGACTTAGACTTTCTTTCAGAGCACCTTCTAGAAAAAGTACATGAGGGCATTGCCTTTATGGTGAGAGATGTATCATCAACACTGATCACAAAAGCCTCAAGTACCTCATCACTCAAAAGGAGTTAAATCTTAGGCAACGTAGATGGATTGAATTGCTTAAAGACAATAACTGCATAATAGAGTATCATCCTGGTAACGCTCTCAGTCGGAGATTGATGTTTGAGTTGAGGACGATGTTTTCTCGCCTAAGTCTGTTTGAGAACAGTGGTTTGTTAGCCGAGTTGCGAGTTAAGCCGACATGGATTGATCGTATTCGTGATAAGTAGTTATTGGATGACTCTTTGGTTATTTGGGTTCAACAGGTTGATGAGGGTAAAACCTTAGACTTTGGGTTTAATAATGAAGGTGTGTTGCGCTTCAAAGGTCAGATTTGTATGCTGAACGACACCAAGTTGAGGCAGTCTATCTTGTGGGAAGAGCATAATAGCCTTTATTATAACAACTCGTTTTCAATGAAATCAGAACAGTGGTTTCGGGACTACAAATTCGAGGTCAGAAGAATATTTATTTTAATATTATTTTATGGTCTATAGTATGATAGAAATATCGTATGAAGGTTTCGTTAAGAAATTTTATCGTTTACATGTCTACTTTGATAAAAAGAACCAAATTGCATAAAGTGCAAAACTTGAATTCTAGTAGCTAAAGGTATCAAATAGCTATGGAATTTAAAATTAGAGGTCCTTATATTGTAAATAAACCATTTAGAGGAGTTAGTAGATAAGGATGATTACTCATCATTGGAATTTAGTAAATTATTAAGGTTAATTTTGGAAAGTAAATGATAAAATGATGATAAATAAATAAAATAAAAAAATTTCATCATTTTCATTATCTTTCCTAAAACAAAAACATGGAAACCCTAGCCATGGAAGTTGAGTTCTAGCAAACTTATTTGGCTTAATTATGTATGCATTCTTGTCCCGTTTTTAATGATTTTTAAGTTTCCGAGATTGTAATAGCTTAATCTAGCTATCTTGGGGATTAATTTGCAAAACTGTTAAAGTATTAGGGTTTTTTCATGGATGAGTATAGTTCCATTTTAAAGATTTATGGTAGAAAATGAAAGGTTGTTATTAGATAAACAACTTTTGTAAATAGAATTTTGATGAAATTATTATTTAGGGACTAAATTAAAAATTGAAAAATTTATGGAAATTCTAAATTTTGTGAAAAATATGGGTTGCTATTGATATGTATGAAAATCGGTTAGGCTTGAAATAAGGATTAAATTGTATGACTTTTATTTTCCGAGCCTAGGGATAAAATTGTAATTAATTAAAGTATAGGGGTAAAATAGTAATTTTTACAAAGATGTATATTGGATTGAATTGAATATGAATTATATTAAATTGAGTTAAATTCATTCGTATAGATCCGGATAGACCTAATACGGAGTTAGATCGAGGAAAACAGAAAGTATCGGATTAGTAGCCTACGAATTTACGTACACTTGTCGAGGTAAGTTCGTGTAACTAAATTGTATATTTGTATGATTTGAATTGAATATTTTTGTGTGTGTGATCTGTATAAATTGCCATGTATATTGTTGATCACATATCCGACAAGTACCAAATCCTGTTTGAACCTTAAAAACCCGAAGGATATAAATGACATGTCATTAAGGTTCCCAGATTGGTTGTGGTCCTGCATGTGTTGCGAACGTAATACAGCTTTTATGAGCATACCGATATTTGGCTCTCACGAGTTTCTCGATTAATGGCTCTCTTGAGCTTCCGATAATTGGCTCGCATGAGCTTCTAGATTTTTAGCTCTTATGAGCTTCCTGATATACAGCTCGATTGAGCTTCCAGTTATATACCTCATATGAGCTTCCCGTTATATGGCTCGGAAGAGCTTCTCGTTTACATGTTTGTATAAATAAACATGTACATGAATTGACGAATTACAGTTTTGTACACTTCGTGTGTACTACCTGTGTATCCAACAATATTTTAAATGGTTCAATGGGCAAAGTTCTTATATGAGATATTATGAGTTCGAAATGAACTATTACCCGTATATACATGAAGTACATGGAAATGATATTACCTGATATACTGATGCATGAATTAGTTGTTACTGGAATGTGGAACTTGCTTGATGACTTTGTTCATCCATGATTAAAGGCTATTATATGTGATTACTTAACTAACATGATGAGGATATGTGTTTAGGCTTTTGGCCAAGTTGGTTTGGATAATTTTTGTATGTTTACCTTATATGTGAAATAATGGTAAGTTAAATTCCATATTATACGAACTTACTAAGCTTAAATGTTTACTCTATTTTATTTTCCCTATTTTATAGTAATTCGGAAGCTCGATTTGGTCGGAAGCTGGTCGGAGTTACTTCATACTATCCATTGGCCTATTTTGGTATATAGTAAATCAATTTTGGTTATAGTGGCATATATAGGTTAACTTGGCCATTGATAGCATATAAATGTTTTGATGAAACTAGTCATTTGAATGGCTTGTGTTAGTATATTTTGATGTGTTTATAAGTGGTTTTATCATGTTTGAAATGTGAGTTTGATTATGCATATATATGCATTTGGTTATCTAGATAAATATGAATATTTGGTTGACATGTCTTTAAATTGTCGTTTAAGATGCCTAAGAGCACATTGGTTGTATGTGGTAATATGTCATGTTTAAGACATGATTTTTGCTTGTTTTGATTGATTTGTTATGTCTTGATGATGTCCAAAAATGTTGATTTAGGTGGATGACAAATTGGATGAGAAATATGGCTACGAAAATGGCCTATTTTTGTCCACATGGGCAGAGGCACGGGCGTGTGTCTCAACCGTGTGCCCCCTGTATCTTAATTTAGCATGAAACAGAATGCTCACAAGGGCTAGCACACGGGCTTGTGGTTTGGCCGTGTAACCCAAGTTAGAGAACTCATAAGTTTGGACACGGGCTGGGACACGACCATGTGTCCCTATTTCGAATGCCTACATGGCTTGAGATACGAGTGTGTCTCTTGAGCATGTGAGATACACGGCTTGGCTACACGGGCGTGTGTCGTCTGCACCTTTGAAAAATTTTAATGTTTTCTAAAAAAATTTTTATGTACCCGATTTAGTCCCGACTTGTTTCTAATATGTATTTTGGGCCTCGAGGGCTCATATAAGGGACATTATGTTTGATTTCGATTAGTTTCTGATATGAATGCTATATGATATGAAATATTTGTTTATTTGTTCAGTAAATTCTGATAATGCTCTGTAACCTTATTCTGATGACAGATGCAGGTTAGGGGTGTTACACTTATGCTATACATCCCGGTGGTAATAAGATGTATCGTGATCTCTGAGAATTGTATTAGTGGCTAAGGTAACTGACTTTGTGTCACGTTGTTTAACGTACGAGCAAGTTAAGGCTGAGCACCAACTTCTTTTTGGTTTGCTTCAATCCATTAAGATTCTGTTGTGAAAATGGGAATGGGTAACTATGAACTTTGTTATTGGGTTGCCCTTGACACCCACTAATAAGGATTCTATTTGGTCGTCATGGATCAATTGACTAAGTTTGCTCATGTCCTTCTGGTTTGAACTAGCTATTCTCTACAGAAGCTAGTGAAACTGTACATTTTTGATACTGTAAGATTTCATGGAATTTCGGTGTTGATTATCTCAAATTAAGACTCTCGATTTATATCTCAGTTTTGGAAACTGTATGAGGCTTTGAGTACTTGGTTAGACTTTAGTACTGTGTTCCATCCATAGACTAATAGACAATCTGATAGGGTGATTTAGGTATTAGAGGATATGTTATGGAGTTGTGTTATTGACTTTCGTGGAAGTTGGGAGGAGTTTCTGCCACTAACTGAATTTGCTTATAATAATAGCTTTCAGTCCAGTATTTAGATAGCACCTTATAAGGCTCTTTATGGACGTAAGTGCCTCACCCTATTGTGTTGGACTGAGTTAGGTGAGAAGGATTATGGGTTCGAACATGGTTTTTAAGACTGAAGATAAGGTCAGATTGACTCGGGATCGTCTTAAGGTAGCTTTTGACAGACAGAAGTCTTATGTAGATCTTACGAGGAAAGATATAAAGTTTACTGTGGGAGAGCAAGTTTTCCTTAAGGTGTCTCTGTGGAAGAAGGTCCTCAGGTTTGGTCGTAAGGGCAAGTTGAGCTCTAGGTTTATTGGGCCTTATTGGATTTTGAAACGAGTGGGGTCGGTCGCCTATCAGTTAGAGTTACCTCTAGAGTTAGATCGTATCATGATATTTTTCACGTCTCTGTGTTAAGACGGTATTGGTCTGATCCATCTCACATTGTGTCTGTTGAGAAGATCGATGTAAGGCCAGATTTGGCTTTCAAGAAGGAGCCGATGCATGTTCTAAATCGAGAGGTTAAGGTCTTG
This sequence comes from Gossypium turneri, assembly GCA_008044935.1. NCBI lineage: Eukaryota > Viridiplantae > Streptophyta > Magnoliopsida > Malvales > Malvaceae > Gossypium > Gossypium turneri. The sequence goes on along the minus strand of CP032579.1, from coordinate 34,215,034 downwards.
AGGAAGAAGACTATTTTGTAGATTAAGGTCTTGTGGCGATATCATGGTACAAAGGAAGCCACCTGAGAACCAGAGGATTTGATTCGACAACAATACCCACATCTGTTTGAGTCAGGTAAATTTTGAAGTCGAAATTTCTTTAAGAAGGGGAAAGTTGTAACACCCTAAAATTTTATTTTTTAAATTGTTAAAACTTGTTAAGTAACTTATTCTGGTTCAGTGCTTAAGTGTTGTGAGTAATGTGTGTGAGGTTCTGAATTCGAATCATTTTCTTTTAAGTTTTGTTAATTTTTTCCCAACCTTAACTTTGGATATTAGGGTTATATATTATTTTCATTCAACTAAAGATAGAATGAGTCTACTAATTGGGTGGTAAAGCTTCAGGTTACCCTTTGGTCCTGTGTTCGAATCTCTGTGCGTATTAACAAAAATAATTTTTGCTAATTCCCCTACCTATACCGCCCATGTGGTGGAAGTTGGGTACAATTTGAACTCTATGGAAAAATCTGATAAGATAACTAATCAAAATTAGTGGAGATATAGGTAGTTTTTTTTTTTTTATTCTTTTTTTTTTGAAAATTTTCTAAAAAATTCTCCTAAAATCTCTCACACTTTCTACCATCCCTCTTTTCCATTTTTCCATATTCTGGTTGGGTTCTTCTTTTCTCTTTTGTTGGCCTCCAAAATTGTAATTTCAGTCTTTTTTATTCTATTTTCATTTCTCTATTATTGTTTTTCAGACGGGTAAGTCTTGCAAGTGGGTTCTTTGATGGTAAGATTAATTAGTTTGTTTCTGCATGTCAATTAGGGGTATAGTATTTTGTAATCTTCGTTATTGATCGTTTTGGTTTTCTGATAGAAGAAGAAGGTGGTGCGTACGATGTCTCTCCGTTAACTAGGCAACTTTATAGACTATTGTTTTCTCAAGGATAAGTGATCGATTTGGTGTTAAGGTCGAGTGCCTATTTGTTTAAGCTTAAATTTTATGAATGCAAGGGTCGTATCTAGGATTTGGTTTCTAATAAATTTAGTTGAATGTCTATTTTAGGTACTGGAATTACGGTTGTTGGTTTTGCATCGAGAAACGACCATGTGTGTAACGGAAACCCAAAAAATAGCGAATGGCGCCATGCCGAAGAGCCCACTATCGATGTCACATGACCATGTGCCAAGCCGTGTGACATACCGTGTGAGCCACACGGTTGTGTGCTAGGCTGTGTGGACCACACGAGCTGGGTCATTTTGACCATGTGGGTCATACGGGTGTATGTTAGGCTGTGTGGAGCACACAGGCTGGGCCAGTTAGGTCGTGTAGGCCCAATTTTTGTAAAATTTATTTTGGGCCATATTTGAAGTGTGATTTGAGATTAGTCACTTCGTAGGCTCCAAAATGTGTTATGTATGATTTATAGTTATGAAATTTGATATTTTCTCTCTGATTATATGATTTTTGAAAGCATGATTTTATAATCTGATTTGTTAGCATGTATAACATGTATGTATCAGATATCTTATTAGTATTGTATGAGCATTGGGGTGGGGTATTGATAAGACGGAGGAAGTATTGGCAGTTTAATAATCTGCCTTATCTAGTGGCCTAGACCATATATCTGTTCTGGTGGCATTGCCACACTTATCTGTTTCTGGCAGCCTGAATGCACTATTTTGAAAAGTGACATACGCTCACTCATAGGGGTGTGGGGTTGGATGGGTTTTTATTACCCTAATTGGTGTATTGGATTGGATGAATATGGTGTGTAACGGATATGGGTAGGATCTGAATATGTATTTGAAATTTGCATCTGATTTTGTATCTGAACTGCAATTGTATATATATATATGTTATTTTTTATGCATCGATCTATTGCGTGGGCTAAGTTATACACTGGGCTTGTAAGCTCACCCTTTGTTTTATCCTCTCAAGTAATCAGTAAACCTAGGATCGGACAGCGTGCTAGAACTCAGGTTTGGATTCATACGATAAACGGTTTAAATGAACTTTATGTTTTAATTTGAACTTTTCGGACTTATAGACTGTAAATTGTTGTGGACTTTTCATTTTGTTTATTTTTTACTTGTTTTTTCGAACTAAGTAGTATTATAGTTCCATCTGCAAAATGATTTGTTACAAATTAAACTCTGGTTTTGAAAACCTTATAATTTAGTAAATTTTGTTGCAAAATGAGATGATCTCTTAAATGGTTTCTTGTAATAAAGTAATGATTTTAACAAGGTTTTTTTTCCCTAAAATGGAAAACGGTATATCAAAGTTAACACTGATTTACCACACGATTTCAAATTCAATTTTTGGGTTTTCAAATGAGTTAATGTAATTCCTAAGGATTTAGCCATAACGTCCAAGTTAGGTGTGGGGTGTTGCATAAGTTATGTATTAGACTTGTTTTACACTTCTAACAAAATGGACACATCTTTTGTCACACAAATAGATAAGCATAGAGATAATGGGAAAAGAAGTTGGTAATGTAATTCAAGCTTAAACTAAATCTACGAGACCTTATCTAGAGAAGAATTCCACTACTAAATCTCATGATACAAACAATTATTTAAGCTCAATTTATCCTAACCTCCCCGTCTCACCCAAATAAATTTAATATGAACTTTCCCCAATAAAAACAATAAATTTTATTGTTTATTTTGAAATAGTTGAAGTATAGATCGTTATATGCATAGTATGAGATAATTTATTGTTTAGTTTATAAAATAATTTTATTTATTTATTTTGAGTTTGTTTAATAATGGATTGTATTTATAAAGTTTATTAAAAATATTTATGTAATTTATGAGTATTTTATATTTAATATTATTTAATATTTGTAAATATTTTTTATAGATATACCAAATATTTTCAAAAATAGCAATAAATATGAATCTAAACATGTTAATATCACTGGTATCAGTAGAAGACCTCAAGAATTTGATGGAAAGATACGAAAATGTATGTCTTGACTTTGTGACTTGTTTTTAATGGTTTAGTTAGGTTAGTTTGGTGGGTCTTGTCTTGTCTTTTGACATGTCTTTGGGGTACTTTCTGTATGAGTAGTTAGGAAATAGCAATTATTTTTGGTAAAAAGAACAACATATATGACTTAAAATAAGAGAAAGTTTTATTAAAATAATATTGAACTTAAAACTTTTTTAAACATAATTTTTTTTTTATTGGTGTTAGTTATTTTATTGATGTAAAGGACGCTATGGCTCAAAGGCAATGGACACATTAAATAAAAATATTTGTTAAATGCTATTTTGTCAATAAATGAATTAACTTAAATTTCACAGTCACAAACAAAAACTAAGCAAATATTCGAGATGTAATATTATAAAGGGATAAAGTAATATTTAATTCTTAAATTTAATCAATTTAATCCTTAAATTTCACCCTAAATTAGATTCTTTTTAAGGCATGATGATATCAGATCATCTATATATGACTAAATGTTAAAATAATATGCCATGTGGGGGATATGGTGATTCTCTCCTTTCTCTCACACTTAAAAGTCTCAACTCTCATTAAATCAAGGGATAAACATCCCATTTTTGACACAAGATTCCTTAAAACTTGATAAGTTTTTTTTTTAGTGTCTCCCAAATTTGAAACAATGGAACTCAAAGCTTATAAAAGAATTTTTGATGAATGCACCACAGTACTTTGATTATTGTGGTGATTAACAATTATATCAAATCTGAATTGTTCTTTTCTTGCAAAATTGAAGGTCCAATTAATTATTTTATAACATGATTAAGTATCAACAACACCCCCCACATGTATAGCAAGAAAGAGACATAGACACATAATAACATAGGTGGTGGTTAGCCACGACCAACGACCGAATACAGGGGCTAAAACCTGAATGTGCATGTGTGATGGGCCCTCTATTTCAATGACATATATTCCTTATATTTTCCATGAATGAATCTTATTATTATACCCAAAATTTCCTAAAATTCATTAAAACTTAATAAAAAAAGTTTTAACAATAGAAGATTAAATCAAAATATGTTAAAAATAAAGTAAATTTAAGTTCGCTTAGGTAAATGGATACGTCTATACTTGGTCATATTTATTAAACTTGGTGATTTAATTATATAATAATAGAATCTACATTCAAGTGCAACTATTTAATTTGTTGTTGTTGAGTGTGTTGGTACAAGATTTAGTTGGTTGTTCCGTTAGTCGGTTCATCTTCTTTTCTGGCATAGATGGTTAGAGTAGGGAGGAAGAAGACTCTCTGGTGAAAAAGAAAAAATAAAAAGCAGGATTGTCTGGAGAGCCGATCCCATCAAGAAGGTCTTTAAAAATGTGTATAAGGAGAAATTTTTTGGGTCGGATTAAAATATATTTTATTATAATTATAAAATAGAGTGTTATATGAATGTAATAATTGATTATAGAAAAAAATTTGTGACAATTCATAAAATGGTATTTCTAGATCTAAACATTGTTGATTGCTACAAACATTTGACATTTATGATTATATTTATGGTAAAGATTGTTTAATTGTTTCATGCCATTATTTTTACCATGATATTCACTTGAGTTTGAATATTAATATTTATTAGTGTTAACCCATTTTCCTACTTTTAATCTTCTCTTTTTTTAAATATAATAATTATATTAATAGTCCTCTAATTATTAGTAAAAAAATTGTAATTAAATTATGAAAAGTTGCAAATGAGCACACAACTATTAATAATTTTCTTTTTTAATCACTCAACTATAAAAAGTTACAAAATGATTACTCAATTATTCAATTTTGTCTTTTTTAATTATCTAACTATCATGAATTTTTGGATTTTTTATTTTTACGTTAACTAGCTGGTGATAAAAAAATAAAATTAAATAGTTGAGTGATCATTTTGTAACTTTTTATAATTAGATTATCAAAAGAAAGACCAATTAATAGTTGAGTGACTAAATAATTACATTTCATATATATATATATATATATATACACACACATGCATATAATATTATCCCCAAGAGATGATATAATAGTAAAGAAGAATGGATACCTTTAGCTAGAAACATATGAAGATAGCAAGGTATGCCCATAGAAAGGGAAAAGGAAGCACAAGGAAGATACTCTCACACCTCCCATAAGATATGCTTCTTGTTGGCATTCCCAAGCCTAAGATTTTATGCGCATGGAAACTGATTTCAAGCTTTCAAATCAATCACAGAGTTGCATTGTCTTTATAAATCCTAGAAACATGCATGCATGTATAGATATCATTTCATTCTTGTTTTCTTCTTCTTAATCACAAGTAGAATATTTGAAATATATATGGTCCATTGTCTTCTTCATTAAATATTGATAATTAGTGAAAATTATTGACGCTTTTGTTCTTTTTAGAGAGAGATTTTTTAAATCCTATACATATATAGAGAGAGAGAGAGAGGATAATATATTTCTTCCTTATAGCCAGATAAACCAGGAATTTTATACAATAATTAATGACCCTGAGAACCTTCTCTATATGGAATATAGAGCTCAGCTAGCTAAGATGTTTAGTAAATTCAGAAGAGAATATTTTTCTTTCATAGATCCAACTAAGAATTCAGTTTTTTTTTTTTTTTAATAAAGAAAAAACAAAGATCGCATATTGATGAACAAATATTCCACTTTTATTTAAAATAAACTTCAAGAATTTTTTTTCCAAAAATAAGATTAAGCGTGTATAAATAATAGAGTAATATTTGATGTGATATCAGTACATAAATTCTATGTATCAATAATAAGATTAAGCGTGTATAAAGATTTTTCTTGAAAGTTGAAACTACAAAAATTAATATAATATGTATGTATGTATATATATATAAAGGGTAATTTATAGGTTATCGACTTTAACATAAAGTTTTATATAAATAGTAAGATTTTAATTTCATCAAACTATATCTTCGAACTTAATCATTTATGCCAACTTCATTAAATAATTTTAAAGCAAAAGTTACCTTAGCATGCATACATATTATGTCAACAAATGCTAAGTGTACGAAAAAAACACATTATGCTTTTAAATAAAGAACATAAATTTAAATTTTTGAAACGAAGAAAGATAATTACGAACTTTAAATATGATCTTTGAAACAAACATAAAGAATATAAAAAAAGATACGCATGCATATTATATATAATAATAGAAGTTAATATATACATATGATCTCATTCGTTAATAATAGAATTTCAACAATAAAATTATGTTAAATTAAGTAGTCTGAACTGCAAATTACCCTATGGAAATGCTACGGGCTACATTTCTTTGGGTACCTTTACAGTGGATTTGCATGATCAGGCTTGGGCTAAATGCTTTTCTAATTGTCCCTTTTGAGAGCCCATTAATGACACAAAGCCTAGGCTTTTTCCGCCTATACCTAACCCCAATTCTATGCTGGTTGGTCTCTTCCCATCTCTTCTTGCGCCAATGAAGAAAGAGTTCAAGAGACAACACCAAGAGAATCAAATTAACCTCTAGCTACAAGAGGTTTCATCTTTTTAAAGTCTTATCTTAGCCGACGACCTTATTCGAACCATATTTGGATTTTGATCAGAATTATAATCCTTTTAAAATGTATTTGGTTGAGTAGAAAAACGGAAGGATGGAAAGAGGAGGTAAAAAAGTGAAAAAAAAGTTAAAGTTTGAATTTATTTGGTAGGAAAGAAAGTAGGAGAGATGATTATTTTTCATTTTAATGCATAAAAACTAATCCTTCTATATCGGAATGATGAAATGAGAGAGAGATGTAGGTCAATTTAAAACTATGCGTTTTTCATATATTTTAATTTTTTTCCTTTCAATTTTTCAACTCTACCAATGAATAATTTTTCTATCTTTCCTATCAAGCACACCTATGAAGAGAAAACTTATATTTTTTTCTTTCTATTTTTTTACCTTTTCAAGTTTTCAATCTTTTCAATTTTTTTCCACTCTACCAAATAAGTAGATTTTATACTCCCACTAAATTTGGATTTAAATAATTAATTAAAATTAATTTAATTTTATTAAATAAGCCTTTTTTAAGGAAATATATAAATAAGTCTTATTTAAATATTTTTATATTTTAGTATTTTATGTAGATAATTTAAAATTAATACATTATACAAAGGTTTAAATGTAAAATTGAGCCTCAAATTTTACTATTTCTCCTACGTAGGAATCTAAACTTCTTTTTTGTCAATAGTGACATCTAAATTATTAGTTTTGTCTCATTTTACTTTAAAATACAATACTAACCAATAAGAGTGTGATATGTGTCATATTTTTATTAGACGTCATACGTTTTCTTGATAGAATGAGACAAAATTGATGGTTAAAATACCCTTATTGACAAAAAAAAAAGTTGTATAGTTTGAGGGCTAACTTTGTAGTTAAGTCTTATGCAAAATATGAGATAATTTGGGATTCACAAAGGTACAATGTGATCAACAGTGACAGCCAAGAATTTATTTTAGTGGCAAGATTAAATTATATTTTTAAGGGGTTAAAGTATACTTTTATCATTATATTAATATATTATTTTGAAAAAATTAAGGAATTAAACTCAACTTTACCATTTTAGAGGAGTCAAAGTGCAATTTAACCATTATATTAATTTAAAAATTCAAGAATCTGTCTAAAAAAATTATTGTGATGGAGTTAAAACATGACATGATGTTGAATGTATGCACTAGTCCATTTAAATAAAATTTTAATTTTAAAATTAAAACAATTTAATAATAAAATATTTCTCTAAATTGTAATTATTAAGATAAGTTACTTAAATAATTAAAAATCAAATCATTATAGATCATGAACACAAACATATATTTTTTTCTTTAAATTGGATCATGATAGTATACTAAACGCAACATTAAATAATTAATGCATGATATAAATACAATTTAAGATAAATAATTACAAAATAATACATAAAATAAAACAAATATGAATAGAATGATTATGACAAAAAATATAATTATTAATGCATAATATATATTTAAAATAATAACTTTATAATACTTTAAACATATTTGAAAATAACACAAAATTTTTCTCTTCACTTTCTTTTTCTTTCTTTCTCATCTTTCTCTCCTGTTTCTTTCCCCACCCTAAACTCCCACAGCCCATAACCCAAAGAAAAAGAAGAGGCCAGGTGTCAAAAGCCCAAGTCCTTACATCTACAATAAATCTATGTATACTAGTTTTATATAGGGTTATAGATAAATACTAATTTGCATGTTCATATGATGCAGGATTGTGTATATCAATTAAAAATATATTTAATTATTTTATAATTTTTAAAATAGATTTTTAAATAGATATTAGCTTTAAATTTTTGAAACAAAAATTTTTGTTTAAATAATATATAAAACCGCTTAAAATTAATACACAATTTAATTATTTTTATAATCTTTTAAATACTTGTTTATATAGTTTTTAAATTTTAAAATTGTTTTGGAAAAAAATTTGAAAACATATTTGTAAAGATAAATAGTTTTAATTTTTTTTGAAAATGTAGTACTTTAATCATAATTGTTAAATTTTTAATTAACAAATAGTAATATGAGTGTCCATTAGGATAAGAAATTTGATGTACTTTAGGATTCTAATGTTTATTAGAAGTAGAATTTTATATCATTTATACTTACGTCTATAATAGACTTTGGAGAAGCATTATAAATAACCTGGTTGATAACAAAATACATAATTCACTCTTCATTTGTAAAACCTCTCACCCGTCCTAACATACAGTACGAGTGGGAGCTGTACTTTCAGACTTAAACCAATAATTTTTTTTATAAAAGTATCTGTTTCACATTATATTAGTATTCCTTTGTAATACCTCAATTTTACCCGATCTAATAAATGCAAAAACAGATAAAATAATAAAATAAAATAGTCCATAATATTTGATTACAAACGGGCTACAAGGCCCAAACCTAAAGCCCAATTACAGTTCAGCCCAAATAGGCAAGAACAGTTTCTGAAACCCTAGCAACAGCAGGATCTCTGCGCCGCAACCATCAAGAGCCGAATTTCCATGTAATCACCTGCAAACACAAGAAAGGAAAGAAAAATCAAAGAATCAAAATCAAATCAACATTGGAAGATTTCTTTTTATTTCTTTCTTTTCTTCTTGTATTGAAAGATCGCTATAAAAAGCGACTTTGACACACTGTAATAGGGATCGAAAAAAATTGAAATAAAATCAAGTCTTTCACATTCGCAATACAGAGAATATAGTCTATTAAAGGTTGCTATCCGCACTTCTATTCTTATTTTCTGCTATATCTGTTTTTTCATGAAATAATGAAAAGTAAAAAGGAAGGAAACAACCTGTTTGCTTAAAAGCGACGCCGTAGGAGGATTGACTCCGAGGATCGGCAGTCAGAAACCGAAGGGTTTCGTGCTTCATTCGTGTTTTCTGAAAGTTTTTCAAGAAATTTCAAACTCAAATCGGGGTTTAAAAAGGGTCGGAGAGACCGATTGCGATTTTTTTTATTTTCCGGCCACCGCATGTGGCGGTGCCGGCGCCGGAGAATGGCGGCCGGCACGGTGGCCGGTGACCGGCCGAGGACCGTCCGATGATTGTCCTATCGCCTGAGGACAGGAAGGTTGAGAAGTTTTTTAAAAAGGTTTTTTGATATTTTTTTTAGAAATGTTTTGAAATGAAATTTTTTGGTTTTATTTTGGCTTAAATAGCTAATTGAAAACGGCGCCGTTTTGAGGGGAGGATCCGCGCGTCGACCCGACCCGGACCCAGGATCCGCGTGTTTTTATACGGAGGGGCAAATTGCGCTTTTAGCCCCTCCGCCTTTTAACATTTTTGCAATTAAGTTTATATTTCTTTAAAAATTAGGCCTTTTATTTATTTTAAATTCCAATTCAATCCTTATGGAATGACGCCGTTTAGGGAAATAGGGAAATTTTCCTTTTTGGTCCCTCTACGTAATATGCGCGTTCAATTTGGTCCCTCAGTCTCCATCTATTTACAGATTTGCCTAAAAATTTTTATTTACAATTCAAATTAACCCTTTTTTTATTTTCCTTATTTTTTAAATTTAGTTTTTTTAATTTGTTTTAATATATATAATACATACGCACATTTTGTTTTAACATAATGTAATTATTATTTTTTTATGTTGTATATTAGTATTTTTGACCATTGTTTTTATATTTATGTATATAAATATAAATATTTTTTAAAAAATGCGAATACATGTTTTTTTACATACTTCAATTTCTTTTTTTCTTATGTTTGCAAATATGTTATATTTTGTTTATAAGAATTTTAACCCAAAATTTCATATGTAGGTTAAGTGAATGTCTTTAAATTTCGATTAATATATTGGGTGCTGTTTTTTTATTATTTGTTTATTAATTCGTGTTTTCATTTATATTATCATTTATATTATGTTGCTCGTTTATGTGATGCTTTACATGGCATTGTTTGTTTTTATTAGTATGCATTATTTCTATTTATTATTGTACTATATATTTAATGTAGCATAACATTACATTTTTTTTCACTCGATTTTTAAAATTAAACTTTTTCAAAATGGATATTCTTTTAATTAAAATAAAAGCTCATTATTGGGGAATTCAACACGTTGTGTCCTAACATATTGGATATGGCGCATTGATTTCTCGAAATGAAGATTTTTTAAAAAAACTCATGAAGGAAATATTCCGAGTTTGAGATTCTAAAGGAATTGTGCCCTAATGTATTGGGTGTGATTTCTTAAATCTTGGATAAGTGGATGTTCTCTTAAATTAAAGGAAATATTCCGAATTTGGGATTCTAAAGGGATCGTGCCCTAGCGTATTGGGTGTGGTTTCTTAAATCTTGGATGAGTGGATGTTCTTTTAAAATTTTTAAGTATTCTGACCTAATTCATTTTGGGGGAAAATTAGAATGTTGTGCCCTAACGTATTGGGTGTGGCATTTTTGCTTCTCCGAATTGAAAAGGGTCTTAATATGCAACGTTTTGGGTTTTAAAGATTATATTTTTAAAATTTTCAACCTTAAGACATTAATTAACTAACTAGGTACCAATTTTTGGGCGCAATGAGGGTGCTAATCCTTCCTAATACGTAACCGACTCCCGGACCCGTTTTTCTAAAATTCGTAGACCAAAGTCGTTTTTAGGTGACCCAATCACACCTTAATAAAAGATTGGTGGCGACTCCCAATTTTCATTTTTTAAAGTCGAAAATCTAAAATTTCTGTTTTTCAAAAAAACGGTTTCGACAGCTTGGCGACTCCGCTGGGGACTTTTTTAAAATAAGAGAGTCGAGCCACAAAGTTGATTATTTTTGTCTTATGGTCGAGAAAATATTTTTTTAAAAAACTCATGACATCCTTTTGCATTCATTATCTTCTTGTTCAAACATTGTTTGCATTATACATTTCATGAGTTGAACAATGTTACCCTTTTAAGTGGGAGTGAGAAACTATACCTTCGTGAGGTTTTACCTCCGTGTAGGGTAGTGGATTGCTTTCGGGATACATCCGTACCTATGTCTTCGTGAGATTTTTCATCTCCGTGCAGCCATAGGGAAATGTATTCCCCTGAACTGAACTCGGTCCATATGAGCCTATAATGGGTGAGGATTGAGGAATCTGCTGGTTCGGGTACCTTTACTCTAGAAGCCAAACTTCATATAATGAACCTTAGGAATCCACCTTAGGTAGAATCATACTAAACCCTAGTAGATATCCAATTAGGGATCTTTATTATTTCTTGATTATATCTTGTGTTTCTATGTTATACTGACTTTTGGTGTTTTATTTGCATGACATGACATTTCATTTCATCATAAAATGCGTCAATTCAAATTCAGTTGCTAGATAGAAGGCTTATCATGGAAAGCGGGTTTCTTGATAAAGTGGAGGACAATGCGGCTGTTCGAACTTGGTCTGAAACAACGCAGCAAGAAAAGGGTGATAGTTTGGCTGATGGGCATGTATCGGAGTTTATGGGACTTTACGCATATCAGTGCAACTCAAAACAATTTGCAATAATTGAAGGAAATCTGGGGCAGTGGAGTGATGAGCTGCTTTACGTTCGGGAAGGTCGATTTAGTGCCTACGATAGAGGAGTATATGGCTTTACTCCGTTGTTCAAAGTTTCAAGTGGATAGGGTCTATTCGAGAGCGGTAAATGTGCCAACCTTTTCCAAGAAGCTGATGAGTGTAACAGGAATGAGTGAGCAGTGGGTTGTCGCACAAATTAAGCAAAAGGGGGACAGTAAGTACGTTCCTTGGAGAGGCTTGAAAGATGCAATCCTCACACACCCAGATGTCAGGAAAAGGTTAGATGTTTTTGCTTTAAGTATATATGGCTTGGTTGTCTTCCCTAAAGCCTTGGAGTATGTGGATGAAACAGTCACTGATTTATTCTACCGGCTGGATAAGAAAGTTACACCGATTCCAGTAATTTTGGCAGAAACTTTTAGGTCATTGAGTGCATGCCGGAAGACAGGTGAAGGTAGATTTATTGGATGTGCACAGCTTCTACTCGCGTGGTTTCACAGTCACTTTTGGAAGGTGGATAAAGTGTCGTATCGGGTTTTCTCTGAAAATTATTCACTACTAAAGAAGATAGTCGCTACGCCCAGGAGAGACGACATTTCGAATGAGAAGTGGATAGCAATTCTTCAAAATCTTCGAGAGGAGGACATTGAGTGGAGAGCTCCTTGGTTACTTTCAGATGAGATCCTGTATAGGTGTGGTAGTTTTGATTGGGTTCCTTTGCTAGGGGTTTGGGGAGCTACTGGATACGCCCCATTATTGGTGCTAAGGCAATATAGGTTAAGGCAATTTATACCTGCGACCCAAGGGATAGCTGATTGTGAATTTTCGTACAAGGATGATGGTTATAGAAAGAAGATTCAAGAGATGGCTAGTGCGTGGAAACAAACTCGCCTAATGAAGAGTCTAGCTGTGGGTCCAATGACAACTCCTGAGTATCATCAATAGTGGGCTAGAAGGATTAATGATAATACACCTAAGTTAAATCAGGAAGAAAGCCAGTCAATAGAAGAGCATTTGCGAGTCATTCCTTCTGAGTTGGAAATTATAAAGCAAGATTTTGAAAGGAGAAATGCAGATTTGGAGAAAAAGATAGAGCAAATGGAGGCGGAAAAGATGAACTTAAGATTGGATATAGATGTTCAGAAGCTTGAAAATGAAAAGTTAAAGAAAGAGAAAAACAGGGCTGAGGATGAGCTGGGTAGCTTGAAAACGAATTATAAAAAAATGCGTTTGTCAATGAGAACTGCTGGGCTGGGAAAGACGTCAGAACAGTGGCGAGTAGAAATCCAAGAAGAAAGGACAAGGCCGATAAGTAGGAACAGAGATTTCAAAAGATGCAAAGGCGAAATGAGGCCTTAGAAAAAAGTTTGTCAGAAAGCTAGAAGGAAAATTGTGAGTTAAAGGATAGGGTGATTGTATTGGAAAGATCTCTTCGTCAGTATCGAAGCCGAAATTCTACGATAGAGTTAAAGCTAGCTTGAGCAAGATTGAAGAAATGGAGAAAAGAATTGAAGAGTTAGAGATTGAGCTGCAAAATTGTGAGATCCAGATCAAGCACTTGAAAGTAAACGAGAGTCATAGTAATGAACAGCTTCAGCATTTTCAGAATCAAGTTAGAAGCAGAGATCATCTTATCGAGGAAGCTGTAGTCCAGATTCGAGAAGTAGCTGACCATATACAGACTTTAGCAGTACAGGCTGACACGCTGAGTGTGAAGTATGAATTAGAATCAGATCGGGGGCAAGAATTAGCTTTGTTACTTAGAAAGATTAGAGTTCTGGGTACTAGGGCAAAGGCTTATTTGTAATTAACTTTATGTAAAGGAATTTAATTTCTAGAAAAGTTTTCTTATATGGAATTGAATCAAAATTGACGCCTTTTCTGCATTCATTTCATGCATTGCATTGTTTCATATGCATTAATAAATACATTAAAGGATTCTAATTAAATCTAAATCACTCCTCAGCTAATCTGGAAACCAACCAACCTACCAAGCACCACTACGGTACCCGATCAAAAACCAAGGATATGGATCAAAGAATGGAGAGGTTAGAACAAACCCAAAAGGAAATGCAGGAGCTGCTTCAAAAGCAAATGAATGAGCAGCAAAAGATGATAGACAAAATGATGGAGTCTCAAGGGAGTATGATGGCTCAGTTAACTCAGTGGTTAATAAAGGAACTGATAAAGGAAAGGGTTCTGTACTCAATATTGAAGAAGGAGACAATGAGGGACTTGTCTATCCTCCGGACTTTACACCCCAACAAGTTGAGATGTACCCGCGAAGGTCTTCTGTTACCATTAACCCTCCGGGTGATGCTGCAACACAAATGAATTTCAAGATGGGATCAGGCTCTAACCCCGGTGCCAATTTTGTTAATCCTGCTATTCCTGATTTTGATGAGATGGCTGGAAAGGAAAAAATGAATAATGAATTATCAAAACAGCTCGAGGAGAGGTATAAATGGCTGGAGGAAAAACTTAAAGTGATAGAATGTACTGAGAGCTATCACGGAATTGATGCTAGAGAATTGAGCTTGGTTCCAGGACTGGTACTTCCTTACAAGTTCAAAATGCCAGAGTTCGAGAAGTACAACAGGACTAGTAGCCCCGGAGCACATATTACTATGTTCTGCAGGAGGATGACTGGATATGTTAATAACGACCAGTTGCTGGTACATTGCTTCCAGGATAGCCTCACAGGGGCTGCATCCAAATGGTACAATCAACTGAGCCGTTCCCAGATTAATTCATGGAGAGATCTAGCATAGGAATTCTTAAAACAGTACAGCCATGTGACTGATATGGTACCTGATAGAATTACTCTGCAGAGCATGGAGAAGAAGCCTGGTGAAAGTTTCAGGCAGTATGCACAGAGGTGGAGGGAGGTTGCTGTCCAAGTTCAGCCATCTCTTCTAGAGAGAGATGACGATGCTTTTCGTCAACACATTGAAGGCACCATTTATTACACATATGTTAGGGAGTGCCACAAAAGCTTTTCGGACATAATTATGAATGGTGAAATGATTGAAAGTGCCATAAGGAGCGGAAAGATTGATGCTGGAGGAAATAACAGAAGGCAAGCCTCAAAAGAAAAGGGAAATGAGGTGAACAGCGTGAATACATACGGCAAATCGATTGCTAATCAACAGGGTTCATCAAGACAAGAATTAGGTGTGAAGCCAGGTACGGAAAAGCTCCAGTTCACGCCAATTCCAATGTCGTACAAGGAGCTGTATCAAAGCTTATTCAATGCGTATGTTGTTGCTCCTTTACATGTGAAGCCTCCACAACCCCCGTATCCCAAATGGTATGATGCAAGTGCACAATGTGATTATCATGCAGGAATTACGGGGCATTCTATAGAAAATTGCATTACCTTCAAAAAGCTAGTTGAAAAATTCATCAACATGGGTATTGTCAAGATAGATGGTTCATCTAGTACCCAGTCATGATTGAATATGAAGGGGTGTCGAGAAGTGTTCACGATGAAACAACTGAAGAAGAGACCTTGTCAGATTTTTGCCCTTATAGACTTAGGAGTGTTTTAAATAATTAGACTGCAAAAGAAGCCCCTGTAGTATTTAGAGATTACTCAGAGTAATGTTCAAAACACACTTGTTGCCTTCAGCCTAGAGGCAATAAGAATTCTTTTATGAAATAGGCTCATGCCTGAACATCGTTATTCTAATAAAATACATCTTTGCATTCATTTTTTTAAAAAGCCAATATTCTTTCATTCTTTTCGAATAATTCTACTTTCATTCTTTTGTATCTTCTTCCATATTATTCTATTCATTTCATAATTGTATAAATGATTATTCATACATTCTTTTGTATATTCTTTGGTACCTACTATGGGTCCCCAGATATCAACGACATGAGTGATGCTGATACGGACTCAGAAGTTTCTTTTGAGTGAGATCTATGTTTAGAGGGATCTCATGACTTTAAAGATGACATAGATTGTAGCCTATTTTCAGACTTGTTGAGGATGGTAGAACAGGAATGAAATCTTACTTCATGAAGGGACAATAGAGATTGTGACTTTAAGATAGCGTGCATAACCGAAGAAATGAAGCATGACCTTGTTCAAAGATGTCTTCATATGGTCATATCAGGATATGCTTGAGTAAGCACCGACATTGTAATCGGAACAACAATACGATACCATAAATTTACAGTATGTTCAAGATTAACATCATGAACGATGCATTTAGAATTCTTTGCCGGGGCAATGCCTTCTTCTTCGGCTCATCATGGTTTAGCCCGTCGAAATCAAGTGGCCATTTCTCCGTTGTTGGATTTCATCCTAATTGAAAAGGAAGATCCAAAGTTTTCATCATAGTTAAATTTTGCCCCAAAAGGCTCTATGAAAGAAATTTGATCACAAAGAATATCTTACATTGGTTCTGATCGAAAAGGGATAACGAGGACTTGTCTAATCCTATGGGTTCAAAAAAAACAAAAAACAAAAAAAAAATAAAAGTGAAAGAAAAGAAAGAAAATGGAGAGGCCAAAGTGAAAACCCGCAAAGGGCACTTTGAGACCAAAGGGGATTTGAGTTGAAAACCTGAAAAGGGCGGCTCAAATATTGATCAGATTGGGGCATGTGGTGATCTTGTTTTACCTGAATTATCAGGAAAAGGTAGGCAACATCTTGTGGCATTGGCAGAGTACTGTGGATCTCCTAAACACATGTCAAACTCAGAAGGATTTTCAAAAGTTTGTACAGAGAAGTTCAAGCTGCGATATCTGGGGCACCCAATATTCATATTATTTATACTGAATTTTTATTTTGGGAACACTTCATTCGTTTCCAAGACACGCATTCCCAATTAATCTCTTTGTTATTCTTCTTTACTATCTTTGATAATTTATTCATTTCGAGCTATGCTCAGAACTATCTCTATTTCATCCATCGTTTTGTTCTTTTTGCAAGCATGTTGCATTAGAATAATGATCAATGGACTAATAAAACTTTCACGAAGGAAGTTTTGCATATTACTCTAGAAGTTTCTAAATAATACAGGAGTCTGAAACAGGACTATTATTTAGAACGCTCCAGGTTTAAAGGTTGGAAATCTGAAAAGGAAGAGTCTAAACTAGGACTTTCTCTTTGGAATTTGTTGTCAAAACATTGGATGTCGTGTTGATGACAAAGCCTAAATCAACAAGCAAGAAGGGATCACCAGGAAATAGAAAGAGGTTACCTCGGGGAAGAGAGCTTTCATTTGCGCATGAGCCTTTGGTACAACACCCTGGGAATGGTGTAAGAGACTAGAAAGATTTAGATCCTGTATCCTTGAATTGTGATAGGAGAGGATTGAAGAAAAGCCATATACTCTTGGGTTACAGTGGGAGAACGATGGTATGAATTTTTGTGCCCCAATGGATTAAACTTGGAGGTTCACGGTGGGGGGCAGCCTGGCTAAATGTTTCTTCAGAAAAGCCAGTCAAGCAAGAAGGCGATGTAGCACGTCAGTCACAAAGCCTTAGTAAACTTCGAGTAAGGACAACTTGAGCAGGATCATTCTCGAAAAAATAAAATTTTGCATTCATGCAAACATCATTCATACATACCTAGTTAGGAGCATTTGATTCATTTTGATCATGACATCCTAATCATTAGGCATAATTAGGTTCATTATACAGGTCATGTTCTACAGAGAACAGATCAGTGAAAGAGCAGATCTTGCCTTCCTGCATTGACGGCGAAGCAGATCAAAAACAAAGCCTTGCCTTCCTCGGTTGTAGTGGAGCAAGTTAAAAATAGCAAATCTTGCCTTCCTGCATTGACAGCGAAGCAGATCGAAGATGGCAGATTTTACCTCCCTGTGGTTATAGCGGAGTACATTGAAGCCAGTAATTCTACTTCCCTGGGCAACAGTGGAATAGATTGAAGATTTCAGATCTTATCTCCCTAAGCAGTAGTAGAGCAGATCAAAGACGGCGAATCTTATCTTTCCAAGATAGTGGGAAGCAGATTTAAGCCACCAAGCCTTGTCTCCCTGAGCAGCAGCGGAGTAGGTTGAAGATTATAGATCTTATCTCCCTAAGCAGTAGTGGAGCAGATCGAAGACGGCGAATCTTATCTTTCCAAGATAGTGGGAAGCAGATTTAAGCCACCCAGCCTTGTCTCCCTAAGTAGTAGCGGAGAAGGTTGAAGATTATAGATCTTATCTCCCTAAACAGTAGTGGAGCAGATCGAAGACGGCGAATCTTATCTTTCCAAGATAGTGGGAAGCATATTCAAGCCACCAAGCCTTGTCTCCCTGAGCAGCAGTGGAGAAGGTTGAAGATTGTAGATCTTATCTCCCTAAGCAGTAGTGGAGCAGATCGAAGACGGCGAATCTTATCTTTCCAAGATAGTGGGAAGCAAATTTGAGCCACCAAGCTTTGTCTCCCTGAGCAGCAGCGGAGAAAATCACAGATCTTATCTCTCTGAAGTTACAGAGAGCAAATTTCATCTAGTCTTATCTCCCTGAAGTTGCAGTGAGGTAGATTGAAGATAGCACTAATTCCTATACTTTTGAAGAGTATCAAGATCCAGCGTGACCGGGTAAAAATTGGGCATTTTAAAGTCTTCGCTCCGTTTTCATTACACAATAACGAGCAAAGAGGGGCAGCTGTAATACCTCAATTTTACCCGATCTAATAATGCAAAAACAGATAAAATAATAAAATAAAATAGTCCATAATATTTGATTACAAACGGGCTACAAGGCCCAAACCTAAAGCCCAATTACAGTTTAGCCCAAATAGGCAAGAACAGTTTCTGAAACCCTAGCAACAGCAGGATCTTTGTGCCGCAACCATCAAGAGCCGAATCTCCATGTAATCACCTGCAAACACAAGAAAGGAAAGAAAAATCAAAGAATCAAAATCAAATCAACATTGGAAGATTTCTTTTTATTTCTTTCTTTTCTTCTTGTATTGAAAGATCGCTATAAAAGCGACTTTGACACACTGTAATAGGGATCGAAAAAAAATTGAAATAAAATCAAGTCTTTCACATTCGCAATACAGAGAATATAGTCTATTAAAGGTTGCTATTCGCACTTCTATTCTTATTTTCTGCTATATCTATTTTTTCATGAAATAATGAAAAGTAAAAAGGAAGGAAACAACCTGTTTGCTTAAAAGCGACGCCGTAGGAGGATTGACTCCGAGGATCGGCAGTCAGAAACCGAAGGGTTTCGTGCTTCATTCGTGTTTTCTGAAAGTTTTTCAAGAAATTTCAAACTCAAATCGGGGTTTAAAAAGGGTCGGAGGGACCGATTGCGATTTTTTTATTTTTTGGCCACCGCATGAGGCTGTGCCGGTGCCGGATATTGGCGGCCCGCACGGTGGCCGGTGACCGGCCGAGGACCGTCCGATGATTGGCCTATCGCCTGAGGACAGGAAGGTTGAGAAGTTTTTTAAAAAGGTTTTTTGGTTTTTTTTTTTAGAAATGTTTTGAAATGAAATTTTTTGGTTTTATTTTGGCTTAAATAGCTAATTGAAAACGGCGCCATTTTGAGGCGAGGATCCGCGCGTCGACCCGACCCGGACCCAGGATCCGCGTGTTTTTATGCGGAAGGGCAAATTGCGCTTTTAGCCCCTCCGCCTTTTAACATTTTTGCAATTAAGTTTATATTTCTTTAAAAATTAGGCCTTTTATTTATTTTAAATTCCAATTCAATCCTTATGGAACGACGCCGTTTAGGGAAATAGGGAAATTTTCCTTTCTGGTCCCTCTACGTAATATGCGCGTTCAATTTGGTCCCTCAGTCTCCATCTATTTACAGATTTGCCTAAAAATTTTTATTTACAATTCAAATTAACCCTTTTTTTATTTTCCTTATTTTTTAAATTTAGTTTTTTTAATTTGTTTTAATATATATAATACATACGCACATTTTGTTTTAACATAATGTAATTATTTTTTTTCTATGTTGTATATTAGTATTTTTGACCATTGTTTTTATATTTATGTATATATATATAAATATTTTTTAAAAAATGCGAATACATGTTTTTTTACATACTTCAATTTCTTTTTTTCTTATGTTTGCAAATATGTTATATTTTGTTTATAAGAATTTTAACCCAAAATTTCATATGTAGGTTAAGTGAATGTCTTTAAATTTCGATTAATATATTGGGTGCTGTTTTTTTATTATTTGTTTATTAATTCGTGTTTTCATTTATATTATCATTTATATTATGTTGCTCGTTTATGTGATGCTTTACATGACATTGTTTGTTTTATTTGTATGCATTATTTCTATTTATTATTGTACTATATATTTAATGTAGCATAACATTACATTTTTTTTTTCACTCGATTTTTAAAATTAAACTTTTTCAAAATGGATATTCTTTTAATTAAAATAAAAGCTCATTATTGGGGAATTCAACACGTTGTGTCCTAACGTATTGGATGTGGCGCATTGATTTCTCGAAATGAAGATTTTTTAAAAAACTCATGAAGGAAATATTCCGAGTTTGAGATTCTAAAGGAATTGTGCCCTAACGTATTGGGTGTGATTTCTTAAATCTTGGATAAGTGGATGTTCTCTTAAATTAAAGGAAATATTCCGAGTTTGGGATTCTAAAGGGATCGTGCCCTAACGTATTGGGTGTGGTTTCTTAAATCTTGGATGAATGGATGTTCTTTTAAAATTTTTAAGTATTCTGACCAAATTCATTTTGGGGGAAAATTAGAATGTTGTGCCCTAACGTATTGGGTGTGGCATTTTTGCTTCTCCGAATTGAAAAGGGTCTTAATATGCAACGTTTTGGGTTTTTAAAGATTATATTTTTAAAATTTTCGACCTTAAGACATTAATTAACTAACTAGGTACCAATTTTTGGGCGCAATGAGGGTGCTAATCCTTCCTCATACGTAACCGACTCCCGGACCCGTTTTTCTAAAATTCGTAGACCAAAGTCGTTTTTAGGTGACCCAATCACACCTTAATAAAAGATTGGTGGCGACTCCCAATTTTCATTTTTTAAAGTCGAAAATCTAAAATTCTGTTTTTCAAAAAAACGGTTTCGACATCCTTAAAACAAATTAACCAAGTTTTGAAAAATTCAATATGGTTAAAAATCGATTTGGGCCATCAAATATCAGTAGGAACTTTTCCCAATCATAAAACAAGTGTTCGATGTTCTTTGGCTTAAACTGAGGTCATCCAAATTGAGAAAAATAGGAGTTTTACTATAACGTAAAATTAAAAACAATTTAAATAAAATTATAAAATATGATACAAATCATTTTGAAGGCCTTAAATTAATCTTCGAATCATCTAAAAACTTTCCACAAGCGATCGAAGGTGTTTGGGGTCAAATACGAGTTTCGGGGAGCTCAAAACGACCAAAACAGTGCAAAAGGGCTTGTCTAAAGGCTAGGTATCAGTACCTAGCCTAGAACTGTAGTATTTTAGTTGCTGACTTGTTACGATTCCCTGGGCCCTTGAAGCTAAAAATTAAGCTAAAAATATTTGAAATCATGTCCAAACACATCTATATCATATCCATAAAGTATCAAACCATTATAACAGGATTCCTAAACTCATAAAGACTTTAAATACAAGCCTTAAATGCGTTCAAAGTGAACAACGAAACAAAAGCTTATAAAAGAGTTGTCAAATGAGTTGAAATTTACAAATAACCTTACAAATTCTATTCCAATTTACATGCGAAGATTCAAAACTAATTAAAACTAAATTAAGGAACTACAACCTTAAGCTCAAATGATGATGCGATGCTCCCAAGTTAAAAAACATTATCTTCTTGAAAAATTCAAAATCTATGCATTTAAAATAATTAATACGTGAGCTCGATAAGTACTCAAATATAAGCCTACTTATCCTATCCTATTATTAATGTTGAACAACTCTTTAGTCATATATATTACATAATGTCCTCATCAAATTTTAAGGTTGCAAACAAATTTATTCCTTATTACCAAATTTTAAAGGCTCAGTTTACCTATTAATAATGTAATGCCCCAAAACCCGACCTAGAAGTTTAGACTAAACCTCAGAGGTTACAATGATCACCAAAATGATCGTAGGTAAAATTTGAGTTTAAGCAGTTAGAAAACATACGGTATTTAAGTTACATGCGTAAAACTCAAAATTCATACCACAATATTCAAAATAAAACTTACAATTCAAACCATTTATTTATAAATGCAAAATTTATGAAAATAGTTTTAAAGCTGATTCTAAATGTGGCTGTCCGAGACCTCTGACGTGCCGAGTCCAGCAACGGCATACGAAAATACCTGAAAAGGGGAAACTGAGAGGAGGTGAGCTATACGAGCTCAGTGTGAGTTCGAAACAATTAACAACAGATTTACAGAAGAGAATTCCAGATAGCAGTTGAATAGCAAAACAAACTTACAGAGATATACAGAAACAGAAGGTAAATTCGAGGTCAATTTCCCAACAGAACTTAACAAATAAGCACACCACATCATAGACAGAAACTCAACCAATAACCCGTCAATGGGTCAGTGCCAAAACACTTATCATCACAAACACGGTGTTTCAAAACATCATTACGCTAACACTTCAATACACGCAAAATCAGTCGCACATGTTAAGTCAACCAGATAGAATACCAACAAATGAACTTACACCCAGTCACTTAACCATATGCGCTTGAATGCAGTCAAGTAGAAAAGGAACCCACCCATCCAGCCAAAAGACCTCTTTGTCCCCCAATCACACCCCAAAAGAACTGTTTAAGCTCATCCAATCAAACACACCACATAGGACCTCGAAAGGCCCATTATGTGAACTAAGACACTCAAATAATAATACGCAGCAAGGCTGGCGTATATGCAGTATAGTGCATTGCGGTAAACCACTGTACCGATAAGTTGCAATTAAACTGCCAGATCAGAAACAGTCTTTCTTCTCTTCACAACCCAACCTAAAAAGACTAATGCAAATGCAAAATGCATACTATTCGAAAATAGACTTACAAAAACAGAATACGAAATAAAAAATGCACACATTCAAATGCTCGGAATCAGAATCAGATATAACATAATATCAATTAACACTCAACCGAATAGCTTAATTAGAGCTATGATTGCGAATAACACACAAGTATAGACCGAAAAAAAGTCCCCACCCTTACAGAGACCTACCCAAGGGTCGGAACACACAAAATCATAATCAGATCAAAAACAGACACAGTACAAAAATTGGCGACATAAGGCCACACAGTCGTGTACCCCGGCCGTATGGAAGTGCCTAGGCTATGTAGGGGTCTACACGCCCATGTAAAGGCCACACAAGCCCGTGTGGAGGGTTCACACACCCGCGTCAGCAGCTCGTATAACTCACTTTCCAAAAGTGCTAAAAATTAAAAGCAGGGAAGACACGACCGTGTGGAGATCTCACACGCCTGTATGGGGACACACACCTGTGTGGCCAGGTCGTGCGGTACCAAAAATCATCAAAAACCCTAAATTCCCAATTGCACACGGCCGTATGGACCATCCGTGTGCGGCACATGCCCGTGTGGCCACTCGTGTAGTCATGAAACCACACCGAAATAGCCCAAAAAACACGAATTTCGACGTTAAAAGATTCTTAACCTCTAATAGTGAAAAAACAGACCCTAACTAGTCGAATTTTATACAATTTAATAGCGATACAACATTACGATTACGCAATCACTAAAACACCCGAATTTTACAAAATTGATTCAATAATTCACGATTAAATTAAAAAGTTATGAAACCCACACCCGAATTCGTGATTTAAACACCCAAAAACGATCGACATCTCAAATTCACCAATTCCAAAAACTCCTATCGACAAAATTGTAAAACATAGCAAGAGAAATGGAGTAAAAGCAAAAGAGCCGAACCCTAATCGAGACGAAAACAAACCACCGAAACGAAGTAATAGAAGAAAATCAAAGATTAAAAGAAAAAGAAGAAAATGTGAAGAGAGAAGAGTTGAACGTGAGAAGAGATTTTTTAGAAACAACCTCCTTTTTTTCCAAAAATAAAAATACCATAAAATAAATAACATAAATAATATATATAACATAAAATAATAATAAAACAAAACTCAAATAAAATTAATTCCTCAAACACACATGAGGATTTGAACCTAGAACCCAAAGGCAAACTAACACACAACCAACCACCAAACCAACAGACCCATTTTGACATAAAACACAGCAACAAACCCAATTGTCTGATCTAGCCACTAACCCTACCTACAAATCTCATAACTTCTAACCCTACATTTCGGGATGTTACAAATAATCTATTAGTCATTCACAAATTCATGTTTGAAACTCTTATTACAGATACCAATATTGTTTAATCCAAACTTTATTACCTTTTTGGCCTTAGCTTTCTAAGATTTTCACATGTGAGTTCCAATTATGGCCATTAGTACATTATGCAAGTCATAATTCCCTTGTTCATTTGTCTATTTAGAATCCTAAGTTTTAATATAAATTTTTATGTACATAAGAGTGTGCTACTACCCCTTAGCATTCTATTTAGAGCAGCAGTTGTATTTTATATCAAAATATTATTATATAATATAGTTTTATTCTAACAGAATTCTTGTATTAATTTTCTATAAATAGAAACTATGTTTTGAACTATTTACACACTTCATATACATTATTTTGACAAAATAATAGTGAACATTTATAAATCTTTTTTTTTTTGGAAAAAAAATTGCATGCTTCTAGTTATAGAGAGAATTAATTTTACACCACCTCGTAGAAAGCATGAGTATAATTTTAGTTAAGTTTATTTCTATAAATAACACAACGACCTTGTTTCAAAGAAAAAAATTCAAACTTCTTTTGTGCTTAGAAACATTGTTTTCTACACTGATTTTTCCAACATAAATGCGCGTTGTACTCTTTTTCCCCTAGTCAAAGTTTTGTCGCATTAGGTTTTCGTAGTAAGGTTTTTAATGTAGCAGCATGCCATGCGTATCATAGATATATTTATTCTTTTTTCTTCACTAAGAATTTTTTCCAATAGAGTTTTTATCTTAATAAGGTTTTAACGAGACACATTATTTATTGATGGACATCCAAAAGGGAGTGTTATAAATATTTTATTATTATAAAGTGGATGTCCATTAGGATAAGAAGTTTAATGTACTTTACGACTCTAATGTCCATTAGAAGTTGAAATTTATATAATTTATACTTCTTATGCATATAAATATAAACTTTAGAGAAGTATTGTAAATATCCCTATTGATGAATAAAATACATACTACTTTTTTTTTCTCATATTTTCTTATTCAATTACTTTCTTCTTTCTTTATTTTATAACATTAAAAATATTAATTATAATTTAAAAGAATTGGATATTTCTGTAATTTCATAACTGAGTTGGTGAATCGTCAATAACGTGCTTAAATATGTTGGAAAATAATGGATATTTTGGAACTTCGAGGCATATTAT
The DNA here is from genome assembly GCA_008044935.1 of Gossypium turneri. Classification (NCBI taxonomy): domain Eukaryota; kingdom Viridiplantae; phylum Streptophyta; class Magnoliopsida; order Malvales; family Malvaceae; genus Gossypium; species Gossypium turneri. The sequence goes on along the minus strand of CP032579.1, from coordinate 34,189,541 downwards.
TTTATTGATAAAATTGAAGGTTTGAATAATAAATTATGGATTTATATTCTATATGATATACTTAAAATTGTTTAGTGATGAATGATAAATTGATGCTCAAATTAAACAATAGTTTTATCGTTTGATGAACAGTTGTATATTTGAACAATTGTATCTCTTGGTGAACAGATTCATTATTTTTGGTTTAATATTGCATCTTTTCATTCATTGTGTCTGTTCACTTATATCTATTCACTTTTCAACAAAACTCTTCATGAATTGGTCTAAATCTTTCATTCATTTCCTTTCCTCTATATAAAGCCAAGTTAGGAAACTTCCAAAACATATCATAAAAATGATCAATATAAAAAAATTATTCTAAATTCATTCCTCCTGGTGATAGAAAAAGGCAAGATTGTGTTCGATTGATCACTGTTGTTGTGCTACAACTGTGATAGTTTGTTGTTGTATCTTGGGAGACAGACGTCTAACATTACTCAAAGCACCAAAGAGAGGTTGAATCTGTCTTAAGGAAAGTATTCATACAGGCCTCAACAAAATTCTTCTTCTAATTTTCAACTATCTGATTACAGGTATTCCATTGTGTTACTACTACTGCATTGTATTGCATTATTATTGTTACTGACATATTAATACTACATACGATATTATATTTTTTTACATTCTTAAGACAGATTATTTGTTGTAGTTTTAATCTAAGGCGTACAGATTACCATCGTAACTTATTTAAGTTGGTTTATACTTCTGTTTCAGATTTTAATTTACTTACGGATTCTGGTTCTTCATTCTGAATATAGAAAAATGTCTCATACGTCAAACAACTCATCCAATTCAAAGGCTGAGGCGATTGTCGTTGTTCAGGCTCAGGCTACAAGCCAAATGTTACCTGTGACTATGAGTCACAATGAAAAGCCTGCAAAATTCATTAGAGAGAATTTTAAAACTTGGCAACAGAAAAGTTGTTCTATTTGATCATGTTGAATATGATAAAATTTCTAAAGGATGATCCTCCTATTTTTAGAGAGGATGAGAAAGATGTTATTACTGCTTTCAACATTGCCAAAGCATGGAACATCTCTAGTTTCCTATGTCGTAACTACATTTTGAACGGTTTATCTGATGAACTTTATGAAGTATATAGTATCAAGAAAATAACTAAGGAATTATGGGAATCGTTGGACCATAAATACAAAACTAAAGATGCTGGTGCTAAGAAATTCTTAGTTGCCAAATTCTTAAACTTTGTAATGGTTGATTCTAAAGCTGTTGTAAATCAAGTGTAGGAATTCCAATTGATCGTTCATGGTATTCTCACAGAAGGGATGATTATAAGTGAATCCTTTTAGGTGGCGGCCATTATTGAAAACCTTTCCCCTGCTTGGAATGACTTCAAGAACTATCTTAAGCATAAGAGAAAGGAAATGACAGTGGAAGATTTAATTGTTAGACTTTGAATTGAAGAAGACAATCAAGGTACGGCTAAAAGGCTAAACAAAATAACCAATCCTAACTTTGCCAAGGAAAACGTAGTGGAAGTCAAGAAGGACTCCAAGAAAAGAAACATTCTTAGACTGGGTCTAAACTAGGACCAAAAGACAGTGTCTTCAAGAAGCCAAAATTCCAAGAAAAATGTTTTAATTGCAATAAGATGTGACGCAAGTCATCCAATTGTAGACTTCAAAAGAGGTTCAGAACAAACGAGGTCGGTGCTGTGGAAAATATTTAAGGAAGTATCTGATCTTGACCTGTACGCTGTGATTTCTAAAGTCAACTTAGTTGATTCAAACCCAAAAGAATGGTGGTTTGATACTGGTGTAACACCCAAAACATGTTTCCATCGTCAAAATAAGGTTACGGAGTATTACTGTACAAGTTAGAACATTTTATAACAAATAGTATTCAATTATCAATTTAATTTTATAAATACATATAACATTCATAATGAAATAAAACATTCTATTATGACATTAAATTGAGCTTTCGAAACCCTAAAAATAAGTTACGGACATTTAGGAACCAAATTGGAACAAATCAGAACCTTTAGGAAAAATTCAAAAAATTTCAAGTCAGGGGTCACATGGCCATGTGGCTATCCTACATGCCCGTGTGCGCCCTCAAACACCCGTGTGTATAGACTATGTAACTCTCTGATTTGGATCACACGACCGTGTTGCAGGCTGTGTGTCTTCCCGTGTGAAAACATCACCTAAATTATTTTTAAACACACTCCAGACACACACCCGTGTGGGCTGCTCGTGTGCTTCACACGGCTGTGTAACAGCCCGTGTCCTAGGCCGTGTGAGCCCAAAAATGTCCTACTTCAAGCTCAAATTTACCCAATTACATAGGTGCCTAAACCAATACATAACATGTGATCACAACGCTTCAAACACATACAAGAACATCCAACACATGCTAATTCAATCCATTTAAGACCTAACAAATGGGTCAATGATGACACCTCATCTCAATTACTCAACATTTCATTACTTTAATTTCATCACACAAGTCTCAACATACTCATATTTAACTTATCTTCAATTCACTTATATCATACCTAATTCAAGTCACACTTACATTTTCATGATTGTTCACTTATACTATAACATGGAATTAAACATACACACCACATTTAAACTATCATACCACAACATTAAAATGCACCATCAAACACAATACATGTACTTATGAACATTACATAACATAATCGAATTTCCTCTTACATGAAATATAAGCCAAGATAGATTCAAGGGTTACCGATAATTCTCCGGATAGTGTGATTTCTTCGTGCTGATCCGATCTCCCGATCCACAAAATATATCTACAATTAAACAAGACAAACATACAAGTAAGCTTTTCTAAAGCTTAGTAAGTTTGTTGATTGAACGGTAAAGCTTACTATATTATGCATAATAATTCAATTAATAAAATTTATAAACAATGTTTCCGACAATAAAGTCCTTAACAGAGTTCCTGGTGATAAAGTTCTTAATAATGTTCCTATCAATCACAGCTCACAATAGGTGAGTAATGCTTAAAACATTGGCACAAATTAATTTCCACATTTCAATAACATTCAGAGATCATTAAAACATAGCCCGATGAACGATAAATGGATACTAGTACACAGTTAACCATCCAACACACCAGATGCTCGTACGAGCTAATCCATCCAGCACATCAAATAACACTGTAATATATATCGTTAGTCTGTAACAAATGCAGGACCTAGACATATCCAGTGAATAGAGAGTCTACTATAATCATCTCCGCTGTCCCCATCAATCCCGTACCGCGTGTAACATAACCTATTGGCATGTCAACTGTACTTTATCCTACGTTCATCGGTTCAGAGTATTCCAACACAAATCAACACATGAATAATTCACCATCTCATATTCCATATACAGATCAACCAAACATTCATCGGCTCGAATATCTCGTTAGTGCTCAATGTTATAACGATCCATTACTTCATTACTCATATACTTAACAACATTATAATGTTCAATCCAAAACAATTTAATTCATTCAATATACATTTAAATGCATTAGAATTAAATTGAACAAACTTACAGGACTGATTTGTAGTAACAGTCCAGAGTAGCTCGGTCAACGATTGGCGTTGTGTCAATTCATTATTTCCATTTTCAATTACACATATCAACATAATCCAACATTATGCAATTAGGTTCATATAATACATTTAAAAATGTATTAAAATTAAACCATACAAACTTACCAGACTAAACTACAGCAACGACAAAGTACAGGGGAAATTTGGTAACTTTTCTTTTTCCTCGATTTTCCACTCGTTTAGGATCTAAAATAATAATTTCATTCAATTCACTAATTCTAACAGAAAAATTAAATAACTTTATTCAATTAAGTCCTTTTTGACATTTTTACAAAATTACCCCAATTTTACTTTTATACAATTTAGTCCCTAAGCCTAAAATATGCAATTTAACCATTTTTATTCAATTTCAAGTTTAGACTTGGAACCCTATTAAAACCCATTTTCTATTATTTCACATTAAGTCCTTCTACTTTTACTAATTTCACATTTTAGTCCTTAAACATTAAAATTACCAATAATTACTTTACAAAATAGTCCTATCTAGCAACCGAGCTTAATATTCTACCATAAAATTTCAAGAACATCTCAAATTCATCAATGGCACAATCCATAACATTTGACAGTTTTACAAATTAATCCTCAAGTTAGCTAGATTAAGCTAATACGAGCTCAAAAACATAAAATTACTAAAACAGGCGGGTGAGGTTTACCTCCTAAATTGAAGACCCCTAGTTGGCCGAAGGTTTCTTCCTTCTTCTCCCATGGCTTTACAGATTTTGAAAGAAAGAAATAAGAAGATGATATCTTTAATTTAACATTATTTTAATTTTAACTTTTTATTTTCTTAATTTACAAATTTAACCTTTACAATACACTTATAAAAATAGATAAAAATGTTCATATTTGTCCATCAATTGAAAATATGGTATAATTACCATCTAAGGAAGGTTTAATTGCACAATTGATCATTCAATTAAATTAAATTCCAACTAAATAAACTTAAAATTAGGACTAAAAGAGAAAATAGCCCAAAAGCTAGTGGATTAATCATATCCATCACCGCTTGGACTTTTTGAACATGGTTTAATTACATTTTCGTCCCTTTTTTATTTTAAATCTATAGCAATAAACTTTTACCTCTTTTACAATTTAGTCCTTTTGCCTAAATTAAGCAATAAATTGTCAAAATTACCTGCCCAAACTTTAATTCACCTATAATACGACTTTGTAAATATTTAATAAAATATTTACGGCTTTAAAATACAGAAACGAGGTCCTAATACCTCGTTTTAAATAACCACTTGACTTTTGAACCAAACCACTTATACTAACTTTTAATTCAATTGTTTAAAATCATCAAATCAAAATTCAATATAAAAATTATTATCGACTCGTACAATTTAAATACTAATTATATGAACTTACTCGTCGGATTTGTGGTCCCGAAACCATTATTTCTGACACCACTGAAAAATGGGCTGTTACAATTGGTGCCACACGTCATATTTGTTGTAAAAATGACACATTTGTTGAGTTAGTTCCTTGTGAGAAAATGGAGAATTTCTATATTGGCAACACCGTAACTTCCAAGATCAAGGGGAAAGACACTATGATTTTGAAGATGACTTTTACTTCAGAATGTGTTGTATGTGCCTAACATACGCAAAACATTGTCTCTGGAACCCTCCTAAGCATGCATGGCTTTAAGATGGTATTTGAGTCCAAAAATTTAGTTTTGTCAAAAAGGGGAACGTTTGTGGGAATGGGATATATATTAAATGATATGTGGAAACTCAATGCTATCTCTGTAAAAGCTAATACTATGAATAAGAATGATGCTTCTTCTTCTGTTTATATGCTTGAGTCATTTGATTTATGGCATGGTCGGTTCATACATGTTAATTCTGATACTTTACATATAGTAATTAAATTAGAGTAAATTCCTTCATTTCACATTAAGTATAATCATAAATGTGAATCATGTGTTGAGGCAAAACTAACAAGGTATTCATTTCAATCTGTTCAAAGAAATGCTTAACCACTTAATCTAATACATAATGATCTTTGTGACTTAAAGTTTATTCAAACTAGAGGAGGGAATAGTATTTTATTACCTTCATTGATGATAGCACAAAATATTGCTTTATATATTTGCTTAAAAGCAAAGATAAAGCTATAGAGAAATTTATTCCCTATAAGCAGGAAGTTGAAACCCAACTTAATAAAAGAATTAAGAGGGTGAGAAGTGACCGTGGTGGTGAATATGTTGAACCATTTTTAAAATTTTGTGCAGAACATGGTATTATTCATGAAGTGACACCACCATACTCTCCTCAATCCAAAGGAGTAGCAAAGCAAGAAAATTAAACCCTAAAGGAAATGATGAACGTAATGCTAAAAAGTTCTAGGTTGTCACAGAACATGTGGGGAAAGCTATTTTATCAACGAATTACCTTTTAAATAAAGTACCTTGCAAAAAAAGAACAAGACACCATATGAGTTATGGAAGGGCAGGAAACCTTCCACAACTACTTGAAGGTGTAGGGGTGTCTTGCAAAGGTAATGGTTCCTTTATTAGAGCAAATGAAAATAGGTCCTAAAACGGTGGATTGCAATTTCATTGGTTATGTACGCCATAACAATGCATATTGGTTTCCTGTGCATGAATCAAATAATCCTGAAATTCACAAGAATACGATATTGGAATCTAAAAATGCCTCATTTTTAAAAATATATTCCCTTGTAAGACTAGGGAAGTTGGGTCAAGTTCAACAAAATGAACTTCAAAGACTATTAGTAGTCAAGACTTTCAACAAGAGGTTGAAGTCGAGGTAGAACCAAAAAGAAGTAAAAGGACAAGGGTGGAAAAGCCCTTTGGATTAGATTTTACAACCTATATGCTAGAGATTGAGCCTCAAACTTGTGACTATGGTTAATGCTATGTTTATGTCTTATATGTTATGCAAATAAAATGGTAAGTGTTCAATATGAATTAAGATATGTATGCATGAAACTCATTGAAATGGTGATACATGGAAAAACATGATATGTTATGAGATAGATGATAAATCCAATTGAATCATGCTCTAGTATAATGCTTATCCATGTCAAATTCATATGAATCATGTTTAAATGAACTAACATGTGTTGTTGATGTGCTTAGGCTTATGCCAAGCTTATGGATATGATTGATGTTATGATTATGCTTTTATTACGCATATGAAACGGGTAAGAAAAGGGAATGAAATGGTAAGTATGTAATTGGAATGTATGATGATGTATTTATATGTGAGAAATTTTATGTATACTATTAATGAATATACTTATAACATGGATAAATACACTTAGTTAGGAATTAATAATGTTGTCTAGGATTATGATAAACATTGGAGACGGAATGGAAAGTAAGTACATAGAAAGATATATATCTTATAAAAAGGTTGATGATTACATATTATGTCTAATGAAATCCTATCATGTTATGAATGGTAAATAAATATGTGACATTAAGAAACTTACTTATTTGTGAGATGATGATTATGGTTTGATAAATCTTGAGACATTAGTATAGGTTTACTTTTAACCTATAAATTTCATTATTGAAATGTAATATTATGCTTATGGTTTATACGAGCTTACTAAGTATTCATTTCTTACATAGTTATCTTTTTTTACTTTACAGATTATCGAAAGCTCGATTTGGTTGGAAGTTAGTCGAAAATCCATCACACTATCAATCAATTTTATCTGTAGATTTTGATGCTTTGGTCGTGGTTATAATGGCATGTATAAGTAGACGTATGTCTAATGTTTAGTCAATGATATCATCATGTAATGTTGCTTTGAATTTGTGAAACTTATGATATTTGATACCTTGATGATTAGTGTGCTTTCGGCACTTTGATGTTTAAAGGTTGATGATTATAAGATCAAATCGATGCATGTTTTATGGCCAAAGTGGTAAGATTGGCATGTTTGCGAAAGTGATCATTTAGGGCATGTTTTCATATGAAATTTAGTCAAGTCTGTTTGTTTGAATTATGACCATTTGGACATAATTTGGTATGTATTTATGTTGGTTATTGGAACCATTTGAAATTAGTTAGAATGGTGACATTTAAATGGTTGTGATGCATGTGAGAAGTAGTCTCAATGGTAAGGTAATTTTGATATGTTTGATATAGAAACAAGTTAATCGAAAAATGGTTAAATATGCACATGTAGGTGTTTTGTGCTTGATGATATAGCCATTATATTTGGCTTGTAATTATGGTATTTTGGATAATGCATTAGTTGTTATGTTGGCATGTATATGTGGTCTTATAATGGTTGATATTTTGGCATGTGGGTGCTTAAAGGTTAGGAGTTGGAATGGCATATAAAATGTATACTATGAAATGTTGTTTTGATATGCTTGAATTGATCATTGAGGTATGGAAATTGACAGTTAACATTGAGTTAATAAATGGCTATTTTGTTAAGTTTGGATGTGGTTGGCATATAGCCAAGTTTACTAAGGTTTAGTGATGATAGTTGTTGAATGGTCAAAGTGGTATATTTGAGTATGATTGGTATGTGAACATTGTGGTAAATGTTGGTATAGAATTTGTTCCAATGGTTGGTTGATTTATGGATAAACTTAGCAAATGTATAATCAAGTTTGATTGTTGTGATTGAGGTGCCTTTTAGGCATATTGGTTGTATAATTAAATACTATGATGATCTAGCTTGAATATGCATGTGTTAGGTACAATTTGGATGCATAAAAATAAGTACATTTGGCTTGTGTAAGTGACCAAGTTTTGGGTGAGGAAAATGACTTGAAAATGGCTTATTTTTAATTCACACTGCCTAAGACACAGGCGTGTGTCTCAGCCGTGTGTGACACACGGTCACGTGACACGGTCGTGTGTCCCCTGTAGGTTTTTAAAGGTTGCATTTCGAGAGTGACACGGCCTGACACACAGGCATGTGACTTGGCTGTGTACCCCAAGTCAGAGAGTTACATGGGCACAGACATGGGCTGGGACATGGTCGTGTGTCCTTACTTCGAATGCCCACATGGCCTGAGACACGGACATATGTCACTGTCATGTGAGTCACACTGCCTGGCCACATGTCCGTGTAACCTCTATAGTATGAATTTTTCTATCTTTTTCCATGAAGTTTTAAATGTTTTCAATTCAGTCTTGAATCGTTTCTAAATTGTTTCTAAGGCCTTGAAGGCTCGAAAAAGAGACATTATGCATGTGTTTGAATGGAATATAATGTGTTTTATAAATGATTGTGATCGAATGTTTTCAGTTAAAAGTTTTTGGTAATGCTCTATAACCCCATTCCGGCGACGGATATGGTTTAGGGGTGTTACACTTAGTGGATCTACCTTAGGGAATCAAACCACTAAATTCTAAATGGATTCTTAAATGAAAAAAAAGCAAATGGAACAATTTATAAGTAAAAGGCCAGATTGGCTATAAAAAGTTATAGATAAAAGGAAGGGTTTGATTACTTTGATACATTTTCTCCTGTATCAAGAATAACTTCTATAAGGATGATACTTGCTATTGACGCTTTGCGGAATCTAGAAGTTCATCAAATGGATGTTAAGATAGCTTTTCTAAATGGAGATCTTGATGAGGAGATTTACATGGAACAACCTGAGGGTCATGTAGCTCTAGGGCAAGAAAGAAAAGTCTATAGATTGATGAAGTCTTTGTATGGACTTAAGCAAGCACCAAAGTAGTGGCATGAAAAGTTTGACAGTGTTATGATATCAAATGGATTTAAAATTAATGAGTGTGACAAATGTGTGTATGTCAAAACCATTGTTGATGGATATGTAATTCTATGTTTATATGTTGACGATATACTCATTGTTGAAAGTAACAATGAAATGGTAAACATACCAAAAACTTGTTAAACTCAATATTTGACATGAAAGATATGAGATTTACTAACATGATTTTGGACATCGAAATCAAAAGGTCATCTGAAGGTCTTGTATTGACTCAATCACACTACATAGACAAGATTATTGAGAAATTTGGCAAGATGATTCTGGTGTAACCAGAACTCCGATAGATATAAGTCAACATCTGTCCAAAAACAAAGGTAAAAGTGTTGACCAAGTGGAATATGCAAGAATCATAGGCAGTCTAATATACCTTATAAGTTGCACTAGACCTGATATTGTTTTCACTGTAAGCAATTTAAGCAGATTCACAAGCAATCCAAGGGGAATCACCGAAAAACGATTGTGAGAGTACTGAGATATCTCAGATATACTCGGAACTACAAATTACATTATTCCAGAAATACTACTATGTTAGAAGGATTCTCTGATGCCAGTTGGATATCTGATATTCAAGATACCAAGGTACAAATGGTTATATTTTCACATTGGGATGAGGAGTTGTGTCATGAAAATCCTCAAGGCACACGATTATAACTAGATCCACAATGGAATATGAGTTTGTAGCTTTAGACAAATCTGGAGAAGAGACAGAATGGCTACGAAACTTTTTAAAGGATATTCCTGAATGGCCAAAGCTTGTGCCTACAATATGCATATATTGTGATAACCAAGCAACAATTGGTAAAGCACAAAACATAATGTATAATGGTAAGTCGAGACACATGCGTCGTTGAATCAATACCGTTAGACAACTGATCTCAACTGGAGTTATCTCTATTGATTTTGTAAGATCAAAAGATAACACTGCAAATCTGCTAACCAAAGGGTTAAATCGAGATCAAATTGATAAAACATCGAAAGGAATGGGATTAAAGCCTATGAATATTTAAGGCGCTATGTGAAGGAACATCCAACCTAGTTGATTGGAGATCCCAAGATCTAGGTTCAATGAGACAACCTATTTGCATAGACCTTGTAAGGTCACTGTGGGGGTTCTTATCCCAAGTCCATTCCTATGATGAAAACAGTGATTAAAATGTGGAAAAGGCTAAGCAATCCTTTTAATGACGATTGTGTGTTTCGGTGAAATGAACAACATAAATCACCTATGTGAGAGTGAAGTAGGGCAGCTTCAAGGAGACTATTGGGGCATAGTTCTCTAAGCTCTTGTAGAACCAGGAGGATGTTCACAGCCATATGAACATATCCATGAGAACCAAAATCTTGCTAGAAAGGTACTTGTGTGAGGTATATCATCGTTTACACAAATGGCAGAACAGTTCAAGGACATTGCGTCTACTGGTAAACTAGTAAAGTAAATATGCTTTCACAAGGGAAGGTTTAAGGGTTGATGCCTACCCATCCTATGCAAATATCGAACACAGAATCTGTCACCTCTTTAAGTCTTTGAGTCTCGTTGATCCATCAATTTCATTCATGTGGGGGATTGTTGGAAAATAATGGATATTTTGGAACTTTGAGGCATATTATTTTATTGATAAAATTGAAAGTTTGAATAATAAATTATGGATTTATATTCAATATAATATGCTCAAAATTGTTGAGTGATGAATGATAAGTTGATGCTCAAATTAAATAATAGTTATGTCGCTTGATGAACAATTGTATCTCTTGGTGAATAGATTCATTACTTTTGGTTTAATATTGCATCTTTTCATTCATTGTGTCTGTTCACTTATATCTATTAACTTTTCAACAAAACTCTTCATGAATCGGTCTAAATCTCTTCATGCATTTCCTCTCCTCTATATAAAGCCAAGTAAGGAGACTTCTAAAACACATCATCAAAAACCATCAATATAAAAAATTTCTTCTAAATCCATTCCCCCTGGTGATAGAAAAAGGCAAGATTATGTTCGATTGATCACTATTGTTATACTACTACTGTGATTGTTTGTTGTTGTATCCTGGGAGACAGACGTCCAACGTTACTTAAAGCACCGAGGAGAGGTCAAATTTGTCTTAAGGAAACTATTCACACAGGCCTCAACAAAATTCTTCTTCTAATTTTCAACTCTGTCTGATTATAGGTATTCTGTTGTGTTACTGCTACTGCATTCTATTGCATTATTATTGTAACTAACATATTAATACTACATACGATATTATATTTTCTTATAAAATATACGTAAATATTAGATATACAAATAATGTTGGTGTGAACTTAACTCATGATATTGAATCAATCACACATTTAAATCATAGTATAGATATTCCCAAATTCAAGTAACATAGATTTCCTAATTTTGTTGAATTGAAAAAATATGTATATGCTTCTCACATCTGCGTTTTATTTCCAAGTTTATGTAATTTTAGGGTCATATTATTATTCTCTATCATTATAACCGGATCGAATTTTAAAATTATCAAATTTTATTTAAATATTATTTCAATATGAATAAAATTATTTTAAAATTGTAAAACGGATGAAGAGATCTAGAAAAAGTTATTTGTTATGCCCATCATGACATAGAATCCATGTTTTCGACTTTAACCAATGAATTAAGATACAATTTGATAGAATGAGAAAGGGAAATGACTTAAAAAATGAGGATGGAAAGTGGTGTTATGAGATAATTCCAAGGAATAAAATGTGATATGTACAAGTCCACTTAAACTTTACTTTTTCTGATTTGGGAATATATCAAATCATATCCTATACCTACAATTTTCATATACTTCAACAATCTCAACTTGGATTGCAACACTTCTACCCTCCAACATTCCTTTTTTCTAAACTAAAACAATGAAGTGATTGCTCACAACAATTACATCATACCTTTTTATATTAATTTAAAACTCATTTTAATTTTATATTCAGAAACATTATTAATAAACTAATTTTTATTAATTATAAAAAAATAATTTTAGGTTGATAACTATTATCATATTTAAAATAAATCTTATTTATATATAAAAGTATATTTATTAAATTAAAACTTGTAACCAAAAAACTTGGGTTTTTATTATTTTAATTTATCCAATTATATTTAATGATTTTATAATTTTATAATTTTATTAATTAATAATATATTATGTTATTTTTATGTAAAACTTTTAAAAGAAATGACCAAATTAACTAATTTCAAGTTAATATATTATTATATTAATTAATATTACTTTTGCTATAATAAAATAATACTAATAAATTATCTTTAATGTCAATTTAGTAATATAATTAACAATAAAGGGTATTCTCGTCAGTTAAAATATTTTTTTAAACTCATGTTTTTATATATATACTGGCTTTTAATGTCACATGCGTTGTATGTGATTTTACGTGTTTAATATTTAATTAATTTTTAAATATTATATTTTTAATTACAATAATTAGTAGAAGATATTATTTCTTATGTCAATTATTGAATTTAATTAAAATAATTAACTTATTAATTCAAATATTATAATAGAAAATTTTCAAATAGTAATTAAAGCATTTTTAACATCTTCAACATACATTATAGTTTTACTTTTATTTAATTAATGTAAAGTAACATTATTCAAAATAAAAACTAATTAACCTAATTAACTCTAATATTAATTAAATGAAAATTATTATGCTTAGAATTCTATTCAAATAATAACTCTATTTTACATCAATAAAATTAACACAACTTTTTAAAAAATATAAAATCATCACAACTTTTTTTTCCTCTGCCTTCTATGCTTAGAGTTCTACTCAAGTAATAGCTTTATTTTAAAATTAGCACAATTTTTAAAATTAGTAATTGTAACTTAAATTCTTAATTATTTTAAATGTGTAATTATCAACTTCTATTAAATTATAATTATTTTTAAATTTACAATTATCAAAACTATTTTATTTCAAGTTTTTTAACTATAATATTAAATTAAATACTATAATTATTTTTAAATATGAATTTAGTAATAAGATGGAAAATAAAATGTATTCTCGTTAGTTCAAAAGTTTTTTCAAATTCATTCTTTTATATATACTAGTTTCTAAGGTTACATGCGTTACATGTAAATTTATGTGTTTAACTTTTGAATTAGTTTTTAAATAACATATTTTTAATTATTGTTACTTTTCATTGATAATAATAATTTCTTTTAGTTTTTAAATAATATAAAAATTTATAACTATGTAAGAAAGTAAACAAAAAAAAAAGTAAAACAACATATACCAATTATAATAATAGTTCACGATAAAGAATAAAGATATTTAAATTAAATTCGTATTTAAATAATAATATTTAAAAAATAATTGTTTTTAAAAAAAATTCACAAAATATTTTTCACCTCCACCAAACAAATAACAAATCGATTAAAGAAAAACTATTTTAAGAGCGCTTGCTTCACTTAATATAAACTTATAGAAAAATTAAAAAAATAATATCATAATATCATATTACCTGATCATCAATTAATATAATATTCGATCACTCTTTGATACCATTTGTAACACCTCAAACCTGGCCTAGAAGTATAAGCCGAACTTGTACGAGTTACACCAACGCATTGAAAATTGATTTCTTTTCGGAGTTTTAACTTTGAAAACCAGAAATTCATTTTTGTCGATTTAGGTAGTTTTGTAGTTTCGTGTTAGAAATTAACAGATACAGACAAGATTATCAAAAGGAAAGCAAGGCAAACTCAAAGGCAACTTACAATCCCAAAAGATCAAATCGCAGTTATTTCAGTGCAAAACAATTTGAGCTCCCGTACACCGTCCGATCCTAAATAAGATGTTTTCCTGAACAGATAAAGGTAAGACAAAGGGTGAGTTACCAAGCACCGCTTATAACCAAACTCAAATACAATAAGTAGAGCATAATACAAAAATCGTAGTAACGCAAAGAACTCAAGAGCAGTTGTATAACCAGTACGGACAAATCTAGAGTATCACAAAGATTTGATCAAACGTAGTACAACAGAACAAAACAAAACAAAATAGAGGAGAACAAAATAAACTAAACAAAACAAAACAGAATGGTATAGAGCAGAGTAGAACTGAACAGAGCAAAGTAGAGTAGAATGAACCAGAGCATGTATATTTATGCAGATGCAGTATTTTCAAACAGATCAAAATGCAGCTTTATCGTGAACAATCTACCCAAACTCCGATCCACACCAAAATAGAGTTCTTCCCTGAACTCATCCATCCAAAACACACAAACAAAGTCATCTCGGGTTGCCTGGCAACGATGACCTGCCATCCGGGTTGCCTGGAAATAATGGCTTATCAATATGCAGTTAAACTATCGATTAAATATGTGTGGTCAAGCCACTAAATACGCAGATAATTAACTGCTAGTACAAAATCTTCCTCCTTTAACATCAACCCAAGTCCCATGCACTAAGTCATGGCATGCATATGCAGAATCAGAGTAATGAGCATGTAAGACATACTATCTTTCAATAACAGAATCAGTAAACATGAGAATCCATGTTTTGTAAAACAGACTTATCAAATCATAACAGATAATATCAGATTTTCCATGAAGTCACGTGCACGGTTATAAATTAGAATCAGTAACAATCAATCTAACATATTCAGAAATCGCATATTCTCCATCAATAGAATAATGCAAAAACATTCCAGCAAACTTAACAAAATACAGATAGTACCTGGATAATTCGCAAACATCAGACAGCAGCACATTACATTCTGACAGATCCTATTCACTTAGATTCAAACATAGCAGACATACGTACAGATTACAAGTTATTCAGCATCAGATCATCAGATATCAAGTTATATAGCCTAATTCAGATCGTACGGACCTTACAGTAGGCCTGTGTTCGTTTCAAACGACGCTTGTGTCCCCAAGAAAAATTCCAAATATTGCTTCACACGCTCATGTGGTTTCACACGGCCTGGAGAACTGGCCTGTGTGACTCCACACAGTCTGGCACATGCCTTGTGTGTCCCACACGACCTGACACACACTCGTGTCACTTGCCCGTGTGGTCCTAATTCACAAACAGTGAGTTACACAGCCTGAACACACGTTCATATGTCTCACCTGTGTGACTCTAATACGAACTTAGTGAGTTACACGGCCTGGACACACGCCTGTGTGTCTCACCTGTGTGATTCCTGCATCTCATTACCCACACATGGCCTGACACACGCCTGTGTGTCCATAAATTCAAAGTCAGGGAGTTACACGGCCCGCCACACGGCCTCCTACATGGTCATGTAGCTCACATGCCTGTGTGCCGTCGATAGTTCCTGATTCTAACGAAGAAAAAAGCAAAAAAAGAGGGGTTTGGCACCCACCTGATACGGACTCAATGCAAGAGCAACAATGATGAATTCCCGTTCCTAAACGTAAGCAATTGCCCAACAAAATAATTAATTCGCAGTCAAATCGCTAAAAACTAACATTCCAAAATCAAAGTTACGTCGAAAAACTTTTGACACTAAAACTTTAAATCGAACTTACCGGCCAGCGAATTAACTAGAAGAAGAAGTCAGACCCCATACAGAATCAGTGTAACGTAACATAACAAAAAGAACGGTCACTTGAAAATAAGGAACCAAAATGCAGAAATTGAAGAAAAAGCAAACAAAATGACAGAAAACGTCCCAGAAAAAGAAAGAACAAAATGAAAATAAAAGCGACGGCGGTTTTGGAAGGTTTTAAATAACCAACCGAAACTAACTACCTTTTAACGAAATTAAAAAATAAAACATTCCCTATTATTTCTACCGGGATTTGAACACAAGACTAAGGATTATACAAAAGCTTAACCATTAAACCACTAGGCTCATTATTAACATTAATTGACTGAATTTAACTTATAAGCCAAACGTTCAAGGGTAAGGATTTAAGCAAAATTACAAAATTTTCAAAAACAAGATTTGAACCCAGAACCTCACACACATACTCAAAACACTTGACCACTAAACCAAATCAATTTACTTATTAAAATTTCCAAGATCTAGACTCATAATCGAGGGATGACCACTCTTGGTTTCCAAACCTCATTTCTTCTAACCCGATTTTTGAGATGTTACACCATTATTGTTCAATCACTTTTTGATGTCATTGCTATTTGAATATGATTCGGTATTACCTCTTCGAAGAACTGTGACTTTAATTCTTCATTTTTTTTATAACTCTAACTTATTAATGCTAAAATTCTCTAATTTATTACTGAAAATTTTTCTTAGATGCTACTTGATTGAATATGCCTAATTATTGAATGTTATTTAAAGTTGAACTTAAATTTTAATTGTTATATCTTTAATATTCATTAAGTCAAAATTAAGATGATTAGAGTTCTATTCAAGTAATAATTTTATTTTACATTAATAAACACAATTTTTTAAAAAATAAAATAAAATTAGGCAATTGAGTCTTAGCTTAATTGGCATGGACATTGTTGTCAATGCAGGAGGATATGACTTTGAGGGCATTGAAATGCATTATCCTCCTATTTATGAGTTTGGAAGGGGTTATGGATAATTCTAAGCATTCTGTAAAAAATACAATATATATATGATCAGAACCTATAATGAGATTGTTCAAAAAATTTTAAATTAACACAACTTTTTAACGTCAATTTTTTAACTAATAATTATAAATGAAATTATAATTATAGTTATCATAATTTTTTTTCCTATTTTTAATGCTTAGAGTTCTATTCAAGTAATAACTCTATTTCAAAATTAACACTACTTTTTTAACTAATGATTCTAAATTAAATTATAATTATTTTTAGAGTTAATTAGTGATATGATAGAAAATAAAGGGTATTATTGTCAGTTCAAAATTTTTTTTCAAACTCGTGCTTTTATATATATATTATAGATTATAGATAATTATAATTTCAATTCTAATTATTTTTAATTGTGTAATTATCACAACTTCTATTTTATTTCAACTTTTTAAACTAATAATCCTAAATTAAACATTATAATCATTTTTAAATGTGAATATAGTAATATGGTGAAAAATAAATAATATTTTTATCAGTTTAAAATTTTTTCAAACTCGTATTTTTCTATATATTATAGATTATCTTATAACCTACATCTAATTAAAAATAAATTTCGTCCAAAAATTAAAATAAATTATATATATTTTAAAGAATTAATTTATTCATATTTATTATATCTAACTCATAATCATTTCATAAACACAAAACAAAACCCAAACCGAAATTATAGATTAAATCGAACCGATTGATTTGACTAAATAATTTTAAAACCTTTGTACAAGGTTCAATTGATTTGGTCCAATATTTCAAATTGGATCACTTTATTCCATTTCTAAACTTTTAAAATAAAAATATTCGGTAAAATATTTAAATCTTTAAAATTTCATTTTCCCACATTTGTTTTGTGCATAAAAAATATACTAAACTATTTTTACAAGAACCGAACCTTGATTAAGATCAAATTTCCGCATGCATTGTATCATATAAAGTTTTTCTTAATATAGAAGGCATTGGAAACGTCAGTGAACTAACTTACAAACCAAAAATGAAATGATAGGAAATAACATCCACAATAGCATTTTCTACTGCCAAGAAAATGAGTTACATCAATTTACTTAAAATTTAAATTAAAATCATTATAAAATAAAGGAAGAAATATTTTTTTTCTAATTTTAATAAATCAAAAGAAAATAACTGAATCTCATGTTTCAAAGTAAGCTAATTTCAGTCATTTATATATTGTTTAAATTATCTTTTGGTAATCATAGTTTAAAAAATTACAATATAATCATTAACGATATCAATTTATTATATTTTGATCATTGAACCTATTAATGGTGTAACAATAAGTTCATGTGGTCATTAACATAATTTGTTTTTTTTCCCTTTCCCTCCCTTTCACATCAACTTTTTTTCTTCTTTTTCTCTTTCTTCCTTCTCCATCTCCTTATTCCTCTCATAGTCTTTTCAAAGCCTTCGTCAATATCTTTTCAGATCATTTATCATCTGAAGATACATCTAGAAAGATGTTAAAATGGTTTTGAGAAGAAGAGAAATGGAGATTGGGAGAGGGATATAAGAAGAAAAAAGAAAATAAAAGTATTATTAACAACTGTTAACGAACGTTAACAATTCAATGATCGAATGTTACAAATCGTTAATATTAGTATCATATAATAAAATTTTAAAGTTTGGTGACCAAAACGTACTTTAAACCATACATAAGTGATTAAATTTGTAGTTTATCTTTTTTTATCATTAACTATGTACATTTTAATTATTTTATATAAATAATTAGATTATGTTTTTATTACTTTATGAATAAATGTCACACTAGGTGAAAAAAAATTTTTTTTAAAATAATAATTTCTAAAATGAAAAATAATTTATAGATTTTAAAAGTTTGAGAAGTTGTTTTTAGAAAATGGATAATTTTTTTATAACAATATAACATATGATAATTAAAATTCATGATCATCCTTAATTGTATTACAATTTAAATGAGTTTTCTTTTATAGAGAGAAATATTTTTTTAGTACATTCAATAACTCATGACATTAAATTTAATCAAAAAAATTATAATAGTAATGGTTACTAATTTTTTAAAATAATTATTAATTAAAATTTTATTTTTATATTATTATTATATTTCTAGACACAAATAGGTGTTATAGGATTGATTTATACAAAATTAATTGAATTTGACATCACGAGTTAATTAAACACCAAATAGTCTGAATACATCAATTAACTTCAACCACTCAACTACCAAATGGTTATTATTGTTTTGTGTCAAGAAGGTTATAAAACCATCATTGCATAGAGAAAAAAAAAAGGAAAGAAAAAGTAGACAAGAAGAGTGAACTTGCGCTTTATGGGCTTTGACAATGTTTTAAGCCGCTCAACTACTTCAAAGTTTTTAAGCTTTTTGCATTATAAACTCTAATCAAATTTATTCATTCAAGGATTAAAGATCAAATTTATTCTCTGAGATTTGATCTCAATATTGATTTTGGTTCTTAATCTTGGGCTTATCGAGCAAAATTTAGATTGGTAAAGAGCTTTGGAATATTTTTAATTGAGGTATGATTGTGATTATTATTTATTTTACATATGATTGAATTATCACAATAAACTTTTGTAATATTAGTTCTCTTTTATTGGACATTTAGAAATTCTTCATATTAGATTTGTTGCATTCCCTGAAGTGAATGCAAGCCAAAAAAAACAAATTAAGGATTTAATTATTGACGTGATTAGTGACATAATATAACCACTAGAAGTGGAAACATAGTAACAAATAAAAGAACAATAAGTGTTCTCAAGATAACCTTTCAAAAAGTAGATATAATTTATGTTATCAATGTGATATGAATTATCATTGATCACATACTAGTCGTATACCCAAATATTTTATTCAAAATCTATTTTTTTTTTAGAAAGAAAATATGTCTCACTGACAATGTAATAATGAATAGTATCCTTATAGGTAGAAAAACAAACCAATATTAATTAATACAAGCATGGATACGGTGAAATTTATTAAATTTCATTCATCGAAGTTGTTAATTTTCAAGTTCGAAAAATCAGTCGACTTAACTCTAAGTACATCCATATACAATCAAAAGAGTACTTTACAACCATTAGTAGGTTGGTGAATCTCTTTTTAACATCCCATACGCAGTCCGATCACCGTAACTGAGCTACAGAACGCCACATTAGCTACCTAAGTGATTCTCCATTAACACCCAACCTATCCTCCAACACACCACAATTTAAAGCATGTAATATGTCTAGTTTGCAGCGAAATGTCATAGAGGTATTCATCATCAAAATTAAAAACAGCTCGCATACAAGTAGGGTTCGCATATTTATGGGTTTCTCATACATAATAAGTTAAGGGTTCACATATATATGTGCGAGTAAAGTATGCACAATCTAAGACAACCCAAACTCGCAAACTCACTTCGCAAGAATTAACTTAACAACTTTTTTTTCCTGGAAGTAGATAAGATTATAGAAAAGGAATTATAACATGTGAAATCTAAGTTTTTGCGAATTAATGCACTTCGCGAAGCACCGCAGTTTGTCTATCTAACATAGGGGTTTGCACCCTTGCATAGCTCGCACATTCAAAGTCTCTTAAGGGATAAGTTATGTAAGCAGGGTAGGACTTGCGAGCTACCTATGAAAACTAAGGTTTTGCGAACTCGAATCACAAGGTTTTTGAAACTTAAAAGCATTATGTGTTCGCAAATAACAGTTCGCCAATCGATGGGGTTCGCACTCTAGCAAAGCTAACCCCTGTCACTTCACAACAACCTTGGCAAACTCTATAAATTTATTAGTTTTAAGCATTCATGCTATTGCCTTTGGCGAACTCAAGGTTTAGAAATTAGTGCTTAGTTATGAACTCATCACTCAAGAAAACATCAATCAAACTTGGATTAAAATCTTATAATTGAAATATAGAGGTGTTTATAAAATAATATTGGTTTGTAAATAAAATATAAAGACAAACACAAGAAAACATTAAGAAAACTATTAGGTCCTAAGACAAGCAACGAAGTCATCAGAAAGATATCTCTAAGCCCAAACAGAAACTCACATTTCCTTTAATCCAAAGTTTGCTTATTCTACCTTTCCAGAGTTCATGCTCCCAGGATCACTCGATTTGCCGCGACTTACCTTGCAATCTAGTTATCTGTAATGCATGGGAAGGAGTGTGTGAGTTCTTGTGAACTTAGTGAATATACAAGAAATAATAACAACATTGCAGTACAAAACACAAGTTGACAGAACATAGGCTTGGTTACTGAATTGCGAGCAGGGTTCGTAATACTTGTGCGAAGTCTAGTTCGCATTCATTTATAGACAGATAGCTTAGTAAAACATAGGAATTCAAAAACACAATCTTATTCACTTTTTGTTCATGTTAGATAAGTGGATCTCCTTATAATGCCTCATATTGACTCAATAAGTCCATAACATGTCCCATAAGTGTAGCACAAGGCTAAGTACTCTCCAACACACCAACATGTCCCATTGAATGGAGCTTAGTTTAACATTCCCTTATCTTTCCAACCTGTCTCAGGGCCTCAATGCCCAAACATAAAACATAAAGGTGAGTACTCACAATCCTATGGCATGTTATTATATCCAAATGATTTAGAAGGTTATCTTGTCAAAACATTTACTTAGCATAGATCTCACAAATCACAAGGAGCACGCAAAACATAAAATCATATAGAGCTCGTCGTATAGAGCTCGCATGTCACTGTTCATAAAAACACATATTTGAAACATAAACACAGAAATAGAGTTTTAGAGAAGGCTTACTCTCGAAAATTAGGTAAAAAACCTAAGCTTCTAATTAACATTATGGTTTGCACATAAAAGTGGCGATCCCTAAACACTCACCAATTTGCTGCAAACCTAGGAAAACTTCTCTTTTCCCTTGTTTTTGCTTATAGATGGTTATGTTGGGTTCGCAATAGACATACATAAGTTACAAACAACACCTTCAAACTACACACATAAACATAAACAAACCTATCTTCCTTCATTGCAAACTCTTCTAAATATCGATAGAGGAACAAAGGCTTAAATTTTAGGTTATTGAAACTTGGTAGTAGAATAATCGATGAAAAATTTTAGGGAATAACAGAATATGAACTTTCTAATAGCAATGGGCTTAATTTATAAGCACTAAGTGTCCTAATGCTCTTAGGATACTCTAGTTGTAATAGAGGTAGGGAATAGTTACGTGTATGAATGGTGGTGTAATACATGTTGTCTTCTTAATTCACATGTGGCCAAAATTGGCGACCCAGTTTTCCAACCTACTGGCACACCCCTATTCGTCAGACCTACTGGCGAACCCCTATTTGCTAATCATATTGGTGATCTCATCTTGCTAGGCCTAAACCAATATTTGCAATTCACTAAACCTACTGGCGACTTTTACTTGCCAAATCTTCTAGCGGATACATGTTCACCAGACATACTGGTGAATACATGTTTTGCCTGACATTTTTGCGAACTCCTGCTCACTAGGCTCCTAACTCCTAGGCCCTATCTTGGGATGTTACAGATCTTCCCCTCTTAAGAAATTTTATCCTTGAAACTACTTATGTCAAAACAGATGGGGATACTGACTCCCCATTGCTTTCTCTCTTTCCCAAGTGGCTTTACTGGTCTTGTTTTTGCCATAATACCTTGACTAAAAGAATTTCTTATTACACAAGACTTTCTCCTTGCAAGCCATAATTTGCACTGGCTCTTCATCCTATGTTAAATCAGGTTGCAGTTCTACCTCGTCTATTGATACAATATGGGATCGGTCCACACAATATTTCCTTAGCATGGACACATGAAAAACATCATAGATTCGCTCAAGTTCAAGTAGCAACTTAAGACAATAGGCCATTGGACCAATCCTTTCAACTACTTCATAAGGACCAATGAATCACAGACTTAATTTTCCTTTTCACCCAAACCTTAAGACTTTCTTGCATGGCGAGACCTTTAAGAACACGTATTCGCCTACTTGGTACTCAATGTCTCGTCATTTTAGGTCAACATAGGATTTTTGTCTATCTGATGCAGCCTTCAACTTTTTACATATAATTTTGACCTTATCCTCTATTTCACGAACTAGTTTTGATCCAACCATTCGCTTTTCATCTAACTCTACCCAACACAAATGGGTTCTACATTTTCTTCCATACAACGCTTTGAAGGGTGCCATTTGGATGCTTGTCTGATAACTATTGTTATACACGAACTCTAGCAAAGGCATGTATTGCTCCCAACTTCCTGCGAGCTCTAATACATAGCTTTGTAGCATGTCTTCTAGTACTTGTATCACCTTTTTTGATTGGCTATCTGTTTGTGGATGATAAGTAGTACTAAAGTTCAGTTTCGAACCCAAGGCTTCTTGCAAACTTTTCCAAAATCTCAAAGTGAATTAAAGATCTTGATCTGAGGTAACTATCTCTTTGATGTATAACTCTGTCAGTTTCTATAAAGTGTAATTTGTGCAAATGGCTAGGAAGTGCGAACTCTTCGTAAGGTGATCTACAATAATCCATATAGCATCTTTCTTTGTCGAGGTCAAAGACAAGCATGTCACAAAGTCCATTGTGATTATTTCCCACTTCTATTTTGGAATTTTGAGTGGTTGTAGCAAGCCTGAGGGAAATTGATGCTTTGCTTTCACCTTTTGACAGACTAGGCACTTCACCACAAAATTTGTGACAACTCGCTTCAAACCAGGCCACCAATACAGTTCATGGAGGTCATGGTACATATTGTTACTCCCCAGGTGCATTACGTAAGGACTACTGTGAGCTTCACTAAGGATCGCATGTCGAAGCTCTTCGTCATATGGTAGGCAAAGTCTTCCACGAAAATAAAGTACTCTTTCATTCAGTGCGAAGTCCCCTTGCACTCCCTATTCTAATTGTTGAAACTCTTAAAGAGATCAAAATATATTTCCCCAAAATTCTTCTTCACTTATGACTTTCGGAAGAATATCAAATCTATTTAAATGATAATTTGAAATGTTAGTATTCAATATTGGGATACTTAAAATGTCAAATATCATGTGATGTTGTCATGAAGGGGAGTAAATACGTGTTGTACTTTTTTTCCCTTAACCGAGGTTTTGTCTGTTAGGGTATGCCCAAAGATCAATCATGAGATGGTTGTAATAACATACTTGATTTATCATGTTTATTAATATAAGACGTTACCATTATTATTTCACTTTCTTTTCTGTGTGTATAAATAAACTATTTTATAATAATATCCTGAGAGTAATATGATTATTCTTAAAAGGTCCTTAGTCAAGTATTATTGTTGGATAGGACAACAATAATGCATTAAGACTAACTTGTAGTTGATTGATGATAAAGAGTTGTTATTGATATGGAATGTCAAAATCGATGCATGAATATGTGTGTTAGAGAGCAACATATTGGACTGACCCGTTATGAGTATGTTTATTGGATTATTATGTAATTGTCACAACATTACTCATAGTGATTAATATGCATATGATCCTCAGACTTGAGATCATCATAATCCCAACATCGTGAGTTGTATATTTTGATACAGTCAAATGTACACCGTAACTGGTTGTTCTATAAAGGCTGATGTTAGATATACCATGATCTATGTAGAGGGATATGGTTGATCGATATAGGATAAGTCCCTCCTACATAATGGGAGTAATATCTTAGGCCACTTGATTGAGTGAGACTAGAAATGCATGGCCATGTCAAATAAGCTGATATGAGATGTCATACTTATTTGTATATTATAATCTACTTAAGATATCAAGGAACATAGAATGGATTATGCAAGTGTGACTATTTCATGACTTGTGTCCAATCCAGAGATAAAGGACTTAAGGATTATTGCACGAAAGGTTATTCATAAAAAGGTTATGTCGAATCATGATTTCTTGTGACTTAGGTATGCATTGCTAGGTGCCACTCATTGTTTGTAACACTGGAATCGTTCTAGTATTACTGCTAACATTACAAGAACCTACAGGGTCACACCCTATAGTTGAAATGAACGGAATAAAACATAGTTGGTATTGTATTTGGTTGTCGCTTGAATTAAATTAATTATAGAATTAATTTAATTGGATAATCAAATATCGAACACATTATGTACAAGGTTGTTGTACACATAATGAGAACATGAATTTAGTTAGTATATAAATTCAAATAAAATATAGTTTACCGAAATCATTATTATAATTAATGTAATTATAATTTTAGGTTTAAAACATAGTTATAATTATTTAATTTCTAAAAACCCTAAAAATAAATACAAAAATCTTGTGTTTTCTTTGCTTGGGGTCTAGCAGCCGTCAAAGCAAATTTTTTTTCCAAAACAGTTTTGGGGATTCCTTCTGTTCATTGTCAACTGGGTAGATTATGTAGAGGTCGAAGTCACGATAGATTGCGGCTTGGTTCGATAGTAGATTAGATTACTCGTTGCTGAGGCATTGCTGTCTACTCAGAATAAAGATTCGGTAGTTTCGAAACCTTTATTTCACCTCGATTCGTTCCTCACACATGGATCCATGGTTAGGATCGCCGAATCTTTTAATTTTCCGCTGCGCCGTAGGGGTGACGGCGTTCCAACATTGTCCCATTGGGTTTTCTTATAAGATTTTTAATGAGGCAGCATGTTATATGTATTATAAATTGTGTACTATTTTTCATGCACTAGAAATTTTTTCTCACAAGGTTTTTATCTTAGTAAAGTTTTAACGATGCAAATTCTCTACCAATGAACATCTAATGTAACACCTCTAACCCACATCCGTCATCGGATTAGGATCACGGGCATGTCATAGCAGGCTTTGAAGAAGAGGCAACTGACAAGATGCCATCTTGCTCTCAACAAAGGGGTCACAACATTCCTATCAAAGTCATAGAGTTCACAGCTATGTTCGAGAAAGAGGCACTTGCCTTCAACATATATAACACTCTCAAATGACCCATGATCGAATTTAGGCTTTTCTTTAGGAATAGAAGAGTTGAAAGCAAAAATAAAATCAACGGAAAATATTTTTAAAAAACTTTAAATACAATTTATAATTTCCAAATGATTTTAATACATATATTATTTTTTATTTTTAATAAAAATTTAATAATTTTTTCAAAATTTTTAAAAGAAATTTCACAAATGCCATAACAGTGACATAACACGTGATTGAAAACACCAAAAGGTAAATGTTTAATTGATTTCTTCAGAAAAGTTTGATGATTTTTTCAAACCCTTAAAGTTAATTTAAATAATAAATATTTTTAGTTAAAAATAAAAAGGAAAAGATGGACGAATTCTTAAAAAAATTAGGAAATTTTGGTTTTTTTGCAAGAATTATTTTTACTATGTGATCAACCACCTACAAATTTTTAAAGAGAAAATTTTAACTGTTTTTTTTTGAAAAAGATAATTTTAATTAAAGACTAGAAAAAATTTTGAGTTTAGGATTAGATTAGGAGTGAAGAAAATTTTAACATGCTAAAAAATAATATCTTATTAATCGTGTGCTATTTTAATTTAAAAAATTTAATAATAATCCAAAGAAATGATAATTTATTTTTTTAGAGCAAATCACTTTTTATTTAAAAGTGAAAATATCTTTGAATATTCTTCAATTAACACAAAAATATTGAATTTTATTTTAAAGATAAAAAATATATTGGGTTTACTTTATTTGAAAGGTGCATTCCATTTTTAATAAATATGAATGAAATCTCACCTAACGATGAATCACAATTTATATTAAATGGGATTGTTGCCTTATTATTAGAAAACTCAATAAACAATTTTAATGATGATTAATCTCAAGTAAGCAAGCATTTGAGTAATATTAACAACACGAGCATACAAAGTACAATAAAATGAGTACATGAATGATCAATCAAACATTAATATATTCAACGTCCAACAAAATAATTTATAATTATATACAAATTAACTTTAAACATATATATGATTAATTGGTATCACGAGTCAATCAGTTATTGAACTCCTTATTGAGTTAGTATCATAAGTCAACTAAATACAAACTCAATCAGTTAGAAAGTTACTAAAACACCCTTTAATATACAAAATAACAAATATTAATAGATGGTTTCTTTTTTTGTCTTTTTATGTTTTTAAATAAA
This sequence comes from Gossypium turneri, assembly GCA_008044935.1. Classification (NCBI taxonomy): domain Eukaryota; kingdom Viridiplantae; phylum Streptophyta; class Magnoliopsida; order Malvales; family Malvaceae; genus Gossypium; species Gossypium turneri. Next base: position 34,162,417 of record CP032579.1, on the reverse strand, counting down.
TAATACTATGATGAGATTTCAACTTAGAACACAAAGTATCAAACCTTTAACTTTATTATTTTAACTAAAGAATCATTTGGTTTTTATATGAATTTTTAATAAGTATATTTGTTACATAAATTATTTCCACTCGCATCGTGAGTGTGCCATAAATCTAGTTTATATTTAAGTCTTTAACTGAGTTAGTGTCACGAGTCAATTGAGTACCAACTTAATTGAAAAATTATTAAAATATCCTTCTATATACAAAGTAAGTGATATCACTATGAGGGTGTTTTTTTTTTTTTATCCTTTTATCTTTTATTTATTTAATGGTATCTTTTTGTCCATTTTACGATCTATGTTTAGGGTTTATGATTGTTCATCCTAATAATATTGTTTTTAAAATTTGGACTTACGTTCTCTTATTGAAAACATAAATTATCTAATTATTATATCCAATACTTATTGATTGTCATTTTATATTTCACAAATTAATAAAATTTAAATAAAAAATACTATAACTTTTAATTTCATAATTACAATAGCAACATCTTTTTAATAAATATATATTTTTTAACTTTTGCGAGTGTGCCATAAACCTAGTTATATGGCATATGACACCACACAGTACACCTATTTTCATATTTAAAATACAAGACGCAATAAACTAATTTGCATGGTGCCCAAATGTCTTAGCTCCTTTGTCTCAAGAAAAGGACCATTTTCATGCAGTAAATCCACGTGTTACTTGAGATCCCATGCCAAAAGATCAATTTTCATGCGACTACCCAAAAAATCATATGAGTATTACAAAAAAATATATTTTTGTATAAACTTTCTTTCATATTATGAATCCGATATAATTTAATATCTTACCTCATTCCTTAATTTCTCATGGTTAAAAGTTTGATATTTACTCATAAGAATACTTTATAATTTACCATTCATCTCTTTAAAAAAGTTTATAATAAATCATTATTGTCAGCTATAGATATATTGATTATGATAAATTTTTAATATAAAATATTTTATTTGAGGTTGCTTGAAAAACTAAACTATATACCTTACTTATTCATGCTTCAAACTTCCAACCTCATTGGGATTAGGAAGTTTCATTGATGAAATGAAAAATATATGAAGTCTTCATTCATACTCTTTTGAAGCTTTCGGTTCAAACTTCACAAAGTGCACAATCGAATCTTCCTTCATCATTTTAATACCCAATAATTTTATTATTTTGCGTCTTTTTTAATAAAAGAAAAAAATATTTGATATATTGTTGATGGAGTTTTTAGATTTCACAAATTAAATAAGGGGTTGATAAATATTTTATAAAAATATAATAAAATATTAAAAAGAATACATGACATTTAAGAGTACTTATAAATTAAAAAATATACTATTGATGTACTAATTATTAACCCTTAATAAAATACGTTAACTTCATGTTTAAATATTTATTTTTCATCTATAATTAAATAAATATCCTTTTAAATATATACATGCGTTTATTTCATGGTTGATTTAAGATTCATATTCTACTCTTTTTTTTTTATAATTTTTGAATGATATATTTGAAAGATTGATAAACATATTTACTTGTTAATAATTCAAAAATTGTATATTTAAAAATTTAATTATGGTAAGCACATGAATATTAATTTATTACAAATATAAAAAACTAAAAAAATTTATGAATGAGAAATTATTGTAATAACCTCTTGTGTTGGCCTAATTGTCAAAATATTTATTGCCAGAAGTGTAACTTAAATTCAAGTTGTCCTAATCACATTATTCTTGAAATCTTACCCTCCTCTTAAATAAAAATAGTGTGCAAACGAAAAGAGATCATACTCAAGCCACATAGAAAGGAATAGATATAGGTGGTCCATAATTACAAAATCCAAAAGCATCAAAAAAAAAAAAAAAGTTTGGTAATAAAGCAAACACATAATTTTCTGTTATTGTTCTCAACATTTCCCAAGATTTTTCAGACAGCAAAGATATCGACAAATCGTGGACCAATTTGATCAACCTTAAAACCCACGCGCCTTTAATCACTTCAAACCCCCATTAGAATTACTTTGCAACGTGTCATCACATTAATAAAGCGTGTGCTTTACCGATACACTCACGTTTGCTTTTAAAATTTAACTTCCGTCCTTTTCACCAAATTGAACATATGAATATGACTAAAGCCGGAGTTGTATGGCAGGTTTTTAACGTTAATTACATTTATAAGACGGCAAATGTAGTTTTGAGTTAATTTTTCTTGTAAATATAGGCTGGTTGAATGAATGGTGTAACCATTAACCTTAGATGAATAGCATCCCCACCTAAGTTCTTTTTTCCTAATAAACTTTTTTCTTGTTGAATCTGGCACAGTATCCCAAGTTGCTTAACTTCCAGTTGAGGCCAAAAAATAAAGATAGCGAAAAGAAAAGTGAAAAGAATAAAGAAAACCAGAGAAAACTAAAGAATTCTTTGCTTATTCCAAGCTCTGGATGGTAACTGATTTATCCACAAACCACGATTCCCTCTCAAAACTTGGGCTCTTTGAAGAAAAAAAAAACGGTTTATTAACTTCCATATTTGCTAAAAAACCGCAAATCCCATGTGATATATTCCCCCCCCCCCCCCCAATATTTTCTATACATTCAAAGTTCCTTCAAAGTTCAAAGCTTATTAAGCCAGGGTCTAAGAATTTCTTTAATGGTGGGTTTTGAAGAAAATTAGTATTAGGTGAACTGGGTTTTTGTTTTTGTATTTGCCTTCTTCTTTTTTCTATTATCTTTTTTGGATCTGGTATATGATAAAAGTTTGGATTTTAGTGGTATTTTCCAGGCAAAATTATGGGGTTGAGTTCTAGGATTGGATTGTAGTGAATTTTATGAAGATCTGGAAGGTAAAATATTAGGCGAAACATGGAGCCTCCCAAGGGATTTTTAGCTACTTTGTGGAACTTTATATGCTTTCTTCCTTACTTCATTGGCTTGCTTCTTTTAGGCACAATTAAAGGTTAAGTGTTCTTAAATTGATTTTCTTGCTTTTATGTTCCCTAAATTGGTGTTTTAAGGATATATTTTCCATTTGATTGTTATTTAGTTGCACAATTATACTGTTAATGTATAGCTTTTGGGGTTTTAATTGGATTTCCAATTTTCAAGTTATTAATAGGTTTTTTCCTTTGTAAACTTAAATGGAAATTTGGTAATTGGAACTTCCCCTGCCTGATAATGGTGCGGTTTAGTGATTAGATGCAATGCCAGTGCATATATCATCTGGTCATGTTTGTAGAAACCGATAAAGAACGTTGAACATCAGTACTGAGCTAACTAATTCAAGCCTTTGATTGCACTGTTATCTTCAGGAATCATTTTCTGCTCTCCGATATGCCTTATCATGACAATTGGAAACTCGTCCGTCATATTAGGCCTTCTGCCCTATCATTGTTACTTCACTTATTATAGCATTGTGAGGTGATTTTCTTGATCCTTGACTTCCCCATTTTGCTTTGCCTCATTATCGTTGTATTCGGTTTCTTATTCTCTTAATTTCGTTAAATGTCAGCACTAAAATATTAGGGCCATTTCTGAAGCTCGCTGTCTGCATATTCCTACCGGTTGTCTTGATATTGTGGGTGGTTGTTGGTATTGTTGGAAGTATCTTAGGGGGAATATTATACGGCTTTCTTTCACCAATGTTTGCCACTTTTGATGCTGTGGGCGAAGGAAAGACCAATGTGTTTATCCACTGTTTTTACGTATGTCTTAAATGTCCACATTGTTATATTCTTTTTTTACATATATTAGCTTCTCTTGTATAATGAGAAGGAGACTTATATATTGGCCTGTTTTTTAGGATGGTACTTGGAGCACTATCAAGGGCAGCTTTACTGTTGTCAAGGATTTCAAAGATGTTTGTGTCCATTCCTACTACTCGTTTATGGAAGAACTACGACAGAAAGATGGACAATACTATGAGATAAGGTTAGCTGTAAAGTTCTCGTTGCCCATTTTAAGTCATGTTGCTGTCATGGCCAAGAGCATCATTTACTTGATACAGAAATCCTTTATTACCAAAGAGCATTATGGATTATCAAACCCTTAGCCAACCCATATGTCGATTTTAGAACTTAGCTTCGAGCTTTTTGACGTATAAGTTTAAATCCATGCATCATTCTATTCCCAATTGACTTGTTCCTTTTAAACTTTTTATGCATACTATAATTATAATCTTAGGATCATAGACAAGATCGATAGCTGCATCTGGCTAGTGTCTTTATTTCATTATTTAGGTAGCTTACAAGGAATATGGCAATGTTATGATAGTTTATATCTGTTCTTTTATTTGCTTAGAGATCAGCAATTTTGTGTTCGCTAAATGCTTTCAATTGGCTTAAAGTATACATGACGAAACACTGTCCACGAGCTAGTTGGTTTAAAGTTTAGACTGTAGAAGAAATTTGGTGAGCTATGCTATGAATGAAGAGTGTTGTACGAGTATGCTTGCCCATTTAGGTTCCTATACTGTAGGCACTTAAGCTTTGTGGGGTTTTCATTTTTTTCAGAATATAAATCCCTTTTTGATTCAACTGAGGTTTCTATGAACTTCATTGCAGATTCCTTTATCTGCTTCCGGCTCTTATAGCTGCAGTGCTTGGTTTTCTGGTTGATTTTCCAATGATCTCACTTATTGCCTTCTGCAAAAGTCCTTACATGCTTGTTAAAGGGTGGCATCGATTATTTCATGACCTTGTAGGTCGAGAAGGCCCTTTCTTGGAGACAATATGTGTACCATTTGCAGGCCTTGTCATCTTACTCTGGCCACTCGCCGTCATTGGAGCAGTGTTGGGATCAATGGTGTCTAGCATCTTCCTTGGTGCCTATGCCGCGGTGATTGTTTACCAGGTTTACATCTTCCATCTAATTTTAGTTCCTTTTCTTAGTCTTCCAATGTAATATTGTTGTCCGTTGATGTTCATTCAAATATGGATGTGGAACTTCATAAATGCAGCATTTAGCTATATAAGTTCATATGCTTGGTCCCACTTAATTGGTTGACATTTCCATTACGAGATCTTATAGACAACCGAGCAATGTTGTTGTTGTATTACCCTCGGTTCTACTTAATTTCAAATTTATTGTGATCCATTTTCTTCTCCGACCTTTGTACTTTATTAAATGAAACCAAGTGTTTTAGAGTAATGGAACCTCAACTTGCAGCATGATGTTAGACCGGTATTTTCTTTGTCCTTATTTCCATTCAACATATAACTTGCTTTTTGTGATTTTATTTGCAGGAGTCCTCGTTTTGGTATGGGCTTTGTTATATCGTTGCTTCGTTGTCCATATATGATGAATACAGCACTGATGTCCTTGACATGCCTGAAGGATCTTGCCTTCCCAGGTTTCATTCAGCATTCTAATGATTTGTTCTTATGATATTATATGCCTTAGCAAACTTTTTATGAGTATTTTTTTTTTTTTTTTTATAAAACAGGCCTCGGTATCGTAGGGACAGAAATGAATCCTTCTCTAAATCTGACTCCTTCCGTCCTCCTGCTCGCATTGATTCACTTACAAATGCAAGGCTTGATTTGAAGCCACTCGAGGTGACTTGTTTGCTTGTGGTTTCTTTCCCTTTGGAATAAAACAAGCATTTCGTATTTGATTGTAGTCGGGTTGTAAAATAAGTTCTTTTATGATTAATGCAGCTACTCGAGGGCTTATTTAAGGAGTGCCATGTCCATGGTGAGAAAATGGTGTCTGAAGGGCTGATAACTTCTAAGGACATCGATGATGCCAAGTCTATCAAAGGAAGTAGAGTGGTCAGCATTGGCTTACCGGCTTATTGCTTTCTTCAGGCACTCTTGCGCTCTGTGGATGCAAATAGACTGGGCATATTACTGAGTAAGTAAATTTGTTTCCTTATTGAGCCCCCCAAAAAAGAGTTACTTGTGAAAGATTATGACCTATGAGCTTTCAAATGGCTTCAACAGCATCTGAGGAATTGCTTTTATGTAGGTGACAATACAGAAATAACGGCCACGAACCGACCAAAAGATGCATTCTTTGATTGGTTTCTTAACCCCTTTTTGATACTGAAAGAGCAAATCAGAGCGGAGAATCTTTCCTCGGAGGAAAAGGATTACTTAGGAAAATTAGTGTTGCTGTGTGGTGATGCAGCACGGTTGAAAAATATTGGGTCTCCACCAGAATCAGAGCGTAAACGAGCTGAGCTTGATGCATTAGCCCGACGGTGAGAATGCAACTAATATATATTTTTCTTTCTCGACACTGCTGTATGCTTCGTAATCTGACTCCATTACTTAATGCTTTTTAATGAAGGTTACAAGGTATTACTAAATCAGTGTCGAGGTATCCAACTTTCAGGCGACACTTTGAGGAATTTGTTAACAAACTATCCGAGGATCTCTCAAAGAAGGACAGTGGCAGCAGCAACAGCAGCGGATCTAGTAATAGGTCTCATCAATCGAAGAACACCGTTCTGCGGTTTTTTAGCAGCAGATCTTTCAAGCGGAGTACAAGCCATAACATGTCTGATCAAGAATCACAATCAGTTCTTGCCAGAGATGTAGAAATCGAATGATGTAGGAATAGGATGTCGATCAAGAATCACAATCAGTTCTTGCCAGAGATGTAGAAATCGAATGGTTTAGGCCTAGGATGTCGATATTTGTCCATAGTTGTCAGATTTTGGACATAAATGCAGCAGCCGGCTGCCTTTGTTCATTCATTTCGAGTTAATGTTTCCAAATGTTTGGTTAACAAGCAAAAGTAACCATGCATGAATGTAATTCACTAAATTACTTGGACTTGACTGCTTCACTGCTTTTAAGTTGCAAAATTCTTGAGAATTCAAGTCCTTAATTGGTGTGATAATTATACATTGCGTTTTGTTTGGCAAAAGCATTAAACCAATTGGTTGATGAAACAATACTACTTTTAAAAAGAATGTGCAAGTTTTAGCATTTGCATTTTTTTTAAAAAACTAACATCTTTGTTAATAATATAATAATACCAATAATTTTATTTATAAAATAAAAAATCCCGCAAATCAATAAAATAAGCATAATAAATATATTTTAATTTATATAGCAAAATATAAGTTAACTTTGATATGCAGTTTACTTTTTATTAGTGACAAATAAATATATTCCCGTAAAGCACGGGTTATATGTTCTGCACGTGAGCTAGGGTTGATAAAAAAAAAGAAAAAAGAACGTGGCTGCGTGCTGAACTTTGAGGGAAAAAAAATCAAAGAAAAAGATGGGAAGTTATGAAGAACACTCACCAGTACTGCGGGAACCCCCAAACGAAACTCAACCAGAGTCTCTCTCAGGGTTTAATTCGAACACCCTTTTGTCTAATCTTTACCCTGGAAGGGAAAAACAAGAAGAAAGTATTGTTAGGGACCTTAAAAGTGTGACCTTGGAAGAGAATGACTGGAATGGCTATGGAGACAACAACAACAATAGCAATGAAAATCTTCAAGTGGAGTGGCAAAATGGGAAGAATTATCAGTACCCTTTAAGGCCTTATGCTGAAAATTGTAGCTTTTATCTTAAATCTGGCAATTGCAAGTTTGGTTCTTGTTGCAAGTTTAACCATCCAGTTCCTAGAACTATTAAGGTTTAAGTTTTTTCTTTTTTTCTTTTTTACCATTTTTTAATGTAAAAGACTGATTTTTTTAAAAAACTTTCATTTTTTGTGTGTGTGTGTTTTTTATGGTTGTTGAAGGATAAGGAGAATCATCTGGGATTGGCGACTGATCAGAAAAAGCAAATTGAATGCAAGGTTGGGGTACCATGAAATTTTATGTTGCAATTCTTTAGTTACCATAACGCATGTAAGGATAATAGTGTATTTGATGGTGACATCAGCGATGTATTATTCAACCAAGCATTATTATTGTACACATGACACGAAGGAAGTGTTTGAGTTCCTCTGTGTTGTTATGTTTACTCTGTGTTTTGATGTGTGTAGTATTACCGAGCCACTGGAGGGTGCAAGTATGGAAATGCTTGCAGATATAGGCACTCTAATGAAGATTATGTATTAGCTCCCTTAGAAGTCAATTCTTTAGCACTTCCATTTCAAGTGGTACATCCTTTATGAACATTTTCACTACTGTTTTAGGTTGTAGCTTGCTACCTTATTGATTATCCCTGAACTTCATTGGCTTCTTGCCATTTGTGGGTGTCACTTGAAGGATATAAATGAAAAGAGCGAAAAGGATGGCTTCGCGGAACAGATAGGGCAGATTGAATGCAAGGTTTGAGCATTATTAGTACTCACGGCAATGGTTTCTAACTTGTTATTAAGAATCTTGATTTGTCTACTGTTATTTCGGCAGTATTACCTAAGTCCGGGAGGATGCAAGTATGGAAAAGCTTGTAGATATAGTCACTCCAAAGAGAAGTCCAGATACCTCGAAAAGTCCGAGTTACCTCCACCTGAACTTAACTTTCTAGGCCTGCCAATTCGGATGGTAAGGATTTTATGTTTTGGGGTGCTGTATTTTGTTTCTCTCACTTGGTTTTTGAACATATCTACCTTCTCCCGGTGCACAATGTGAGCTAATTCTATGTTCCTTTCAGCTGGAGAAAGAGTGTCCGTATTATATGCGTAATGGTTCTTGTGCATATGGATCTAGCTGTAGGTTTAACCATCCGGACCCTACTGCTGCTGAAGGATCCAGCACTTTCCGCTCAGACCCTTCTGGTTCTGGAGACCATTCTCCAGGGAATTATAATGGTGGATTTGATGCTTTGCCATCAACTGAACTAACTGCCCCTTCGTTGTCCTTGAATATGATGTCAAATGAGCATCTTAAATGCTTGAATCAGAATTCAGCGTATGCTCACGGGATGCATGCAAATTCTGAATGGAGTGGACATCAGGTAGCTTGTCTCTCACTTTAGTCAACCAATGTTCCATTACTGTTTTATCTAGTTTTCTTTCAAGAAATTTTGGTTTTTGAACTTCCCAGGAAAATATGATACGATTCATAAGAACTTTATACTGAAAATGGATGGAATATGATAGTTAAGGCTTCTATAAATAGTATAAATGTTAGAATCGGCTACGTGCCATGAACTGGGAACCGTGGAGCCTATGCCATTTACTTGATTTATGAAGTTTTAAGTTTCTTCAGTTTGCACTGTGCGCAACTCGTGCTTGGCATTAGCCGGCCATTGTTGGTCGATTCTATTAATGAGTTCTGCTGTCATCGTGAAACTTTGTTTGTGTTAGTTTTCTTATAGAAGGTATTTTGTTACTTACTTTGACCATTAATACGCAGGAAAAAACAAGTAATCCGTATTTAGCTCCATCAATAGACAAAGCAATGAAGACTCTGGATATCTCCGAACTTCATCAAGAGCAAATACAAGTTAATGAATTCCCTGAACGACCCGGGGAACCTGAATGTCCTTACTTTATGAAAACTGGATCTTGCAAGTATAAATCCGCCTGCAAGTTTCATCATCCCAAGACTCGGATTCCAGAGCCTATCCTCAGCAGTGCAGGCTTGCCTCTAAGACCTGTAAGTCCCCATTATTTTCCATTCATATAGAAAGAATTTTTTTGAGCAATGGAAATGGGTTATTCCGGGTCGATAACTGCTTTGAAAAATCAGCAAAATCAATCACATTGGTGCATCCTTTTGGATAATTTGTTTACCTATCATAGTATACTGCTGTGCAGGATAGAAGAATATGTTGGAACTATGAAAAATCTGGGATCTGCAAGTATGGAAGCATCTGTTATTTTCACCATCCAGAGAATCTATTCTAATGAAACTGTCACGGTTGAAGGATTAAAGTAGTGGAAAAATCTGGGATCTGCAAGTATGGAAGCATCTGTTATTTTCACCATCCAGAGAATCTCTTCTAATGAAACTGTCACGGTTGAAGGATTAAAGTAGTGGACTTTGGTATATTTGGCATTTTATGCAGCAGCTCCTTATGGCATGTTTGGTTAGATTTGTAATTGAATGTTATTTTGTGGAAATGAAATAGAGGTGTAATGTAATGGAATCCATATAACAGCAGTTTGATTGGGTCGAATGGAATAAAGAATGTAATAAATGATAGGGCTTTATTAGTGAATTGGCTCTTAAATTATACTTCAATCATTAGATTAGTACTTAGGTAGTGTTTGGAAAGTCACTTAGTAATTGGATTATACAAAAGTGGCATGGTTAGATAATCATTGTAATTGGTGGTTTCATCAAATTGGGTATAATTAGATTACTTCTTAGGGGTAATTACGTAGGAAATTAAACTCAAAATTAATTTAAAAAAATTTTTATAAATATTATAAAAATTATATTATAAGTATGAACACATATTAGTGCTTGGGATGGTTATAAGAAAAAATATATTATAAATATTAAAAAATTATATTATAAAAATAACTTGTGTATTTTATAAAATTATAATAAAAAATTATATTATTTAAATCATAAATTTTTTTAAAGTTATTGGGAAAAATTATTATATATATTTTTACATTTTATAAAAGTGTTATAATATATTTGTTTATAAATTGTTTTGGCCAAATATCGACATAAGAATATATTTATTCATAAAAAAATGTTATAGGTTTCTTATTTATAATTTTTTTTAAAGTTACGATAATAATATATATTATTTATAAGAAATGTTATGAAAGTGTTGGTTAATTTACATAACTTTTTTTTATGAAGGTTATATATTATAAATTTTATATTATAATTTTCATCTAATTTACATATTATAAAAATGATTTAACCTAAGTCATTCTCTAAATCAAAATTTTAAAATTAAAGCTATAGATTATTTAGACTGTGAAACTAAATATTATAAAGCTAATGCTGATATGTATGTCGAAACCATTTTTTTTGAAAAAACAAAATTTTTAGGTTGACGACTTAAAAAATGAAAATTGGGAGTCGCCACCAATCTTTTATTAAGGTGTGATTGGATCACCTAAAAAAACGGTCTACGAGTTTTAGAAAAAACGGATCCGGGAGTCAGTTACGTACGAGGAAGGATTAGCACCCTCGTAACACCCAAAATTGGTACCTAGTTAATTAATTAATGTCTTATGGTCGAGAATTTGAAAAAACGTAATACTTAGCAAAACTTAAAAGGCTACGTATTAAGACCCTTATTATTTCAGAGAAAGAAGATACCACACCCAATGCGTTAGGGCACAGCATTCTAATTTTCCCCCAAAAATGAATTGGGCCAAAATACTTGTGCAATAAAACTTTAAAAGAACATCCACTTATCCAAGATTTAAGAAATCACACCCAATACGTTAGGGCACGATTCCTTTAAAATCCCAAACTCGGAATATTTCCTTTACTTTAAAAGAACATCCACTTATCCAAGATTTAAGAAATCACACCCAATACGTTAGGGCACAATTCCTTTAAAATCCCAAACTCGGAATATTTCCTTTATTATTTTTAAAAAAAATCTTCATTTCGAGAAATCAATGCGTCACATCCAATACGTTAGGACACAACGTGTTGAATTCCCAATAATGAACTCTTATTTTTGATTAAAGAAGAATACTCGAATGTCAGATTTAACGAAGAAAATTGGAACCCAATACGTTAGGGCTCAATTTTCTTGAAAATCCTAAATACAAGCATTATCTCCATTGAAAAAATTTGATTTTAAAAATTGAGTAAAAAATGTAATGTTATGCTACATTAAATATATAATGCAATAATAAATATTACGATAGCATAGAAATAATGCAAATATATAAACAAATAAATACAATAATGGCATGCAAAATATCAAATAAATGGGCAAAATAAAAAAATGAAAACATGAATTGATAAACAAGTGCATGAAATAAGCAAAAACTATAAAGTAAAAAAAAAGGATATAAAGTATGTATATAATATATCTATTGAAATTATGAAAAAATAAAAGACATACATAAGGTACGAAGATGGATTATAAAATTTATAAAATAATATGTATATACAAATTATAATAAAAAAAATCTATGTAAAACTAGGAATATTTAAAATGTAAAGAATATATATAAATGCGCATTAAGACATTTGCAAAAATAATAAGAAAGTAAATATATGGATATATGTATATATTTAATTTTGAAATAAATGTGCACGTGTATATATAGATTATGAAAATAATAATGATTATGTATATAAATTATAGAAATAAAAATAATAATTACACCGTTTAAATTAATTAATTCCTAAAAATAACAAAAAGAGGACTAATTTGAATTAGAAATTGAAATCTGGGGCCAATCCACGAATAAACGGAGACTGGAGGGCCTTATTGAACACGCTAATAATTCAGAGGGGCTGGAAAGGAAATTACCCCTTTCTCCTCCAAAATGGCGTCGTTCAAATATGATTAAATTGAAATCGAAGAAAAATTAAAGGGGTAAATTTTAAGGATAAAAGAAACTTAATTGTAAAAATATTAAAGGCAGAGGGGCTAAAAGAGAAATTTACCCCTCCGCTTAAAAAGCACGCGGATCCTCCCCGGGTCGGGTCACACGCGCGGGTCATGGAGTGATACGGCGCCGTTTTGCTATTATTATTAAAAATAAAAGATTTTCTAAAAACATTTCATTTCTTTTTTTTTTTAAAGAATAGAAAGCAGAGGGGGAAACTCTCTGCTAGGGTTTCCTTTAACCCAAACTCCCTAGCCGCCACAACCACTTCGGTGAACCCGAATCTCCCCTCCGGTTCCGATTTGGCAGCAAACAGGGTTTCGTCTTCCTCTACGCAGGTAAGTATATTCCCCTCTTTTACTCTTTTTTTTAACTGTTAATCGTTTTTTTCTTTATTGATTTTTTTCAAAATTGGATCCCCCTCAATAATGTATCCTCAATGGCTTTATATAGCCATAATAATAGCAAAAAATATAGAAATAAAATCTTGTTTACATTGATTTGCTTCTCAATCTTTTGATTTCTTTCCATTACATTGATTTGATTCTCAATCCTTTGATTTCTTTCCATTACTGTTTTGCTTCCTCTTTGTGTGCAGATGAAGATTCGGGGAGGCGGCTAGTGCGAAGATCCTGGTTTCGGCGCGAGTTCATCCTAGAAACCCTAGGGTTTCTGATTGTTTGGGCCACTGGATTTGGGGTTTGGTTTTGGGCCTCTGTTTGATTTGGGCAACATAGGCCCGTTTGTAATTTGGGCCCGTAAAGAACTTGGACTGTTTTTTTTGTTTTGTAAGGGCCCGGGTAAATTGGACTTATTACAGCTGCCCCTCTTTGCTTGTTGTCGTGTAACAAGAACGAAGCAAAGACTTCAAAAATGCCCAATTTTGCCCGGTCATGCTAGACCCTGGCGCTTTTTGTCTTCAAGTAGCCTGATTCTAACCTTTTGCACCTTCAGAGGTATAGGAACTAGTGCTTCAATCTGCTCCACTGCAATTAGCCTGCTCCACTGCAATTTCAGGGAGATAAGGCTTGATTCAATCTGCTTTCTGCAACTAGTCTGCCCCACTGCAACTTCAGAGAGATAAGACTAGATAGGATCTGCTCTCTACAACTTCAGAGAGATAAGATCTGAGGTTTTAATCTGCCCACTACAACTTCAGCAAGATAGGATTATCGGCTTTAACCTGCTCCACTGTAACTTCAGGGAGATAAGATTTGCCATCTTCAGTTTGCCTCACTGCAACTTCAAGAGGATAAGGCTCGCTTACTTAGTCTGCTCCACTGCAACCTCAGGGAGATAAGACTAGATGCGATCTGTTCTCTGCAACTTCAGAGAGATAAGATCTGAGGTTTTAATCCGCCCACTACAACTTCAGCGGGATAGGATTATCGGCTTTAACCTACTCCACTGCAACTTCAGGGAGATAAAATTTGCCATCTTCAGTCTGCCTCACTGCAACTTCAGGAGGATAAGACTTGCCATCTTCAATCTATTCCACTGTTACCCAGGGAAGTAGATTTACTGGCTTCAATGTACTCCACTATAACCACAGGGAGGTAAAATCTGCCATTTTTGATCTGCTCCATTACTGCTTAGGGAGATAAGATCTGAAATCTTCAATCTATTTCACTGTTGCCCAGGGAAGTAGAATTACTGGCTTCAATGTACTCTATTGTAACCACAAGGAGGTAAAATCCGCCATCTTCGATCTGCTCCACTACTGCTAGGGAGATAAGATCTGAAATCTTCAATCTATTCCACTGTTGCCCAGGGAAGTAGAATTACTGGCTTCAATGTACTCCACTATAACCACAGGGAGGTAAAATCCGCCATCTTCGATCTACTCCACTACTGTTTAGGGAGATAAGATCTGAAATCTTCAATCTATTCCACTATTGTCCAGGGAAGTAGAATTACTAGCTTCAATGTACTCCACTATAACCACAGGGAGGTAAAATCCACCATCTTCGATCTGCTCCACTACTGCTTAGGGAGATAAAATCTGAAATCTTCAATCTATTCCACTATTGTCTAGGGAAGTAGAATTACTGGCTTCAATGTACTCCACTATAACCACAGGGAGGTAAAATCCGCCATCTTTGATTTGCTTTACTACTGCTTAGGGAGATAAGATCTGAAATCTTCAATCTATTCCACTGTTGCCCAGGGAAGTAGAATTACTGGCTTCAATGTACTCCACTATAACCACAGGGAGGTAAAATCCGCCATCTTCGATCTACTCCACTACTGTTTAGGGAGATAAGATCTGAAATCTTCAATTTATTCCACTATTGTCGAGGGAAGTAGAATTACTGGCTTCAATGTACTCCACTATAACCACAGGGAGGTAAAATCTGCCATCTTCGATCTGCTCCACTACTGCTTAGGGAGATAAGATCTTGAAATCTTCAATCTATTCCACTATTGTCCAGGGAAGTAGAATTACTGGCTTCAATATACTCCACTGTAACCATAGGGAGGTAAAATCTGCCATCTTCGATCTGCTCCGCCATCAATGCAGGAAGGCAAGATCTGCTCTTTCACTGATCTGTTCTTTATGGAACATGACCTGTATAATGAACCTAATTATGCCTAATGATTAGGATGGCATGATCAAAATGCATCAAATGCTCCTAACTAGACATGTGTGAATGGTGTTTACATGAATGCAAAATTTATTTTTCCGAGAATGATTCCCCTTAGGTTGTCATTACTCGAAGTTTCTTAAGGCTTTGTGACTGACGTGCTACAACGCCCTCTTGCTTGACTAGCTTTTTTGAAGAAACATTTAGCCAGGCTGCCCCCCACTGTGAACCTCCAAGTTTAATCTATTGGGGCGCAAAAATTCATACCATCGTTCTCCCACTGTAACCCAAGAGTATATGGCTTTTCTTCAATCCTCTCCTATCACAATTCAAGGATACAGGATCTAAATCTTTCTAGTCTCTTACACCATTCCCAGGGTGTTGTACCAAAGGCTCATGCGCAAATGAAGGCTCTCTTCACCGAGGTAACCTCTTCCTATTGCCTGGTGATCCCTACTTGCTTGTTGATTTAGGCTTTGTCATCAACATGACATCCAATATTTTTGACAACAAAATCCAAAGAGAAAGTCCTAGTTTAGACTCTTCCTTTTCAGATTTCCAACCTTTAAACTGGTGCGTTCTAAATAATAGTCCTGTTTCAAACTCCTATATTATTTAGAAACTTCTAGAGTAATATGTAAAACTTCCTTCGTGAAAGTTTTATTAGTCCATTGATCATTATTCTAATGCAACATGCTTGCAAAAAGGAAAAAACGATGGATGAAATAGAGATAGTTCTGAGCATAGCTCGAAATGAATAAATTATCAAAGATAGTAAAGAAGGATAACAAAGAGATTAATTGGGAATGCGTGTCTTGGAAATGAATGAAGTGTTCCCAAAATAGCAAATTCAGTATAAATAATATGAATATTGGGTGCCCCAGATATCGCAGCTTGAACTTCTCTGTACAAACTTTTTGAAGATCCTTCTAAGTTTGACATGTGTTTAGGAGATCCACAGTACTCTGCCAATGCCCCAAGATGTTGCCTACCTTTTCCTGATAATTCAAGTATAACAAAATCACCACATGCCCCAATCTGGTTAAAATTTGAGCTGCTCTAATCACCTTGTGCCCCATTCTGATCAATATTTGAGCCACCCTTTTCGGGTTTTCAACTCAAATCCCCTTTAGTCTCAAAGTGCCCTTTGCGGGTTTTCACTTTGGCCTCTCCATTTTATTTTCCTTTCACTTTCATTTTTTGTCTTTGTTTTTTTTGTTTTTTTGTTTTTTTTTTGTTTTTTTTTTTTGTTTTTTTGTTTTTTTTTTGTGAATCTGAACTCATAAGATTAGACAAGTCCTCGTTATCCCTTTCGATCAGAACCAATGTAAGATCTTCTTTGTGATCAAATTTCTTTCATAGAGCCTTTTGGGGCAAAATTTAACTATGAAGAAAACTTTGGATCTTCCTCTTCAATTAGGATGAAATCCAACAACGGAGAAATGGCAACTTGACTTTGACAGGCCAAACCATGATGAGCCAAAGGAGAAGGCATTGCCCCGGCAAAGAATTCTAAATGCATCGTTCATGATGTTAATTTTGATATCATATTGTTGTTCCGATTACAATGTCGGTGCTTACTCAAGCATATCCTAATATGACCATATGAAGACATCTTTGAACTCTTTGAAGTAACTCAACAAGGTTCTGCTTCATTTCTTCGGTCATGCACGTTCCCTTAAGGTCACAATCCCCATTGTCTCCTCATGAGGTAAGATTTCATTCCTGTTCTACCATCTGTAACAAGTCTGAAAATAGGCTACAATCTATGTCATCTTTAAAGTCATGAGATCCCTCTAAACACAGATCCCACTAAAAGGAACTTCTGAATCCGTAACAGCATCACTCATGTCGTTGATATCTAGGGACCTATAGTAGGTACCAAAGAATATACAAAAGAATGTATGAATAATCATTTGTACAATTATGAATGAATAGAATAATATGGAAGAAGATCCGAAAGAATGAAAGTATAATTATTCGAAAAGAATGAAAGAATATTGGCTTTAAAAAAATGAATGCAAAGATGTATTTTATTAGAATAATGACGTTCAGACATGAGCCTATTTCATAAAGGAATTCTTATTGCCTTTAGGCTGAAGGCAACAAGTGTGTTTTGAACATTACTCTGAGTAACCTCTAGATACTACAGAAATTTTCTTCTACGATCTGATTATTTAGAACACTTCCAAGTTTATAAGGGCGAATATCTGACAAGGTCCCTTCTTCAGTTGTTTCATCGTGAACACTTCTCAACACCCCTATATATGTTGCATTCAATCATGACTGGGTAGTGGGTTTTCTGCACTTGATAAGCCATCAAATTTGACAACACCCATGTTGATGAATTTTTCCACTAGCTTTTTGAAAGTAATGCAATTCTCTATAGAATGCCCCGTAATTCCTGCATGATAATCACATCGTGCACTTGTATCATACCATTTGGGATACGGGGGCTGTGGAGGCTTCACATGTAAAGGAGCAACAACATGCGCATTGAATAAGCTTTGATACAGCTCCTTGTACGACATTGGAATTGGCGTGAACTGGAGCTTTTCAGTACCTGGCTTCACACCTAATTCTTGTCTTGATGAACCCTGTTGGTTAGCAATCGATTTGCCGTACGTATTCACGTTGTTCACCTCATTTCCCTTTTCTTTTGAGGCTTGCCTTTTGTTATTTCCTCCAGTATCAATCTTTCCGCTCCTTATGGCACTTTCAATCATTTCACCATTCATGATTATGTCAGGAAAGCTTTTTGTGGCACTCCCTAACATATGTGTGATGAATGGGGCCTTCAATGTATTAACGAAAAGCATCGTCATCTCTCTTTCTAGAAGAGATGGCTGAACTTGGACAGCAACCTTCCTCTATCTCTGTGCATATTGCCTGAAACTTTCACCAGGCTTCTTCTCCATATTTTGAAGAGTAATTCTATCAGGTACCATGTCAGTCACATGGCTATACTGTTTTAAGAACGCCTGTGCTAGATCTCTCCATGAATTGATCTGGGTATGACTCAATTGATTGTACCACTTGGATGTGCCCCTGCGAGGCTATCCTGGAAACAATGTATCAGTAGTTGGTCATTATTAACATACCCAGTCATCCGTCTGCAGAACATAGTAACATGAGCTTCGGGGCTACTAGTTCCATTGTACTTCTCAAATTCAGGTATTTTGAATTTATAAGGGAGTACTAAATCTGGAACCAAGCTCAATTCTTTAGCATCAATCCCATAGTAGCTATCAACGAATTCCATTGCTCTAAATTTCTCTTCTAGCCACTTATACTTCGCTTCTAGCTGTTTTGACGACTCATCCTTCATTTTCTCTCTTCCAGCCATTTCATCAAAGTCAGGGACAGTATGATGAACAAGGTTGTCTTCAGGGTTGGAGCCAGATCCAACTTGAAAATTCATTGGTATTGAAGCATCGGCCTGAAACTGTTGAGGCTTGATGGTGACAGAAGATTTGCGTAGATATACCTCAACATGCTGAGAGGTAGATTCCGGAGGATAGACATGCCCCTCATTGTCTCCTTCTTCAACATTGAGCACAGAGCCTTTTCCTTTATCAGTTCCCTTGTTCAACCATTGAGTTAACTGAGCCATCATATTCCCTTGAGATTCTATCATTTTGTCTATCATTTTTTGCTGCTCATTCATTTGCTGTTGAAGTTGCTCCTGCATTTCCTTTTGGAACTGTTCTAGCCTTTCCATCCTTTGATCCATGTACTTAGTTTTTGATCGAGTACCGTAGCGGTGTTTAGTAGGTTGGTTGGCTTCCAGATTAACTGAGGAATGATTTTAATCGATTAGGCTCTTTAGTAGACTTTAATGTTTATGATGTCATGCAATGCGAATGCATGTGATGAATGCATAAAGAGATGTTGATTCTGATTCAATTCCATTTAGAGAAATTTACTAGAAAACAAATCTCTTTACATAAAATGAATATTCATACGGCCTTGCCCTCATAGGCAAAGACACTCGATCCTTTTCTTCATTCGAGCGTTAAGATAAATCTCCTGAGTTTTTCAAAAAGGACGTCTCTTCTATCTCCTTTCTGCTTGATCCGAGCCGTAGCTTGTTGCTCAC
Source organism: Gossypium turneri (assembly GCA_008044935.1). Classification (NCBI taxonomy): domain Eukaryota; kingdom Viridiplantae; phylum Streptophyta; class Magnoliopsida; order Malvales; family Malvaceae; genus Gossypium; species Gossypium turneri. The sequence goes on along the minus strand of CP032579.1, from coordinate 34,143,293 downwards.
TCATCCTCGTGATACTCGTTGGCTTCTCTTTAAGAAGGTTCAGCAGCTCTCGAATAATCTTTTCCATCTTGAATCCTTGGGCAACAGAGCCATAGTCGTGTAGTCCTCCATTAAATTATCATCCTTCTTCTTATCATGTGTTCTTGGACCATATTCGAACAACCATATTGTCATCCACTTTATCAAGAAACCCATTTTCTTATGACCAGCTCTCTATTTAGCAACTGAATGTGAATCAACACCTCCTTTTTTGATGATGAAATGAAATGCCATGTCATGCAATCAAAATAAACACAAAAAATCAGTGTCATATAACAACATAAAATATAATCAAGAAATAGTAAAACACCTGATCGGATATCTACTAGAGTTCGGTATAGTTCTACCTAGGATGGATTCCTAAGGTTCATTATATGAAGTTTGGCTTCTAGGGTAAAGGTACTCGAACCAGCAGATTCCTCAATCCTCACCCATTATAGGCTCATATGGACCGAGTTCAGTTCAGGGGATACATTTCCCTATGGCTGCACGGAGATGAAAATCTCACGAAGACATAGGTACGGATGTATCCCGGAAGCGGTCCACTACCCTGCACGGAGGTGAAAACCTCACGAAGGACTAGTTTCTCACTCCCACTTAAAAGGGTAAAATCATTCAACTCATGTAATGTATAATGCAAAGATCAATTAAGCAAGAAAATAATGAATGCAAAAGGATCTTGTGAATTTTTTTTAAAAAAATATTTTCTTGACCATAAGACAAAAATTAATCAACTTTGTGGCTCGACTCTCTTATTTTTTTTTTAAAAAATCCCCAGTGGAGTCGCCAAGCTTTCGAAACTGTTTTTTTTTGAAAAAAGAAAATTTTTAGGTTGTCGACTTAAAAAATGAAAATTAGGAGTCGCCACCAATCTTTTATTAAGGTGTGATTGGATCACCTAAAAAAAACGGTCAACGAGTTTTAGAAAAAACAGATCCGAGAGTCAGTTACGTACAAGGAAGGATTAGCACCCTCGTAACGCCCAAAATTGGTACCTAGTTAATTAATTAATGTCTTAAGGTCGAGAATTCGAAAAAACGTAATACTTAGCAAAACTTAAAAGGCTACGTATTAAGACCCTTATTATTTCAGAGAAAGAAGATACCACACCCAATGCGTTAGGGCACAGCATTCTAATTTTCCCCCAAAAATGAATTGGGCCAAAATACTTGTGCAATAAAAATTTAAAAGAACATCCACTTATCCAAGATTTAAGAAATCACACCCAATACGTTAGGGCACGATTCCTTTAAAATCCCAAACTCGGAATATTTCCTTTACTTTAAAAGAACATCCACTTATCCAAGATTTAAGAAATCACACCCAATACGTTAGGGCACAATTCCTTTAAAATCCCAAACTCGGAATATTTCCTTTATTATTTTTAAAAAAAATCTTCATTTCGAGAAATCAATGCGTCACATCCAATACGTTAGGACACAACGTGTTGAATTCCCAATAATGAACTCTTATTTTTGATTAAAGAAGAATACTCGAATGTCAGATTTAACGAAGAAAATCGGAACCCAATACGTTAGGGCTCAATTTTCTTGAAAATCCTAAATACAAGCATTATCTCCATTGAAAAAAATTTGATTTTAAAAATTGAGTAAAAAATGTAATGTTATGCTACATTAAATATATAATGCAATAATAAATATTACAATAGCATAGAAATAATGCAAATATATAAACAAATAAATACAATAATGGCATGCAAAATATCAAATAAATGGGCAAAATAAAAAAATGAAAACATGAATTGATAAACAAGTGCATGAAATAAGCAAAAACTATAAAGTAAAAAAAAAGGATATAAAGTATGTATATAATATATCTATTGAAATTATGAAAAAATAAAAGACATACATAAGGTACGAAGATGGATTATAAAATTTATAAAATAATATGTATATACAAATTATAATAAAAAAAATCTATGTAAAACTAGGAATATTTAAAATGTAAAGAATATATATAAATGCGCATTAAGACATTTGCAAAAATAATAAGAAAGTAAATATATGGATATATGTATATATTTAATTTTGAAATAAATGTGCACGTGTATATATAGATTATGAAAATAATAATGATTATGTATATAAATTATAGAAATAAAAATAATAATTACACCGTTTAAATTAATTAATTCCTAAAAATAACAAAAAGAGGACTAATTTGAATTAGAAATTGAAATCTGGGGCCAATCCACGAATAAACGGAGACTGGAGGGCCTTATTGAACACGCTAATAATTCAGAGGGGCTGGAAAGGAAATTACCCCTTTCTCCTCCAAAATGGCGTCGTTCAAATAGGATTAAATTGAAATCGAAGAAAAATTAAAGGGGTAAATTTTAAGGATAAAAGAAACTTAATTGTAAAAATATTAAAGGCAGAGGGGCTAAAAGAGAAATTTACCCCTCCGCTTAAAAAAGCACCCGGATCCTCCCCGGGTCGGGTCACACGCGCGGGTCATAGAGTGATACGGCGCCGTTTTGCTATTATTATTAAAAATAAAAGATTTTCTAAAAACATTTCATTTCTTTTTTTTTTAAAGAATAGAAAGCAGAGGGGGAAACTCTCTGCTAGGGTTTCCTTTAACCCAAACTCCCTAGCCGCCACAACCACTTCGGTGAACCCGAATCTCCCCTCCGGTTCCGATTTGGCAGCAAACAGGGTTTCGTCTTCCTCCACGCAAGTAAGTATATTCCCCTCTTTTACTCTTTTTTTTAACTGTTAATCGTTTTTTTCTTTATTGATTTTTTTCAAAATCAGATCCCCCTCATTGAGGATTTATATAGCCATAATAATAACAAAAAATATAGAAATAAAATCTTGTTTACATTGATTTGATTCTCAATCGTTTGATTTCTTTCCATTACATTGATTTGATTCTCAATCCTTTGATTTCTTTCCATTACATTGATTTGATTCTCAATCCTTTGATTTCTTTCCATTACTGTTTTGCTTCCTTTTTTGTGTGCAGATGAAGATTCGGGGAGGCGGCTAGTGCGAAGATCCTGGTTTCGGCGCGAGTTCATCCTAGAAACCCTAGGGTTTCTGATTGTTTGGGCCACTGGATTTGGGGTTTGGTTTTGGGCCTCTGTTTGATTTGGGCAACATAGGCCCGTTTGTAATTTGGGCCCGTAAAGAACTTGGACTGCTTTTTTTGTTTTGTAAGGGCCCGGGTAAATTGGGCTTATTACAATGTAAATAGAAAAGATTTTTTTGCACCATGTCGTGGGGTATGATACAATATGAGAGAAGAGTGCTAGACACAAGCACTATAGATAACTCATGAATTCTTTAATTTTAAACATCCAATGCTTCGAAATGTAATTGAGAATACATTTGTTGTTCTAAAAAATCTTTCTTATATTAACAACTTCACATTAGTATAGCATAATAAAAATTTGGATCGTACTGGCATATTGCAAATTTCATGACTTCAATCATAGGTGGAATTGAGATGATCTATACTTTGTAAAGTACATGGAAGAAGGAGATCTTGATAATATTAATGATGTAGATTCAAATTCAGATAATGATAAACTCGGGCAAAAACCAACAAATGATAAAGAGCATATGTTAAATATTAAAGAGTGAATAATCCAACAACCATGCACTATAACAATTAGATAAAATTGCATATGATATTTTTTTTTACTATTTTTGTTAGTAATTGTGCTACCAACTACTTTTTCAAACTAACGTAATACATATGATGATTTGATTTTAATTTTTATTACTTGTTTAGAAATTATTTTATCATAATAATAATTTTTATATTTATTAATATATTTAAAAAATAAATTATATAATTATGTAACTATAGTTTGTACTACCAAGCATGACATAAGAATTACATATAATTACACTATATCAACTAAACATGTCTAAAAAGTTACAAAGTTTTATAATTATAAGAGAGTGTAATAACTATCCTAATAATTAAACTTCCATTCAATTACTGTGTAGTTTCTCAACATACCTGTTTTATTCCCTAAAATGAGCTGTTACTTAACATTGTTGTTTTAAGCTTGCTCCGCACGTAGGAAGAAAAAGAAGAAGGAAAAAGCTGCTTGCTGCCGAAGCATGTCCCTATAATAAAGAAACATATAAAAAGGGTCAAAATCCGATTAGAAGTTTCTCCTGGATATTCAGGTTTTACTTTAGTAGTTGCTATATTTTCGGCATTATTACCCAAAATTCTTATAGTATTACTATCAATTTCAAAATTTTTGTTTAAAGACCTAAGATAATCATCTGTTTGATTATCTGACTCTATTTTTCTTTTTCCATAAGGATCTGTTTGTTTAGTATCCATTGGTTCAGGAATATTAATTTTTTCATCTTCCGATGAATTGATTTCTTCATCAGAATTATAAGTTGAGACTTTTATGTCTTCATCCTGATCTGTTGAAGTTTTTTCTTCATCAGATTGATTTTTGAATAATTCTGTGTTTTCAGAATTACTCGACCTACTACTGTCTGTATCATCATATTTTAACATATAATGATAATTAAACATAGAAAATAGATCTTTATGTTTTTCATAAAGTTCTTCTATTAGTTTTAAATATTCAACTCTTTCAAGTTGATCATTAGTAGTAGTAAATTTTTCTTTCCAATGTTCTATAAGGGTTTTATAGGACTGGAAATCATATTCTTTTTGTTTATCATCTTTTTTACGTTTTTTATGATTTTTATAATTTTTTAACATAGATGACGACTCATCTGTTGAAGTGTTTTCTTCATCAGATAAAACTAAAATATGATCTTGACCATTACCATAATATAAAGGACCTAAATCTACATCGGACTCGATATTATGATTATTATTAATAACTTGATCTAATTTATTATTAACATTAGTTAATATTTCTTTAGACTCATGGTTTAAGTCTAAATTTTTAATATCACCTAAATTATTTACTTTTTCTTCTACCAAACTGACCTTACTATATAATTTACCAAAATAAAAAGAAGTCATATTAACAAGACTATTAGTACCCTTACTTAGAGATGAAATGTTATTTTCATTTCTAGAGTCTATATGCGTAATATGATTACAAGTTTTATCTTGAAATTGACATTCAATTTGTTCCATAATGTTTGTCTCTGGTACCTAAGACCGTCTATTATCTATATCGTCTTCACACAACGCCTAACGTCCTTCCTGGACTCAACGGCAACAAAAGACAGAATAACGGATATATGGGTTTTGAAACAAACAACTGTGAAACAAACAGAAATGCAAATCAAAAATAAAAACTTACAATGAATATTACGATATTATTTCTCCAGAAACTCGTTACACCGGCACCTCTGATACCAATTCTCGGGGGAAGGGAGAGTGAAGGGTAATAGTAGAGTATGAGCGGAAGGGAATATAGACTCTTTATTCACAAAAGGAAAAGTTTACAAAAAAGAAAACTAAAAAAGAAACTATTAGGTAATTACAAGATGTCTATACAATTGAACTTTCCTCTCTATTTATAGAGGAGATTAAAAATTCTATACAATTGTATTTTGAATCCCGAACAGTGTTTCTGATAAGGATTCGGCTTCAAATGGATGTGGCTGCTTCCACGTCTCATTTGTCTTCTTGTAACTTTAATTGCATGGCTTTGGTTGTTTCCACGTTGCATGCTTGTATTAATGGCCGCTTCCATCACTTGCTTGTGTCATGGTTGCTTCCATCATTGTTTGCATCATAATTGGTTTGATGATAGCCTCCACGTTGCAAGACTTGTTGTCTGCATCTGGATGTCGTTGATTAGCCTTCATGGTTGCTTCCATCATGGCTTACATCATCATGATTTCCACGTTGCCAAGCTTTTTTGTTGGTATGTGGATTGCCTTTCAGGTTGTCATTTTTGTTGACTTCAACCTTCTTGCATGTTATTGAGATTCATTTCTTCAATCTCATCTAAATGTAAAGAATCTGATGAAAGTCTTGGTGGTGAGTTTCAAGTCTCCCATGTATTTTTTATTTTTTCTGTAATATGAGATGGAAATTCTTCTATCTCCATTTCAACAATCTTTTTTAACAACTTCACAGATTCTTCATTTCTTTCCTCCTGGATGTTTCCATTAGGAAATGCCAATATCCTTCTTCCATTCGTCCATAGTTTATAAATATCATCATGGAGAAGATAATAGGCTTTTGATAATAAATCAATTCATGTTTGGACTTGATAATGATCAAATTTCTTATAACATTTATCAATAGTTTTTGACAAATGTTCTTTATCTTCATTGACAGCAGATAATTGGGGGGTTCCAATCATCTTTTTAATAATCCAAATTTGATACGGCTGATAAGTTTTTCTTGTTCAGCTATACCAATTAGACTACTAATTTCAATATGAAAATAGTAATAAAAATCATCATTATTTATGATGTTTTGTAAAACTGATTTTACAATAGCTGGAAAATCTTTTAAAAGATGAAAAGAGAGATTTTGCACAACTATTTCTTTAGTAAAACCCCATTCAATATTGGTTATATCAAATGGTTCATGATCTAATCTGTATTTTAAAGTAGGAAATTCATTATCTAAATAATCATTAAAAACATATGCTTGTAGAAAATATTCTGGAAAAGCTTTTTGAAATTGAATTTGCTGTTTGCAAATTACTTCATTTATTTTTGTGAATATTTCTACCGGTAAAAATTTCCTAGCTTTATTATACATACATATTCTAAATACTTTATTCGTAATAGAATTGTTTTTCCCCTTGTGAATAAAATATTGAATAATATCAAGAAGATTGTTTATCCCCTTAATATCCATGACCAAGAGTTGGAAATCATCCCAATCTCTATATAAAATAGATTTTAATAATAAATCTTCAGCTTCATTTTCTTTAGTTGTTTTTTCAACTAAAAATAATGAAAATCTGATAAGAGCTCTTCTGAAATTAGCTCTTTGGTTTGAAATATGGGTTTTCCATATCTCATTTACAAAATCATAATTTTCTGGTGAGAAACCAGGAATATAAAATCTTTTATTTTTAAAAATTCATTTTATTCTTCAATTTGTTGTTTTTTCAACAAATTTTCCGACCTTTTGATGGTTTCAGCATAACTGGTTTGTGTTGCCAAATTCATATGTTGAGACATTGGTGATTGATACACCATGTTTGAAAAAGAGGTTCCAATTGGTTGGTTTACCATTGGATGATTTAAAACATTTGTTCCAATTAGTTGGTTTACCATTGGATATGACACATAATATCCTTGGTTAGGATAAAATGGTATTTGTGCAGGTACAAATCCTTTTTTTGGTGTTTGATTCTGCTTTCCCTTTGTTGGGTTTTCTGTGAACGGTAGTCCATTCACCTCCAATTTCTTTTAGAGGCTGTTTGCCTCTATCCATTAGGGGGCCTTCTCAAGAAATCTGCAAGAAAATTCTCAGCACTATTTATATCTATAACGTCAAAATTAAAAATACATAAATCATTATACCACCTAATTCTTCTTGGTACAGTTTCCAAACTGTTGTTAGTTAAAAACTGTTTAACTGCCTGATTATCAGTTCTAATGATGAATCTTTCAGGTGCTAAATATATAAGGAATGTTTTTATTCCCTTTTTAATAGCTAAAAGTTCTTTCTCATATATAACATAATTAACCTTATTTGGTTTAAATTTACCAGAACTATAGCCACATATTAATTCTTCATTACTATTAGCTGTTTTAGCTTTTAGAATACATCCCCAATAACATTGTGATGCATCAGTTTCTAAAATTAGTTTATCACCTTTTTTAGGTAAATAAACTTTAGGATTCTGATTTATTTCAGATTTTAAATTTTTAATAATTTCTCAGTCTTGTTTAGACCAACAAAAACATGTATTCTTTTTTAAATTTTCATATAACTTACCTATCTTTTCAGATAAGTTCTTAAAAAAATTTCTACCATAATTAACAATTCCCAAAAATTGTGGAAGTTGTTTTTTATCTTCAATTTCTCCAGGAAATTCTTTTATCTTGACAATAATATGATCTTGGTGTTGAAGACCATTTGCTGATAATTTTAATCCTAAAAATTCAATCTCCGGTTTTTCTAGCTCAATCTTTTTAGGGCTGAAAATAATTCCATGTTTTAGGAATTCTTGAGAAATAATATTTAGATGTTTTCTATGCTTTTCTAGCGTTTCTGAAAAGACTAAGATATCATCTATATATACCACAAAAAATTTTTTATACTTACTAAAAACGGAATCCATCCATCTTTGGAAAATTTGTGGGGTATTACCTAAACCAAATGGCATTACCTTCCATTGATAATGTCCATTAGGGACACTAAAAACAGTCAAGGGTTTTGACTCATCGGTTAGCATGATTTGCCAGAATCCCGATTTACAATCAAATTTACTATAATATTTGGGTTGTTTAGCCCTAAAAAGATAGAGCTAGAAAAAACGGAGATTGAATTTTTAGGATTAAAATTATCTACAAATGGTCTTCAACTCCAAGATCATATTATTGTCAAGATAAAAGAATTTCCTGAAAAAATTGAAGATAAAAAACAACTTCAACAATTTTTGGGAATTGTTAATTATGGTAGAAATTTTTTTAAGAACTTATCTGAAAAGATAGGTAAGTTATATGAAAAATTAAAAAAGAATACATGTTTTTGTTGGTCTAAACAAGACTCAAAAATTATTAAAAATTTAAAATCTGAAATAAATCAGAATCCTAAAGTTTATTTACCTAAAAAAGGTGATAAACTAATTGTAGAAACTGATGCATCACAATGTTATTGGGGATGTATTCTAAAAGCTAAAACAGCTAATAATAATGAAGAATTAATATGTGGCTATAGTTCTGGTAAATTTAAACGAAATGAGGTTAATTATGTTATATATGAGAAAGAACTTTTAGCTATTAAAAAAGGAATAAAAACATTCCTTATATATTTAGCACCTGAAAGATTCATTATTAGAACTGATAATCAGGCAGTTAAACAATTTTTAACTAACAACAGTTTGGAAACAGTACCAAGAAGAATTAGGTGGTATAATGATTTATATATTTTTAATTTTGACGTTATATATATAAATAGTGCTGAGAATTTTCTTGCAGATTTCTTGAGCAGGCCCCTTAATGGATAGAGGTAAACAACCTCTAAAAGAAATTGTAGGTGAATGGACTACCGTTCACAGAAAACCCAACAAAGGGAAAGCAGAATCAAACTCCAAAAAAGGGATTTGTACCTGCACAAATACCATTTTATCCTAACCAAGGATATTATGTGTCATATCCAATGGTAAACCAACCAATTGGAACAAATGTTTTAAATCATCCAATGGTAAACCAACCAATTGGAACCTCTTTTTCAAACATGGTGTATCAATCACCAATGTCTCAAGATATGAATTTGGCATCACAAACCAGTTATGCTGAAATCATCAAAGGTTCGGAAAATTTGTTGAACAAACAACAAATTGAAGAAGAAAAAGAACTTTCAAAAATGAAAGATTTTTATAATCCTGGTTTATCACCAGAAAATTGTGATTTTATAAATGAGATATGGAAAACCCATATTTCAAACCAAAGAGCTAATTTCAGAAGAGCTCTTACCAGATTTTCATTATTTTTAGTTGAAAAAACAACTAAACAAAATGAAGCTGAAGATTTATTATTAAAACCTATTTTATATAGAGATTGGGATGATTTCCAACTCTTGGTCATGGATATTAAGGAGATAAACAATCTTCTTGATATTATTCAATATTTTATTCATAAGGGGAAAAACAATTCTATTATGAATAAAGTATTTAGAATATGTATGTATAATAAAGCTAGGAAATTTTTACAGGTAGAAATATTCACAAAAATAAATGAAGTAATTTGCAGACAGCAAATTCAATTTCAAAAGGCTTTTTCAGAATATTTTCTACAAGCATATATTTTTAATGATTATTTAGATAATGAATTTCCTACTTTAAAATACAGATTAGATCATGAACCATTTGATATAACCAATATTGAATGGGGTTTTACTAAAGAAATAGTTGTGCAAAATCTCTCTTTTTATCTTTTAAAAGATTTTCCAGCTATTGTAAAATCAGTTTTACAAAACATCATAAACAATGATGATTTTTATTACTATTTTCATATTGAAATTAGTAGTTTAATTGGTATAGCTGAACAAGAAAAATTTTATCAGCCGTATCAAATTTGGATTATTAAAAAGATGATTGCAACCCCCCAATTATCTAATATCAATGAAGACAAAGAACATTTGTCAAAAACTATTGATAAATGTTATAAGAAATTTGATCATTATCAAGTCCAAATAGGAATTGATTTATTATCACAAGCCTATTATCTTCTCCATGATGATGTTTATACACTATGGACGGATGGAAGAAGGATATTGGCATTTCCTAACAGAAACATCCAGGAGGAAAGAAATGAAGAATCTGTGAAGCTGTTAAAAAAGATTTTTGAAATGGAGATAGAAGAATTTCCATCTCATATTATAGAAAAAATAAAAAATACATGGGAGACTTGGAACTCACCACCAAGACTTTCATCAGATTCTTTACATTTAGATGAGATTGAAGAAATGAATCTCAATAACATGCAAGAAGGTTGAAGTCAACAAAGATGGCAACCTGATGAGCAATCCACATACCAACAAAAAAGATTGGCAACGTGGAAATCATGATGATGTAAGCCATGATGGAAGCAACCATGAAGGCTAATCAACGACATCCAGATGCAGACAACAAGTCTTGCAACATGGAGGCTATCATCAAACCAATGATGATGCAAACAATGATGGAAGCAACCATGACAGAAGTAAGTGATGGAAGCGGCCATTAATACAAGCATGCAACGTGGAAACAACCAAAGCCATGCAATTAAAGTTACAAGAAGACAAATGAGACGTGGAAGCAGCCACATCCATTTGAAGCCGAATCCTTATAGAAACACTGTTCGGGATTAAAAATACAATTGTATAGAATTTTTAATCTCCTCTATAGAGAGGAAAGTTCAATTGTATAGACATCTTGTAATTACCTAATGGTTTCTTTTTTAGTTTTCTCTTTTGTAAACTTCTCCTTTTGTGAATAAAGAATTTATATTCCCTTCCGCTCATACTCTACTATTACCCTTCACTCTCCCTTCCCCCGAGAATTGGTATCAGAGGTGCCAGTGTAACGAGTTTCTGTAGAAATAATATCGTAATATTCATTGTAAGTTTTTATTTTTGATTTGCATTTCTGTTTGTTTCAAAACCCATATATCTGTTATTCTGTCTTCTTGTTGCCGTTGAGTCCAGGGAGGACGTTAGGCGTTGTGTGAAAGACGATATAGATAGTAGACGGTCTTAGGTACCAGAGACAAACATTATGGAACAAATTGAGTGTCAATTTCAAGATAAAACTTGTAATCATATTACGCATATAGACTCTAGAAATGAAAATAACATTTCATCTCTGAGTAAGGGTATTAATAGTCTTGTTGATATGACTTCTTTTTATTTTGGTAAATTATATAGTAAGGTCAGTTTGGTAGAAGAAAAAGTAAATAATTTAGGTGATATTAAAAATTTAGACTTAAACCTTGAGTCTAAAGAAATATTAACTAATGTTAATAATAAATTAGATCAAGTTATTAATAATAATAATAATAATAATAATAATAATAATAATAATAATAATATTGAGTCCGATGTAGATTTAGGTCCTTTATATTATGGTAATGGTCAAGATCATATTTTAGTTTTATCTGATGAAGAAAACTCTTCGACAGATGAGTCGTCATCTATGTTAAAAAATTATAAAAATCATAAAAAATGTAAAAAAGATGATAAACAAAAAGAATATGATTTCCAGTCCTATAAAACCCTTATAGAACATTGGAAAGAAAAATTTACTACTATTAATGATCAACTTGAAAGAGTTGAATATTTAAAACTAATAGAAGAACTTTATGAAAAACATAAAGATCTATTTTCTATGTTTAATTAGCATTATATGTTAAAATATGATGATACAGATAGTAGTAGGTCGAGTAATTCTAAAAACACAGAATTATTCAAAAATCAATTTGATGAAGAAAAAACTTCAACAGATCAGGATGAAGTCATAAAAGTCTCAACTTATAATTCTGATGAAGAAATCACTTCATCTGAAGAAATAGACAAAGAAATAAATATTCTTGAACCAATGGATTCTGAACAAACAGATCCTTATAAAAAAAAGAAAATTGAGTCAGATATTCAAACAAATGATTATCTGATTAAAGATTTAAGTAAAGTTCAATATACAACCAGTATGTTGACTAGTAACATTAAAAATTTAACTATTGATGAGAAAGATCCTAAAAATATAAGAGAATTTATTAATAGAACTTCAATAGGACGGTTAGGTGTAAAACCTAATACTCATCATAGACATAAAAAGAAAAAATATAATAAACAAGTTAAAAGGAAACTAGAAAATAAAAAATTTTCTGGTCATATTAAGAGTCAGTTTTCTAGAAGAAAAACTTCTAAAAAACTTAAAGATATTCTAGATATTAAGATAGGTCATATAGTCAAAAACTTTTCTAACAAAAGAAAAGAAGTTGGAAAAAGAATTAATAGTCTTGAAAAACAAGATTTAGAAATATGTTTTCGAAAGGAAATAAATCCTGAAGAAATATTATATGAGTTAATATCAGAAACAGATTCTGATAATAATATTGACTATATATTTATGTTTAATATAGGAAGTCGTTCTAATAATCAATTAGAAGAGATTCCTAATTCTAAAAAACAGGATATTAAATTAGGAAATTTAATTGGAGAAAAAAAAGACTTTTCTGATGAAATGACAGAAAAGATTAATAAAAATCATATTTCTAAAGAAGAAATATATAAAATCTCTAAGTTTAAAATATGGACTCAGAGACATATAGAAAAAATTAGCGGTCGCTAAAGATACAAGAGGAGGATTAACAGAAATCCCACTCTTTACTAAAGATAAAATCAAGAGGATTAAGAAGAAATATCCTCGGGTCAGATATATACATTTAGGTATAATCATGATTACTATTAGAGCCTTATTTAGAAGAGGTCATGATATTCATATAATAGCTGTCCGTTTAGATAAAAGATTTGAGAATCCAATAAAAGCACTTATTGGAGGAATTCAGTCTAATTTACATACAGGCGTAATAGGATTTAAAGTGAAACCAAATTACTTTATTTCTATTACAGATCCTCTAATAGAAGAGTGTCTTTGCCTTAGAATTCAGACAAAAAATTCTGATATTAATGATTTAGTAGAAGATCTGGCAATCAGTTGGACTTCTATTAATGAATATACAAATACGGCAGAAGTAGAAATAAAGAGATTAATAACAAAATTATTGAACTCTTTGAACCAAACAGGTTTACTACTGAAATTCAGCAAAAATTATTAGATTTAAGAGATCTATCAATCCCAAGAGATTGGATGATGGAAAGAATCAATAGTTCTAGTGCTTCTAAACCAATTAGTACTATAGAATATATGTCATCAGGTAATAAATTATATTTTAAAAATAATTGTATAACAAATACAAATGAAAATTTAGCTTTACCCTCTAGTTCTCAACCAGAAGAAGATGAGGATAATATTAGTACAAATAGTACACTAATAGAAATTAAAACTGTTCAAGTTCCTATATTTCCTACTGATCCAAATAATTCTAGAAAAACTAGAATGGAAGAAATTCAAACTTCGACAATTCATAAAAAGTCAAAAGTTGGAATAAATATCAAAGTTACATTTAATTTAGAAAATATAAAAAATATTCTCTAAATGCTTTGATTGATACTGAAGCTACAATCTGTAGTTGCAGAAAAAATACAATTCCTGTAGAAAAATGGGAATTAATGAGAAAACCTATAATAATAAAAGGTATTGACGGTAATAAAACCATAATTAATTATAAAGCAAAAAATATAGCAATCTACATAAACAATGTTAGATTCATAATTCCTAAAATAGTATGTTTTTCTAATATGCAGGGAGATATATTATTAGGAAATAATTTTATACTTAGATATTTACCTTTTACTATTGATAAACATTGTATTTGGTTATCAGTAGAAAAAGATTCTATAAAAATACCTATTGAAAATAATAATAAGGTTGTGTGTAATAAAAAATTTACACCAGTTTAATTAGATAATTATTGCTAACAATTGCTGATTATCTTAGCAGGCCTCATGGATAGAGGTAAACAACCTCTAAAAGAAATTATAGGTGAATGGACTACCGTTCACAGAAAACCCAACAAAGGGAAAGCAGAATCAAACTCCAAAAAAGGATTTGTACCTGCACAAATACCATTTTATCCTAACCAAGGATATTATGTGTCATATCCAATGGTAAACCAACCAATTGGAACAAATATTTTAAATCATCCAATGGTAAACCAACCAATTGGAACCTCTTTTTCAAACATGGTGTATCAATCACCAATGTCTCAAGATATGAATTTGGCATCACAAACCAGTTATGCTGAAATCATCAAAGGTTCGGAAAATTTGTTGAACAAACAACAAATTGAAGAAGAAAAAGAACTTTCAAAAATAAAAGATTTTTATAATCCTATTTTATCACCAGAAAATTATGATTTTATAAATGAGATATGGAAAACCCATATTTCAAACTAAAGAGCTAATTTCAGAAGAGCTCTTACCAGATTTTCATTATTTTTAGTTGAAAAACAACTAAAGAAAATGAAGTTGAAGATTTATTACTAAAATCAGTTTTATACAGAGAATGGGATGAATTCCAATTAGAATTCATGGATATTGAGGAGATAAACAATCTTCTTAATATTTTCTAATATTTTATTCATAAAGGAAAAAACAGTCCTATTATGAATAAGGTATTTAAAATTTGTTTATATAACAAATCTAGACAGATTTTACCACTGGAAATATTCAACAAAATAAATAATATGATCTGCAATCAGCAGAATCAATTTACAAAAACTTTTACTGAATATTTTCTCCAATCTTATGTTTTTACCAATTTTATTGGAAATAATATTCCAATTATAAAATTTAGATTGGATCATGAACCATTTGATATAACAAGTATTGAATGGGGATTTGTTAGAGAAATAGTAGTACAAAATTTATCTTTTCATCTTTTAAAATAATTTCCAGCAATAGTAAAATTTTTTTTACAAACCATCATAAACAATGATGATTTCTTTTACTATTTTTATATTCAAATTAGTACTCTTATTGGTATTTCTGAAAAAGAAAAATTTTTTTCAGCCATATCAAATTTGGCATTTTCAAACTATGATTGGAAGCCCCCGATTATCAGCTTTAAATGAAGATCAAGAACACTTGACAAAAACAATTGACAAGTGTCAAAAAGATTTAAGCTATTATCAATTCAAACAGGAATTGATTTAATGGCTAAAGCTAGATATCTTCTTCAAGAAAGAAATTTTCAACTCAGAACTGATGGAAGAAGGATAATGGCGTACTATTCCAGAATTAGTGATAAAGATGAAGAATCTATTTGTCTATTAAAAAAGATAGCAGAAATGGATATAGAAGATTTCCCATCTCATATTTTGCAACAAATCAAAAATGCATGGGAAAATTTTCATCAAGATATTTCTACTATTCATCACTATGGTTCAAGTCAACAAAGATGGCAACCTGAAAGGCAATCCACATACCAACAAAAGAGCTTGGCAATGTGGAAATCATGATGATGTCAGCCATGATGGAAGCAACCATGAAGGCTAATCAACGACGTCCAGATGCAGACGACAAGTCTTGCAACGTGGAGGCTATCATCAAACCAATGATGATGCAAACAATGATGGAAGCAACCATGACACAAGCAAGTGATGGAAGCGGCCATTAATACAAGCATGCAACATGGAAACAACCAAAGCAATGCAATTAAAGTTACAAGAAGACAAATGAGACGTGGAAGCAGCCACATCCATTTGAAGCCGAATCCTTATCAGAAACACTGTTCGGGTTTCAAAATACAATTGTATAGAATTTTTAATCTCCTCTATAAATAGAGAGGAAAGTTCAATTGTATAGACATCTTGTAATTACATAATGGTTTCTTTTTTAGTTTTCTCTTTTGTAAACTTTTCCTTTTGTGAATAAAGAGTCTATATTCCCTTCCGCTCATACTCTACTATTACCCTTCACTCTCCCTTCCCCCGAGAATTGGTATCAGAGGAGCCGGTGTAACGAGTTTTTGGAGAAATAATATCGTAATATTCATTGTAAGTTTTTATTTTTGATTTGCATTTCTGTTTGTTTCACAGTTGTTTGTTTCAAAACCCATATATCTGTTATTCTGTCTTCTTGTTGCCGTTGAGTCCAAGGAGGACTTTAGGCGTTGTGTGAAGACGATATAGATAATAGACAGTCTTAGGTACCAGAGACAAATATTATGGAACAAATTGAATGTCAATTTCAAGATAAAACTTGTAATCATATTACGCATATAGACTCTAGAAATGAAAATAACATTTCATCTCTGAGTAAGGGTATTAATAGTCTTGTTGATATGACTTCTTTTTATTTTGGTAAATTATATAGTAAGGTCAGTTTGGTAGAAGAAAAAGTAAATAATTTACGTGATATTAAAAATTTAGACTTAAACCATGAGTCTAAAGAAATATTAACTAATGTTAATAATAAATTAGATCAAGTTATTATTAATAATAATAATATCGAGTCCGATGTAGATTTAGGTCCTTTATATTATGGTAATGGTCAAGATCATATTTTAGTTTTATCTGATGAAGAAAACACTTCAACAGATGAGTCGTCATCTATGTTAAAAAATTATAAAAATCATAAAAAACGTAAAAAAGATGATAAACAAAAAGAATATGATTTTCAGTCCTATAAAACCCTTATAGAACATTGGAAAGAAAAATTTACTACTACTAATGATCAACTTGAAAGAGTTGAATATTTAAAACTAATAGAAGAACTTTATGAAAAACATAAAGATCTATTTTCTATGTTTAATTATCATTATATGTTAAAATATGATGATACAGACAGTAGTTGGTCGAGTAATTCTGAAAACACAGAATTATTCAAAAATCAATCTGATGAAGAAAAAACTTCAACAGATCAGGATGAAGACATAAAAGTCTCAATTTATAATTCTGATGAAGAAACCACTTCATCTGAAGAAATAGGGAAAGGAATAAATATTCTTGAACTAATGGATTCTGAACAAACAGATCCTTATAGAAAAAAGAAAATTGAGTCAGATATTCAAACAAATGATTATCTGATTAAAGATTTAAGTAAAGTTCAATATACAACCAGTATGTTGACTAGTAATATTAAAAATTTAACTATTGATGAGAAAGATCCTAAAAATATAAGAGAATTTATTAATAGAACTTCAATAGGACAGTTAGGTGTAAAACCTAATACTCATCATAGACATAAAAAGAAAAAATATAATAAACAAGTTAAAAGGAAACTAGAAAATAAAAAATTTTCTGGTCATATTAAGAGTCAGTTTTCTAGAAGAAAAACTTCTAAAAATCTTAAAGATATTCTAGATATTAATATAGGTCATACAGTCAAAAACTTTTCTAACAAAAGAAAAGAAGTTGGAAAAAGAATTAATAGTCTTGAAAAACAAGATTTAGAAATAAGTAATGATACGGAAATAAATCCTTATAAATATGATAAAAATGAAAAAATATTTTTATTAGAAAATTCTAGAAACACTAGAATTAAACAAGTAAAAACTATTATTCAACAAACGAAAATTGGGAAAAATGATATGATCACATTTTCAAATTTTCAAGCTAAAAATATTATACTTATATTGAAATCACATTTCAGTTTAGAGAATATAAAAAATATTCTTTACATGCTTTACTTGACACTGGAGCTACAACTAGTAGTAGCAGAAAAAATGCTATTCCTATAGAAAAATGGGAACCTATGAATAATCCTATAAGAGCAATTGGAATAGATGGTAACGAAACCATAATCCAATACAAAGCTAGGAATATACCAATGTACATAAACAATGTTAGATTTGTTATTCCTAATATATTATGTTTTCCTGAAATGCATGGAGATATATTATTAGGAAATAATTTTATTTATCAACACTTACCGTTTTCTATTGATAAAAATTTTGTTATTTTATCCGTAGAAAATTATTCAGTGGAAATACCACTTGTTGAAAATCATAAGTTCGTTTGTGATAAAAATTTTACACCAGCAAAGAAAGAACAAATTAAGCAACTAGAAACAAATCATTGGTTGTTTAAAATTCTTGAAAATAATTTTAGTGAAGAACCATTAAAATTATGGAAAAACAGTCCTAGGTACTGTGAAATAATAATGATAAATCCTAATAAAATCATTAGGGTTAAACCTATAATCTATACTAAACAAGATATAGATGAATTTGATGTTCAAATAAATGAACTGTTAGAAAAAGGATTAATAGAAAAAACTAATAGTCCTCATTCCAGTTCAGCTTTTATGGTAAGAAATCATGCAGAAATTAAAAGATGGAAAACTAGGATGGTTATTCATTATAAGAGATTAAATCAAAACACTATTTTTGATGGTTATTTTATCCCAAGAAAGGAAGTTTTAATAAATCAGGCTAAACAAGCCAAATATTTTAGTAAATTTGATTGTAAATCGGGATTCTGGCAAATCATGCTAACCGATGAGTCAAAACCCTTGACTGCTTTTAGTGTCCCTAATGGACATTATCAATGGAAGGTAATGCCATTTGGTTTATGTAATGCCCCACAAATTTTCCAAAGATGGATGGATTCCATTTTTAATAAGTATAAAAAATTTTGTGTGGTATATATAGATGATATCTTAGTCTTCTCAGAAACACTAGAAAAGCATAGAATCCATCTAAATATTATTTCTCAAGAATTCCTAAAACATGGAATTATTTTAAGCCCTAAAAAGATAGAGCTAGAAAAAACGGAGATTGAATTTTTAGGATTAAAATTATCTGCAAATGGTCTTCAACACCAAGATCATATTATTGTCAAGATAAAAGAATTTCCTAGAAAAATTGAAGATAAAAAACAACTTCCACAATTTTTGGGAATTGTTAATTATGGTAGAAATTTTTTTAAGAACTTATCTGAAAAGATAGGTAAGTTATATGAAAAATTAAAAAAGAATATATGTTCTTGTTGGTCTAAACAAGACTCAGAAATTATTAAAAATTTAAAATCTAAAATAAATCAGAATCCTAAAGTTTATTTACCTAAAAAAGGTAATAAACTAATTTTAGAAACTGATGCATCACAATGTTATTAGGGATGTATTCTAAAAGCTAAAACAGCTAATAATAATGAAGAATTAATATGTGGCTATAGTTCTGGTAAATTTAAACGAAATGAGGTTAATTATGTTATATATGGGAAAGAACTTTTAGCTATTAAAAGAGGAATAAAAACATTCCTTATATATTTAGCACCTGAAAGATTCATCATTAGAACTGATAATCAGGCAGTTAAACAGTTTTTAACTAAGAACAGTTTGGAAACTGTACCAAGAAGAATTAGGTGGTATAATGATTTATATATTTTTAATTTTGACGTTATATATATAAATAGTGCTGAGAATTTTCTTGCAGATTTCTTGAGCAGGCCCCTTAATGGATAGAGGTAAACAGCCTCTAAAAGAAATTGTAGGTGAATGGACTACCGTTCACAGAAAACCCAACAAAGGAAAAGAAGAATCAAACTCCAAAAAAGGATTTGTACCTGCACAAATACCATTTTATCCTAACCAAGGATATTATGTGTCATATCCAATGGTAAACCAACCAATTGGAACAAATGTTTTAAATCATCCGATGGTAAACCAACCAATTGGAACCTCTTTTTCAAACATGGTGTATCAATCACCAATGTCTCAAGATATGAATTTGGCATCACAAACCAGTTATGCTGAAATCATCAAAAGTTCGGAAAATTTGTTGAAAAAACAACAAATTGAAGAAGAAAAAGAATTTTTAAAAATAAAAGATTTTTATAATCCTGGTTTATAACCATAAAATTATGATTTTATAAATGAGATATGGAAAACCCATATTTCAAACCAAAGAGCTAATTTCAGAAGAGCTCTTACCAGATTTTCATTATTTTTAGTTGAAAAAACAACTAAAGAAAATGAAGCTGAAGATTTATTATTAAAATCTATTTTATATAGAGGTTGGGATGATTTCCAACTCTTGGTCATGGATATTAAGGAGATAAACAATCTTCTTGATATTATTCAATATTTTATTCATAAGGGGAAAAACAATTCTATTATGAATAAAATATTTAGAATATGTATGTATAATAAAGCTAGGAAATTTTTACCGGTAGAAATATTCACAAAAATAAATGAAGTAATTTGCAGACAGCAAATTTAATTTCAAAAAGCTTTTTCAGAATATTTTCTACAAGCATATATTTTTAATGATTATTTAGATAATGAATTTCCTACTTTAAAATACAGATTAGATCATGAACCATTTGATATAACCAATATTGAATGGGGTTTTACTAAAGAAATAGTTGTGCAAAATCTCTCTTTTCATCTTTTAAAAGATTTTCCAGCTATTGTAAAATCAGTTTTACAAAACATCATAAACAATGATGATTTTTATTACTATTTTCATATTGAAATTAGTTGTCTAATTGGTATAGCTGAACAAGAAAAATTTTATCAGCCGTATCAAATTTGGATTATTAAAAAGATGATTGGAACCCCCCAATTATCTGCTGTCAATGAAGACAAAGGACATTTGTCAAAAAGAATTGATAAATGTTATAAGAAATTTGATCATTATCAAGTCCAAACAGGAATTGATTTATTATCACAAGCCTATTATCTTCTCCATGATGATGTTTATAAACTATGGACAGATGGAAGAAGGATATTGGCATTTCCTAATGGAAACATCCAGGAGGAAAGAAATGAAGAATCTGTGAAGCTGTTAAAAAACATTGTTGAAATGGAGATAGAAGAATTTCAATCTCATATTACAGAAAAAATTAAAAATACATGGGAGACTTGGAACTAACCACCAAGACTTTCATCAGATACTTTACATTTAGATGAGATTGAAGAAATGAATCTCAATAACATGCAAGAAGGTTGAAGTCAACAAAGATGGCAACCTGATGAGCAATCCACATACCAACAAAAAGATTGGCAACATGGAAATCATGATGATGTAAGCCATGATGGAAGCAACCATGAAGGCTAATCAATGACATCCAGATGCAGACGACAAGTCTTGCAACGTGGAGGCTATCATCAAACCAATGGTGATGCAAACAATGATGGAAGCAACCATGACACAAGCAAGTGATGGAAGCGGCTATTAATACAAGCATGCAATGTGGAAACAACCAAAGCCATGCAATTAAAGTTACAAGAAAACAAATGAGACGTGGAAGCAGCCACATCCATTTGAAGCCGAATCCTTATCAGAAACACTGTTCGGGATTCAAAAGACAATTGTATAGAATTTTTAATCTCCTCTATAAATAGAGAGGAAAGTTCAATTGTATAGACATCTTGTAATTACCTAATGGTTTCTTTTTTAGTTTTCTCTTTTGTAAACTTTTCCTTTTGTGAATAAAGAGTCTATATTCCCTTCCGCTCATACTCTACTATTACCCTTCACTCTCCCTTCCTCCGAGAATTGGTATCAGAGGTGCCAGTGTATCGAGTTTCTGGAGAAATAATATCGTAATATTCATTGTAAGTTTTTATTTTTGATTTGCATTTCTGTTTGTTTCATAGTTGTTTGTTTCAAAACCCATATATCTGTTATTCTGTCTTCTTGTTGCCGTTGAGTCCAGGGAGGACGTTAGGAGTTGTGTGAAAGACGATATAGATAATAGACGGTCTTAGGTACCAGAGACAAACATTATGGAACAAATTGAGTGTCAATTTCAAGATAAAACTTGTAATCATATTACGCATATAGACTCTAGAAATGAAAATAACATTTCATCTCTGAGTAAGGGTATTAATAGTCTTGTTGATATGACTTCTTTTTATTTTGGTAAATTATATAGTAAGGTCAGTTTGGTAGAAGAAAAAGTAAATAATTTAGGTGATATTAAAAATTTAGACTTAAACCATGAGTCTAAAGAAATATTAACTAATGTTAATAATAAATTAGATCAAGTTAATAATAATAATAATAATAATAATAATAATATTGAGTCCGATGTAGATTTAGGTCCTTTATATTATGGTAATGGTCAAGATCATATTTTAGTTTTATTTGATGAAGAAAACTCTTCAACAGATGAGTCGTCATCTATGTTAAAAAATTATAAAAATCATAAAAAACGTAAAAAAGATGATAAACAAAAAGAATATGATTTCCAGTCCTATAAAACCCTTATAGAACATTGGAAAGAAAAATTTACTGCTACTAATGATCAACTTGAAAGAGTTGAATATTTAAAACTAATAGAAGAACTTTATGAAAAACATAAAGATCTATTTTCTATGTTTAATATCATAATATGTTAAAATATGATGATACAGCCAGTAGTAGGTCGAGTAATTCTGAAAACACAGAATTATTCAAAAATCAATCTGATGAAGAGAAAACTTCAACAGATCAGGATGAAGACATAAAAGTCTCAACTTATAATTCTGATGAAGAAACCAATTCATCCGAAGATGAAAAAATTAATATTCCTGAACCAATGGATACTAAACAAATAGATCCTTATGGAAAAATAAAAATAGAGTCAGATAATCAAACAGATGATTATCTTAGGTCTTTAAACAAAAATTTTGAAATTGATAGTAATACTATAAGAATTTTTGGTAATAATACCGAAAATATAGCAACTACTGATGTAAAACCTGAATATCCAGGAGAAACTTCTAATCAGCTTGTTCAACAAAGAATAGATGATTTAAATAAAAGAAATGTGGCCCAAGGAGGAATTTATTTAGATTTGACTAATACTCCTATTTCAAACAATAAAAAAATTATAGATGATTGGGCACAGTCAATGACTATTGTTGTAAACAACAACACATGGTCAAAAGAAAAATTTTTAAATTATTTTGTTGGAACATTTCATGGAGATGTTCTACAATTTCTCAGACGATGGGAAGAATCTGAGAAAGGTAAAGAACAAAAGGGGCAATTAATCAACCAGATAGGAACCCCTAAAGATCTTTTAAAAGGATTAACCTTAATTCTAAAAACAAAATTTTGTGGATATTTTATAAAAAAAGATCAAGATAGCGTATCTAGTTATATCCTTTCTAAGATTAAATTATGTGATATTAGATATTTAGAAGAATTTTCCAAAAAATTTCTTCATGAATATCAAAAGTTAAAAAATGAAAATATAGAATTTTGAAACCAATATTTTCATAAATTACCCCCACCCTAGGATGAGATATGTATAAATAAATATATATCTTATTTAGAAAAGCACAGTAAAACATCTGGTCTTCCAATAGAAAATTTAGACTCTATAGGAAATAGGATAAACTTTGCACGTGAAAGAATAACTTTACATTGTTTGCAAAGTAAAGCTGCTAAACAAGTCAAGCATAAATTAAGTGATAGATATTGTAATAAAATATTAGAAAATGAATGGGAATTTGGTTGTAAAAAAAATATCCTAATACTTTTAAAAAGAGAAAAAAAATATAAACTAAGAAAATGAAAACCAGGCAATAAAAAATTTCTTGGTAAAAGTCAAAAAGTAGTTAGGAAAAAGACTTCTAATCCAAAGAAACAAATTTGTAAGTGTTTTATTTGTGATGAAGAAGGTCATATTGCTAGCAATTGTCCTAACAAAGGAAAAAATGCTAGAAAAATGATTAAAAGTCTTGAACAACAAGATTTAGAAATATGTTTTCAAAAGGAAATAAATCCTGAAGAAATATTATATGAGTTAATATCAGAAACAGATTTTGATAATAACGATGAATATATATTTATGTTTAATATAGGAAGTAGTTCTAATAATCAATTAGAAAGAATTCCGAATTCTGAAAAACAGGATATTAAATTAACTAATAATTCTAGAAAAATTAGAATGGAAGAAATTCAAACTTCAACAATTGATAAAAAGTCAAAAGTTGGAATAAATATAAAAGTTACATTTCAATTTAGAAAATACAAAAAATATTCTCTAAATGCTTTGATAGATACTGGAGCTACAATCTGTAGTTGCAGAAAAAATGCAATTCCTGTAGAAAAATGGGAATTAATGAGAAAACCTATAATAATAAAAGATATTGATGGTAATAAAACCATAATTAATTATAAAGCAAATAATATACCAATCTACATAAACAATGTTAGATTCGTAATTCCTAAAATAGTATGTTTTTCTAATATGCAGGGAGATATATTATTAGAAAATAATTTTATACTTAGATATTTACCTTTTACTATTGATAAACATTGTATTTGGTTATCAGTAGAAAAAGATACTATAAAAATACCTATTGAAAATAATAATAAGGTTGTGTGTAATAAAAAATTTACACCAGTTTAATTAGATAATTATTGCTAACAATTGCTGATTATCTTCGCAGGCCTCATGGATAGAGGTAAACAGCCTCTAAAAGAAATTGTAGGTGAATGGACTACCGTTCACAGAAAACCCAACAAAGGGAAAGCAGAATCAAACTGCAAAAAAGGATTTGTACCTGCACAAATACCATTTTATCCTAACCAAGGATATTATGTGTCATATCTAATGGTAAACCAACCAATTGGAACAAATGTTTTAAATCATCCAATGGTAAACCAACCAATTGGAACCTCTTTTTCAAACATGGTGTATCAATCACCAATGTCTCAAGATATGAATTTGGCATCACAAACCAGTTATGCTGAAATCATCAAAAGTTCGGAAAATTTGTTGAACAAACAACAAATTGAAGAAGAAAAAGAATTTTTAAAAATAAAAGATTTTTATAATCCTGATTTATAACCATAAAATTATGATTTTATAAATGAGATATGGAAAACCCATATTTCAAACCAAAGAGCTAATTTCAGAAGAGCTCTTACCAGATTTTCATTATTTTTAGTTGAAAAAACAACTAAAAAAATGAAGCTGAAGATTTATTATTAAAATCTATTTTATATAGAGGTTGGGATGATTTCCAACTCTTGGTCACGAATATTAAGGAGATAAACAATCTTCTTGATATTATTCAATATTTTATTCATAAGGGGAAAAACAATTCTATTATGAATAAAGTATTTAGAATATGTAAGTATAGTAAAGCTAGGAAATTTTTACCGGTAGAAATATTCACAAAATAAATGAAGTAATTTGCAGACAGCAAATTCAATTTCAAAAAGCTTTTTAGAATATTTTCTACAAGCATATGTTTTTAATGATTATTTAGATAATGAATTTCCTACTTTAAAATACAGGTTAGATCATGAACCATTTGATATAACCAATATTGAATGGGGTTTTACTAAAGAAATAGTTGTGCAAAATCTCTCTTTTCATCTTTTAAAAGATTTTCCAGCTATTGTAAAATCAGTTTTACAAAACATCATAAACAATGATGATTTTTATTACTATTTTCATATTGAAATTAGTTGTCTAATTGGTATAGCTGAACAAGAAAAATTTTATCAGCCGTATCAAATTTGGATTATTAAAAAGATGATTGGAATCCCCCAATTATCTGCTGTCAATGAAGACAAAGAACATTTGTCAAAAACTATTGATAAATGTTATAAGAAATTTGATCATTATCAAGTCCAAACAGGAATTGATTTATTATCACAAGCCTATTATCTTCTCCATGATGATGTTTATAAACTATGGACGGATGGAAGAAGGATATTGGCATTTCCTAATGGAAACATCCAGGAGGAAAGAAATGAAGAATCTGTGAAGCTGTTAAAAAACATTGTTGAAATGGAGATAGAAGAATTTCCATCTCATATTACAGAAAAAATCAAAAATACATGGGAGACTTGGAACTCACCACCAAGACTTTCATCAGATTCTTTACATTTAGATGAGATTAAAAAAAATGTTCTTTGTCTTCATTGACAGTAGATAATTGGGGGGTTCCAATCATCTTTTGAATAATCCAAATTTGATACGGCTGATAAAATTTTTCTTGTTCAGCTATACCAATTAGACTACTAATTTCAATATGAAAGTAGTAATAAAAATCATCATTGTTTATGATATTTTGTAAAACTGATTTTACAATAGCTGGAAAATATTTTAAAAGATGAAAAGAGAGATTTTGCACAACTATTTCTTTAGTAAAACCCCATTCAATATTGGTTATATCAAATGGTTCATGATCTAATCTGTATTTTAAAGTAGGAAATTCATTATCTAAATAATCATTAAAAACATATGCTTGTAGAAAATATTCTGAAAAAGCTTTTTGAAATTGAATTTGTTGTCTGCAAATTACTTCATTTATTTTTGTGAATATTTCTACCGGTAAAAATTTCCTAGCTTTATTATACATACATATTCTAAATACTTTATTAATAATAGAATTGTTTTTCCCCTTATGAATAAAATATTGAATAATATCAAAAAGATTGTTTATCTCCTTAATATCCATGACCAAGAGTTGGAAATCATCCCAACCTCTATATAAAATAGATTTTAATAATAAATCTTCAGCTTCATTTTCTTTAGTTGTTTTTTCAACTAAAAATAATGAAAATCTGGTAAGAGCTCTTCTGAAATTAGCTCTTTGGTTTGAAATATGGGTTTTCCGTATCTCATTTATAAAATCATAATTTTTGGTGATAAACCAGGATTATAAAAATCTTTTATTTTTGAAAGTTCTTTTTCTTCTTCAATTTGTTATTTGTTCAACAAATTTTCCGAACCTTTGATGATTTCAGCATAACTGGTTTGTGATGCCAAATTCATATCTTGAGACATTGGTGATTGATACACCATGTTTGAAAAAGAGGTTCCAATTGGTTGGTTTACCATTGGATGATTTAAAACATTTGTTCCAATTAGTTGGTTTACCATTGGATATGACACATAATATCCCTGGTTAGGATAAAATGGTATTTGTATAGGTACAAATCCTTTTTTGGAGTTTGATTCTGCTTTCCCTTTATTGGGTTTTCTGTGAACGGTAGTCCATTCACCTACAATTTCTTTTAAAGGCTGTTTACCTCTATCCATGAGGCCTGCTAAGATAGTTAGCAATTGTTAGCAATAATTATCTAATTTAACTGGTGTAAATTTTTTATTACACACAACCTTATTATTATTATCAATAGGTATTTTTATAGAATCTTTTTCTACTGATAACTAAAAACAATGTTTATCAATAGTAAAAAGTAAATATCTAAGTATAAAATTATTTCCTAATAATATATCTCCCTGCATATTAGAAAAACATACTATTTTAGGAATTACGAGTCTAACATTGTTTATGTAGATTGGTATATTATTTGCTTTATAATTAATTATGGTTTTATTACCATCAATACCTTTTATTATTATAGGTTTTCTCATTAATTCCCATTTTTCTATAGGAATTGCTTTTTTTCTGCAACAACAGATTGTAGCTCCAGTATCTATTAAAGCATGTAGAGAATATTTTTTATATTTTCTAAATTGAAATGTAACTTTGATATTTATTCCAACTTTTGACTTTTTATCAATTGTTGAAGTTTGAATTTCTTCCATTCTAGTTTTTCTAGAATTATTAGTTAATTTAATATCCTGTTTTTCAGAATTCGGAATTCTTTCTAATTGATTATTAGAACTACTTCCTATATTAAACATAAATATATATTCATCGTTATTATTAGAATCTGTTTCTGATATTAACTCATATAATATTCTTCAGGATTTATTTCCTTTTGAAAACATATTTCTAAATCTTGTTGTTCAAGACTTTTAATCATTTTTCTAGCATTTTTTCCTTTGTTAGGACAATTGCTAGCAATATGACCTTCTTCATCACAAATAAAACACTTACAAATTTGTTTCTTTGGATTAGAAGTCTTTTTCCTACCTACTTTATGACTTTTACCAAGAAATTTTTTATTGCCTGGTTTCCATTTTCTTAGTTTATATTTTTTACTCTTTTACATCCAAATTCCCATTCATTTTCTAATATTTTATTACAATATCTATCACTTAATTTATGCTTAACTTGTTTAGCAGCTTTACTTTGCAAACAATGTAAAGTTATTCTTTCACGTGCAAAGTTTATCCTATTTCCTATAGAGTCTAAATTTTCTATTGGAAAACCAGATATTTTACTGTGCTTTTCTAAATAAGATATATATTTATTTATACATATCTCATCCCAGGGTGGGGGTAATTTATGAAAATATTGGTTTTCCAAATTCTATATTTTCATTTTTTAACTTTTGATATTCATGAAGAAATTTTTTTAGAAAATTCTTCTAAATATCTAATATCACATAATTTAATCTTAGAAAGGATATAACTAGATACGCTATCTTGATCTTTTTTATCAAAATATCCACAAAATTCTGTTTTTAGAATTAAGGTTAATCCTGTTAAAAGATCTTTAAGGGTTCCTATCTGGTTGATTAATTGCCCCTTTTGTTCTTTACCTTTCTCGGATTCTTCCCATCGTCTAAGAAATTGTAGAACATCTCCTTGAAATGTTCCAACAAAATAATTTAAAAATTTTTCTTTTGACCATGTGTTGTTGTTTACAACAATAGTCATTGACTGTGCCCAATCATCTATAATTTTTTTATAGTTTGAAATAGGAGTATTAGTCAAATCTAAATAAATTCCTCCTTGGGCCACATTTCTTTTATTTAAATCATCTATTCTTTGTTGAACAGGCTGATTAGAAGTTTCTCCTGGATATTCAGGTTTTACTTCAGTAGTTGCTATATTTTCGGTATTATTACCAAAAATTCTAATAGTATTGCTATCAATTTCAAAATTTTTGTTTAAAAACCTAAGTTAATCATCTGTTTGATTATCTGACTCTATTTTTCTTTTTCCATAAGGATTTGTTTGTTCAGTATCCATTGGTTCAGGAATATTAATTTTTTCATCTTTGGATGAATTGGTTTCTTCATCAGAATTATAATTTGAGACTTTTATGTCTTCATCCTGATCTGTTGAAGTTTTTTCTTCATCAGATTGATTTTTGAACAATTCTGTGTTTTCAGAATTACTCGACCTACTACTGTCCGTATCATCATATTTTAACATATAATGACAATTAAACATAGAAAATAGATCTTTATGTTTTTCATAAAGTTCTTCTATTAGTTTTAAATATTCAACTCTTTCAAGTTGATCATTAGTAGTAGTAAATTTTTCTTTCCAATGTTCTATAAGGGTTTTATAGGACTGGAAATCATATTCTTTTTGTTTATCATCTTTTTTACGTTTTTTATGATTTTTATGATTTTTATAATTTTTAACATAGATGACGACTCATCTGTTGAAGTGTAATCTTCATCAGATAAAACTAAAATATGATCTTGACCATTACCATAATATAAAGGACCTAAATCTACATCGGACTCGATATTTATTATTATTATTAATAACTTGATCTAATTTATTATTAACATTAGTTAATATTTCTTTAGACTCATGGTTTAAGTCTAAATTTTTAATATCACCTAAATTATTTACTTTTTCTTCTACCAAACTGACCCTACTATATAATTTACCAAAATAAAAAGAAGTCATATCAACAAGACTATTAATACCCTTACTCAGAGATAAAACGTTATTTTCATTTCTAGAGTCTATATGCGTAATATGATTACAAGTTTTATCTTGAAATTGACACTCAATTTGTTCCATAATGTTTGTCTCTGGTACATAAGACCGTCTATTATCTATATCATCTTCACACAATGCCTAACGTCCTCCCTGGACTCAACGGCAACAAGAAGACAGAATAACAGATATATGGGTTTTGAAACAAACAACTGTGAAACAAACAGAAATGCAAATCAAAAATAAAAACTTACAATGAATATTACGATATTATTTCTCCAGAAACTCGTTACACCGGCACCTCTGATACCAATTCTCGGGGGAAGGGAGAGTGAAGGGTAATAGTAGAGTATGAGCGGAAGGGAATATAGACTCTTTATTCACAAAAGGAAAAGTTTACAAAATAGAAAACTAGAAAAGAAACTATTAGGTAATTACAAGATGTCTATACAATTGAACTTTCCTCTCTATTTATAGAGGAGATTAAAAATTCTATACAATTGTATTTTGAATCCCGAACAGTGTTTCTGATAAGGATTCGGCTTCAAATGGATGTGGCTGCTTCCACGTCTCATTTGTCTTCTTGTAACTTTAATTGCATGGCTTTGGTTGTTTCCACGTTGCATGCTTGTATTAATGGCCGCTTCCATCACTTGCTTGTGTCATGGTTGCTTCCATCATTGTTTGCATCATAATTGGTTTGATGATAGCCTCCACGTTGCAAGACTTGTTGTCTGCATCTAGATGTCATTGATTAGCCTTCATGGTTGCTTCCATCGTGGCTTACATCATCATGATTTCCACGTTGCCAAGCTTTTTTGTTGGTATGTGGATTGCCTTTCAGGTTGTCATCTTTGTTGACTTCAACCTTCTTGCATGTTATTTAGATTCATTTCTTCAATCTCATCTAAATGTAAAGAATTTGATGAAAGTCTTGGTGGTGAGTTTCAAGTCTCCCATGTATTTTTGATTTTTTCTGTAATATGAGATGGAAATTCTTCTATCTCCATTTCAACAATCTTTTTTAACAGCTTCACAGATTCTTCATTTCTTTCCTCCTGGATGTTTCCATTAGGAAATGCCAGTTCCTTCTTCCATTCGTCCATAGTTTATAAACATCATCATGGAGAAGATAATAGGCTTGTGATCATAAATCAATTCCTGTTTGGACTTGATAATGATCAAATTTCTTATAACATTTATCAATAGTTTTTGACAAATGTTCTTTGTCTTCATTGACAGCAGATAACTGGGGGGTTCCAATCATCATTTTAATAATCCAAATTTGATACGGCTGATAAAATTTTTCTTGTTCAGCTATACCAATTAGACTACTAATTTCAATATGAAAATAGTAATAAAAATCATCTTTGTTTATGATGTTTTGTAAAACTGATTTTACAATAGCTGGAAAATCTTTTAAAAGATGAAAAGAGAGATTTTGCACAACTATTTCTTTAGTAAAACCCCATTCAATATTGGTTATATCAAATGGTTTATGATCTAATCTGTATTTTAAAGTAGGAAATTCATTATCTAAATAATCATTAAAAACATATGCTTGTAGAAAATATTCTGAAAAAGCTTTTTAAAATTGAATTTGCTGTCTGCAAATTACTTCATTTATTTTTGTGAATATTTCTACAAGTAAAAATTTTCTAGCTTTATTATAAATACATATTCTAAATACTTTATTCATAATAGAATTATTTTTCCCCTTATGAATAAAATATTGAATAATATCAAGAAGATTGTTTATCTCCTTAATATCCATGACCAAGAGTTGGAAATCATCCCAGCCTCTATATAGAATAGATTTTAATAATAAATCTTCAGCTTCATTTTCTGTAGTTGTTTTTTCAACTAAAAATAATGAAAATCTGGTAAGAGCTCTTCTAAAATAAGCTCTTTGGTTTGAAATATGGGTTTTCCATATCTCATTTATAAAATCATAATTTTCTGGTGATAAACCAAGATTATAAAAATCTTTTATTTTTGAAAGTTCTTTTTCTTCTTCAATTTGTTGTTTGTTCAACAAATTTTCCAATTTGTTGTTTGTTCAACAATTTTCCGAACCTTTGATGATTTCAGCATAATTGGTTTGTGATGCCCAATCCATATCTTGAGA
The DNA here is from genome assembly GCA_008044935.1 of Gossypium turneri. Classification (NCBI taxonomy): domain Eukaryota; kingdom Viridiplantae; phylum Streptophyta; class Magnoliopsida; order Malvales; family Malvaceae; genus Gossypium; species Gossypium turneri. The sequence continues at coordinate 34,111,352 of CP032579.1, read as the reverse complement.
CATTGGTGATTGATACATCATGTTTGAAAAAGAGGTTCGAATTGGTTGGTTTACCATTGGATAGATAATAGACAGTCTTAGGTACCAGAGACAAACATGGTGTATCAATCACCAACCAATTCGAACCTCTTTTTCAAACATGGTATATCAATCACCAATGTCTCAAGATATGAATTTGGCATCACAAACCAGTTATGCTGAAATCATCAAAGGTTCGGAAAATTTGTTGAAAATACAACAAATTGAAGAGAGAAAAAGGAACTTTCAAAAATAAAATATTTTTATAATCCTGGTATATCACCAGAAAATTATGATTTTATAAATGAGATATGGAAAACCCATATTTCAAACCAAAGAGCTAATTTCAGAAGAGCTCTTACCAGATTTTCATTATTTTTAGTTGAAAAAACAACTAAAGAAAATGAAGCTGAAGATTTATTATTAAAATCTATTTTATATAGAGGTTGGGATGATTTCCAACTCTTGGTCACGAATATTAAGGAGATAAACAATCTTCTTGATATTATTCAATATTTTATTCATAAGGGGAAAAACAATTCTATTATGAATAAAGTATTTAGAATATGTAAGTATAGTAAAGCTAGGAAATTTTTACCGGTAGAAATATTCACAAAAATAAATGAAGTAATTTACAGACAGCAAATTCAATTTCAAAAAGCTTTTTCAGAATATTTTCTACAAGCATATGTTTTTAATGATTATTTAGATAATGAATTTCCTACTTTAAAATACAGATTAGATCATGAACCATTTGATATAACCAATATTGAATGGGGTTTTACTAAAGAAATAGTTGTGCAAAATCTCTCTTTTCATCTTTTAAAAGATTTTACAGCTATTGTAAAATCAATTTTACAAAACATCATAAACAATGATGATTTTTGTTACTATTTTCATATTGAAATTAGTAGTCTAATTGGTATAGCTGAACAAGAAAACTTTTATCAGCCATATCAAATTTGGATTATTAAAAAGATGATTGGAACCCCCCAATTATCTGCTGTCAATGAAGACAAAGAACATTTGTCAAAAACTATTGATAAATGTTATAAGAAATTTGGTCATTATCAAGTCCAAACAGGAATTGATTTATTATCACAAGCCTATTATCTTCTCCATGATGATGTTTATAAACTATGGACGGATGGAAGAAGGATATTGGCATTTCCTAATGCAAACATCCAGGAGGAAAGAAATGAAGAATCTATGAAGTAGTTAAAAAACATTGTTGAAATGGAGATAGAAGAATTTCCATCTTATAATACAGAAAAAATCAAAAATACATGGGAGACTTGGAACTCACCACTAAGACTTTCATCAGATTCTTTACTTTAGATGAGATTGAAGAAATGAATCTCAATAACATGCAAGAAGGTTGAAGTCAACAAAGATGGCAACCTGATGAGCAATCCACATACAAACAAAAAAGATTGGCAACGTGGAAATCATGATGATGTAAGCCATGATGGAAGCAACCATGAAGGCTAATCAACGACATCCAGATGCAGAAACAAGTCTTGAACGTGGAGTCTACCATCAAACCAATGATGATGCAAACAACGATGGAAGCAACCATAACACAAGCAAGTGATGGAAGCGGCCATTAATACAAGCATGCAACGTGGAAACAACCAAAGCCATGCAATTAAAGTTGCAAGAAGACAAATGAGACATGGAAGCAACCACATCCATTTGAAGCTGAATCCTTATCAGAAACACTGTTCGGGATTCAAAATACAATTGTATAGAATTTTTAATCTCCTCTATAAATAGAGAGGAAAGTTCAATTGTATAGACATCTTTAATTACCTAATGGTTTCTTTTTTAGTTTTTTCTCTTTTGTAAACTTTTCCTTTTGTGAAAAAGAGTCTATATTCCCTTCCGCTCATACTCTACTATTACCCTTCACTCTCCTTCCCCCGAAAATTGGTATCAGAGGTGCCGAGTGCCGGTGTAACGAGTTTCTGGAGAAATAATATCGTAATATTCATTGTAAGTTTTATTTTTGATTTGCATTTCTGTTTGTTCACATATGTTTGTTTCAAACCCATATATTTGTTATTCTGTCTTCTTGTTGCCGTTGAGTCCAGGGAGGATGTTAGGCATTGTGTGAAAGACGATATAGATAATAGACGGTCTTAGGTACCAGAGACAAACATTATGGAACAAATTGAGTGTCAATTTCAAGATAAAACGTGTAATCATATTATGCATATAGACTCTAGAAATGAAAATAAATTTCATCTCTGAGTAAGGGTATTAATGTCTTGTTTATATGACTTCTTTTTATTTTGGTAAATTATATAGTAAGGTCAGTTTGGTGAAGAAGAAAAAGTAAATAATTTAGGTGATATTAAAAATTTAGACTTAAACCATGAGTCTAAAGAAATATTAACTATGTTAATAATAAATTAGATCAAGTTATAATAATAATAATATCGAGTCCGATGTATATTTAGGTCCTTTATTATGGTAATGGTCAAGATCATATTTTAGTTTTATCTGATGAAGAAAACACTTCAACAGGTGAGTCGTCATCTATGTTAAAAAATTATAAAAATCATAAAAAACGTAAAAAAGATGATAAACAAAAAGAATATGATTTCCAGTCCTATAAACCCTTATAGAACATTGGAAAGAAAAATTTACTACTACTAATGATCAACTTGAAGGAGTTGAATACTTAAAACTAATAGAAGAACTTTATGAAAAACATAAAGATCTATTTTCTATGTTTAATTATCATTATATGTTAAAATATGATGATACAGACAGTAGTAGGGTGAGTAATTCTGAAAACACAAAATTATTCAAAAATCTATCTGATGAAGAAAAACTTCAACAGATCAGGATGAAGACATAAAAGCCTCAACTTATAATTCTGATGGAGAAATCACTTCATCTGAAAAAATAGACAAAGAAATTGATATTTTTGAACTAATGGATTCTGAAAAAACAGATCCTTATGGAAAAAAGAAAATTAAGACAGATACTCAAACAAATGATTATCTGATTAAAAATTTAAGTAAAGTTCAATACACAACCAGTATGTTGACTAGTAATATTAAAAATTTAACTATTGATGAGAATATCCCAAAAATATAAGAGAATTATTAATAGAACTTCAGTAGGACGGTTAGGTGTAAAACCTAATACTCATCATAGACATAAAAAGAAAAAAAATATAATAACAAGTTAAAGGGAAACTAGAAAATAAAAATTTTCTGGTCATATTAAGAGTCAGTTTTCTAGAAGAAAAACTTCTAAAAACTTAAAGATATTCTAGATATTAAGATAGGTCATATAGTCAAAACTTTTCTAAGAAAAGAAAAGAAGTTGGAAAAAGAATTAATAGTCTTGAAAAACAAGATTTAGAAATATGTTTTCAAAAGGAAATAAATACTGAAGAAATATGATATGAGTTAATATCAGAAACAGATTCTGATAATAATAATGACTATATTTTATGTTTAATATAGGAAGTCGCTCTAATAATCAATTAGAAGAGATTTCGAATTCTGAAAAACAGGATATTAAATTAGGTAATTTAATCGGAGAAGAAAAAGACTTTTCTGATGAAATGATAGAAAAGATTAATAAAAATCATATTTTTAAAGAAGAAATATATAAAATCTCTAAGTTTAAAATATGGACTCAGAGACATATAGAAAAAATTAGCGGTAACAGAGTCGCTAAAGATACAAGAGGAGGATTAACAGAAATCCCACTCTTTACTAAAGATAAAATCAAGAGGATTAAGAAGAAATATCCTCAGATCAGATATATACATTTAGGTATAATCATGATTACTATTAGAGCCTTATTTAGAAGAGGTCATGATATTCCTATAATAGCTGTCCTTTTAGATAAAAGATTTGAGAATCCAATAAAAGCACTTATTGGAGGAATTCCGTCTAAATTACATACAGGCGTAATAGGATTTAAAGTGAAACCAAATTACTTTATTTCTGTTACAGATCCTCTAATAGAAGAGTGACTTTGCCTTAGAATTCAGACAAAAAATTCTGATACTAATGATTTAGCAGAAGATCTGGCAATCAGTTGGACTTCTATTAATTAATATACAAATATGGCAGAAGTAGAAATAAAAGATATTAATAACAAAATTATTGAACTCTTTGAACCAAACAGGTTTACTACTAAAATTCAGCCAAAATTATTAGATTTAAGAGATCTGCCAATCCAAAGAGATTGGATGATGGAAAGAATCAATAGTTCTAGTACTTCTAAACCAGTTAGTACTATAGAATATACGTCATCAGGTAATAAATTATATTTTAAAAATAATTGTATAACAAATACAAATGAAAATTTAGTTTTACCCTCTAGTTCTCAACCAGAAGAAGATGAGGATAATATTGGTACAAATAGTACACCAATAGGAATTAAAAACCGTTCAAATTCCTATATTTCCTACTGATCCTAATAATTCTAGAAAAACTAGAATGGAAGAAATTCAAACTTCAACAATTGATAAAAAGTCAAAAGTTGGAATAAATATCAAAGTTACATTTCAATTTAGAAATATAAAAAAATATTCTCTAAATGCTTTGATAGATACTAGAGCTACAATCTGTAGTTGCAGAAAAAATGCAATTCCTGTAGAAAAATGGGAATTAATGAGAAAACCTATAATAATAAAAGGTATTGATGATAATAAAACCATAATTAATTATAAAGCAAATAATATACCAATCTACATAAACAATGTTAGATTCGTAATTCCTAAAATAGTATGTTTTTCTAATATGCAGGGAGATATATTATTAGGAAATAATTTTATACTTAGATATTTACCTTTTACTATTGATAAACATTGTATTTGGTTATCAGTAGAAAAAGATTATATAAAAATACCTATTGAAAATAATAATAAGGTTGTGTGTAATAAAAAATTTACACCAGTTAAATTAGATAATTATTGCAAACAATTGCTAATTATCTTAACAGGCCTCATGGATAGAGGTAAACAGCCTCTAAAAGAAATTATAGGTGAATGGACTACCGTTCACAGAAAACCCAACAAAGGGAAAGCAGAATCAAACTCCAAAAAAGGATTTGTACTTGCACAAATACCATTTTATCCTAACCAGGGATATATGTGTCATATCCAATGGTAAACCAACCAATTGGAACAAATGTTTTAAATCATCCAATGGTAAACCAACCAATTGGAACCTCTTTTTCAAACATGGTGTATCAATCACCAATGTCTCAAGATATGATTTGGCATCACAAACCAGTTATGCTAAAATCATCAAAGATTCGGAAAATTTGTTGAACAAACAACAAATTAAAGAAAAAGAACTTTCAAAAATAAAAGATTTTTATAATCCTGGTTTATCACCATAAAATTATGATTTTATAAATGAGATATGGAAAACCCATATTTCAAACCAAAGAGCTAATTTCAAAAGAGCTCTTACCAGATTTTCATTATTTTTAGTTGAAAAAAACAACTAAAGAAAATGAAGTTGAAGATTTATTACTAAAATCAGTTTTATACTGAGAATGGGATGAATTCCAATTAGAATTCATGGATATTGAGGAGATAAACAATCTTCTTAATATTTTCTAATATTTTATTCATAAAGGAAAAAACAGTCCTGTTATGAATAAGGTATTTAAAATTTGTTTATATAACAAATCTAGACAGATTGTACCACTGGAAATATTCAACAAAATAAAATAATATGATTTGCAATCAGCAGAATCAATTTACAAAAACTTTTACTGAATATTTTCTCCAATCTTATGTTTTACCAATTTTATTGGAAATAATATTCCAACTACAAAATTTAGATTGGATCATGAACCATTTGATATAACAAGTATTGAATGGGGATTTGTTAGAGAAATAGTAGTACAAAATTTATCTTTTCATCTTTTAAAAAAATTTCCAGCAATTGTGAAATCTTTTTTACAAACCATCATAAACAATGATGATTTCTTTTACTATTTTTATATTCAAATTAGTACTCTTATTGGTATTTCTGAAAAAGAAAAAATTTTTCAGCCATATCAAATTTGGCATTTTCAAACTATGATCGGAAGCCCCCGATTATCAGCTTTAATGAAGATCAAGAACACTTGACAAAAACAATTGACAAGTGTCAAAAAGATTTAAGCTATTATCAAATTCAAACAGGAATTGATTTAATGGCTAAAGCCAGATATCTTCTTCAAGAAAGAAATTTTCAACTCAGAACTGATGGAAGAGGGATAATGGCGTACTATTCAGGAATTAGTGATACAGATGAAGAATCCATTTGTCTATTAAAAAAGATAGCAGAAATGGATATAGAAGATTTCCCATCTCATATTTTGCTACAAATAAAAAATGCATGGGAAAATTGTCATCAAGATATTTCTACTATTCATCACTATGGTTGAAGTCAACAAAGATGGCAACCTGAAAGGCAATCCACATACTAACAAAAAAAGCTTGGCAACATGGAAATCATGATGATGTAAGCCATGATGGAAGCAACCATGAAGGCTAATCAACGACATCCAGATGCAGACAACAAGTCTTGCAACGTAGAGGCTATCATCAAACCAATGATGATGCAAACAATGATGGAAGCAACCATGACACAAGCAAGTGATGGAAGCAGCCATTAATACAAGCATGCAACGTGGAAAAACCAAAGCCATGCAATTAAAGTTACAAGAAGACAAATGAGACGTGGAAGCAGCCACATCCATTTGAAGCCGAATCCTTATCAGAAAAACTGTTCGTGATTCAAAATACAATTGTATGAATTTTTAATCTCCTCTAAAAATAATCATTAAAACATATGCTTGTAGAAACTATTCTGAAAAAGCTTTTTGAAATTGAATTTGCTGTCTGCAAATTACTTCATTTATTTTTGTGAATATTTCTACCGGTAAAAATTTCCTAGCTTTATTATACATACATATTATAAATAGTTTATTCATAATAGAATTGTTTTTCCCCTTATGAATAAAATATTAAATAATATCAAGAAGATTGTTTTTCCCCTTATGAATAATATCAAGAAGATTGTTTATCTCCTTAATATCCATGACCAAGAGTTGGAAATCATCCCAATCTCTATATAAAATAGATTTTAATAATAAATCTTCAGCTTCATTTTCTTTAGTTGTTTTTTCAACTAAAAATAATGAAAATCTAGTAAGAGCTCTTTTGAAATTAGCTCTTTGGTTTGAAATATGGGTTTTCCATATCTCATTTATAAAATCATAATTTTCTGGTGATAAACCAAGATTATAAAAATCTTTTATTTTTGACAGTTCTTTTTCTTCTTCAATTTGTTGTTTGTTCAACAAATTTTCCGAACCTTTGATGATTTCAGCATAACTGGTTTGTGATTCCAAATTCATATCTTGAGACATTGGGGATTGATACACCATGTTTGAAAAAGAGGTTCCAATTGGTTGGTTTACCATTGGATGATTTAAAACATTTGCTCCAATTGGTTGGTTTACCATTGGATATGACACATAATATCCTTGGTTAGGATAAAATGGCATTTGTGCGGGTACAAATCATTTTTTGGAGTTTGATTCTGCTTTCCCTTTGTTGGGTTTTCTGTGAACGGTAGTCCATTCACCTACAATTTCTTTTAGAGGCTGTTTACCTCTATCCATGAGGCCTGCTAAGATAATCAGCAATTGTTAGCAATAATTATCTAATTTAACTGGTGTAAATTTTTTATTACACAGAACCTTATTATTATTTTCAATAGGTATTTTTATAGAATCTTTTTCTCCTGATAACCAAATACAATGTTTATCAATAGTAAAAGGTAAATATCTAAGTATAAAATTATTTCCTAATAATATATCTCCCTGCATATTAGAAAAACATACTATTTTAGGAATTACGAATCTAACATTGTTTATGTAGATTGGTATGTTATTTGCTTTATAATTAATTATGGTTTTATTACCATCAATACCTTTTATTATTATAGGTTTTCTCATTAATTCCCATTTTTCTATAGGAACTGCATTCTTTCTGCAACTACAGATTGTAGCTCCTGTATCTATCAAAGCATTTAGAAATTATTTTTTATATTTTCTAAATTGAAATGTAACTTTGATATTTATTCCAACTTTTGACTTTTTATCAATTGTTGAAGTTTGAATTTCTTCCATTCTAGTTTTTCTAGAATTATTAGGATCAGTAGGAAATATAGGAATTTGAACGGTTTTAATTCCTATTGGTGTACTATTTGTACTAATATTATCCTCATCTTCTTTCTGTTGAGAACTAGAGGGTAAAACTAAATTTTCATTTGTATTTGTTATACAATTATTTTTAAAATATAATTTATTACATGATGACATATATTCTATAGTACTAACTAGTTTAGAAGTACTAGAACTATTGATTATTTCCATCATCTAATCCCTTGGGATTGACAGATCTCTTAAATCTAATAATTTTGGTTGAATTTCAGTGGTAGACTTGTTTGGTTCAAAGAGTTCAATAATTTTGTTATTAATCTCTTTTATTTCTACTTCTGCCGTATTTGTATATTCATTAATAGAAGTCCAACTGATTGCCAGATCTTCTGCTAAATCATTAATATCAGAATTTTTTGTCTGAATTCTAAGGTAAAGACACTCTTCTATTAGAGGATCTGTAATAGAAATAAAGTAATTTGGTTTCACTTTAACTCCTATTACGCCTGTATGTAAATTAGACTGAATTCCTCCAATAAGTGCTTTTATTGGATTCTCAAATCTTTTATCTAAAAGGACAGCTATTATAGGAATATCATGACCTCTTCTAGATAAGGCTCTAATAGTAATCATGATTATACCTAAATGTATATATCTGACCTGAGGATATATCTTCTTAATCCTCTTGATTTTATCTTTAGTAAAGAGTGGGATTTCTGTTAATCCTCCTCTTGTATCTTTAGCGACTGTGTTATCGCTAATTTTTTCTATATGCCTCTGAGTCCATATTTTAAACTTAGAGATTTTATATATTTCTACTTTAGAAATATGATTTTTATTAATCTTTTCTATCATTTCATCAGAAAAGTCTTTTTCTTCTCCGATTAAATTACCTAATTTAATATCCTATTTTTCAGAATTCGGAATCTCTTCTAATTGATTATTAGAACGACTTCCTATATTAAACATAAATATATAGTCATTATTATTATCAGAATCTGTTTCTGATATTAACTCATATAATATTTCTTCAGGATTTATTTCCTTTTGAAAACATATTTCTAAATCTTGTTTTTCAAGACTATTAATTCTTTTTCCAACTTCTTTTCTTTTGTTAGAAAAGTTTTTGACTATATGACCTATCTTAATATCTAGAATATCTTTAAGTTTCTTAGAAGTTTTTCTTCTAGAAAACTGACTCTTAATATGACCAGAAAATTTTTATTTTCTAGTTTCCCTTTAACTTGTTTATTATATTTTTTTCTTTTCATGTCTATGATGAGTATTAGGTTTTACACCTAACCGTCCTATTGAAGTTCTATTAATAAATTCTCTTATATTTTTAGGATCTTTCTCATCAATAGTTAATTTTTTAATATTACTAGTCAACATACTGGTTGTATATTGAACTTTACTTAAATCTTTAATCAGATAATCATTTGTTTGAGTATCTATCTTAATTTTCTTTTTTCCATAAGAATCTGTTTGTTCAGAATCCATTTGTTCAAAAATATCAATTTCTTTGTCTATTTCTTCAGATGAAGTGGTTTCTTCATCAGAATTATAAGTTGAGACTTTTATGTCTTCATCCTGGTCTGTTGAAGTTTTTTCTTCATCAGATTGATTTTTTAATAATCCTGTGTTTTCAGAATTACTCGACCTACTACTGTCTGTATCATCATATTTTAACATATAATGATAATTAAACATAGAAAATATATCTTTATGTTTTTCATAAAGTTCTTCTATTAGTTTTAAATATTCAACTCTTTCAAGTTGATCATTAGTAGTAGTAAATTTTTCTTTCCAATGTTCTATAAGGGTTTTATAGGACTGGAAATCATATTCTTTTTGTTTATCATCTTTTTACGTTTTTATGATTTTATGATTTTTATAATTTTTTAACATAGATGACAACTCATCTGTTGAAGTGTTTTCTTCATCAGATAAAACTAAAATATGATCTTGACCATTACCATAATATAAAGGACCTAAATCTACATCGGACTCGATATTATTATTATTATTAATAACTTGATCTAATTTATTGTTAACATTAGTTATGGCTTAAGTCTAAATTTTTAATATCATCTAAATTATTAACTTTTTCTTCTACCAAACTGGCCTTACTATATATTTAGCAAAATAAAAAGAAGTCATATCAACAAGACTACAAATACCCTTGCTCAGAGATGAAATGTTATTTTCATTTCTAGAGTCTATATGCGTAATATGATTACAAGTTTTATCTTGAAATTGACACCCAATTTGTTCCATAATGTTTGTCTCTGGTACCTAAGACCGTCTATTATCTATATCATCTTCACACAATGCCTAACGGCTTCCCTGGACTCAACGGCAACTAGAAGACAGAATAACAGATATATGGGTTTTGAAACAAAAAACTGTAAAACAAACAAAAATGCAAATCAAAAATAAAAACTTACAATGAATATTACGATATTATTATTCTTCTTCAATTTGTTGTTTGTTCAACAAATTTTTCGAACCTTTGATGATTTCAGCATAACTGGTTTGTGATGCCAAATTCATATCTTGAGACATTGGTGATTGATACGCCATGTTTGAAAAAGAGGTTCCAATTGGTTGGTTTACCATTGGATGATTTAAAACATTTGTTCCAATTGGTTGGTTTACCATTGGATATGACACGTAATATCCTTGGTTAGGATAAAATGGCATTTGTGCGGGTACAAATCATTTTTTGGAGTTTGATTCTGCTTTCCCTTTGTTGGGTTTTCTGTGAACGGTAGTCCATTCACCTACAATTTCTTTTAGAGGCTGTTTACCTCTATCCATGAGGCCTGCTAAGATAATCAGCAATTGTTAGCAATAATTATCTAATTTAACTGGTGTAAATTTTTTATTACACAGAACCTTATTATTATTTTCAATAGGTATTTTTATAGAATCTTTTTCTACTGATAACCAAATACAATGTTTATCAATAGTAAAAGGTAAATATCTAAGAATAAAATTATTTCCTAATAATATATCTCCCTGCATATTAGAAAAACATACTATTTTAGGAATTACGAATCTAACATTGTTTATGTAGATTGGTATGTTATTTGCTTTATAATTAATTATGGTTTATTACCATCAATACCTTTTATTATTATAGGTTTTCTCATTAATTCCCATTTTTCTATAGGAACTGCATTCTTTCTGCAACTACAGATTGTAGCTCCTGTATCTATCAAAGCATTTAGAAAATATTTTTTATATTTTCTAAATTGAAATGTAACTTTGATATTTATTCCAACTTTTGACTTTTTATCAATTGTTGAAGTTTGAGTTTCTTCCATTCTAGTTTTTCTAGAATTATTAGGATTAGTAGGAAATATAGGAATTTGAACGGTTTTAATTCCTATTGGTGTACTATTTGTACTAATATTATCCTCATCTTCTTTCTGTTGAGAACTAGAGGGTAAAACTAAATTTTCATTTGTATTTGTTATACAATTATTTTTAAAATATAATTTATTACTTGATGACATATATTCTATAGTACTAACTAGTTTAGAAGTACTAGAACTATTGATTATTTCCATCATCTAATCTCTTGGGATTGACAGATCTCTTAAATCTAATAATTTTGGTTGAATTTCAGTGGTAGACTTGTTTGGTTCAAAGAGTTCAATAATTTTGTTATTAATCTCTTTTATTTCTACTTCTGCCGTATTTGTATATTCATTAATAGAAGTCCAACTGATTGCCAGATCTTCTGCTAAATCATTAATATTAGAATTTTTGTCTGAATTCTAAGGTAAAGACACTCTTCTATTAGAGGATCTGTAATAGAAATAAAGTAATTTGGTTTCACTTTAACTCCTATTACGCCTGTATGTAAATTAGACTGAATTCCTCCAATAAGTGCTTTTATTGGATTCTCAAATCTTTTATCTAAAAGGACAGCTATTATAGGAATATCATGACCTCTTCTAGATAAGGCTCTAATAGTAATCATGATTATACCTAAATGTATATATCTGACCTGAGGATATTTCTTCTTAATCCTCTTGATTTTATCTTTAGTAAAGAGTGGGATTTCTGTTAATCCTCCTCTTGTATCTTTAGCGACTGTGTTACCGCTAATTTTTTCTATATGCCTTTGAGTCCATATTTTAAACTTAGAGATTTTATATATTTCTACTTTAGAAATATGATTTTATTAATCTTTTCTATCATTTCATCAGAAAAGTCTTTTTCTTCTCCGATTAAATTACCTAATTTAATATCCTGTTTTTCAGAATTTGGAATCTCTTCTAATTGATTATTAGAACGACTTCCTATATTAAACATAAATATATAGTCATTATTATTATCAGAATCTGTTTCTGATATTAACTCATATAATATTTCTTCAGGATTTATTTCCTTTTGAAAACATATTTCTAAATCTTGTTTTTCAAGACTATTAATTCTTTTTCCAACTTCTTTTCTTTTGTTAGAAAAGTTTTTGACTATATGACCTATCTTAATATCTAGAATATCTTTAAGTTTCTTAGAAGTTTTTCTTCTAGAAAACTGACTCTTAATATGACCAGAAAATTTTTTATTTCTAGTTTCCCTTTAACTTGTTTATTATATTTTTTTCTTTTTATGTCTATGATGAGTATTAGGTTTTACACCTAACCGTCCTATTGAAGTTGTATTAATAAATTCTCTTATATTTTTAGGATCTTTCTCATCAATAGTTAATTTTTTAATATTACTAGTCAACATACTGGTTGTATATTGAACTTTACTTAAATCTTTAATCAGATAATCATTTGTTTGAGTATCTATCTTAATTTTCTTTTTTCCATAAGAATCTGTTTGTTCAGAATCCATTTGTTCAAAAATATCAATTTCTTTGTCTATTTCTTCAGATGAAGTGGTTTCTTCATCAGAATTATAAGTTGAGACTTTTATGTCTTCATCCTGATCTGTTGAAGTTTTTTCTTCATCAGATTGATTTTTTAATAATCCTGTGTTTTCAGAATTACTCGACCTACTACTGTCTGTATCATCATATTTTAACATATAATGATAATTAAACATAGAAAATATATCTTTATGTTTTTCATAAAGTTCTTCTATTAGTTTTAAATATTCAACTCTTTCAAGTTGATCATTAGTAGTAGTAAATTTTTCTTTCCAATGTTCTATAAGGGTTTTATAGGACTGGAAATCATATTCTTTTTGTTTATCATCTTTTTTACGTTTTTTATGATTTTTATGATTTTTATAATTTTTTAACATAGATGACGACTCATCTGTTGAAGTGTTTTCTTCATCAGATAAAACTAAAATATGATCTTGACCATTACCATAATATAAAGGACCTAAATCTACATCGGACTCGATATTATTATTATTAATAACTTGATCTAATTTATTATTAACATTAGTTATGGTTTAAGTCTAAATTTTTAATATCACCTAAATTATTAACTTTTTCTTCTACCAAACTGGCCTTACTATATAATTTAGCAAAATAAAAAGAAGTCATATCAACAAGACTACAAATACCCTTACTCAGAGATGAAATGTTATTTTCATCTCTAGAGTCTATATGCGTAATATGATTACAAGTTTTATCTTGAAATTGACACTCAATTTGTTCCATAATGTTTGTCTCTGGTACCTAAGACCGTCTATTATCTATATCGTCTTCACACAACGCCTAACGTCCTCCTTGGACTCAACGGCAACTAGAAGACAGAATAACAGATATATGGGTTTTGAAACAAAAAACTGTGAAACAAACAAAAATGAAATCAAAAATAAAAACTTACAATGAATATTACGATATTATTATTCTTCTTCAATTTGTTGTTGTTTCAACAAATTTTCCGAACCTTTGATGATTTCAGCATAACTGGTTTGTGATGCCAAAGTCATATCTTGAGACATTGGTGATTGATACACCATGTTTGAAAAAGAGGTTCCAATTGGTTGGTTTACCATTGGCTGATTTAAAACATTTGTTCCAATTGGTTGGTTTACCATTGGATATGACACATAATATCCCTGGTTAGGATAAAATGGTATTTGTGCAGGTACAAATCCTTTTTTGGAGTTTGATTCTGCTTTCCCTTTGTTGGTTTTCTGTGAACGGTAGTCCATTCACCTACAATTTCTTTTAGAGGCTGTTTACCTCTATCCATGAGGCCTGCTAAGATAATCAGCAATTGTTAGCAATAATTATCTAATTTAAGTGGTGTAAATTTTTTATTACACACAACCTTATTATTATTTTCAATAGGTATTTTTATAGAATCTTTTTCTACTGATAACCAAATACAATGTTTATCAATAGTAAAAGGTAAATATCTAAGTATAAAATTATTTCCTAATAATATATCTCCCTGCATATTAGAAAAACATACTATTTTAGGAATTATGAATCTAACATTGTTTATGTAGATTGGTATATTTTTTGCTTTATAATTAATTATGGTTTTATTACCATCAATACCTTTTATTATTATAGGTTTTCTCATTAATTCCCATTTTTCTACAGGAATTGCATTTTTCTGCAACTACAGATTGTAGCTCCAGTATCTATCAAAGCATTTAGAGAATATTTTTTATATTTTCTAAATTGAAATGTAACTTTGATATTTATTCCAACTTTTGACTTTTTATCAATGTTGAAGTTTGAAGTTTGAATTTCTTCCATTCTAGTTTTTCTAGAATTATTAGGATCAGTAGGAAATATAGGAATTTGAACGGTTTTAATTCCTATTGTGTACTATTTGTACTAATATTATCCTCATCTTCTTCCGGTTGAGAACTAGAGGGTAAAACTAAATTTTCATTTGTATTTGTTATACAATTATTTTTAAAATATAATTTATTACCTGATGACATATATTTTATAGTACTAACTGGTTTAGAAGTACTAGAACTATTGATTCTTTCCATCATCCAATCTCTTGGGATTGACAAATCTCTTAAATCTAATATTAATATGCAGGGAGATATATTATTAGGAAATAATGTTATACTTAGATATTTACCTTTTACTATTGATAAACATTGTATTTGGTTATCAGTAGAAAAATATTCTACAAAAATACCTATTGAAAATAATAATAAGGTTGTGTGTAATAAAAATTTACACCAGTTAAATTAGATAATTATTGCTAACAATTGATGATTATCTTAGCAGGCCTTATGGATAGAGGTAAACAGCCTCTAAAAGAAATTGTAGGTGAATGGACTACCGTTCAGAGAAAACCCAACAAAGGGAAAGCAGAATCAAACTCCAAAAAAAGATTTGTACCTGCACAAATACCATTTTATCCTAACCAGGGATATTATGTGTCATATCCAATGGTAAACCAACCAATTGGAACAAATGTTTTAAATCATCCAATGGTAAACCAACCAATTGGAACCTCTTTTTCAAACATGGTGTATCAATCATCAATATCTCAAGATATGAATTTGGCATCACAAACCAGTTATGCTGAAATCATCAAAGGTTCGGAAAATTTGTTGAACAAACAACAAATTGAAGAAGAAAAAGAACTTTCAAAAATAAAAGATTTTTATAATCCTGGTTTATCACTAGAAAATTATGATTTTATAAATGAGATATGGAAAACCCATATTTCAAACCAAAGAGCTAATTTCAGAAGAGCTCTTACCAGATTTTCATTATTTTTAGTTGAAAAAACAACTAAAGACAATGAAGCTGAAGATTTATTATTAAAATCTATTTGATATAGAGGTTGGGATGATTTCCAACTCTTGGTCATGGATATTAAGGAGATAAACAATCTTCTTGATATTATTGAATATTTTATTCATAAGGGGAAAAACAATTCTATTATGAATAAAGTATTTAGAATATATATGTATAATAAAGCTAGGAAATTTTTATCGGTAGAAATATTCACAAAAATAAATGAAGTAATTTACAAACAGCAAATTCAATTTCAAAAAGCTTTTTCAGAATATTTTCTACAAGCATATGTTTTTAATGATTATTTAGATAATGAATTTCCTACTTTAAAATACAGATTAGATCATGAACCATTTGATATAACCAATATTGAATGGGGTTTTACTAAAGAAATAGTTGTGTAAAATCTCTCTTTTCATCTTTTAAAAGATTTTCCAGCTATTGTAAAATCAGTTTTACAAAACATCATAAACAATGATGATTTTTATTACTATTTTCATATTGAAATTAGTAGTCTAATTGGTATAGCTGAACAAGAAAAATTTTATCAGCCGTATCAAATTTGGATTATTCAAAAGATGATTGGAACCCCCCAATTATCTGCTGTCAATGAAGACAAAGAACATTTGTCAAAAACTATTGATAAATGTTATAAGAAATTTGATCATTATCAAGTCCAAACAGGAATTGATTTATTATCACAAGCCTATTATCTTATCCATGATGATGTTTATAAACTATGGACGGATGGAAGAAGGATATTGGCATTTCCTAATGGAAACATCCAGGAGGAAAGAAATGAAGAATCTGTGAAGCTGTTAAAAAAGATTGTTGAAATGGAGATAGAAGAATTTCCATCTCATATTACAGAAAAAATCAAAAATATATGGGAGACTTGGAACTCACCACCAAGACTTTCATCAGATTCTTTACATTTAGATGAGATTGAAGAAATGAATCTCAATAACATGCAAGAAGGTTGAAGTCAACAAAGATGGCAACCTGATGAGCAATCCACATACCAACAAAAAAGATTGGCAACGTGGAAATCATCATGATGTAAGCCATGATGGAAGCAACCATGAAGGCTAATCAACGACATCCAGATGCAGACAACAAGTCTTGCAACGTGGAGGCTATCATCAAACCAATGATGATGCAAACAATGATGGAAGCAACCATGACACAAGCAAGTGATGGAAGCGGCCATTAATACAAGCATGCAACGTGGAAACAACCAAAGCCATGCAATTAAAGTTACAAGAAGACAAATGAGACGTGGAAGCAGCCACCTCCATTTGAAGCCGAATCCTTATCAGAAACACTGTTCGGGATTAAAAATACAATTGTATAGAATTTTTAATCTCCTCTATAAATAGAGAGGAAAGTTCAATTGTATAGACATCTTGTAATTACCTAATAGTTTCTTTTTTAGTTTTCTCTTTTGTAAACTTTTCCTTTTGTGAATAAAGAGTCTATATTCCCTTCCGCTCATACTCTACTATTACCCTTCCCTCTCCCTTCCCCTGAGAATTGGTATCAAAGGTGCCGGTGTAACGAGTTTCTGGAGAAATAATATCGTAATATTCATTGTAAGTTTTTATTTTTCATTTGCATTTCTGTTTGTTTCACAGTATTTTGTTTCAAAACCCATATATCTGTTATTCTGTCTTCTTGTTGCCGTTGAGTCCAGGGAGGACGTTAGGCGTTGTGTGAAGACGATATAGATAATAGACGATCTTAGGTACTAGAGACAAACATTATGGAACAAATTGAGTGTCAATTTCAAGATAAAACTTGTAATCATATTACGCATATAGACTCTAGAAATGAAAATAACATTTCATCTCTTAGTAAGGGTATTAATAGTCTTGTTGATATGACTTCTTTTTATTTTGGTAAATTATATAGTAAGGTTAGTCTGGTAGAAGAAAAAGTAAATAATTTAGGTGATATTAAAAATTTAGACTTACCATGAGTCTAAAGAAATATTAACTAATGTTAATAATAAATTAGATCAAGTTATTAATAAAAATAATATCGAGTCCGATGTAGATTTAGGTCCTTTATATTATGGTAATGGTCAAGATCATATTTTAGTTTTATCTGATGAAGAAAACACTTCAACAGTGAGTCGTCGTCTATGTTAAAAAATTATAAAAATCATAAAAAACGTAAAAAAGATGATAAACAAAAAGAATATGATTTCCAGTCCTATAAAACCCTTATAGAACATTGGAAAGAAAAATTTACTACTACCAATGATCAACTTGAAAGAGTTGAATATTTAAAATTAATAGAAGAACTTTATGAAAAACATAAAGATCTATTTTCTATGTTTAATTATCATTATATGTTAAAATATGATGATACAGACAGTAGTAGGTCGAGTAATTCTGAAAACACAGAATTATTCAAAAATCAATCTAATGAAGAAAAAACTTCAACAGATCAGGATGAAGACATAAAAGTCTCAAATTATAATTCTGATGAAGAAACCAATTCATCCAAAGATGAAAAAATTAATATTCCGGAACCAATGGATACTGAACAAACAGATCCTTGTGGAAAAAGAAAAATAGAGTCAGATAATCAAATAGATGATTATCTTAGGTCTTTAAACAGAAATTTTGAAATTGATAGTAATACTATAAGAATTTTTGGTAATAATACCGAAAATATAGCCACTACTGAAGTAAAACCTGAATATCCAGGAGAAACTTCTAATCAGCCTGTTGAACAAAGAATAGATGATTTAAATAAAAGAAATGTGGCCCAAGGAAGAATTTATTTAGATTTGACTAATACTCCTATTTCAAACTATAAAAAAATTATAGATGATTGGGCACAGTCAATGACTATTGTTGTAAACAACAACACATGGTCAAAAGAAAAATTTTTAAATTATTTTGTTGGAACATTTCAAGGAGATATTCTACAATTTCTCAGATGATGGGAAGAATCTGAGAAAGGTAAAGAACAAAAGGGGCAATTAATCAACCAGATAGGAACCCCTAAAGATCTTTTAAAAGGATTAACCTTAATTCTAAAAACAGAATTTTGTGGATATTTTGATAGAAAAGATCAAGATAGCGTATCTAGTTATATCCTTTCTAAGATTAAATTATGTGATATTAGATATGTAGAAGAATTTTCTAAAAAATTTCTTCATGAATATCAAAAGTTAAAAAATGAAAGTATAGAATTTTGAAAAAACCAATATTTTCATAAATTACCCCCACCTTGGGATGAGATATGTATAAATAAATATATATCTTATTTAGAAAAGCACAGTAAAACATCTGGTCTTCCAATAGAAAATTTAGACTCTATAGGATTTATCAGTTTTATTTCACAGTACCTAGGACTGTTTTTCCATAATTTTAATTGTTCTTCACTAAAATTATTTTCAAGAATTTTAAACAACCAATGATTTGTTTCTAGTTGCTTAATTTATTCTTTCTTTGTTGGTGTAAAATTTTTATCACACACAAACTTATGATTTTCAACAAGTGGTATTTCTACTGAATAATTTTCTACGGATAAAATAACAAAATTTTTATCAATAGAAAAAGGTAAGTGTTGATAAATAAAATTATTTCCTAATAATATATCTCCATGCATTTCAGGAAAACATAATAAGTTAGGAATAACAAATCTAACATTGTTTATGTAGATTGGTATATTTCTAGATTTGTATTGGATTATAGTTTCGTTACCATCTATTCCAATTGCTCTTATAGGATTATTCATAGGTTCCCATTTTTCTGTAGAATAGCATTTTTTTTGCAACTACTAGTTGTAGCTCCAGTGTCAAGTAAAGTATGTAAAGAATATTTTTTATATTCTCTAAACTGAAATGTGATTTCAATATAAGTATAATATTTTTTAGCTTGAAAATTTGAAAATGTGATTATATCATTTTTCCCAATTTTCGTTTGTTGAATAATAGTTTTTACTTGTTTAATTCTAGTGTTTCTAGAATTTTCTAATAAAAATATTTTTTCATTCTTATCATATTTATAAGGATTTATTTCCTTATCATTACTTATTTCTAATTCTTGTTTTTCAAGACTATTAATTCTTTTTCCAACTTCATTTCTTTTGTTAGAAAAGTTTTGACTATATGACCTATCTTAATATCTAGAATATCTTTAAGTTTTTTAGAAGTTTTTCTTCTAGAAAACTGACTCTTAATATGACCAGAAAATTTTTTATTTTCTAGTTTCCCTGTAACTTGTTTATTATATTTTTTCTTTTTATGTCTATGATGAGTATTAGGTTTTACACCTAATCGTCCTATTGAAGTTCTATTAACCGTCCTATGGAAATAATTAATATTTACTGCCGAAGCATGTCCCTATAATAACAGGTGTAAAACCAAATTGATAATAAAAAATTAATATTCAGGGAAGGCCGTCAGCATGGTATGGTTAGGACCTACCGGATTCTCCCCCCTCCATGGAACCCCAACCCTGAATCTCGTTTTGTTCAACAATTCGATTCGCCCCCAACCGCCGGATTATTCGCCAAGGTGCCGCTGAAGCCGACTAATCATTCCAAGTTTACGGGACGATGCGGCAGACCACGGTGCTTAGGGTGTCACATGCATCCTACTTGTAAGTCCAAAGATAAGAGTAAGGGCAGTCATAAGTTGAGGTCAAGGGAGATGGTCACTAGCAATAGATTGATCACTTGGAGAGTTGTTGATGGGAGGCATGGTTTGAAAGATTCTGAGTTTTCAGCTTCAAGGATTTTGGACCATTTGTCTAATCACTATGGTGATGGTGATGATGATGATGATGATGGGTTCAAGGTGAATTCTCAAGAACCCTTGGGAGAAATGGAGCACTATAAAGGAGAGACTGAAGAAAATATTATTGTTGACCATAATAAGGATGATGATGATGATGATGATGTGAAGAAAGATGGTGTTTATGTTGATTATGATGATGATGATGATGTGAGATTTGTTTTGGATCAAGATTTGGAAGAGGAAGGTTGGTGTTTAGTTGGGGAAGATTGATGATCAATTTCTATTTCTTTTATTAATTATGTTTGGGTTTGAATGTTCGTATATTTGGTTGAATTCGGATTCTGGGTTGGGTCATAATTTAATACTAAATGTGTGTTTCTTCTCAAACCATTTGAGTTGTATTTCCAATCTTATCTCTTTGGAATATTGATTCTAATCAACATTCAACTTTTCACATAACAATATATAAAAAATTATTATACCAACTTCATCCCTATATGCTCTTCTTTTTCCCTAAAATTAACAAATACAGTATAAATATTTTAATTAATTTATATTTTTTAGACAATATTAATACAAATATTTGAAAAAATTAAGATTAATTGTCTGTATAATCTTATATTTCTTGAATATAGATTAAAAATTAAAATTTTTGCTTAAGAATTATTGTTACTTGTGTAATTTTGTGCATTTTGCGTTTGTGTTCATATTGTATTTTACATATTACATTTTCATGACACTAAAAAGTATTCAATAACTTTTATTGTTGTGAAAGGAATTATATTTTATCCTGTAACTGCTGATGATAATTTTTTTTTATATTTTAGCTTTTATAAATCACTATTAATCTAATATTAATAATATAATTTGTTTTATAAAAATGTTTTGTATTTAGGAATTATATTTAGGCATAATGGATTTTTTTGTCCTCTAACTAAAAAAAAAGTTATTTTAGCCATTCATTTAATTTTTATATTTTTAACCCTTAAATTTATGTTTTTGTCAAATTACCATAAAATAAATGAAAGAGTTAATATTTGTTAACTTTGCTAATGTGCATACATGCGTATTGCCACGTGTGAAGATCTACACATATAATTATGCATGATAAGTCTTGAACGTAGATACTTAGAACCCAATACCTACGTTCATTAATGATAAAATTTTCAAATTTCACAAGTAATTTTTTTAATAATTTATTATATTCCTATAATACATTTGTCAACCCCTAACCATGTAAAGTTTAAAAACTCGATTGACAGTGTATAAGATATTTTCCCTTAAAAATAAAAAAATATTTGAGTTTTTAAATTATTCTTGTAAAATTTTAAAAAAAAATTGTCGATAAGTGTTGGATGCAGTGTTTTTCCACAAGTATTGGATATAATAGTAAAACATATTACACTCTCATGAAAAGACTGTTAGAGATTACATTGTTAGGAAGGATAACAACAAATCTTAAATATGGATGGTAAGACAAACATTGTTAATATATATATAAATAATTCAGATTTAATTTCTGAAACATTTTCTTTTAAAATAAAAATTAATCACTAGAGAAAATAAATTACTCTAACATTTTGTTTTATAATTATATGTGTTATAGTATGTTTTACAATTTTATTCTAATAAAAATGATATTTAAATAAAACCTCTTTATAATGATAGATTCCATAATTCGAATTACTTTTAAACTCATTTTAAATAGCGAATTAAAGGCAGCCATCTCAACAGTGTTGCCACGTGGATCGATTAAATCTTCTTTCTCTCCTGCAGTATTGACTTTTCTTTTGTCTACTATTATTCCAGTAACCGAACAGCCCGAAAGAAATAGCGAAGGAAAAAAAAAAAAAAAAAAAAAAACCTAATCTCTACAGTTCTTCCAATTCCTCACTCAAATCTGCGCAAAGCTCTCTTTTTTAACTTCATAATCTCTCCCGCCATTTCTTCTAATCATCAGCGAATCTCAGCCGTTGATCTCTTGATTGCGTATCACTCTGTTTTGCACCTTCTCTTCTCACTGTAATTTCCTTTTGTTCTCTTCTTCTGTATTCAGTTGGGATTCTTTTGAAATAAAAAGAATCCATACCCAAGCAAGTATTGATGATTAAAGTTTGATTTTATTGATGCATTTTGAATGTAATTTAGTAATTTTTTAATATTTGGACTTCTTTTTCCCTCTTTTAGTTTCTGGTTTATGGGTTCTTGCTAAGAGCTTTGAGTAATTTAGACCGCAATTTGCTCATTGGTTTGTTAAACTTCATTCTTAAAAAAAAAAAGTTAACTGTATATGTATCACTTTTGCTTTTACATGTATTTATGCATCTATATTTATATACGTTCCTGGTATGATATATGCATGTAAGCATGCATGTGGATATAGCTTTTGATATTTTATTTTGTAGGATAATTGATTTTGTTAAGTTTCAAGTTATTGGGGAGCGGTTTATAGAAATTGGGATATGTGAAATTAATATTGAATGTGTGTAAATTTATGTTAAATTGATAATAGAAGAGCTGGTTTTAATATAACTTCTTGTTTTTTTATGCTATATGTATCCATTTGCTGCTACATGTTCTTATTTCCACTCTTTTTTATTCCCCTCATTAGCTGAATGTCAATGGATAGGAGTGGCCATGGCATACTAACACATGGAAAGAATTCAGAATTTCAAAACGAGCTTCACGAATCAAATCGAGCCGATGTTGACATGGGTGAACAATGTAAAAGCTCTGAAACCTCCTCTCCTGAAAAGAGTCGAGAAGCTACTGAAAGCGAGAGTGATAGTTGGAGTGGAAGTGCTTCTTTGGTCGAGAAGAGTGCGGTGGAAATTAATGGGGACGAATGCCAGGCACCCCCTGAAATTCCCTTAGTCAACAAGTATGAGATGAATGTTGATAGTGAACAAGAGTCTCAGAGTCTGAATATTGTATCTGTTGACGTGTTAGGTCCCGGAGTTCCGGTAAAAGATGGCAAAGGTTTATTTATGGTTCCAGCAGTTGGAATGGAGTTTGAATCAGAAGAACATGCATACAAGTGTTATAGTAGATATGCTGTAATGGAAGGGTTTAGTATTAGAAAAGATTTCGTGAACAAAAGTCGAGTAACTGGTGCTGTTGTATCCCGAAGATTCACCTGTTACAGACAAGGTTATAGACCTAGCAAGCATACCATGAATACGAGGAAGCCCCGCAAAGAGACGAGAACTGGTTGCTTGGCTCATATGACTATTGCATGGCAACCTTATGGAAAGTTTCGTGTCACTAATTTTGAAAACAAACACAACCATGAGTTTGTGAACCCATCAACAGCTCATCTGTTACCATCACAGAAGAGGTTAGCCTTTGCTGAAGCAGTTGAAGCTGACTTAGCTAGTAGTTCAGGAGTGGATGGGGTACCTAAGCTTGGAATGGGGTTCGAATCAGAAGATCATGCATATGAGTTTTACAATTCATATGCAGGAAAAGTTGGTTTCAGTGTTCGAAAAGATTATGTGAATAGGAGTAAGATAGATGGTGCTGTGGTGTCAAGGCGGTTTACTTGCTTCAGAGAAGGGTTTTGCCAGAAAGATAAAAGGGATTTGAATATAAAGAGACCTCGAAAAGAAACAAGAATTGGTTGTCTGGCGCAACTAGTCATTTCTCGTCAGTCTGATGGTAGCTACCGTGTCACTAATTGGTTGTCTGGCGCAACTAGTCATTTCTCGTCAGTCTGATGGTAGCTACCGTGTCACTAATTTCGAAGAAAAACACAATCACGAGCTTGTTGCAGCATGTCGGATTAGAATGTTACGATCACAAAAGCAGTTGGTTGCAGCCCAAATTGCTGAAGGCAATGCAATTGAGGGTCGTAAGATACAACTAAAATCAGCTTATGAAGTATCATGTAACTCGATTGGAGATTGTGTCGACCATGAATATGATCCAGTAGATCAAAGAAGTAAATTGATTTCCAAATGTACTCGAGAAATGAGAGATGGAGAAGCTGAAAAGATACAACAATATTTTCAGAGTAAGAAAGTGAAAAATCCATCCTTCTTCTATGCCATCCAACTTGATGCTGACAATCAAATAGCTAATATTTTCTGGACTGATGCAAAGATGGTAATGGACTACAGTGACTTTGGTGATGTACTTTGCTTCGATACAACCTACAGGATAAACGAAGATTGTCGTCTATTTTCACCGTTCGTTGGGGTGAACCATCATAAGCAAATGGTGATCTTTGGTGCTGCACTTTTATATGATGAAACTGTTGATTCTTTCAAGTGGCTGTTCCAAAAGTTTTTGGAGGCAATGTCTGGTAAGAAGCCAAAGACAATCCTCACTGATCAAGATGAAATAGTGTCTGAAGCAATTAGTTCCATATTACCGGACATAAACCAACGAGTATGCGTTTGGCATGTGTACCAAAGGGCACTCAAGCAACTGAGTCATATGTTTATAGGTTCTCCGCTTTTCGTGAATGACTTACTCAGTTGCTTTTTCGATCACGAGGAAGAAGAAGACTTCATTGCTTCATGGAACCATATGATGGATCTACATGGTCTTTGGGATAATGAATGGTTGAACAAGATTTTCGAAACCAGGGAGCAATGGGCCATTGCATACAAACGGCACATCTTTTGCGCCGACATAAAATCCGTGCAACTGCGTGGAAGTTTTATACTTAATCTAAAGAAATACTTAAAGTCTGATTCTGATGTGCTTTCATTCCTTAAGCAACTTGGGAAAATGGTGAATGATTGGCACTGCAAAGAGTTGGAAGCTAATTATTATATGTCCCAAAACATGCCGAAACTAATGGGGGACGTGATTCTCTTGAAGCATGCAAGAGATGCCTACACACCAAGGATATTCGAATTGTTTCAGCAAGAATATGAAACATGTCTGAATATTGTTGTTAATCAATGCATTGAGAATGGTTCGCTGCTCGAGTATAAAGTCAGCATATACGGCCAACCTAGAGAGTACACAGTAAGTTATAACTTGTCTAACAACACCGTTTGTTGTAGTTGTATGAAATTTGAGTTTATCGGAGTGTTATGCAGTCATGCATTAAAAGTGCTAGATTATAGTAATATTAGGTTGCTCCCAAGCCAATACATCTTAAAGAGGTGGACAAGAGAGGCTAGAGTTTAGAGCTTGGTTGCTGTATCTGACAAGCAATTAGTAATGTAATGAAAGAGCTGTATTTTGATATGCAAAAGTTTGTGATCTCATTTCATAGGATAAAAGAGTTACGTTTCACATTTCAAGAAACCAAAATTTGAATAAAATAGCATGTCAAAACATGTCTTTCTTGGTTGGAGCTTCAAAACCGAAGTATATGCAACGAAAAGGACTACAATGTCAACCAATGATCCCATCTGCCAGTTAGAAAACGAGAGAAACCTAGTATTTTTCTAATCTCCAACTACGTCAATGGCATTCACTTCACCATATTTGTCTTGGAACTCTTTATCATGCTCAGGCTTGCTCCACTTTTTATCAGAATATGTATTTTTTGTCTTTAGAAGCAACTTGTGATGCTACAATGATGCGTCTGACTTGCGACCTTGCCGATCACGAGCATTGGTTTTTAAAAACCCCGTATAAGATCTTCTCCTGCTTTTGTTACTTTTCCCTTTTGATGACCCTTTACTTGTATAACCTGAACACATCGCTAACATGACTAAAATAAAACCCAATCCAGAAAACACCCATAGAAGAATGATCCAGAACCTTAAAGTACTGAATAGCCCATCTCTAACTTTAGGTTTAGATGATTCCTGAGAATGATTTCTGGGCACGGGATTGCTTTCTATATCGTCAGTCTTGGAAAACCTACCGACTTTCCTTGAATTTGCAATATCCTTAGTTGTATCCAATGCTGGATTTGATAAGGCAGTAGGGTCGGGGCAGTTTCTCCTCTTGTGATGCAAACGCAGTGCTTCATTTAGTGTTCTTGCACATTCTATGCTAAGCAGGTCTCGTTGAAGTTCATTCTCATCGGTTTGTTCAAGGGTTGAAGGATCTGGAGGGTCCGGAAATGTAGCCCAGCATTTGTTGACCATGTCAACCTCTCTCCACTTTGCTTTATCAAAGCTCCAGTTCCCAACTTTAAATTCCAAGCCGTAGTGGAAAACTCTGTACTTGACATCAGGCTCGGGAACATATCCGGGATATATTAATATCTCATTGCTTATGAGATGCCGTAATTTCAACTGCATGATATAAGAGGAACATACAAAAAAAGAACTTCATTTAGTGAGAATACCATTAATAATAAACCCAAATAGCAAATCAATCCCTCAAAAAATGCTACTGCCTTTACCACATAATCTCACAACCAGGAATTTGTAGGACATTAAAGAGTTACAATCTAGTTTCTAAAGAGTAGATGGAAAACATTACCTCTGCTGCACCAAACGAGTAACCGTACATTTCACTGATCCAACCAGATTCATATATATCTCCAGTGATGTTTGTTGCATAATGAGCTTTGTCAGCTCGGACCTCCTCGGTTTTAAGCAACCATAGCAGTGCAAATTCCCGGAGATCATCAATATGCATGATAATGACACCACCAACTTTGTCACAAGCCTCAGGATGGCGAGTATGAAGTTTAGCAAGCTCATTGTCACAACCAATAAGGTATCTATCAAGCACGGCAATAAAATCAGGTCATTAAATAAGAGAAGAGTGAGGGAGATAAGCTGCAGCTTGAGTTATGTAAAAAGAATTTGAATGACATTAATCCTTGTTCTCCTTGACTTACTCATACGGGGTTGAAACTGGTCGGCCACGTGCTGCTTTGAACTCCCATGGTGTAATTGGGCCTCTTAAGATCATGTCGGCATCAAGGATAACTATGTACTCGGCATCAACGTTTACATGGTTGAGCCAATGAACAACAGCAGCTGGTTTATTAATTGCCGGATACCTGAAATGAATCAAGCAATGATAAGAGTTTGTGGTCTGCCTTCTAGTTCACAAAGCTTGGGCATATAAACGTTTTGTAATCTCTTGCTTTATGTTGCCTAAGAGTTCTTTTATCTGGAGCAAAAGTAAATAACAATAACTTGAGAATTACCAGTCGCCTGTTAGCGGATGGCGGCTCATTGAAGGGACATAATGAGTGGGTGCCAGGTCATGGCCTTTGTATTGCTTTAAGTCCTCATCTGTACAGCTGAGAAGACGTGTTATATTTCCGGGCTGGCCACTGAGGTGGAAACTGTGCATGAGCCCTACAGTTTGCCAATCAAAATAAGTAGTACATTCGGTCGAAAATAATGTATGGATTTTCGGGTATGGTTTTATAGGTTCATCGATTTCCTTCACCTCCTTGGCCACCTCAGTTTGCATCCTAGGAGGAGTAAGAAGCTTCGGTTGAGTTAGTTTCGCAAAAGTTTTGCTTTTCAAAAAGCTTAGATATTTTGACCACTTTGGCTTCGGGCATCCATTTCTGGCATGTTGTAACAGAAGACCCTCATTCATGGTATTAATACACTCAATATTCAAGAACAAGGCACGCCTTTTATTCGGATCAGGTTCCATCAATTTAATCTGCGAAAGGAAAGGATATATTAAGTCAAGTCTTACATGTAATTCGTAATTACGAATAAAACAGATGATATATGCAAGCAGCATTAGTAATAATCATAATGTTCTGGAAAAAAAAGTAATAAGCATGATGTTTAGTTCATGAATGGAACCAATCTCATGTCACAGGTTTTTTTCTTTTTCCTTTTTGGTAAGAGAAAAATACATCACATGCAAATAAATGAGCATTTTACAAAGGCATTTCTTAGTGCAGGGTTAGATCTTAACTTACTTCTCTAGGATAAGGAGGCTCGGGAAAGAGTCGCCCACACTCATAAACAATTCCATCTTCATGGTGTTCTAATTTACTGAAAGACCAGTTTCCCACACTAAATGGCAAGCCATAATGTAGAAGAATAGGCTCAACACCCGGTTGTGGAGTATAGCCCGGGTAGATCATCAAGTTGTCATTAATCTTGTGCCTAAGTCCAGCCTGAAAAGAAAAGAACATAACCAGAATTAAAAGATGGACATAAAAATATCGCACACAGAAAGGCTGAAGTAAAATTTTCTTTTATACTCTTTGTGGCAGTAAACAAAATAACATACTTCTGCTGCCCCAAACGAATAACCATACATCTCGCTAATCCAGCCTGTCCCATAGATGTCACCGGTTATATTAGTCCCCCAGTGAGCTCTGTCTTCTCGTACTTCTTCCGTCTTTGAAAGCCACAAAGGTGCTAGAACTCGAAGATCATCTATGTGCATGGCTAAGAGCCCACCAACCTTGTCACAAAGTTCTGGGTGCTTTGTATGCATTTTAGCCAAAATATTATCACATCCTATCAAGTACCTGGAGTACCAAAAAAATTATGAATATCTAAGTGAAAAATTCGAAAATGATCGTAGACAATATGCACAATGCAGAGAAGTATAAATTTCTTTCTCAATATCAGCCTTAGGGCATATGATAATTGTGAAACCAGAAAAAGTATCCGATGACAGAATGTTGAAGCATTATCACAACTACATGTAAAAATAATCCTAAGTTCATGTAAAAATAATCCTAAGTTTTGGCATCAAAAAAATAATGAAAGTTCCATACCCATAATAAGCAGCAACAGGGTGGCCTTTCTCTGCCCCAAGTTCCCAAGGTATAATCGGACCTCGGAGGATCATGTCCGCATCCAAAATCACTACCCAGTCGGTGCTCTGCGCATCTTTACTATGTTTTAGCCAGTGGACAATTCCAGCAGGTTTGTTAATTGCAGGATACCTACATAATCAAAATAAGTGTCATCCATGAAGTTCTTCCAGACTCCTATGATCTCTGTTATATCAGAACTCCGATAAAAGTGTTAAAAAACGATAACACGATGAAAGCTACAATGAGAGAGTTTAATCAGAAAGGACACAACAGTGGACTCTATGCCTGAAGGAATGGGAAGTAAGCATGAAACAATGCAAGATGTTCATCATTCTTGAACCATTAAACATATGAAAAAGAAGTTTAATGAACATTCTTTCATAAGGTAAAGAAATTTGGTATTTTGAATTTTAATCCTTCTACTTTATTTAGGTTGACAACAACAACAATTCACAAACTTGACCAATTCCAAGAGCAATACTTTAATCAGAACAGCATACTTATTTGAATCATGATAGTTTTAGATCAAGGAAATTGAAATTAGAAAATGAAGAACCAAAGGAACCATTAAAGAACTTCAAACCCAAAAAAGAGCTAAAAGAGAGGGAGAAACTTTACCAATCACCAGTTTTAGGATGTCTACTCATAGAGGGAACTTCTAGAGTTGGAGCCAAATCCATCCCTTTATAATTCTTCTTCTCTTCCTCCGTACAGCTCAGTAACCGGGTCACTGGTCCGGGTTGCTGGGCCTTCTTGAAGCTGTGCATGAATCCGACGGTTTGCCAATCGAAGTAGTTCTGGCATTCCACCGAGAACAAAGTGTGGATCCTATAGGGAGCTTCAAGACCCGGGTTTTGACCCGAAATGAAACTAACCCAAAAGCTAACTAGCATCAGAAAAGCTAAGAAATTGGCCATTGGAAGTTGAATTTTCAAGGCCTGATTTGAAATGGGTAGTTTCTAAAAGATCTGGATTTCATGAGGGTGAAGAGATTGTAAGAAGTCAAGACGTTGAAAAATTCTAAATTTTTATAGGTAATAGATATAAACAGGGGAGATGGTGGCAAAGAAATGCTATAAAAAAATAGTTTTTGAGATTTGTATTAATTTAATTAAAAAATGGAACGACTCTTTTTAACTATTGAATTGATAAAAAGAAAAAGGATAAAAATCTGAATTGAGCAACTGTGTACGTCGAACAGAGGAAGAAGGAGCCGCCTGAGTTCATGAGACAGTTAAAATCAACCTTAAACGACACCAAGTGGTTGTCGTTCTCGACAAAAATCAATGCTACACACAAACTAAACTATTCGTAAGGAAAAAGAAAAGTCAATTACCAAAGAGTAGTTTTGATTTCTGAACATATTTTTTTATTTTAAAAATTTTAAAAAAATACACATATTTAAAAGCAGTTGGAAAAAAGGAATTTTCTTTATATAACTTTAAACCAAAGTTAATTCATAAATTAAAAACTCTTATTTTCAACTTTAATTTTACAAAACATTGAAAAAAGTTATTATTATTTTTAAAAGGTTCTACATATTTTCATTCAAACACATTTTTACAATAGATTTCATTTTCTATCACATGCTTACGTGGCATAAAAATCACAAATTTAAAATAGATATATCTGTTTAAAAGTAACATACAAATAAACAACAAAATATATGGTTTGAAACTAATTAATCATAATAATACATGACATATGTATGATATTAAAATAAAAAAATTAGATTAAATTATGAGTAAAACAAAATTTAAACACATAAATACATCAGAAATATAATACTAAATGCACTACAACTATTTATCATGGTTTTGTCATCAACTATGAGTTAGTGTCTAGTTGATTTGTGAATAAACAACATTATTAATATAAACAATTGATGGATATAATAAATTGTGTATATTAAAACAAAATTGTATAAAATGCATCAAAATGAAGCTTTGGTTGAATGTTAAATTTAAGGTTTTAATAATACAATTGATGTGGGTTTAAATCTTATTATATGCATGTTTTAATTGGTTTTTGTTAAAATGAAAAGACTAAAATACCCTAAAATAATATAACATTTTTTAATTACGAAATGACATTTTTGTAATTTCCTGACTGAGTTAATAACCCAGTTGAAGGTGACACCAACTTAGTCAGGAGCTTAATAAACATTAGAAATTCTATCACATGTGTATACGTGTGGAAACCATAAATTTAAAACACATATTCTTGTTTAAATGTATGGTTTGAAACTAATTATACAAATGATGTAGATAATAAATTGTCTATATTAAAACAAAATTATATTAAATATATTAATATGAAGGTTCGGTTGAATGGTAAATTTAAAGTTTTATAAATCTAATTTGTGTAGTTTCAAATCCCACTATATGCATATTTTGATTGGTTTTTGTGGGAATGAAAAAAACTAAAATACACACCAACTCGATCAGGGGCTTAATAAATAGTAAGTATAAATATAAATTGTGTATATTAAAATGAAAAATGTATAAAATGCACTAAAATGAAGTTTTAGTTGACTGCTAAATTTAATATTTTAGTAATTCATTTAGCACAAGTCCAAATCTCAGCATATGCATATTTTAATTGTTTTTTTTTAAAATAAAAAAAAAAACTTGTTATGAATATCTTATAAAGTGGATGTCCATCACGATCAAGATAAGTTTTTATGTACTTTAAATTATAATAGTGTAACACCCTAAACTCGGCCTAGACGTCCAGTCCAAGTTAAGAGAGTTACATCGTTGATACTTAAATACCACACATATAACACAATAATACTAAACCATACTTCGCATAATATTCATCACAAGGATTAGTTAAGTATATAATCTTTCAAAGTCATACTATCATAGTTTACCGAAATTCCTAAAGTAGTATTTAAAAGAAAGATAAAAGCTTGACTGAGCTTCCGCGGTGCCGACCCGTTCAAGACTGAGAACCACTTGAAATCCAACCAACAATAAAGTGAGTTGTAAACTCATTGCACAAAGAAGTTTGTTCACATAAACACATTTACCAAACAGTGTCCGTATTCAAGGATTCGATTTGATAACAGAAACATTTCTAGTTCAGATTCAAGATAGAGTGATTTCAGATGCAGAAACAAATTTCAGTTTCATATACCTCAACAAATCAGAGTCAGATGCAGATATTCCTAACCCCCAACCGCTACACACCATCTTCGTTTGTCCAAATACATCGTTAAGGGAGTTTAATGCCCAAGCAATCCTACACACCATAGAGTGTCTGTCTGACACGTGTATAAAAATGCAACTTAGCTGCTAGATCGTAATATGATGAAATGTCGGAATTAGAGTTATGCATATGGTGACTTAGCCACTAATGTAGAACATATCACTTCATTCTTCTTAATACCCCACCCATGTATATGCAGAGAACCAATATCCACAATATGTATTCAGTTATTCTAATTTGTTCCACAAGTAAATAGCACAGTTCAATATCAGACTAAGCATCACAGTGCACATACAGGTACAAAATTCATGTAAAGGTCACAGGGTGTTAGAGAGTTATCATTCAGTCAAATTCAAACCATTCATATCATGGGGACATCAAAATCAGTCTTAAGTAACATTTACGGCCTCAAAAACCTTTTTGGCCCTTTTTATATAAGCCACACGGCCTAGACACACGCCCATATCCTTGCCCGTATGGCTTACACGGCATGGGCACATGCCCATGTCCTTATTCGTGTGGTTTTAAAGCATAAATTAGAGCATTACACAGCTTGGGTACACACCCATGTGCTTGCTCGTTTTGTCCTAAGCACAAACAGTAAGTTACACGGCCTAAACACATGCCCGTGTCCCTTGCCCGTATGAACCCTTCACTAATATTGTCACATACGGCCTGGACACACGCCTGTGTGCCTTACCTGTGTGACTTCTAATTGATGAATTGTGAGTTACAAGGCCATCCACACGGCCTGCCACATGACCATGTAGCTCACACGACCTGGACACATGCCCGTATGCCTAGCCGTGTGGCATCAACAACCACTATTTCTGGTGACTGAAACTTGCAAAGATTAAGGTTTTCGGTACGCACCTAGTTTTGCTTTGACAGAAAAACAATGCTGAGACTACCCGGAACCTAATTAACCATTCGACAATCAATCATTTGACTAAAATGACTAAATAACGCAACATTAATACACAATCAATTATGTCGAACAAATCGACATGAGAAACTTTCAACAACTAACGCTTACCGACGACTCAACTGTGCTAAGTCGACACAACACGCGAAGGATCACTTCCCTCCGTACTCACGCCTAAGGGAACAAAACGACTAGTATCAGAGAGTTTAAGTAAAACAATCAGAGAATTTCCAATTTAACAACGCAATAGAAATCTAACAAAACTTCACAAAGTTGAAGGATTCTGACAGAACTTACACAGAAGTCTTTCAATAACTTAAAGGTCTCACTAATTTCCGATATTCACTTGTTGAACAAAATCGACAAATCAAAGAAGTAAAATAAATGGAAGAAAAGAAAGAAAAAAAAGCAGAAATAACACAGAACATTAACCAAATTTTAATGAAGTTTTTGTCTTAACCACCAACATACCTCCGATAACAAGCAAAAATTCTCCTAACGCATATGATGAGATTCGAACTCGGGACCAAACAGAATATAGACAGATGCTTAACCAGTGAACCAGCAGGCTCATTCTTGACATAGATTCCTACAGAACTACACTTAACCATATACCGCATGGATAGGGGTTGTTTTAAAAGAATAAAACTTTTAACAATACAACTCGAACTCCAGACCTTAAACACAAAATAGAGCATAGGACCACAGATATAGAAATTTAATTACTGCAGATTCTCACAATTAAATTCTTAAAATTTTTGAGGCGTTACATCTCTCTCCCCCTAAAAGAAATTTCGACCTCGAAATTTACCTAACTCAAACAGATATAGATACAACCGTCAGATTAATTCTTCAGGTTCCCACGTGGCCTCCTCAGTACCACAGTTCCACCACAGAACCTTTACTAAAGGAACAGTTTTCTTCATCAGTAACTTAACATCACGCTCCAAGATCTGGACAAGTTCCTCTTCGAATATTAAATCCGGTCGCAATTCGATCTCGTCGACAGGAAGAATATGCGACAAATCCGACTGATACCGTCTCAACATCAAGATATGAAACGCATCGTGAATTTGTTCTAATTCTGATGGTAATTCTAACTGATACGCAACAGGTCCGACATGCTTCAAAATAAGATAAAGTCTAATAAACCTCGGCTCAGCTTGCCCTTGTGTTTAAATCGGAGAACCTTTTTCCACAATGACACATTTAAAAACACTTGTTCACCTACAGAAAACTCAACATCCTTTCTTTTTAAATTCATGTAAGACTTCTGTTGGTCAGAGGCAGCTTTCAGGCGATCATGAATCACTTTCACAGTACTCTCCGTTTCAGAAACTAGTTTAGCACCCAATATCCGGCGTTCACTTAATTCTGTCCGACATAATAGAGTGCGGCACTTACAACCATACAAGGCC
This sequence comes from Gossypium turneri, assembly GCA_008044935.1. NCBI lineage: Eukaryota > Viridiplantae > Streptophyta > Magnoliopsida > Malvales > Malvaceae > Gossypium > Gossypium turneri. Next base: position 34,076,450 of record CP032579.1, on the reverse strand, counting down.
TCTTAAGGTGTCATCTGAATACTAGACTAGAAGCTGTAATTGTATGCAAACTCAGCCAACGGTAGATACTCCTCCCAACTACCACGAAAGTCTAACACATAACTCTTAAGCATATCCTCCAGAATCTAAATGACTCGCTAGACTGTCCGTCGGTCTGAGGGTGATATGCAGTACTGAAATTAAGTCAGGTGCCTAAGGCCTCATAAAGTATCTTCCAAAATCGATATATGAATCGTGGGTCTCTATCGGAGATAATTGAGACTAGGACCCCACGTTGTATCACAATTTCAGTAATATACAGTTTAACTAACTTCTGTAGGGAGTAATCTATTTGAATAGGAATGAAGTGGGCTAATTTGGCCAACCGATCAACGATGACCCAAACTGAATCTTTCTTAGTAGGGATCAAAGGCAACCCACTAACAAAATCCATCGCTATCCGCTCCCACTTCCACTGCAAAATCTTAACTGGCTAAAGCAATTCGGAGGGCAACTGATGTTCAGCCTTAACTTTTGACACATCAGATAGTGGGATACAAAAAAACGACTACCTCCCGTTTCAGTCTGGGCCACCAATAGAGCTCTCGGAGATTCCGATACATTTTGTTCCTACCAGGATGCATAGCATAGGGACTTCTATGTGCCTATTGTAGGATTGAATGCCTCAACTCCTTATCATTAGGTACACAAATCTAACCTTTGAAGCACAACACATTATCGCTGTCAAGCTAAAATCGAAAGTCTCGTTCGAACCAACATGTTGCAATCGCTGAAGTAAGGACTTATCGCTCAACTATTTAGCTCGAATCTGCTCTACTCGAATTGGTTTAACCCGTAATTCTACTAACATTGCTCTCAGATCAGTCATCGCTCTACGACTAAGGGCATCAGCTACCACATTAGCCTTACCTAGGTGGTACTCTATTGTGCAATCATAATCATTAAGTAAATCAACCCATCTGCACTGTCGAAGATTTAACTCTTTTTGAGTTAAAAAATATTTGAGACTCTTGTGATTGGTGTAAATGATGCACCTTTCACCATACAGATAGTGTCTCCAGATTTTTATAGCAAACACTACCGCAGCCAGCTTAAGATCGTGCGTAGGGTAGTTACCCTTATGTGTCTTAAGTTGTTGCGATGCGTAAGCGACCACCTTTCAGTCTTGCATAAGCACACATCCTAACCTGATATGTGACACATCACTATATACCACAAATTCCCGACCCCATTCTGGTTGAACTAAAATAGGAGCTTGTGTCAGAACGGACTTGAGCTTATCGAAACTAGACTATTGTGCCTCAAACCACACAAACGGAGCACTCTTGTGTAACAGTTTCGTTAAAGGTGACTCAATCAGAGAAAATCCCTCAACGAATCGTCAATAATAACCGACTAAACCCAAAAATTACAAAGCTCCGTTACATTTTTTAGTTTCTCCCACTTAACTATAGATTCTACTTTCTTAAGATCGACTCATATCCCTTCCACAATTAACACATGACCCGGAAAAGCAACTTCCTGTAACCAAAACTTGCACTTACTAAACTTGGCATACAACTATTTTTCTCGGAGTACTTGAAGTACAATACGAAGGTGATTATTATGTTCAATTTCAGTTTTGGAGTAAATTAGGATGTCATTGATGAAAACCACTACAAATTGATCCAAGTACGGTTGAAACACCCGATTCATTAAGTCCATAAATGCCACCGAAGCATTCGTCAAATCGAAAGGCATAACGAGGAACTCGTAATGTTCGTAACGAGTCCTGATGGCGGTTTTGTACATATTAGTCTCCTTGACTTTGAGCTGATGGTAATCGGAGTGTAGATCAATTTTGGAGAAGACGGATGCTTCCCGAAACTGGTCGAACAAGTCGTCAATCATTGGTAACAGGTACTTATTCTTGATTGTCAACTTGTTTAACTATTGATAATCTATGCACATCCTCATCAACCCATCTTTCTTCTTAACAAATAACACCGGTGTCCCCCACGGAGACATGTTCGGTCAGATAAACCCTCTATCGAGAAGTTCCTAAAACTGCACTTTTAGTTCGGTCAGCTCCTTCGATGCCATGCGATAGGGTGCAATGGACACCAGAGCCGTACCTGGTAACAAATCAATTCCAAACTCCATCTCTCTATTTGGAGGTACTCTGGGTAATTCCTCAGAAAAGATGTCCGAGAATTCCCTCACAGTGTGAATATCACCCGCAAAAAGTTTTGTGAGAACCGAATCGGATACATAAGCAAGGTATGCCTTATTAGAGAGGTAATCTCGATGCTCACCGACCATGACCACCTCATCGTTCTCATCCGTTCTTAAAGTAACTCTCTTAGTTGCTCAATCTAGACTGACCCGATATTCTACAAGCCAGTCCATTCCCAGAATCAAATCAAACTCATTAAAAGGTAATTCCATTAGGTTAGCTGAAAATACCATACCTTGGAGCTCTAGGGGTACCCGCCTGTATACTCTATCAATTCGAATTGACTGACCCAAAAGACTAATCATAGAAAACTCTCTAGCAGTATATTCAGCAGTTAAACCTAGATTTACAGAAATCACACTAGCTATGTACGAGTGAGTAGAACCAATATCAATGAGAGCAAAATACGAAACATAATGAATAAAGAAGGTACCTGCAGTGACATCAGCATCATTGCTCTCCTAATGGCGTCTCACTATATAAACCAGTGCTAGCTGACGAGCCTTATTTTGAGTTGCACCTCTACTCGGTGCTCTCTGTCCTCTCCCCGAACTATTACCACCTTTACCAGTACTGCAACCTCTAGGTCGTTGCTGAACCACTCTCGAAGGCTGAATAGAACCCGGAGTTGAAGTCTGTGCTGCAGCTGGTACCTGATCTGGTCGACAAGGCAATCCTTAACTTGATGCTCCATCGGCCCGCAACAGAGGCATGCTCCTAACTTCCTCTAGCACTCGCCCGGATAGTGCTGCCCACAATCACTGCACAGTTGAATCTCATTCACTATAGCTGGTACCTCGGCCCTTAGGGGCCGGTCAAACCTCGCCCGCTTCTTAGGGCGCTGACCAGGACCAGGGGGACTCGAATCTTTCTTAACCTTTCTCTAATCCCTCTTACAATCATACCGCTTGCGCTCAGTGCGCTTCACTTCTTCCACTATCTTTGCTTTGTCAACCAGAATTGCAAAAATCGGCTTCGTATTTCACCACATATCGATCGTGTAACACCCCTTACCCGTATTCGACACCGGAATAGGGTACGAGGCATTACCAGAACACATACACTTGTAAATGTATTGAACCGAGTTATAAAAAATTCCATAAATTGTTAAACTTTCAAATTATTAACATGCTTTTATAATTCTTCACAATATAAATAATGCAACATTTCCTACCAACCACAATCAAGCTTCCGATAATCATCTCACTGCATTTAATAATTGTACATATTACCAATAATAATTCAATTTCAATAATAAAACACATATCCATATAATATTCATCATAAAATAACATTCACTTTAATTAAAATTATACAGAATATAGTTCATACGAACTTACCAGGCTAATATGCAGAAATACCAAGATACAAGGGCATTTTGGTAATTTTCCATTTTTTTCGATTTTCTACCCGATCTTGATCTAAGTTAATTTTTCATTTAATAAAACAACTCATTTCATGCAATTTGGTCATTTTTGACATTTTTCCAAAATTACCCCTAAAGTTTTACTTTTTATTCAATTTAGTCCCCGAGCCCAAATCATGCAAATTAACCATTTATAATGCAAACCCATGCTAGCAGAATATCCACACATTTATTTTCCTCCTCCTCCTCTCCATTCCACATCCTTAATATATATAACATGCTTATATGTAACATTATCTATAATTTCACATTTATTTCTATTCATTCAAAGCTGTCCACTTGAGTCATAATCACTAAATTATTTATATCTTGAGATACAGAACTCAAAATTGAGATCCGTTAATTTTCTCTGAAACCAGAATCACATATCTTCTTACCATAAAATTTTCAGAATTTTTAGTTTAGCCAATAAGTACAGTTTATTCTTTAAAATCATCCCTGTTCTGCTGTCTGATAGTTTCGACCCTTCTTCACTTAAAATTAATTATCTCATCGTACGGGATTTAGATGATGTTACCGTTTATTTCTATTAAAAATAGACTCAGTAAGGATTTAAACATATAAATTCAAGCCTCTAATTATTTTTCTCCAATTTTTAATGATTTTCCAAAGTCAGTACAGGGGAAACCGAATTCATTCGGACCTAGTCTCACAAAATTCATTATATCTCATGATTTACAAGTCCATTACTTACACCGTTTCTTCTATGAGAAACTAGACTCAATAAGCTTTAATTCCATATTTTTCTCATCCTCTAATTCGATTTCCATGATTTATGGTGATTTTTCAAAGTTAACCTACTGCTGCTGTCCAAAACTGTTTTAGTGCAAAATGGTCATTACTAAATTTATAACACCCTTATTCCTTTTCTCTATAGTAATTCCCATCACTTTCTCTTATTTTTCTTCACTAACATATCAAGAACATATAACCTTATATAATAAAACCCTACATTAACATCAATTTCATACTTTTTCAATAACATCAAACTCAAAAATATATTGAAATCTTGATGTTCTTACCTTACTCTATTGATTTCAATCTTTAGCTTGATTTTCTCTCTCCTCCAGCCTCTATTTCTTGAATCTAACTTGATATTCTAGCTCCTCATAGTCTCCTTATCAATTTTCTCTCTTGGTGGTTATGGAAATTCTTTTGATTTCTAAGTGAAAATGGTGGATTTTTGGTGAAAAGGACCAAATTGTAAAAGAAAACATTCTTTCTTTCTTCTTCATCTCACGTTGGTGCATGGAAGATGATGGGTGTTTTTCCCCCCCTTTTCATCTTTCTTTCCACATATATATATACTAAATAAATTAATAATAAAATAATAAAATATCATTTAAAAAAAATCAAATTAAAATTAATAAACTATTTATTTATTTATTAATATAAAATATCTCCAACATCATCATTATCTTCTAGATTTCTCTCTCTTCTAATTGACCATTTTGCCCTTCATGATCTTTTAAAATTCCATCCTTGAGTCATCGCTTATTTGGTAAAACTGTGATTTAGTCCCTCAAACTTCTTCACCTTTTTCAATTTGGTCCTAATCCATCCATTTTTCTTAGTTTCTAGATCATTCCACCCTTAAAATATTTACACTATTGGTCCTTCAACTTTTTCATATTTACACTTTAACCCCTCAAATTTGAGTATTTACTCTTGGGTAATAAAACTTTTCTCACTTTTACAATTTAATCCTTTCTTGAATTGATATATCATAATATACTTTCCAATGTTGACATAACTCAATTACTCTTTTTATCACTTTATTTCCTTAATTAATCACTAATTCGATAAAATTTTCATATCAGTATTTTCATGCAACCTTCTTATCATAATGTAACTCATATCATAATTTAAAATAAATTTTCCTCGTCGGATTTGTGGTCCCGAACCACTGTTCCGACTAGGCCCAATTTCAGGCTGTTACAGATCGCCCTGAACTAGGCTCATAAACTCGCGTCGATGAGACTCAATATAACTCGCCATCACATACTTACCCTAGAAGGTGTTCTTGAAATAATCCTTGTTAACCTGTTCGGGCTGAGCACCTTGTTTAACTATCAGCCACCACTGATAAGCTTCGTCCCGGAGTAGAGACACAACACCCCTCAATTTTTGAGTGGGAGTACAGTAAAGATCAGTCATAATATACTTAGTATCCTCGAGCCAATATTTAGCAACAGTAGGAGCGACTTCGATGACGCCCCTGAACAATTTAGCCCCATTCGATCGGAGTCCTTCAATAATCGACTGTCGGCCTCCGGTCTCAAATGGGTCCCTACGACTCTCTCCAGTGCTCGAATCATGGCCTGAGATAGTGCATCGTCCCAACAGTCAGAGTCTAGGACTCTGTCACAGCAATGGGAGTACCAACTATCTCGCTGGTCTCCAGATTGGGCATACTTAGAGGATAACTTTGCTCGAGCTCCTCCTCAAAGCCCTCGACGTCCCCTAATACCACGTCCACGACTACCGCGCGAACTCATTATGGCAATCTAGCTACAATGTCAAAATACACAGATTAGTTCAGACATCCAATAGGATGATTTCACCAATTCACATCAAAACATTTATCCAAATAATAGTTTAGGTATTACAATCTATATAAGAGAATAGAATTACTTACAGGGTCAATGTCATAGGCTCGGTCATTCACTAATGTTTTAACTTTTCCATATTAGCTCAGATACTAAGTTATCAGCAACCTACTGTTCTCACACATTATGAGCCCAAACACAGTCCGAGTGTTGACAAATCTAGCTATGATACCACTAAATGTAACACTATAAAACCGACCTAGATGTTCGGTCCAAGTTTAGAGAGTTACATCGTCGATACTTAAATACCACATATATAACACAATAATACTAAGCCATACTTCGAATAATATTCATCACAAGGATTAGTTAAGTATATAATCTTTCAAAGTCCTACTATCATAGTTTATCGAAATTCCTAAAGTAGTATTTAAAAGAAAGATAAAAGCTTGACCGAGCTTTCGCGGTGTTGACCCATTCAAGACTGAGAACCACCTGAAATCCAACCAACAATAAAGTAAGTTGTAAACTCAGTGCATAAAGAAGTTTGTTCACATAAATACATTTACCAAACAGTGTCCGTATCAAAGGATTCGATCTGATAACAGAAACATTTCTAGTTCAGATTCAAGACAGTGTGATTTTGGATGCCAAAAAAAAAGTTTCATATACAGAACAGATCAGAGTCAAATGTAGATATTCTTAACCCCCAACCGCTACATACCATCTTCATTCGTCCTAACACACCATTAAGGGCGTTTAATGCCCAAACAACCTACACACCATAGAGTGTCTGTCTGACATGTGTACAGAAATGTAACTTAGCTGCTAGATCGTAATACAACGAAACACCAAATTAGAGTTATACATATAGTGGCTTAGCCACTGATGTAGAACATATCACTTCATTCTTTTTAATATCCCAACCTATGCATATGAAAAGAACTAATATCCACAATATGTATTTAGTTATTCTAATTTGTTCCATAAGTAAATAGCACAATTCAATATCAAACTAAGCATCATAGTGCACATACAGGTACAAAATTCATGCAAAGGTTACAAGGTATTAGAGAGTTATCATTCAGTCAAATTCAGACCATTCATACCATGGGGACATCAAAATCAGTCTTAAGTAACATTTACGGCCTTAAAAACATTTTTAGGACCTTTTTATATATGCCACAGGGCCTGGACACATGCCTATGTCCTTGCCCGTGTGGTTCACACGGCCTGGGCACACGTCCATGTCCTTGCCTGTGTGGTTTTAAAGCAAAAATCAAAAAGTTACACGGCCTAGACACACGGTCGTGTCCTTGCCCGTGTGGTTCACACGGCCTGGGCACACACCCATGTGCTTGCTCATTTTATCCTAAGTCACAAACAGTGAGGTACACGGCTTAGATACACACTTGTGTGCCTTGCTCGTGTGAACCCTGCACTAATATTGTCACATATGGCCTGGACACACGCCTGTGTGCCTTACCCGTATGACTCTCAATTGATAAACAATGAGTTATACGGCCACCCATACGGCCTGCCACACGGTTATGTGGCTCACACAGCCTGGACACAGGCCCGTGTGCTTGGCCTTGTGGCGTCGACAACCACCATTTTTGGCGACCGAAACTTGTAAAAATTAAGGTTTTTGGTACGTACCTAGTTTCATTTTAACGAAAGAACAATACGGAGAGTACCCCATTAACCATTCGGCAATCAATCATTTTACTAAAACGACTAAATAACACAACATTAATACACAATCAATTATGTCGAATAAAACGACACGAGAAAACTTTCAACAACTAACGCTTACCGACGATTCAACCGTGCTAAGTCGGCACAATGCGCAAAGAATCACTTCCCTCTGTATTCACGCCTAAGAGAACAAAACGACTAGTTATCAGATAGTTTAAGTAAAACAATCAAAGAATTCGCAATTTAACAATGCAACAGAAATCTAACAAAACTTCACTGAAGTTGAAGGATTCTGACAGAACTTACACAGAATTCTTTGAATAACTTAAAGGTCTTACTAATTTTCGATATTAACTTGTTGAACACAATCGACAAGGAAAAATCAAAGAAATAAAATAAAAGGAAGAAAAGAAAAATAAAAAGAAAGAAAAGAAGCAGAAAGGACACAGAATGTTACCCAAAATTTAATGAAGTTTTTGTCTTAACCACCAACATACCTCCGACAACAAGCAAAAATTCTCCTAACGCATACGATGGGGTTCGAACTCGAGACCAAATAGGATATAGACAGATGCTTAGCTAGTGAACTAGCAGGCTCATTCTTGACATAGATTCTTTCAGAACCACACTTAACCATATACTGCATGGATAGGGGTTGTTCGAAAAGAATAAAACTTTTGACAATACAACTCGAACTCCAGACTTTAAACACAAAAGAAGAGCACAAGACCATAGATATAGAAATTTAATTACTGAAGATTCTCACAATTAAATTCTTAAATTTTTTGGGGCGTTACAAATAGTCATTAGAAGTAGATCTCTTTTTCATTTATACTTCTTATCATTTATACTTCTTATGCCTATAAATAGAGACTTTGGAGAACCTTTGTAAATATCCCGATTTATCAACAAATACGCTTTCTTTGCTCTCCTATTCTTTTTTTTCTTTATTCTCTATCTTTTATTTTATAACATGTTATTAGCACAATTCTCTTTTAATTATCTTAGCTGTGGATTAAATTAGCGGCAACTTTGCGAACCATTAAGCCTCATCCATAATACCAAAATTCAACCTCTAACAACTAAAAGTACCCTTATTTTTTTGTTTTGTTGGCTTATTTGCTTCTTCAAATGGCTATTTATTGCCGTCGGTTGCTATTCAAATTGAGTGCTTACTTCTTTTTATTCTCCATTACTTGATTGGTTTCACCCGCTATTGTTTGCAACTCTTTATAGGAAGTTTTTATCTATTTGTGTTTTATATCTAAATTAATTTTCAATTAAATTAAATTAATTTGAGATTATTTTAATTAACTTGTTTTACTTCTTATTAAAGTTGGTAAAAGAGTATTCCTCCGAATGGAAGGTTTGAGTGTACACTAAGAGGCTCAACATCAAGATGGACACTGCAGTCCGTTACTTTTGATGGTTAAAAAATTTTGATCTCAGCATGAATTTTGGATTTATAGAGAACAATTTAAATTGTACTTGTAATAGTGCTTGTGATAATACCCAAGGTGACGATGATGGTGTTAAAGATCTTCTGGTATATTTTACTATGATTTATTTATTATATCATGTTTATTATAATTGGAGACTAATCATGAAAAACATGAATAGATAGATTCTGATTTGAAATCTAATTATGTTTGCGATTGTAATTATGAAATAAAGAATCAATAGAGGTGTTTAGAGGTTTGTCCTATTAAATTTGTTGCATTCCTCGAAGTGAATGCAAATATAAAGAAAATAAAAGATATAATCATAGACCACTAAAAGTGGGAACATAGTAATAAATAAGAGAAAAATGAGAGTTCTCAAGATAAATTTTCAAAGGATAAAGTGATATCAATGTGATATGAAAGATTATTGGCCACATATATGTCCAAATATTTTGTTTCTATTAATATTCTTTGAGGAAAGACATGAGAACTTAGTAATGAATTCTATCATTACAGATAAAAAAACATGTATTTTATTTGGTACTGAAACAAACAAATATTATTCCAATATTTGATAGTACAAAATTAGTTGAAAGCTTCAGAAGAGCTAATACATCAATATCTAAAAAAGCACAAAATTTGTGATGGTTAATGGATTAGTTTTAATAGATATTCATTCTAATGGATATCATATTGAGATTGTGAATGAAGAAAATATTATATTTCATATGAATCACTATTATTATAAATATCTATTTTAAAAGAATGAAAAAAAAAGGGAGGATTGAGTTATTGATTACTCTTGTTATTAAATTGAATTACCTGTGACTATTTTTGTGATCTTTTTTTGTCATCATCCCCATTAAGGATTGAAAGCAAAATATTTGACTGTAAAAATCTACTTATGAGCAATAGAATATGATAATTACATCTAAAGCTCATTATGGTTGGATGCATTTGAAGTTGCAAGTTTTTTTTTAAACTGTGAGTATAATTCTACAGTATCCAAAATAAGTTCTTAATTAAAATTATGTGGAAAATATTACTAATAAGAACTTGTAAGAGAGAAAACTTATGTATGAAAAGTCATTGGTTATGTACCTATTGTACATAAGATCTCCTCTCAAAGTTTGGTATTAATAAATTTTGATTGGATTCAAAGTCAACTACTGGGGTTTAGTTTTCTTACTTAATAAAATCGTCAAGACTCAACGCAGAAAAAAAAGGTACATCTTTAAATATTAAATCAACTTGATATATGATTTAAATATTTGAGATGGTTTCTTTTTAAGTTTTGATTACATGGGCTACATATTGTTTTAAGCATCTCAATTGTTCATGAAAATGAATATTAACTGATTTATTTATGTCGCTATAATAGGTTTTATAATTAAATAATATATTTAATTAAAACATATCTAGTATGCAAATTTGTGTTAATAAACTAATAAATTTTATGGTTATTCAAATTTGATTTAGTTCAAAGAATTGTTAAAAGTAGTAGTTTGTACGGTTTATATTATTCCATTTGTTAATTATTTAGAAAAATGATATGAGCAATTGTAAATGAAAAGTTCTATGAGCATGAATGGTTGAATTTTGAATTAAATTGCAAATTTGTTAATTATTTCATGCAAGTTTATGATGATGGTTATGAAAAAAATTGCTAGTTTTTTATTATGTCATATTTTTATGTTTGAGATGTGACTTTTATTAATATATTTAATATATGCTTGTTTCTATACATGACCTAGGGAGTTATTCTTAATAGTTAATTGATTATGCAAAACTCTTGTTAAAAGAGTTTTAAAAGTATTTTGAATCAAACTTGAAAACTTTCGTACCTGAAGCAAGAATCATACCACTAGACCAAATGCCCTGCATTTGAAGATTTTATTGATTGGGTTTGAAAAACTTTTATAAAAGTTTGTTATTTATGCGCATAATGGTTTAGAACAATTATTGATTGAACACTTATGGTTAATGTCTAAACCATTACTTATGATAACTAAACTTCCTATTCCGACATGAGGTTATGTTGATTTACGTGTTGTACGCATCAAGCCAATAAGTTATAAATACTCCCATTACTATTGATTTTTGGTTAAGAGCTAAATATTTCTCATCTTTAAATTTTTATATGTGCGTATATGTTATAATTGCTCTACCACAACAAAGATGAGTGAATACTAAAAGAAAGTTGAGAATATATATTAATTATGAGTCTCAATAAGTTATTCCAATTTGAGAAAATGTCGAACCGATAATAAAAGTGGTCGATAATGATTTTGCATGCAATATCATTGTTAAAATAATGAAATAAAAAGAGGATTTTGAATAAATCTATTGAGAAATATAGATATGGAATAAATTGGTCAAAATAGAAAGACACAACTCAAGTACAATTAAATTTGTAGAGTTTTTGGAGTAGCAGTCCAAATATCTAAAGGTATAAAGCCAGTGAGGGTGCAAATGAAGTAGTTTTGCAAAATGGAATAAAATATGAAGTTTTTGTTAAGTCCTGACATTAATTATGAAAAGATATAATATTCTTTTGTGGTGGATGTAATAACCTTTAGATATATTATTAAACTAACAGTTCATTAAAGATTTAACTTGCGTCTAATAGTTGTTGTTACAACTTTTTATGAATCACTATATAGGAAAGTTTATATTAAAATCCTTGAAGGATTTAGAAAGCTATAAGCATATTGAAATTATCGGGAAATTGTTCATTTATATGAATTGAAATAATTGAACATATGTGGTAAATTTGACTTAGTCAATAGTAGTTGAAAGAGGATTATAAAATGATCCAAAATACCTATTTGTATTTTTATAGAGGGATCATGATTAAAATTTGTTATGATTATTGTTGAAACTCATGAAGAGATCAAAATATATTTTCCCCAAAACTTTCCCTCGCTCATGATTTTCAAAAGAATGTTGATATAAATGCTTAGCAAATACGTTTAAATGGGCATTTGAAAAGCTAGTATTCAAGATTGAATACATAGAATATGAGATATTATGTGATGTTTTCATGAGGGGGAGTAAATACGCGCTGCAGTCTTTTTCCCTTAACAGAAGTTTTTTCCATTGTGTTTTGCTGGTAAGGTTTTTAGTAAGGTAGCATATTATGAGTATTATAGATATGTGTACTATTTTTCCTTCACTAGGAATTTTTTTTCCCATAAGGTTTTTATCTTCGTAAGATTTTAACGAGACACATTATCTACCAATGAATATCCAAGGGGGAGTGTTATGAATATATTATTAAGTGGATGTCCATCAGGATCAAGATAAGTTTTGATGTACTTTAAATTCTAATAGTCATTAGAAGTAGATCTCTACTTCATTTATACTTCTTATGCCTATAACTAGAGACTTTGGAGAAACTTTGTAAATATCCCGATTGATCAATAAAATACGCTCTCTCTTTGCTCTCCCATTCTTTTTGTTCTTTATTTTCTGTCTTTTATTTTATAACAAAACTAAAATACTCTCGAATAATATAACTTTTTTTAATTACAAAAGAATATTTATGTAATTTTCTGACCGAGTTGGTGATTCGGTTGAGAGTGACACCAACTCAACTAGGGCTTAATAAATAATAATATAGATTTAGGTTAATATCATATTCTATATAGAAGAAATTATTAAAATTTAACCCAAATCATCAATAATAAAAATCAACTTAGGTCCATTTGTTTGAATGTAAAATATTTTCTGTAAAATACTTTCATTGTTTTACGGTGTTTGTTTGGTGGAAAATGAATTACTAAAAGAAATTATTCTCCAAAAAGAGGGTAAAATCAAGGCTTTTTTAAGGAAAATGTCTTACCAATTTTTTTTCATAAGAAAATTTTCAAACTGGTAAGGCTTTATTCACTGTCTTCATTGTCGAAGAAACAAAAAAAGGGAAGCTTTCAGAGCAACAGAGGGGAAGCTCTCTTCATTGTCAAAGAAAACAATCCCTTATATTCTAATTTTTTTTTACGATTTAGTTCCTAAAATCTAAATTTTTACTAGTCTACAATTTAATTCCTCAAAAATATATTTTCTTATTCTACAGTCCCGTCCTAAACCTCGTTTTGTATAGTTTTGCAAAATAATCCCTTTTCCAAAATTTCCAGATTTTATAATTTAGTCCTTACAACTAAAATCGTCAAATTTCCAAAAATTAGTCCTTGATTTTTGAACAGTTAAACTTTCATATTCTATTTTTCAAAATTGTAAATTCTCAAATAATGTAAATTAGTCCTAAAACTCAAGTTTTGAAATCTTTACAATTTAACCCTTATAGTTTCAATCTTTACTATTTTATACTCAACTTTTCAGATTTTCATATTTCATAATCATATAATTTAGTTACTACACCAGCATTTCAGATTTCACTACTCAAACACTTAGAATTCAAAAATTTACAAATTCTACAGTTTGGTCCTTACTTCAATTTTATAAAATTAAATCGTTTTCAACTTACTCATCCAAATAATATTCAAAATAAATATTTACCACTTTCAACTTAATTAAATATAAATTTATATTCGTTAATGTACGAAATTAACAATTAAGCTTAATTAAGTAAATTAAGATTAATTAAAGCTAAAACATGATTAATTAAAATATAAATAAGCTTTATGAAATAAACTCAATTAAACAATGAAAAGATAATAAAATCTCAAATGTATGTTTGTTTCATTGAAAACAACTTTTATAAAATATTTTCAGGAAATCTGTCAAACAACAGAAAATATTTTACACAAATTCATCCAAACACCTATTAATTATTAACTTTTCCAAAAAAGTAAATCATTTTCCAAAATTTATTTTCTAGAAATCATTTTTAATGAAACAAACGGAGCCTTAAGCTTTTTCTTTTTGTTTTTAATAAACTTAAGCTTTAAGTTGTTAGTAGAAACTTTTAATACAATATTTATTACATTAATCTTTTAATAAACTTAAGCTTTAAGTTCTTGGTACAAACTTTTTAATACAACATTTATTACATTAATCAATGTATTGTTGAGTACAAAATTGTTTATGAGAATTAAGTAAAAAAGGGTTTATCTATTCGATTATTTAAGTGTTACTGAATCGATATTACGAGTTAATTCGATATTAAATTAGTTAAGAAAATTATTAAAATAATCATATATATCTTGAAAAAGTTATATTATTACGAGGGTGCTTTTATTTTTTTATTTAAAAAATTAATAAAAATAGTTACAAATGTTGAGATTTGAACATGCCACTAGGGATGATAAAAAATTCTCAAATTTGATGGATTCTGACCTAACCTGATCCGGTAGGGTCGAGTTTTTTTTTTGAAAAATCGAGTTCAGGATAGGTCAAGTGAAATTATAAAAAGAAAGTCAGGTTAGGTTGAGGTTGCGTTCGAGGTAAATCCTCCTCCACCCCAAGATATTTACAAAATTGTTGTTAATATATATATATATATATATATATATTAATTTTTTGCTTTCAATATATATATTATGTTTTAATTCTAAACTAAAAAATAGTTTTTTTCTTCAAAATAAAAAATAAAAAAATTAAAATTAAATTCAGATCGGGTTGGAGTCGAATCTCCTATTAAATTTTGGGTTTGGGCATAATTTTATTTAAGAGTTAAGGTCGGAGAGAATACCTTAAGTTTTAGGTCGGGCTCAGGGCAGACAAAAATACGCCCCGCCTCATTGCCATCCCTATATGCCGCCAACATCTATAATTTTTTTTACCACTTCAACCAAAGCTCTTTTAAATACATTTCAAATTAATTACACAAATTGTTTCACGCACATTATTTCTATATATTGATAATATCGTTGATTGAGTTAGTGTTACAAGTCAACTCGATATTAACTCAAGAAAAATGACCATATCATGTTAAACAATTAGAATGCGTTTAATATTTTTAATTAGATGTACTTACATATTTAAATTTCCTTTTACTCATAATTTAAACTATTTTTTTATTTAGTTCCGTACATATTGCATGTGTATTAATTATTATTAGTTTCAAACCTTAAGTTTCGTCATTTATTGTAAGTTATTTTTATGCTTGTATTTTAAATATGTGATTTATATACTTATGTGATATACTTTTCAATATTTTATTAAAAGAAGTTGAAGAAAACACATAAAAAAGTGGGAAACATGTGAAAAAAAAAAAATACTGGAGGAAAGTCAACGGAGTTGGTGGACTTAACGTAGCACTGGCACCTTCCAAATGGGTAGTAGGAATTAGTTATAAGAATGGAATAGGACGGATTTAGATGCTCATGAGTATTTGATTTGTTATTTTTTTATATTTGAATATTGTAAATTCAAATGATATTTGAATTATAGATATTTTAATAATTATTTGTAATGAATGCACTAATGCTTGCATTTTTATTTGAATTTGTTTTATTTTTGTAAATAATAAAATCAAAATTCAAATATTTATTATTCAAATCTAATTTATATTTTGTAAATAATATATTCACATCGTCAGCATGGTTTATAGGTAGATGTGGACGGTATGAGCCCATTGTTTAGGTTGCTGCGATACTGGCTAAGAAGACAATGGGAAGTTAGGCTATTGCATGTGTTTCATGAAGGAAATCGTGTTGCTGATACGATGGCCAAATGGCCGACTAGTCTCTCACTAGATATGCATCTGTTTAACGACCTTCCTATTGTCATAAACCGAGTGTTTCTAGATGATCTCCATGGGAAGAAGATTCCCCATATACTTCAGTGTAATTGGTTAGTTTTGTTTTCTCTTTTAAATATATATATTCACATCTAGTTACCAAAATTCATTACCTATTTTATTTTTTAATTCTTTTTTGGAAAATTATTCGATACACCATGTAATAGCCGGCCGACAAAGTCCTAATATCCGGTTACTGTTTTTTGAGATATGATATTGAAAGTAAATTTTGAATGAGTAAGGTCTTAGTTTTGACTAAGTATAAGATTTTGTGAATGCACCAATTGGCGAATCTTATGTTTGGCGAGCTTGGTGGTTTGGCGAACACTCCTGTGGAGTATCCGCCACACCTTTTGTTTAAGTTAAGTTCTTAATTGATAGAATTATTTATTATTTTTGGTGGGACGATTTAGTTAGTCTAATTGTAACGACCCAAAATTTGTGGGCACCGAAAAAGTGTGTTATCGGGCCTCCGTCTTAGTAAACAGAGTTAGTAAATAATTATTAGGAGTAATTAAAATTATGAGTCCGATAGTGTGTTTAATTAGATTTTTTTATTTAGTGAATTTAGTCTAGTGTGTTTAATTAGATTTTTTTTATTTAGTGAATTTAGTCTAAGTAAGAATAATTAGGAAAAGGATTAAATAGAGTAAAGAGTAAAAGTTGAATTATAGATTAAAAGAAAAAGTAAAAAGGACTAAATTGACAATTATGCTAATTGGATAAATGAGGCGGCAATTGATGATAAAAATTTAAGATTTTTATTGTTTTATTATATTAAATTATAATGTGTACCATTATTTTATGGTTTCATATTAGATATTTATTATTATTAATGGATATAATATTAAATAAACTAAATAGATGACAAATGTATGGTAAAGATTAAAGACAAGTGTAATAGTAATAATTATATAAGTACATTTGTAATAAAAATAAACATATGCTTAAATAATAAGTAAAAGATTTTTTTATATAATATATTACTATTATTATTAGTTAAAATAAAAGAAATAAAGTAAAGTAAGTAAATAAATAAAAGAAAAAGAAACAAAAGAAGAACAAAAAAGAAGTAGAGAACGAAACGAAAACAGGGGAAGAAAAAGGAAAGAAAAAAGAAAGGGAAAATTAGAGTTTTAAATCTTGAAATTTAATTCGTAAGTTTAATCAAGTCTTTTTCTTATAAATTTGATGTTTTTGAAATCCTAGAGTGAAATACTCTTTGATTTGAAAGTTAATAGATTTTTGAGTAGGGTTTATGTTGAAAAAAATGATGGAATTGAGGGTTTATTTGATAGAAATTTGATTGGAATTGAATAAAAGATTGAATTGTAAACTAAGCTATAAGTTTTGAGTTTTAGGGATTAAATTGAAATAAATTTGAAATTATGAAAATATGATAAAAATTAGATAGTTAAATGTGAGGTTGGCAAGAAATTGAGTAGCAAAAGGGTATGAATTGAGAAAGAAAAATATATAGGTTTAGTTAGGATTCAAATTGGAATTAAAGTAAAAGTTAGATAAAAATTTCAGCAATTAAATTGTGTTGTGCTAATGATTGTGAAATTATTTTAATTGTTCGCAGCTAATATCGAGCCTGAAGCATCGGCCCAAAAGAAAAAGAAAAGATCATCGAGGATTAAATCCGAAGAGAATTCTAGTTTGTATCACTACAATTCAAACTTTATCATTATTATGTGTTTAATTTACTAATTATGTATGGTAAGTATTTAAGGTAAGTGTTTAGTAAAATGAAAATTTATGATTGGGTATTGAAATTGAGACTAATACTGAACTGAATTATGGAATACTGAATATTGTTTTTAAGTATTGAATTGAATTGTGAAGTTACTGAATATTGTTATGTGTACTGCATTGAATTGTGAAATTACTGAAGTAATGAATTATTGCAATACTATGAAACTGATTGAAATAAGGAATTATAATTGATACTGAACTAAGATGGAAATTGTATTGAAAAGTGAGTTAAATACCCTATTAACTAGTCGGGCTAGTCGGATATAGTTGGCATGCCATAGGATATGGAAGAGTACGGGTTTTTGTCGGCTTACTGATCAGGCATTTATATGCCAACTACTGTTACTGTTACCGATTCGATACTTTGTGTGTTGAATACTGTTACCGTTACTATTACAGATTGAGCACTTTGTGTGTTGAATACTGTTACTGTTACTGTTACCGTTACTGATTACTGTTTAGGTGTTGTGTACCGTTAAGGTAAAATGTGTAGCACTGGTGTGTTGGTTGGAATCCGTGTATCCGCTAAGTCCGAGTCAAGTTAATAGGGGCAAATGAAATAAATTTACTGATAAAACTAAATTTGCATGATATGACATATGTGAAAGGTGAAAATTGAAATAAAGAAATAAGAATGGTATATATATAATCAAATGAAAATATAAAAGATTGAATTGTTCATTAAGTGATGATAATTGTAATGTAAAAGTATGTGTGTGTGATTTAATGTATTTAAATATAAATTGAATTATAGTGATACCACTGAGTATATGCATATTCAGCGTGCGGTTGTTTTCGTGTGCAGGTTGTAGAAATCAAGTACTGAACCAGCATCCAAAGCCAGACCCGACTTCAGCAAACTTTTGGTGATGTATATTTTCTTTTGGTAATGTGGCATGTACATAGGATGTATATAAAGGCTATTATGTTTTGAATATAAATGGTTAAAAATGTTAGTAGTACAAGTCTAAGAATTATAATGAAAGAAGTTTATCCGTTTCAATTTAATTAGTACATTGATAAATTTAAATTGATATTATATTGAATTGGTTGAATTGGTTATGTTTGGAAATGGATACAGTTTTGTTTGTAGGGGTTTTATGTAAAAATAAGCAGAAATATTGTTGAAATTAAAAAAAATTTACGAAAAATTTTTCGGAATACTCGAACAAGTTCCGTTCTACTTTTAATACATGTTTTGGGCTTTGAGAGTCCATTATAGGGATTTAATTATTAAATTATACTATGAATGTTATTTTAATTATTATGAATTATTCGTAAGTTGTCTGATAGGTCCGGTAATGCCTCGTAACCCTGTTCTGGAGACAGTTTGGGGTTAGGGGGTGTTACACTAATGAGGACTAGTTAGAATGAGACTAAGTTACTGTAGTTGATAAGACTAAAGTTATTATGAGAGTACTTAGTCACGGGTATCGAGGGAGGGTTAGTGGGATAATTTGACTTTTCCACTAAACCTTGCTTTTGTGCTTAGTTGTATAAAGTTAGTAGTGACTTCTTGGACAAGCTTTACGTCTTCTTTGCATCCATTTTTCCTTCCAAATTTTCTCTACTCTCACTCTCTCTGAAAACTTAAGACCAGAAACTTGTTTGAAGTTGGTTTCGCTGTATTCAACCAACTCTTTTGTTCATTTTAGCACCCCGATAACTATCGATGAACTCTAGGTTATTTTCTTGGTTATTTACGTGATTTTTAGCACTGCATCCATTGGTTTCAGAGTAGTATGCAAGGAAGGAAACTTCCTAGTTCTGGGTTTTATGATAATGCTTCTTGCAAGCATGTTTAGTTTATGGTATAGCGATATGATAAGTTGAGCTATCTATATTATAACACAAGACACTCTTGAAGGATCTCGTGATAAGGGTAAAGGTCCTGCTGTTTAGACTTGCTGCACTTTTTGGTGAGTTCCTTCTTACTTCTATGTGTGTACTGTCTTTGTTTATATTTTGCTTAAGATAAATATTCATACTTTGTAAAGATGAAATGTCTGTATATGAAGGATGGTTGTTAGGAGTTGTTAGTCTAATTTTGGTCTGGCTGTGTTAAGGCGTAGGAACTATTCTTCATGTTTAAGCCACTACCCTCTATTTTTCACAAGGATAATATGGATTGAAAAATGGAAAAAATTCATGGTGTTGCCTTCGATGGAAAAAACATTGAACTGGCAGATCGGGATACATGAAAATGGTCGTGTAGCCTTTGGTAGGGCAATGGTATGTTGCAAACCAGATTGGCATATCATGACAAAGGAATATAGATGAAGTGGACAATATGACTCTAACTATGGACCTGAGTACGTGGCTAACATGAAGAAGGTTGTCTATATGGTTGTATGGATGTAATGTATACGCCAAAGGAATAGTAGACTGGCATATAGTCTGTCTGTGATTGGTACTCGCTAACTAGTGAACTATGAAACTGTGTTCAAGTTTGAAAAAAATTGTTTGAAAATTTGATAACTATTGTAATTCCTTCTTCTGAAACTAATTAAGTCCTTTGAACTTACTTAGTTACATTTCCTTCTCAAGCTTGCTGTTGAAGTAAAGGAATTTCTAAAGACTACCCAGAGGACAATTGCTGTTGTGAGATTTCTAGTGTTCTGTATTATGCATGACATGAGGGTGATGTCAAGATGTTTAATTTTGAGGAATGACTATTGTATTTAAACTTATGTTCATGAAAGTATGATTCTATTGAAATTACAGTGAAGTATTTATGTTTTCTTTTTAAAATGTACTATTTTATGTAGTCCTGTACAATAGTTGGTTTATATTTCATAACAACTTACACTATAGTTTAATTCGTTTACGCTAGAAATAACTTTAAAGATAATGGCTTTTAAAGTAGTGACACGACATTCTTGGATCCTCCTTAAGGATTGATTTTGGAATGTTACAAGTTTTGGTATTAGAGCAAAAGTTTAACTGAATCTCGAAAAAATTGAAGGCAGTGTCATACCCCTATCATGCATAGTACACCTCTGGCTTAGTCTTTAGTGCTTTGTACTAAGTAAATCTTCTTTTGTAGTGAGATAAGAAAATGTCTGATAGTTCTAGAGAAGCTGCCGATGAGGAAACAAAAATTCATGTGCCTACCCAGGAACAAGCTACTCCTGCCAAAAACATGGGTAATACAAAGAATGCATTTAGAAATGTGTTTTTTGCAATGATAACTCAACTGTTTGATCAGTTTATGGGAAACAACCAAGAACTTCAACCACAATAACCACAGTAACCTCATCAACCACAGCCTGTAGTGGTTTGTCCGGTTCAACCTATTCCGCCTATACCTACTACGACTCAACCTAAGGTTGATCTTGTCAGAGAGATTCAGAAAAGAGGAGCCAAGATTTCCTTGGTGATAAAGGAAATGGCCCCGCTGTGGTTGAGCAGTGGTTATCTCGCTTGTGCAGGGTTATTAAAGAGCTAAAATTTACCCCTAAAGATAGTCTAAAGAGTATTTTAGTCTTTGAACACGCCGCTAAACTTGCTTTGTATGCATAATAGCCCAGTACGCTACTCTTTGGGCGTAGTCCTGACATCGTCCCTCCTGGCGCAGACTCATATCGATTCACCTGTAACAAAACACACACCCAGATAAGTTAGGAACTTAGTGAGAAAAACATCATTTACCTGTGTCATTTTTGCAGATATCAACTAGTTACTTATTTAGATGATTTTATCGTTCTGAACCTTTAACTTAATGACTGGTGAATACTCCCTCAATTTCTATCTTCATTTACACGTCAGATACCGTACCTTGCTCAGAACTCATTTCTTACCCATCAACATCTTCGATACGCTACTTACCTCTTACAATCTAATCCTTTATAAGTAGACCTGTTCATGGGTTGGGCCACCTGGCCCTACCCGAAGGCCCGCTCAAAATGTGGGAGGGTTTGGGCAAAAATATAGGCATTAAAAAAAAGCTTGAACAAAAAATAAGACCCGTTTAAAAAAAGGGTCGGGCCTCAAGCAAGGCATTTTTGGCCCCGGGCCCGACCCGAATCCACTAAAGGACAAAAAATATCTTTTTTTTATTTTTTAATGTTATTTTCTTGTTATTTTCTCCCTATTTTGCTACTATTTTACTATTATGTTGCTACTATTTTGCTATTATTGTTTGAATATCATATAAAACTTATTTTATTGTTAATATTGTTATTATTTTAGAGCCATTTGTTGATTTTGTTATTATTTTAGAAGCATTTTCTTGTTAAGTGGCATCTATCTTAGTGTTATTTAAGTATACATTTTTTTTAAAATTTATTTTCAATTTGTTGGGAAATATTTATTTTGATGTTTTTAGTATTT
This sequence comes from Gossypium turneri, assembly GCA_008044935.1. Classification (NCBI taxonomy): domain Eukaryota; kingdom Viridiplantae; phylum Streptophyta; class Magnoliopsida; order Malvales; family Malvaceae; genus Gossypium; species Gossypium turneri. The sequence goes on along the minus strand of CP032579.1, from coordinate 34,054,327 downwards.
TTGATGTATTATATATATTTAAAAATCATGTAAAAATAATATAAAAATTAATACAGGCTGGCTGAGTCGGGCCCTGGTTTTATCATTTTTATTTGGGTCGAGCTTGGGCAAAATTTTAGGCCCATTTTTGGGGCTCGAGCCTAGAAAACGGGCCTAAATTTTTTGTTGGGCTCGGCCCGACCCAGCTTATGAACACCTCTATTCATAAGTCTTTATCTGTTTCCTTTAAAAAGGTCCATATGACCAAAAGACTGTTACTTTTGCGTACGTAACTTTAACCTATCGTTCCATAATCCATGTTTTATAACATATACAGACAATATGTACATTCCTTTTGATGTTCAATTAGAAAAATCCTTATTCAAAATACATTTCTTTATGTTTACCCAACAACTCTTCTATATCTCATGCTTTATTATTCACAGTTGAATCATGGTATTGTAGAACATTTTATCATAGCCCATAGAGACACTGTGCCTTTTTGATCTTCTAAGCACATCTACAAACCATATTGAACACAGCAAAGCAACTTAATACAAAATCTGCCACAAGAAGCATTCCTTTAAGTTATGTCATTGTGAGCCTTACTAGGATACGCCACAAGGGAACTACTTTCAGATTTTTCCATGTACGTCGTTCTTCCAGGTTTTCACCATAAGGGCGATTCTTAAGAGTGCGCCTTCCTTATGAAGTTTTCCACAAAGGCATTCCTTTCATACTTCACCACAAAGGCTTCTTTCATATTATGCCACAAAGGCTGTTCTCTCCAAACGTGTTTATGATATGGATTTTCCTAAACTCACATTATGTAAGGTTTTCCCATCATCGTTCTGGGACACGCAGGGAACCCTATTGGGTAATAACCTTTCTTTAGTTCCTTTTTAAGAGTGACATGGCTATGGAATTTTCCTTTTAGAATTCGTGTTTAAAGTCTCGACAGACCCCTTTAGACAATACCACAGAGACAGACACAAACTCACTTCACAGACCATTCATACACTGATACAATTCACCTTCATCTTTAACTCCACAACTTACTCGTAACAGAGCATACCCATAGCATATATCTAGGACACACATATATGACCAAACCTACTTCTCAGATTCCATACCATAACATGCATTCAATCATATAGTTGCGTGACCATCGTACTATACTTTTCTAACTTTGGTTTCATCGTTCAATTGGTTTCTACAGGGATATCTCATGTAAATAGTATACATACAAGAGTCGGTACAAAGACTCACTTGACAACCATGAACTAATTGATTTTAAGTTACTGATTTTCAGTAATCATTTAAATGTTAGGTGCTGATTTGAACGTCTCAGACCAACAGTGAAGTTGGATTCCATTCGTGCTCTTGTTTCGCTTCAAATTAGTATAAGTAACCTAACCATGTTGGATATAAAATTTATTCATTGTAACACTGATTTGGCCGAAACCTTAGGGGTGTTTTAAGGTTGGTTTAAAATTATTTTAATCTATTAAATGTTGTATTTTGGCTTAGGCACATTGAAATTTTAAGGGAGGAAGTGCAAACTTCACGGATTAGTGCTGTGAAATTGTAATTTTAAGGTATGGGTCCTAATATTGTATAAGTTGATGTTAAATCATATTTTAGTTTTAAAATTGATGTTAACGCTTGCTGGTCAGGCATGGTTTAATGGCTAAATAAATGAATTAAGGGTGGACGAATAAGGTTCGTAACTTACAAACTATTGGCTGAATGATTAAGCCCTTATCGGGATTATCTATTTGCGTAATTGCTAGTTTAACTGTCTGATTAAGTGCCAGTAGCATGTGAATGTTTTATGATGGTTGCGATATGTTTGAAATTTTGTTATATCATTTTGTTTGATAATAAGGTGCATGTATAATGCTTTACCTATGATAGCACTATTCATGTTGCATACTAGGTATGACAAAAATTGTATTGCCTATTACATGCCAGTAAAACTAATGGATTGAATGATTGATTATTGTAAATCTAAAACCGAACATGTACTGAAAGCATGATTGAATTCCAACATCATTGACAATTGAAAAGTATGCATTGAATTCCAACATCATTGACAAATGAAAAGTATGCATGAAATACACCAACTTTGATGAAATATAAGCATGTTAAGAATGACATGGATTTGATTATGTTATCGTAAGCATGTAAAACATGCCATTGTACTGAAACCGATCTGAAAGCATGAACTTGCTCAATGATTGTATGTCATAAAGCATAGGGTGGGATATTGTGGTTGACGGAGAAGTTCTGTGGAGTACCGACGGCATATTAAGCCTGCATTATTGTTGTCAGTGCACTGCACCGGGAGTAGTGAGGAGATTGGCGATTTATTGACAATCTAAATTTCATTTACCGTAATTGGTGACTTGACCATGATATTGGTAGCTTGTCTGCACACTGATTGATAGTATACCTAGAATGTTGTACTAGTGGTTTATCCACATCAAGCTTAGCTCACATTGTTTGGTGTTTGGTAGACGAGTTTTGGGGAACTCGTGGTGTGTAACAGATGGATGGCTAAGAACCTTTTTGCATTTCATCATGCTCATGACATGTTCAATTTTTGGATGAAATATGCCATGTACTGTATGGTTGTGAAAATGATGTTTGTTAATTATGTGACTAATCATATGATTATGATTGTTGTGATTCACACTGAGCAATTTTAAGCTCACCCCTTAGTCTTAACTTCTTAGGTAATGATCGAGACTAGGATCAGACTTGGGATATGGATGTACGACAGACTTCAAACCATTCTTTTCATTAAGATAACTTTTAATAACTTTTATTTGATTTTTGGACTGTAAATTTATTTGGACCGTGGTTTTTCCTTGGATTTGGGTTTTTCTTCATGCATGCATCATTCAAACATGATTATAAACTTGTGGTAACTGAAAAATGCATGTTACCTGACTGGAAACACAAAAATCTATAGAATTTTTCATACATTTTTAACTCAAATTCATGTAGTTTCGGTGTAATTCTTGTCGAAAAATATAATATAATTATAAAATAATTAAATTGTAATTAAATTATTAACGTATTAGATTTTAATTAATTTTATAATAAGTTTTCATAATTTTTGATTTATTTTAGATAGATTTACACAAAGGGTGAAAATTGGCTTGTCAAACACTACTAGAAGCTCAAAGCCGTGAAGCGATTTCTAAAGCATCGAGGTGAATTAATTTTTCAGCTTAAGACGGTCCAAATGATGAATATTAATACATAGTATAATTAATTTTAATTATATCCAATTTATTTTGGGTTAAAAAAATTATTATTAATTATATTATGAAAGGAGACCTAGTTGTGCTAAACCGAAAGACTGATCCAGCCTAGCAAATGGACTACCCAAAACTGTCCAACATGTTGACCCAATTAGCTCAAATTAGTTGATTATTTGACTTGCAGACCAGCCCTTGAAGTCTCCTTGAAATCGCATTCAAACCCTTCCACTTATCATGCTTTTGTAGATTTGCCCCTAGCTAAATTTAGCAAGTTGAAATCTTCAACTTGTGCATGTGTCTCTCCCTTTCACTCACTTTCTCTATTCCAAACCTCCCTTTGTTTCCCATTTTTCTCTTCTTTTTCCATTGCCGATTTCTCTATTGGAAAAAAATCCCTTCAACCACCTTGGGTAGCAGCCTTCAAGTGCTTGTAGAAGTCTCAGTTCAACAGAACAAGCGGAGAAGGAGGAGCAGAGCAAACTAGTCAAGCTTCGGGGAAACACCTGATTTGGTTCTAGTTTCCTATCTTGTTACTTTTATTGTTGTTGTTATGAACATGTCTATGAATATTTGTTATGTTTTTATTCTAAATTTAATTAACATGGCTTAAATTTAATTCGTGTTAGGTTGATTACATTTCATCTACTTAAGTTATTAAAAATCATGTTTGTGTTGTTATAGGTCCTGGTAAATTGTTTGATTAAGTAAAATCATGATTATGTTATACTTGCATTATAATTGTAAGGTAACTAATGAATTAATTATTAATCGTGTTGAAATTATAATTAATTGACACAATACTTAATAAGTGCATGTTTAAACTTTCATAAATAATTTTCTTAAATAGTTCCTGTGGGTACGATAACTCGACATTTACTTTTCACTTTATTACTTGTTGGGATTGTGTAAACTTGCACATTTCTATCGTTCCACCGACCTAACTAAGATCAAACATTAACAGTGCTTTTTTGCTGCATTGAAAGATAACAAAATTTTCGAAAACGAAGTGACAAATATTAGTTTTCTAAAAACGTCACTAATAGCAATAAAAATCTGACTTAAGAATAGATGGCTTAATAAATGAATGTTTTAAAAATCAATTCAAGTGCAAATCGCGGTTTTTTTAAAGAGAGATAAATTAGGATTTTATGGTCCGTATGGTTACTTGGTCACTTCGGTTACTAATATGGTATTCACGATTCGACCAGAACGTCTAGGTCAGGTTGGGGAGGTTACATTGACTATATCAAAGCATACAACTCACGATGTTGGAATAATGATGATCTCAAGTCTAAAGGTCATGCATATAATTATCACTGTGAGAAATGTTGTGACTATTGCATAATAACCCAAGAAACATTCTCATGGCGAGTTAGCCCAATACATTGTTCTCTATCATGTAATTGTGCATTACTTTGACATCCCTATGCCAATGACAACACTTTGACATCAATCAACTAAATATTAGTCTCAATGCATTATTATGTCCAAGCCCACAATAATACTTGATTAAGGATTTTTAAGAATAGTAATATTATTCTTAGGACTTTATTATTAAATAATTTATTTAATACACATAAACAAAAATTGAAATAATTATGAAAATGCCTTTTATTTTTTCTTTTGAGTTAATAAAACATTCTTTGAGTTTTCTCTTGAAGAATTTCTCTTGAGTTAATTTCAAAAAAAGTTTTAACAATATTTTAGATTGTGAGAACCATCTTCAAGCATCTTTTTGCCAAGAATTCTATCTTGGAGGAGAGATTAGATCTGCTAGCTAACAGTCTCTTTGAATTTAACCACTAAAGGCTCCTAATTTTAGGGTTTAAAGGAAACAAGGTGTGACAACTCTCCCACCCCAAAATAATTTCATCCTCAAAATTTCTTTTTCCTCTAAACTGCCGAGGCAGACTTAAATATACCCCCTTTATTCTTGTCCCCATGGGGTCCGCATACTTAGTCACCTTTCCTCCTTACCAAAACCTTCATCTTGGTTTCCTTTTGGTACCTTCACATTATTCTTACTCTACCCAATGTGCGGGTAGTTCTATACATTATGTAATATAGGTACCTACACATTGATGGGTACCTAACCATTCCATCGTTAGGCTTATTCTGGTCCATAACTTCTTTTAAGTCCAAATTTTGGCGGATACACTGTAGCAAACATCACCTATCTAACTCTCTTTATCCTTACTTTTGGTTAATAGTCTTGAAATTCCTAAGCTCATTAGGATGCTGATCCTGCCCATCCAATGGGTCAATTTCTTCCTATCATAGGTAGCTAATCTTGCCCACTAAATGTTTTCACCTTCACCTTGGCGAGGTATCGAGGTTAACGCTTGAATTTTGGAGTTTTACTTAAATAGTGATGAAAGCTTATCAACCTTTCTTAACAAGACATGTCGCTGAACAATTTTATGGTTTGTTCCTTTGCACAATGACTAGTTGATATTCCGGCCTTAGGAATTCTAAAAGGTTTCTCTTCTTCCTATGCAAATAGGTGTTCTTCACACATTAGTAGTTCCGAACGATTACTTACCATCCATTAAATCTTCGTAACTTCCCTTACACGCTTTTAGGCTATAAATAGAACAAAATATCAAGAGGGACATTCATAAGACTACCCTTTCTTGACTTGTTCAGATCTTCTTATTACCTTTTACCTCTTTCCCTTATATGTTCCTTTTCCATGTCCATATACATTCTTGAGGTATAGTTCCCTCATCATTCTAGCATTAAATTCTTGAAAGCAACCCTTCCATCTTCTCACCTTCTATGTTGGTCCACTAACTAAATCCTTAATAGACGGCACATGCGAGGCAATAATTTCTGACTTACAGGGGTATGCCCACCAGTTACATCATGGTGGTTTACTTGCTATCCTGGGATGTCTGTTTTCCCTACTTTACTTTTTTTCTCGGTGTGGGTCAAAAGAAAGTTCGTATAGGAAATGTTAATAACTATTTCATTTGCCATTAGATGAAATGTTTTATTGCAGGAGATTGTACGTCTCCGTCTTTGATCATCCTAGAACAAGATAGGTTATTGCCTCAAGAACTGGAGAAGTTCCTTTTCTCAAATTCTTAGTTTCTCCTAGGGCCTGACTTATCATGACTCCTATTGTAACATTGTGGGGAAGCCACGTCAGTATCGCTCACCTCTTGATGAAGGCTTGGGAATAAGGGGCTGGTGGATGCGGTATCCTGATAAAGAGACATGGTGGCAGGATGGTAAGTCACCCAATCCTCGGCGGTTACCAATTCTAGCATCCATGCATCCCTTCCTTCACAACTCTTTCGTGTGTTCCTGGACCAACCTATCACAAGGGTCTTCCTTGTTTGGTTTCAAATTCACAGTCATTTTTACATTCTCTCAGACGACATATACACTAATTCAGTGGATTACAATATATTACCTTTATTCTATCTCTATAGTAATATATTTACTTTTCCTGTACTTGCACCTTCCAATTAAAGTATCTACTACTTCATACTTTTCTTGTATTCCTATCCAGAATCATCCATTTCTACTATCATCACCATTCACCAATTCAGGTGAATGTATCGACTCACATCACATGTTAACTTAACTAAATAAGGACTAGTGGGAATCAACCAGATCAATCGTCATGCACAGAAGGGGTACTTCTCCCAATTCCTTGGTCCAAAAGACTGATTAAACCATGCTTTGATACCACTAAATTGTAACACCCCAACTTGACCCATTCACCAAACCTGAGTACAAGGGTCACCACTGAATCGGGTTAATGTACATACTAGTACACTACTCCAATTGGGATAAACTTACAACAGAGACAAAATTTTGAAATAAAGTTCGCTAGCACTACTCCACTCTAAGGGAACTACATAAATACAATATATTCACCCTCAAGGTGAAGTTCCTAAGGGTGCCTCATTCCTATATGCATGACTCTACTAAAATGAATCCTTGATTCCTCGTCCCCTCATCGAGTTCCTTATCTCGTATATCCTGTAATCACAAAACAATACTTGTAAGTTCAGATGAACTTAGTGAGTTTATTCATTACACAAAACGTACCCTACCTTAATGGGGTTCAATTAAATAATAAAAAAATAATACAACAATTCCTTGCTCGTTTGGGACATTTCTCTGAAACCATTGTAGTGGAATTTTTCTATTCCCGATCCTATCCACTAGCGGATAGACCATTGAACGATTTCCTTCCGACCATTCTCTCAGCATTCATTCAGCCTTGATAGATTCTTTGTATGTCTCGACAACTTTGCAGACTCTATCCTTTCTTTTGCTTAAATTCTTTCTTCCAATTATCCTCAAAGTGAATTTCTTTTTCCCACCATCATGCCCTATTAGTGTGGCTCTCCAACCTACTTCTTAAAGACCATTGAGTATATTTCCTTTAGCGATCTTTCCTAATTTAACTAGTCCATTGGGAACCCTTACTATTACCCTAGTCCCAATGGGTTCGTTGTCATCCCATCCTTTGGAATTACCTAGAATATTTCCCGCCACTCTGGCAGATTAAGTCCCACTTCCAACAAATAGTGGTTGGATTACCTCATTGTAATCCATATTGTCCGAGGTACCATGTTCATAATTGTTATATACCCATCTACTGTGGACTATTTTGGCCTTCAGAATCAGTCAACTACCACTAAAGGCCCTCTCCATTCATGGTTTCTTTCTCATCCGGTATCCTCGCCTAACTAGCCATTTGGATAATACTTCTTCGATAGTTTTATCTTAAAGAGGAATAGTCTTGACAGTCATTCCTTTCATTCAGCATATCCTTTTTTATTGATGGGTTCTAGCTCACCCCTCTTTTCCTTATGAACTAACTGGCATATGTATGACAAGCCACTAACCTTTAGGGTTTCTTAAAATGCCCAAGACGTTATTTAATGGAAGATCTTTATCTATGATCCTTGGTTATACCAACTTTCGTTTACCTTTATACCATGCATCACTAATGCTTCAACTCCCATGACTATTCTTGTTGGGTTACCACCCCTATTCTCTACTAGCTTTTACAACAGCTCTTTTGGTAGTCTTTTCCCTTTTATACTTCCATTTTCCTTATAGCTTATTTCCCTTAATAGTGGGATTTCTTACAATTACTGTCTTGATTTTCCACCCATGATTTTTGTCCCGACAGGCTCTCTTTATGCTTCCATAGCCAAGCTACGATCTTACCCCTATAATCCTCACATTTACTATCTCGGTGGGCTACCCCGTGTTTAGTGTCTCAACGGATTTTCTTGTGTTTAATGTGATTTGACATCTTGTCGGACTATCCTATGTTTAATGTCCCGTCAGAATATCTCGTGTTTAGCGTCCCTTCAGACTAACTATGATGCCATAGCATCCTTCAACTATGGTCTTACACAATATAACCATGTGTTTACTGTCCCCGCAGACTACTAGGATGACATAGCGTCTTTCAGCTATGGTCTTACTCTTGTTTACCATGATGCCATAATGTCTTTTAGCCATGGTCTTACTCATTTATATCATGATGCCATAGCATCTTTCAGCTATGGTTTTACTCATTCTAGGTGTACAACTTTCGACTGGTTCCATGGCTTAGTCATGACATTTTGTTCCCTTTTTCCCATTGTATCCCATCCATTCCTCCATTCTCCATTCTATACCTTGATGCTCAAACATCGTAGTGTCCCTTCCGCAAGGTCTGGAGCTTCGCTCATCACAGGTGCACACAACAACACCGTATGGCAGTACCTAACAAAATTAGCCCTTTCTCCCATTCCTAACTTTGTCTAACTGATTGTACTAGAAAGAACATATGTTTTCTCCCTACTTATTGGTTAATTTGTTCCCATTTAATTATCTTTAGCATACATTTTAGCATTTTCAGTTTAGTAAATTGCATTTATAACCCAGTGAATCCTAGCCTATTTTATCCTTAATCTTTCTATCTTTTTGCACTAATGTCGTTGCATTAGTTAATTCCAAGATTGCGTCTAGAATTGTCACCGCAATTGACAGATGTTTGGATAAAAAAACCAAAAATATGTAAGTTGTCCAGTCCGGTGTAACTACCCTGTACGAACAAGGACAGAAGAATCTTGAGGGAATGACACCTGTACTGTTGAGGAAAACATAAAAGGTTAACGTGAGAAGAATAGAGGGACGAATTCTTTTGACCACCATTTTTCCTTACCTCATTTTTGAAGCTTGCGGCTATGGCAGCTTAAACCTTCCTTGGGTGAGCCAACATAAAGATTGATGCGGATCCATTCCTGACAAGGAGTTCTAAGTGCGAGACAAGCGAAAATCAAGAGATTCAGTCGAGTTAACTAGGAATAGTCTTCTCCACTCGATTCTTTCTTAATTCTTTGGAAATACTGGTGATTAATCTATATTTTCTATTGTATGGAAGTACAATGAATTCTTGGTTAAATGTTATCTTATTAAATTTGTTTTATTGTTTAATCTTGAGGGTTTGAATGTTTTAAACATGGAAGTGTTATTGTAGTCACTAACACTGGAAGGTGCAGTGACAATTTGAGCGAATAAGCATTACAGCGGAAGTTGAGTAAGGACTAAAGAAATTTAGTCCACTTATTCTTAATAGTGCTATATTGCCCTCATCGGGAGGTGAGGTTAATGTGCATGGTTAAATACCAGATTAAATAGAGGAGTGGCGTTTGGTAAGACATACATTGAATTTTATTGCGTCGACAATCACCCATCATTTATACCTTGTGAGTACTTAGTATTCTGCTAAAGATTCATGTTGGGGATCCCAGTTTATCCATAGCATAATTTATCTTATTTCTTCGACAACTATCCTCACAATTTATCTCGTTTCTATCTAGTTATTGCACTGACATTAATAGAAAAAAAAGACAACCATCCCTGTGGGATCGATATCCGACAGACTCACGTCTGTCTACTATACTTGCATCGACAATGTATGCTTGCAAATTATTGGTATGACGTCAATAGCTGATCACTAGCCCATCATTTATCCCCTATTGCTTAATTCTTATGGAATACACATATTTTATACATAAAGCATCATGGGATCATGCATGTTGAACGAAAATGGCGTATACTTATAGACCCATGTAAAATTTTAACATATTTAAAATTTTAGGATAGAGTGCAAAAACTCACCTGACGCTTTTTCGTCTTATCAACTTAGCCTTTCGAAACGCCAGAGCTTCCATTCTTCTGGTAGTTCAACAATACGACCAGTTCATGGGTTAAGTTTAGTAATCCTAGTTTAAAACTCAATTTTGAAGAAATATGCAGAATCCTTAAAATGGTTTCTGGAAGCTCTTAACTTCAATTCCTAAATCCTGCGTATACTAAAGCATTCAGAATCTTACCAGCTTACTGGATTCTTCATTTTTCTAGCTTAAACCTCACGATCATTGCTCAATGCAGAGCTTTCTTTAATCACCATTTCCTCGAAGTGACCAAGGAAGAAGATGAAGAAGGAAATAAATGAAATAGATTGAAGAATAAGTCTTGTAACACCCTTAACCCGACCCAATTCGTTGGGTCCGAATCTCGGGTGTTACTACACAAAATACTTAACAGAATTACCAAAATAGTTGACAAATACTCCTTACTAATATTTTTTTCTCATTAATTTAACTAATAAATTGAATATCTAAAAGCAAAGGAAATTATTTAAAATAAAATAAAATATTACAACAGGCTTTTTACAAATCATTACAGTATAAAAGTTTGTTAAAGATAGAATCCGAGGATGTAACCCTAAACTACGCCATTATCCCACTGTGTGCATAATAATCCACTTCGCCGCTATCCTAGCGTACACCTGGTGTTGTCCCTCTTGGTACATTCTCTTACCATACACCTAAAACAACAATAAACATTGTAAGCGCAAAGAACTTGGTGAGCTTTATCATAAAAATACCTTGGCAGATAGTTTATAAGATTGGAAGAACATCAGTGCGCTAACTACCCTTCTGAACTACTTATTTCCATTTTGGGTGGATACTATCACAATTTCGGCATACATTTCCATACTAACAATCATACTCTTAACATACCAATTATTTTTTAACTATTTAACTCAAGATCTTTCTAGACATTTTATAAATCATAGGTACTTCTCAGAAGAATATACCTTCAGAGCCTAATTCCAAATCATCTCTTAACACACAAACTAACTCAAGAATAGTTGTTCAGAGATATTAATTACTAACGGATACATACACAGTTGGTGAATGCTTACATAGATCTAAATACCATCAAACTACTAATCAAATCATACCTTGGCTCGATACAATACAAACTCTCACTGATAGTGTACTACACAAATTATTTAGATGAATTCCACATCACTTTATTTTAGAACCCCAGATACTGAGGATAACATATGATTTCGGAAGAAGACATTATACAACTCAGATATAAAAAATTCCAAATAACTCAGATTCAACCATTACCTAACTTAGACAAAATTAAATTGACAATTTCTTATGTCTTTCTGATCTTCTGTAATTTGGTGTACCAGATTAACTAGTTTTCCCATTTAAGGAGCTTGAATACAAGCATTTTCGTTATGTTATAGTTAAGTTTTCAAAGTTTTATTTACATTTAATAAAATGTGCAAATTGAGTCCTTTATTGACCTTAGGGGCCGAATGAGGCTTAAGGGTAAGCTAACACACTTTGTGAGTGTGTAGAAGACCATTAGAATGTGGACTAAATGGATGCTGGTCATTATGTCACAACACGGATGACTCGATGTTGCAACATAGGGAGTAGAATGGAGAAAAACTAATACTACTTTTGATGTCGCGACATAGATTGAGGGTGTCATAACATACCCCTAAAGATAGCTGCAGAGGAGTATATTGATTGCTATGTCATGATACAAGTGTTGGTGTGTCGTAACATCGACTCTGTGGCAGAAACAAAGCATGAAGTAGGGATGTTTTGGTCTGTACAATGAAAACTTTAAGCTCGGGAACATCAACTAATCTAGGTTAATGACGACAACCACCTAAAGGCTGTAAATAGGCTCATCTATCACCTGTTTTGGACATCATTCCTTTATCCTAGATTCTCTCTAGTAAATTTAGTTTAACTTTATTTCTTTCTTAGGGTTTTTAAATTTATTTCAATTTTTTTTACTGATTTGAAGAGACCTGAATTGTGGAGCATTCAAACTCTGTGGATTCATGCTTAATTTCAATACAATTAGCCTCTTTCATTTACTCTATCTTGTCATTTTAATTAGCATGCTTTCTCTTTACATCGATTATATATTGTCTATAGAAGCCATGGGGAACTAATCCCTCTATAGGGGATTAGCGAGTGGAGTATGATCTATTAATTGTTTTGTAGGGTTACTCACCGAATCAGCTATTTGGGAAGGGAATAATATGAAACAAACCCTAGGCCTGACAACCCTGAGAAGTCATCAATGTGGGAATTAACCCAAAATTGGTATTGCCCAATCGTGAACACCTTAACCCTAAACCAATCTAAACTGTGAGGTCAAAAGATAAGTAGTTCTTATTGACTCGTGATCGGAAGATCTTGCTAGGGTAGCGACTAGTTGATTGACGAGGAACCCAAAACAACTGTAGAGCCCAATTTTAGCCTAGGCCCAAAACCAAATAAATAAAACCCAAAGTAAAAAATAATAAACAGTCCATAGCCCAAAAATTACAAGCCCAAATGCCCAATAAACAAAAAAAAAAAACCCCAATAGCACAATACAACAAACCCAAATTACCAAACCCTAACCCAAATAACAAACCCAAATGGCCCAAATCAGTAACCTAGCCCAGCAAAAAATACACAGCAGCAAAAAACCCTAGGCAGAAATAACAACCAGCCACTGCCGGCTCCAGCCGTCAGCCATGTGTGCCACCACGTCATCACCGTACGGCTTTGTACTTGCAAAACGAACTAGAAGAATCTAGGAGCAAAAATCATTGTATTTTTTGCTATAAAAAGCCACCAAAAACGGATTGTAGATTTTTACAGAGATAATACGAATACAAAAAATTTTGAAAGAATCAACAAACATTTTTCTTTTAGAGGTAGTCTATTCTGTTTTCTTATTTTTTTATTATTTGTTTGATTTTTATTTTTTTAGAGAAAAAGAAGAAAGAAAGTAAAAAAGAAAATCAAATCTTACCTGTTATTCGCGTTTTGCGCAGTCAAGGGGTTGAGGTTCGTCATTTCTGATGAAAAAAGATGTTTTTAGGGTCGTGGAGTCAAAAAGCCCAAAAACATGGGCTTTTTTGGTTTTCCAGCCACCGCAGACGTCGGCGCAGTCGCGGGCGACCGGCGGCCACCACGGTGGTCCAGCGACTCCAATGGCCAGATTTTGGGGCCTGATTCAATAAGTTGAGAGAAAAAGGGGGGGGGGAGAAGTTTTTTTTAAAAAAATTGACAGAATGTTATTTTTTTAAAAAATTTTCGTACTTTTATAGATTAAAAAAATGGTGCCGTTTAGGGCCTATTTCAGTGGCCTTAAAACGACGCCGTATAAGGCCTGTGACCCGCACGTTGACCCGACCCAAGGGAAGGATCCGCGTGTTTTGATTCGATGGGTTATTTGCGCTTTAGGCCCTTTCATATTTTCAGTCTGTTTCAATTTAGTCCTTTTCGCACTTTTTCCTTTATTTTTTAAATTGGACCTCAAATTTTTTTTCGCTTGGCAATTTGGTCCCTGGCGCGCTTATCCCCTGGGGAAGGGACGCGTGTCCAGGAAATGGGTTTATTGCCCATTTGACTTTCCCTTCTTTTTGGCGCATTACAATTTGGTCCCTCAGCCTATTTTCATGTGTAATTTCACCCCAATTTTTTAGATTTAACTTCGATTTAGTCCCTGATTTAATTTAATTTATTTATTTATTCTTTTAATTTAATGCAACTTAATTTATTCATTTATTTAAGAACTAATTTCTTTATTCTTATCGTATTCATTACATTTTCGTATTATTATGTGTTGTATTTATATATTATTATGTATTATTATACTAATGTATTAATTTATTTATTGTATTCCACATTTCATTTTTATTTTAATATTTGATTCTTTATTTTAATATTTTATAAATTATTTTTCTAAATATTATTTTATGTATTTATTCATGCCTTTCTTTGTTTTTAAATTGATATTTTTGTGTAATTAAAAAAAGAAAATTGCAATACGTCATCTTTGGGACTTCGAGAAACTGTGCCCTAACTTACGACATTTCGATCTTCTCGTTGAATCAAAATGACCAAATATTTTTAGATTTCAAAATAACGGATTTTTAATAAAATTAAAGGCGAGCTTATCTTTGAGGGTTCAAATGTTGTATCCTAACTTACGGGATACGACATTTTTATTACCACGAAACGAGCGGGCCTTTAATGATTGTTTCAAGTATTTTTCTTAAAATACATAGCATTAATAAAAAGGGGATCTTATTTTTAATCTTTTCGAGTTTTTGACATTTGACATTAAGACATTAATTAATCAATTAGGTACCAATTTTGGGCGTGATGAGGGTGTTAATCCTTCCTTGCACGTAACCGACACCCGAATCTATTTTTCTCGAATTTTGTAGACCAAAATCATTGTTTTAGTAAAATCAAAACGTTTTATTAAAAGGATTAAATTGCAAGGTGATCCGATCACACCTCGAAAAAATGTCGATGGCGACTCCCATTTTCATTTTCATTTTCAAAATAAAAGTCGACTCCCTTTTATTTCAAAAAAAAAATGGTTTCGACAACAACATTTGATGGAGATTACCGAAGCAAGCTACTCACCCATAATCAGATTTGATTTATTCTGCTTTTTTAATCTCTTGAATTTTATCTTGTTATGTTATTTTATTTTTATTACTATTATTATAAAACCCGAAAAATCCTTTATTTCATATTGTTCGTACTATAAATGATTTAAAATTATTAATTAGATCTTTTAGTGTTTAGGTTAGAATTGGTTTGGCATTCGCCTCCATTGGGTACGATCCTTAGAGTACTCACCTACTTCATTGTAAAACTATGTTAAAACTTGACCCGTATAGTTACGAATACCATCTTGTCTTTCTATATTTTATTGCATTATTCGCACTCTAGATGTTAGCACGTCCGGCGGTGGTCACGTTGTCGGCGCGGTTGCCGAGAAGACAACATCAGTAGATTGATTTTAATTTTTGCAGTTTAAAAGAGTAATTAGGAAATTTGTAGGTTATAGTTACGAATTTCAATTTATTTTATTAATTAATATTTCTAACATTTGTTTTTGTTTTTTTGGAATCTTAAGCACCATCAACCAAATAATCAGTCAGCAAAAAGTCATGGATAACTTTTATTACATCTGGTCCAATGAAGACTTCGATTATGACAAAGATATTTACGAAGAAGCTTATGAAGATTGGCAGATCCGGGAGAACCAATGATTACTAATGCTTGAGTTAAGTCAACTTTGAGAATAAGTCCTAGTTCTACCCTAAGATGATAGTGACCATGATGATATGCCATCAGAAAGGTACCAAGAGGCGCTAAGTCCGCAAGTGAGCAGAGACGATAATGTTATCATAGACGTTTGTGAAGAAGAAGAACTCTTAAACTATTATCTAACTTAGCAAACCAAAGAACATTTAGATGAATCAAACGCATTTTCAGAAAGAGAAGATATATAGGTAGTGGAGGAATGAAAAAAAGAATCAAATAGACATGGAACTCATCGTCTGAGAAATCTCAGGTAATGTTGACAAAGCTGAACTACAAGAACAATATAATATAGACCCACCAATAAAGACAATGATAGCTAGGACTGAGTTAATAAAGGAATGTCAGTCAATTCAAAAGTTCACAGAACAGAAAGAAGAAAAACCAATAGTCCCGAAGGATAAGCCTGAATTGACCATCCTTTTCACATCCTTAGTTTTAAACCAAGCACCCTAGAAGTTTATAGATACGGGAATTTGCCTGATATTTAAAAGGGTGGGAAAATATATATTGACAGAACTTACGATCACATAGCAGATTTCAGTCAAATTGAACAATTAGTGTGTATAAGCATCGAGTTACGACAGTTATGGAGTGTTCAATTCTTCTGAGAACCAGCTAAGGTTATTATCTGTAGGGCGATGAATGATATCAAAAGCCTGTAGAGCCAAAACTTTGGTAGCGCAATACAATATTTTTTCTCAATCCCTCTGCCAGTTGCATTACAAAGGACTCCTGGAAAGCCATACCCAATCAATGAAAAGGACAGAAACATCATAGGCAACAATTGTGAAATACAATCCTCAAATTTCTTCCAAAGCACGAATGTTGAATACCAAGTAAAATAGCTATGTGGGCATATGGCTTTGCAGATCACCAATAGTTATGACCTATAAAATAGTTGTCGGACGTTAAAGTAGGTCGGAAAGGTAAATTTAGAGAAAGAGACAATTGCGAACGAATAGAATGGCATGATTGTGTTGGACTAATACAGATAAAAACAAATTACAAAGAGCACCCCAGTGCATATTAACTGAGCTAATGGACGAGTTCGGTAGCAAGACCTAACATCTTTATATCAGTTCATTTTTACTAACTGTACTAACTGCATTTTCTACTAACCAAGTTTTTAATGTATTATCACATAGATATTCTCGTAATTTCCATTGCACTTTTACTCTTGCTTTGCCTTGGCATTTACCAGTATTAGTTACTATACATTTCGCACACATCCTTACTATTTTAATTTACCACAGCGTACTTAACTTTGTTTTGCCATAAAATTAATCATAATTGATAATAATAACTTGATCACTTTTATACCTAATCTAATCCCTGTGGAGATGATCTCACTTATCACTTTATTACTTGATTCAACGTGTACACTTGCACAATTCACATATCATTTCACACGCGACAGATGGTTCCTAACCAGGTTAGTTTACAACCTAACTAGCACATTATTTCAGACAAACAAGGCGCACTATACATTTGGTAGTAACTCATACCTTAATTACTTTTTCACTTAACACAATCTTTTTCTTTAAATAGTAGAATAACCTAAAATAGAATCTTCACTTACTTACACGGAGGTTACTAGACGCCCATACTTAGTCGCCAAAAGACAACAAATGGGCGAATTACACTACGCCAACAAATTACTTCACAACTTCACACATTATTCTCGGATAAGCCAGACTTGGTGTGTGACAACTCTCCCCCTTTACAACATTTCGTCCTCACAATTTTTCTAACTTGGAGAATTCCACTACAACTGTATAACTAACTGTTTGTGCCAAACACATAACATTTATTGGCAGACTAATCCTTAAACTCCTAGTGACTTCTTTTTAGAGTCATACACTCTAGAGATCCCCTGCTAGTAAAGATGTCATCAGACCACTTCAATTAGCGAATTTAGAACTTGGCAATCACTCTCGTAATTTTGAACGTTACATAAATTACTCTTTACCCATAACGATTATTCACATAAATTCTAATGTTACACACTTACCTTTTTTGGCAGATGTTAAATTTGTATTAGAGAATCTGAACAATTTCCACAAAATAAACTTCTTGCACAAGTTTGTCTCTATAAAACATATACTTAAACACCTCCTTAAACACTTATGAATCAATCAGAACCCTAATATATTTTTTGCTTAAACTTTTTGCTCTTTTCATCTTCAGTTCCCATCTTTCTCAGAGGCAACACTAGCTTATCCTTTTTCCTTTCTTTTTCTTTCACAAAAATGGTTAGAACTTCTACCAGAGGGGAGGGCCGGGTCCAGATTAACCTAAACAATACTTTCTAAAATTGAACTATCTTCGAGCCTAAAGGTCCTAATGAGACACCCCCACACGCAGAAGCTCCAATATAAGATTGTAACACCACCTAAAATGAGTTATGTATAAAGCATTTATATGGTTGCCTTAAAAATTTTTTAAACACTAATTTCCTCATATATACTTGGTGTTTAACTATTCTCAGACAAAACATGTATATCTACTTGTATGTATATACCACATACTAAGTACTCAAAGTCACTAAACCAAAACTATTCATCTAAGCATAATAAGTGCCCAAATCCTATAACAATTCTTTTTACTTTCCTAATAACAATTTTAGTCATTCTTAAGCCCCAATAGTATTCCACACTTCAAACACATCATAACACATTTACATACAAATGATCCGTGATTTAAATACATAACAATTTATATATAATTGTCACATACGAATTTACTTTGTCACATTTTATTTGACTTAACTTAGACAAGGTAAACTACGACATCATATGGCATTAGGTAGTAGCATAAGTCAATATGTCCTACATCAGATCATAGAAACACTCATAATGTATGCCACAATTAAACACATCTATAGCTTAGTTAAGGCACATTAACATTAAAATGTTTACTGTAAATCCATCGTACAAACAACATCAAGTTTAACATTTAATCACGAAACTAACAACCTTTCAACACCATAAATTAGAACGTTAAGCACTCCTAGACTCAACTCTCAATCATAATAATATGCAACATATACATATCATTATTTTACCATTCGGACATTATTATTTACAACATATTACACTTCAAACATAATATATTTCAGCATTTGAACATCCTTTCTGCCTACCGAACATCACGATATAGCATGATTAACTTCTCACTAATTAATCCATTTTTAAAATGCATAAGATTCAACAACCTTTTTGAACAATAAGAAAATTCATCATACAACTCATATTAATGGACAAAAATATCAACAATATGCACACATGCTGCTTGCATTAGTATTTCCCTTGATAACCAAGGATTTTACCCACATTCACCTTATACCACCACTCATACCAGCTTAAAGGTATAGTAAAACAACCAAGGAGTGTATTAAAGAACTTACCAACATTTATTATATCCATTTGAGGACATTTAGTTAACAACCTTATTCCGTTTTTGGTTAGCACTTGAAACTTAATTTAGGATGACATCAAAATACTGAATGAACAATATCTAAATGTCATTTTAGAATAGTATAGTTAACAAAAACTGGTTGGCATGTTAATGGCACTAAGGAAAGTATAAACATAACTCCTTTAAACAAATTTATGGGACATATTTACTCATTTGAACACCATATTTGGATAGCGCAACTAACACCTTAAAAACTTTTAAGAAACATAGTTTAACAACATGGTCTGAATGCATTACTGTATAATTGAGCAAACAATATAGGACACTATTAAGTCAAACAAAAATAGGTAGTCTTTTATAAAAGTTTCAATATACCTGAAAGACTAAGTTAGTGTCGGCTAAACCGAGTACGCCACAAGGGCCAAACGGAACACGCAATAATGACATCATACAGATTCACATGTTTACTATCCCAACGGACTTTCAAAGAAGGTGCCATGGGTTTCTCCATCATGGAATTATACCTAATTTCCTGTATCGTGACCTACTAATTCGATTTACATATTATCGAAGGCTACACCATGAACATTCATACAAACATATCTTGCCATGGGTCTCAACCACATGGTCTTAAACACATTCATGTATCGTGATCTGCCAGTCCAGTCTTATCTTGATGGAGGCTACACCATGAGTGTTTTCAAATCATATCAAGATGCCATGGGTCTCAACCTCATGGTCTTACACTTGTTTTCATATTGAGGTCTATCAATCTAGTTAACAATATAACTGCCCTACCAGAGGCTTCACAAAGGGACATTTCTCATAATTTATTTATCCAGATTTATTTGCATTCTAGACTGACTCATACTTTTCATATCTCAAACTTTACCTACATACTTATCAATCAAAATTCCTCTCAACAGAACTTATCACATATCATCATAACACTTATCTCGTTTTTACTATACTCGTACACTTATTGATTATTATAGTTATCATCATCCTCTGTATAAATACATTTTTTTCTACTTGAAAAGTTTACATAAGAGAGAGAGTTAGGGTAGATACTCATCTTAAACTCACCTACTGTAGTTTTAAACTCCTAACTCAGACATCCTTCTCGAACCAACAACAACACCTACTTACAGAACAAGGATCACCATTAAAATTCATCTACATGCAATTTACGATTATCTCAAACTTGATAACCCCCATGCAAACCCTTATACTTACAACTTACTATTTATATACCACATACAAACTTACTTTTTCAAAACATCTAAAATGCAGAGTTTTAATACTTACCTAGAGATGGAATGATCACTGATTAAACCAAGAATCCTTAACTTATTGAAAGAAGAAGAAGAACCCTCTTTAGAACCCTTCTCATACATATATGATCCATCCTACTTAGTGGAACTTAACAAGTGTCACAACTTCAGACGTGTCCTTCTTAATGGCCTACAGTTTTTGAATGAAACATAAATGAAAATTTTGCATTTTAAATATTAGACTAGTCTATCCAGTTGGTTCCTAACCAAGTTACTTTACAACCTAACTAGCACAGTACTTTAGATAAACAAGGCATACTATACATTTGGCGATAATTTATACCTTAATTACTTTTTCACTTAACACAATCATTTTCTTTAAATAACAGAATAACCTGAAATAGGATATTCACTTACACGACGTTACTAGACACCCACACTTATTCATCAAAAGTCAGCAAATGAGTGGATTACACTAAGCCAACAAATGACTTCACAACTTTATGCCTTATTCTTGGTACGCCAGACTTGGGTGTGACAAGTCTCATTGGAAGTCATTTCCCCACTATATATAACTCTTATCGCACCTTTTTCCACCGTTTAAAAACCATTCATTGACAATCATTTTCTCACCCACTAAAGAACCAGCTGGTTCTAATCCAACTGAACCAGACTTGGTTCTCAACCCTGACTACTTTTAGTTACTATCTTTTCTTGATTTTTAGTAGAGACACCAAATTACGATCTCTTTCAATTTAAATCCTAAAGTTTCCTAAGTTTTGGGTTTAAAGGAAACTAGGTATGACACTTAAACAACAATGAAAAAAAGTTCTCACATCATTATACATTAAGAAACATTAAAAAATAGTTTTTTTCTTTTCTTATTAATCCGAATTCTTTTATTACAAAACAATTTTTCTTTTGCTTAATTCTTTATTTGAACACATTATTTTGTTGATTTTGCTTTAGATCTGACTTGGGAAATTCTTTGGAGTCAAAATTTGTTTCTTTTCAATCAAGAATTCGTATCTTACTTCATTTTGGACTCTCCTTACCACCTTGTCTTTCCCTTGATTTGGATTTTTTCATTCTTTTTTTCTTAAAATTAATCTATTTTTTTATTGGTTCAGATCTTTTTAGCCACCTCTCTTGGACATCAAGAAACATCCTATAGCTCCTTCAAACCCTAGTTCTTGTGTTCTCCTTTGCTGGCCGAATCTCTTAAGTCTTTTTTTTTATTTTCTTTGTTTTCAATCTCTAGTATTTATCATTTGTTTCTATTTCTAATAATTAGATCTCTTCTTGGTTGCCTTAATTCAATTGGAATTCATCAAGAACAAGTTCTTTCCATAATCGACTTCAACTCTTTCAAGAACTTTTTTATTCGATTTTCTTATTCTTTTTCTATCTTGATCACATGATTTTATTTGTTGCCCTTTTAGCACTTAGATCTAACGTGGATTATTTGTGTTTTAGCTTGAGTCAAACTCAAGTTCTCTTCCACTCATCTAGAGCCCTAAGTCAAATTTGTGATTTGGACAAACTTTCGATCCTATTCTGTGAGCATCCCTATTATATTCACTTACTCCCCTAGTCTTAACAATTATAAGTAGACCTAGTAGCCATCTAGAGTTGTAATAAATTGAGTAACCAAGGTGGGGTGCTTGGGTTATCATCATTATTTGCATAAAAATATTTAGTGACACTCTAGATAAACTTTTTAGTTTTTAGAAAAAAAACCACAAGAAATGAGACAATTGGTTGCTTATGGTTACAAATTTTGTTAAGTTTGATGTCTTGGTAATTTATTATGAATCGATATTGTGGAGCCTAATTATGAGAATACTTAATAATTGTGATTGTGGTATGCTAGGATTGATAAATGCTTAAGGGAAAACATCGACTAAGTAGGGGGAATTCGATAATAGACCCAATTTACATGTTTATTGTCCTTAATTTTGATTAATTCTTGAATGAGATGCCACTAATTTTTAGTTTATTATTTGATTTTTGATTAGGTGCAAAATCAAGTCAAGAAAGTCAAAGCGAGTCAAAAATTATGTTGTCGTAAAAGTTTTGGGGCTGAAGAACTAGTTGATGGACCATGGTATTCTTCATGTCTGTTTTACGATTCATGTTCGGGGTTTGTGGCTACCCCTCCCAATAATGTTGTCTTCGAGGTTTGAACTTGTGTCCCCACTTGAAAAAATAATGTACCTTACCATTGCACCCAGCACATGTTGGTAGGTTTTTACATTTTTAATATATATTTATATGTGCGTAAATGTAAACAATCAGCTGCTGACTTTGTGAAATTAAATTGGAATTCCATTTTCATTCAGTTTCTTTCTTTTTTATTTGTGCAACGTTGTGCAACTTCTCTTTTTTACTTTTCTTTCTTTTATATTTTGTTTTTGAATTGAGCCTAAACCTCCATTAAATAGGTATAATTTTATGAGTAGCTAAATTTCTCATTTAGCTTTAGGCCAGTAGACAATTCAAGAGAGACTTGTGAGGTCTGAAAACACTTAAAAGCTTTTATTCTAATATTGGTTGGTTTTTTCTGGTTTAGGAGATGGACACATCGTCCCACAAAGTTGTATTGACATCAAGTTAAAAAGAGCTTATTGATTTGGTGTTGATAGGTGTACGGTTGGAAAAGTCAATACGATCATCTATTGTATTCGATCTATCGAATAACAAATTGGCTTGTCCAATTAAGTGTTTAGTTGGAGCTATCAAGGGAAATAGCAATCGAATTTAACAATCTACGCGGTTGAGACCATTAGTTTGAGTCGGGCCCTTCTAGTTCACAAGGCTATCGGAGAACTAAATCGTGGATGTATGTTTCGTGGTTGTTCGTTCGATAAAGGATAGTTATTGGGAGTTATAACAACTAATTTACATATAGAAGGGTTGGTGGTCTAAGGTGTCCTCAATCACTATAACTGACTTATTGATTGAATGAGAAGATTTATTATCAAGGAGCAGTTTGAAACTGGACAAAAAATCGAGCTTAAACTTAGACTTTCATCACATCAGTTTATTCAATTTAATTTAGTTTCTATTTATTTTTATTGTTATTTCAATTTCAATTATCTCTAGAGATGGAAAAGCAGGCTAGAGCTTGAAAGCCCGCCCATGTTGATCCAAGTCCAAGAAATCCTACCCCGAGAAAATCCAAGTCTAAGAAAATCTGAACCCAATAGAACCTGAGCCCAAGAAAGCCCAAGACCGATCTCGCCCGAGCCTAAGATAAATCTGACCCAAACCCCGACTCGAGCCTAAGATAAATCTGACCCAAACCCCGACTTTATAACTGAATATTCATAATAGACATTATTAATTACTTAAAATAAAAATATAAATATAAATAAAATATAAATAAATGATAATTTTTTTAAATGTATTCATAAGCATTGCGTATTTGTATTAAAATTTTATTAATGAAAAAAGTAATTAATAATAATCTTTTATGTTGAAATAAATTTTTAAAAATATTAATTTAATATAAAAAATTTAATACTATATTTATATATGTATAATAAGCATATAAAATTAATAATTATTAAAATGTATAAAATTAAAATTTAATGATAATATAATAATGTATTATAACCATTACCAAATTGAAATTTATTACCTAACTTCACCTTAAACTAATATACTAATTTAGTATATTACTAATACATAAAATAATATCATAATATATAACTAACTAAAACTATTAATACATATATAAGTATTATTATAATATAGATTATAATAAAAGATATAGTATTACATGATATTATAATGTTTAATCATCGGTATATGTATAAAAAATGTAACGCCCCAAAATTTGGGCCTAGAAGTAGTGGGCCTTGAGCATGGGAACTCATAAAAGTTCATAAAAGTGTGTGCGAGATAATATCATAAATTAAGTGTAGCTTTGGTGGCTAAGTATTTTGGCATATTTGGGAGTGTTTGAGAAGCTTGGGTTCAAGTTTGGGTGTTTGCAAAATTTTAATTTGGGCTCTTAAGTGAACCTGGATGTTAGCTTATAGGACTTATAATAGTTACTGGTTGTTTTATGATAAAAAGAGAGAAGGGATCTAGTGGCAAGGTAGCGCTACATGTGTGCAAGGAGTTTGAGGTTTGAGGCATGGCGTGTGCAATTGTATGTTTATTTTGCTGCTTGAGCTGGGGAAGGTGTTGGAACTGGACTGAAACTCTACAAGGTGAAGTTTGAATTGGTCTTGGGGGAGAGATTCAAGGGATATGGATGAAGGTTGGTGTTGGAGGAGTTTGAAAGTGATGCAAATTGGTAGGTTGAGAGATTGTAGGAGTGGATTATGGGAGGTTGAGGGGAGTGATAGTAGTTGGCTGAAAAAGGGGATTCCCCATTATGAAAATTCGATCATGGGCTTTTAGGTGCTGAATTTCCTCTCTAACATTTGGGGTTTTGGACTTCTCTTTCTTTTTTTCTAGTGCCGAAATTAAAACTGACCACTCGTGCATCTTTGTGTCGGGTTCCCTCTAGTTCTTTTTGTGCTACGAAATTGACCATTCGTGTTATTCTTTCTCTGCATCTTTACTATGCTCTTTTTCTCTTCTTGGCCGAACCTAACATCTATTTTTCCTTACCTCTTTTCTTCTGCAATCGGATTCTTTCAT